>OX463840.1:46951653-47641280 GCA_949825065.1 Odontocerum albicorne | reverse complement strand
GTTTGTCCAATTTTTGCGTTAAAGTCTCCCATGATAATTTTAAAGTGGTTTTTCTTTTTTCCATTAAGATTCCTAAGGTCGTCGTAGAATTTTTCAATTTCTTCGTCATTGTGGCTTGTTGTGGGTGCGTAGACTTGAATAATTTGAAGGTTGTATCTTTTATTAATTTTAATTGTCAGCATTGCCATTCTGTCTGATGTTGCTGTAAACCCGACAATATTCGTTTTTAGTTTCTTACTTACCATAAACCCTACCCCACTAAGTTTACCAGATTTAGTTCCTGAGTAATATAGGATATTTCCGTTTGGTCTCTCGATGAGTTCTTCTCCCGGTCTTCTTACTTCACTTAGCCCCACAACGTCCCATTTGATCTTTGTGAGTTCTTCTTCCAGTGTAAGTAGTCGGTCTTCTCCTCGAAGCGATCTGCAGTTAAAGGTGGCTACAGACAGTTTGCATGAATGTAGTGGGTTGACTGTGTTATTTGGTATGGGATAGAATCCCCTCCGCGCATTATTTCCCCCTGACACAGATGGCGTGGTCAATACGGAGAATGAGGGTGAGGCCTGATTTTGTATAAAGACAGTCATTTTGTTTGTTTCGCCTAGTGTGATTTGTCTAGCAAAAAATGTTTTGACACCTCCCACACTTGGCAAAGTAAAGGAAGTCTAGAAAGTAATTGGATTAGTACACATGTATATAAGATTTTTCCGCTCCTTTTGAAAGCTAGACGAGAGGCTAGTTTATTAGGGGATAGAGAGAAAACAATTTATTTCGAGGGGGTCGGACCATTCCCGCATGCTGCAGATACAATATATGTAAGAGTTGAAATGAAAACAGGGTGACGTACAGTCAACGGTAGTTGTTTCGAAAAGTTGCCCTTTGGTAAACGTCAGAATTTGGAATGGAGGGTTGAGACGGCAAACACGTATCCAAAAATATGGTTTATGTGTATGATCCGATGTCTGTATGTAAAGGGATTATTGTGCGCATGATTAAATCTCCGAGAGTGCCATACGGCTGTCTCTCGGTGTCACTTGATAAATGCAAGCTTCGTGGAATGGAGGATAGACACAGCATATACAACATTTCACACATTGTACTTTTTTTTTTTTTTTTTTTTTTTTTTTTTCAAGTATTGCATAAGAGATTGCATATATTGCTAATTGATTTAATGTGGGCTATTTGTCTAATATTTCCGGTCCTGGGATTCGAACCCAGTATTTAATCTAGGAGGATTTTTACGTAAACCAGCTTTCACTTATATGACGAGGTAGATTTTCTTGGACAAAAATATTGATACATGTTTATTTTGTCTAGCTAGGTATGGAGATTTACATTTACTAGATAATCACTAATTGTATATATTAGTTTGCACATGATATATTCGTATATATATATTAGTTCAGTTGTATATAATTTTAAAAGACTCACCCTGTTCGCTGCTTTTCTGTTCGATTCTAGCACGTTTTACTACATAATTCGAGTTAATTGTTTAAATTTATTCATCGAGACCACACTAACACATTTAAGATTCGCGATTTTCGTTTCTTGTGGACTGTCTGAGATGACGCGGTACACTGGCCACAGAGATATATTTTTATAGTTCTTTTTAAAGTGTGAGAGCATTTTAAATTTAACGTATTTTTGAAGTGGCTTTTTTTTTTTGCACAGCAGAAAAAAAAAAAATATGTCGCCTTTGAAAGACAAAAAAAAACGTCAAAGGTCCAGGTCTAGGTAGTATGCTCGTATTTGATTTCGTATTCTTACTTAAAAAGAATTTGGATTATTAATATGTTATTTATTGGGTGTACGTATCTACTTCTTTATTTATTTATTATTTTTTTTTTTCAAGTATTGCATAAGAGATTGCATATATTGCTAATTGATTTAATGTGGGCTATTTGTCTAATATTTCCGGTCCTGGGATTCGAACCCAGTATTTAATCTAGGAGGATTTTTACGTAAACCAGCTTTCACTTATATGACGAGGTAGATTTTCTTGGACAAAAATATTGATACATGTTTATTTTGTCTAGCTAGGTATGGAGATTTACATTTACTAGATAATCACTAATTGTATATATTAGTTTGCACATGATATATTCGTATATATATATATTAGTTCAGTTGTATATAATTTTAAAAGACTCACCCTGTTCGCTGCTTTTCTGTTCGATTCTAGCACGTTTTACTACATAATTCGAGTTAATTGTTTAAATTTATTCATCGAGACCACACTAACACATTTAAGATTCGCGATTTTCGTTTCTTGTGGACTGTCTGAGATCACGCGGTACACTGGCCACAGAGATATATTTTTATAGTTCTTTTTAAAGTGTGAGAGCATTTTAAATTTAACGTATTTTTGAAGTGGCTTTTTTTTTTTGCACAGCAGAAAAAATAAAAATATGTCGCCTTTGAAAGACAAAAAAAAACGTCAAAGGTCCAGGTCTAGGTAGTATGCTCGTATTTGATTTCGTATTCTTACTTAAAAAGAATTTGGATTATTAATATGTTATTTATTGGGTGTACGTATCTACTTCTTTATTTATTTATTATTTTTTTTTTTCAAGTATTGCATAAGAGATTGCATATATTGCTAATTGATTTAATGTGGGCTATTTGTCTAATATTTCCGGTCCTGGGATTCGAACCCAGTATTTAATCTAGGAGGATTTTTACGTAAACCAGCTTTCACTTATATGACGAGGTAGATTTTCTTGGACAAAAATATTGATACATGTTTATTTTGTCTAGCTAGGTATGGAGATTTACATTTACTAGATAATCACTAATTGTATATATTAGTTTGCACATGATATATTCGTATATATATATTAGTTCAGTTGTATATAATTTTAAAAGACTCACCCTGTTCGCTGCTTTTCTGTTCGATTCTAGCACGTTTTACTACATAATTCGAGTTAATTGTTTAAATTTATTCATCGAGACCACACTAACACATTTAAGATTCGCGATTTTCGTTTCTTGTGGACTGTCTGAGATGACGCGGTACACTGGCCACAGAGATATATTTTTATAGTTATTTTTAAAGTGTGAGAGCATTTTAAATTTAACGTATTTTTTAAGTGGCTTTTTTTTTTTGCACAGCAGAAAAAAAAAAATACGTCGCCTTTGAAAGACAAAAAAAAACGTCAAAGGTCCAGGTCTAGGTAGTATGCTCGTATTTGATTTCGTATTCTTACTTAAAAAGAATTTGGATTATTAATATGTTATTTATTGGGTGTACGTATCTACTTCTTTATTTATTTATTATTTTTTTTTTTTCAAGTATTGCATAAGAGATTGCATATATTGCTAATTGATTTAATGTGGGCTATTTGTCTAATATTTCCGGTCCTGGGATTCGAACCCAGTATTTAATCTAGGAGGATTTTTACGTAAACCAGCTTTCACTTATATGACGATATATATATATATATATATATCATCATCATCATCATTGTCAACCAGGGTCGATCCACTGCTGGATGAAGGTCTCCCCAAGTTGACTCCAAACAGTTCGGTCCTTTGCTCGCCGATGCCACGTGATGCTGCCATGCTTCCTGATTTCGTCCATCCAGCGTACCTTCGGTCTTCTTCTAGGCCTCTTTATGCCTCTTGGATACCATTGGATTATTTCGGATGTCCATCGGGAGTCTGACATTCTGGCTACATGTCCGGCCCATTGCCACTTCATTCTTTTGCACACCTTTATAACGTCTTCTACCTTTGTTATATTGCGAATCCAGGTGTTTCGTTTACGGTCTCTTTTAGTATATCCTAAAATGCATCTCTCCATGCCCCTTTGTGCGGTCTGGAGCTTTTGCGTGTTCTTTACTGTGAGCGTCCATGTCTCGCAGCCATACGTAAGTATTGGAAGAATGCACTGGTTGTAGACCCTTCGCTTCAAGGATATTGGGAGATTACTTTTGAAGATGTTGTTCAAACGTCCAAATGAGCTCCACGCCAGTTTTGTCCTTCGTGCTATTTCCTCCGATATGCCACCTACAAAGGAAATAAGTTGGCCTAGATACACATATTCCTGGACAAGTTCTAGCGGCTTTCCATCTACGTTTATTGGTTTTGGGGTAGCAAAGCCGTTCATCATATATTTGGTTTTTGAAATATTCATTTTTAAACCAACTTCCCTGCTGACCTCTGCCAATTCTTGCAGTTGGTGCTGAAGATCATTCGGGTTTTGTGAGAATATAACGATATCGTCTGCAAATCTCAAATGGCTCAGGTATTTTCCATCAATTGCCAGCCCTTTACTTTCCCATTCTAGTTTTTTAAATATGTATTCCAGTGTAGCTGTGAACAATTTTGGGGAAATAGTGTCTCCTTGACGAACTCCTTTACCGATTCGGAAGGTTTCCGAGGATTTGTGGAGATGTATTTTTGCTGTTGCATCCTTATAGATGTTATTGAACAACTGAATGTATGCTCTATCAATACCTTGTGTCTTTAGAGCTTCTAGTATGGCAGCTTTTTTGACTGAGTCAAATGCCTTTTCGTAGTACACAAAGGCTAAGTACAGGGGGAGTTCGTATTCCTCACATCGTTCCATTATTTCTCGCAGCACCTGAATATGATCCATGGTACTGAAACCCTTCCTGAATCCAGCCTGTTCTCGTGGTTGGTTCGTGTCAAAAGTATTCGAGAGTCGGTTGATTAAAATCTTGGTAAAAATTTTGTAAAGGGTAGGTAGCATGCTAATCGGACGGTAGTTCTTAAGATCCTCTTGATCGCCTTTCTTATGGAGAAATATTATAGTTGCAGATTTCCAATCTTCTGGAATGTCTTTTTTTTTAAGGCACCTGTTGAAAAGAGTTGATAAGATGGTATCCACTTCTCGACCTGTTTGTGTAAGGACATCAGTGGACAAACCGTCGGTACCAGTGGCCTTACCGGATTTCATTCCGTTGATTGCATATCTGATTTCTCCTGGCAAGATCGTTGGGATATTTTCATCCTTAGTGGTTTCTAGATTCAGATTTGTATCTGGTATAGTTACAGTATCTGTATCGGCATATAGTTCCCTATAAAATTCTTCCGCTCTCTTCAGGATAAGGATTCAGGATATATATATATATATATATATATATATATATATATATATATATATATATATATATATATATATATATATATATATATATATATATATATATATATATATATATATATATATATATATATATATATATATATATATATATATATATATATATATATATATATATATATATATATATATATATATATATATATATATGTATATATATATATATATATATATATATATATATATATATATATATATATATATATATATATATATATATATATATATATATATATATATATTTCTTCTAGGATAGATACGGGTGGTCTACCGGCATGCTGGCCCGAGGGCAGCGCCTAATGTGATGCAGAGCTTGATCAAATCACTATGATCCAGCCCGATCAAGTCATCGCCTCGCAACACCGACTAGAATCTACTATTAGCATACATAATCACAGAGTTATCGGTTTTTGGCAGTCATATCTGACCAGAGCTGGCATAGGAAAGCTAGTTAAATGCGCAATCAACGCGTTTATTTCAATTCAACTTTCGTAAGAATTTTCTCATATTTTTACTAGGCAGGTTATTCAATATAGGGTTCAGTTCAATGAAATTTAAGGTACATTATTTGAAAATTGTTTGACAAACACATCTTTTCTTTAAGGTTTTATTTATTTTAATAAACGTATTTATTTATATTTAAAAACAAATTATATCATAGTTTCTGAAGATGTACATTTAAGCCAAGTATTTTAAAGATTTTCTTGAAATAAAGAGGACGTAACGCAATGTTAATATTTTTATTCAATTAAACTAAAGCAGACTTACTTCTAATTAAAATGAACTTATTTCTGCTTCAATCCCTTGAATCTGTGAAAATAGGCACTTTGTTAAAGGTCGTTTCAACCTTTTCATGTAAAGGAAAGCGTTACAATTTATTTTTAATAACTGAAATGTATTCTGGACAAAGCAAAGAGAGAAAGAAACATTTCAACAACAATATACGTCTCAGTCAAACATTTTCTCCTCCCAAAGTCAGACGATCTCTATTTATCGATATGAACCAAGGGATCGCTTCAAATAATTATATTAAAAAAGAAACGCAAATTCAAATAGAAGCTTCACACCCGATACACCAAAACTGAACACTTCATCACCAGAAGCAAACAAGAAACGCCCGAAGCTCTTCTTACCATTCGTACAAAAAGTATCTGCGAAAATAATCGGAAAAATTAATAATTACGTCAATCACAGTATGCGAAAACTTAAACCTTCGAAAAACTCTTCGTTGTACTAATTGGGTGCGATAGTGAAGATTTTGAATATCAATTTCCAACCAGTCGATAGATGTTTTTTGAAAAGAAATTAATTATATTCGTTTTAATTTATTAACGTATAAATTAACTAAATTAAAATTTTTAAAAAAATAATTAATACGATGTTTAGCATCACTTTTACATTATCAACTATAAAATAAATATTTTTACAGTCGCGTTTCACGTCAATACGGCCCTTCAAAGGCACCCAAAAACCGATCACATATTGAGCCACTCGATCACGGGCTGGTATGAATACAATCGTTATGGCACGCGATCAGGAACTATAATATTATGAGCAGTGTCAATAAAAAGCATGGCACGTGTTGAAACCAGTCTCACTTAAACCTTAAGCACTCTGAACTACAAAAATTGAAATGGGGATCGGAACGGGGTACAAAACGATCCCAATACAATGGTTGAATAGCAACAAACATTTTTTTTTCAAATGTTTAAAGTTTATTTATCCTAATAGTCAAGGTTTTCAAAGAAGGCAGAAAAATTGTAGGAGCTATATTAGGTGTGAAGATGCAAAATATGTATGCTATGTCGAGATGTGAAAGTCTGGTGCTCTGTCCTCTTTGCCTACCCCAACAGGGAAATGGTGTGTCTCTATGAGTACATACCATTATGTCAAGGTTTTTTACGTCTTTCGAAAAGTGTAAAGAAAAAGACGGCACCAAGGGCTAGTGATATATATGAATTAGCACCCTGATATCCCAGGTCCTATTCCCGGACTTTCGTTATATACATATAATCTGAGAGTTGTATTATCATGTGACAATCTCTTACAACCAACCAGTAAGATGTTTGAAGTGAAAATCAAATCAGGGCCTTTTTTTTAAATCTGGGTTTCAACGGAAAACGAACTCGCAACCCCCGGGCTGGAAGACTAAGATCGTACTAACTAGGTCACTGATAATCATGTTTTTCGTGGCACTTAATAGTCTCTTAAATTTTAATTCTTGAACTGTTGTAAACGGTATAACTTCAAATGTTTTTTTTATATATTCGAAAGACATTAAACTTACATTCCCAACAATGGTTGAAGGTATGAAACAATTCCTAAGGTGTATTTAAATAACTGTACCCAAATTGAAGGCTCGAGTCAGTCGCATTATTATTAACAAAAGTGCTGAAATGTAATTTCCACTGTCCCACAATATAAGAGGCACTTAGTTTTTATATCCCCGATAAACATCACCATCATGATGAAAATGCGCCTAGTTAAGTCTTTCATCATCACAATATTCATGTACAGCGTGGAGACTTGAACTGAGAGCAAGTGATAGACGTGGAATAGGTGCATTTGAAATGTGGTGCAGGAAAACGATGTTACGAATTCAATGGACAGCAAGGCGAACTAATACCTCCATTCTCGAAGAGC
Source organism: Odontocerum albicorne (assembly GCA_949825065.1). Taxonomy (NCBI): domain Eukaryota; kingdom Metazoa; phylum Arthropoda; class Insecta; order Trichoptera; family Odontoceridae; genus Odontocerum; species Odontocerum albicorne. Next base: position 47,633,509 of record OX463840.1, on the reverse strand, counting down.
TGAGAGTCACCAACATATTATCGACAATGTGCCTTCTACGAGTCCTCCGATTATTTAGGTATATTGCTCGTGGCCAATGAGATAGTTTGGAGAGGTTTGTGGTTACTGGAGACGTAGAGGGACGACGCATAAGAGGAAGAGTCCCAACGCGTTGGGCTGACCAAGTGAGAGACGCAACTGGACTACCCTTAACAACTGTCCTTCGAGTCTTGGAATTCAGAGATGAATAGAGAGGTGTCGTTAGAGGTTATCACGTGAGTCACGATGTCCAGTCACGAGATACATGACCGGATGGATGAATTACAAACGTGCAAGAAATAATTTTCTGTTATAATATATGTATCAATCTGCAGAACCAATGTGATTGCTAAGCACTCAGCCCCGGATTCATATTCAGACCTTTTTATTTAAATACTAAATCTCAATTATTTCATTTAGCTTAATTTCGTACAAATTCGCCATAACTTTCTTAAATAATGCAATCATATGGTTTCATTACCACACTTTAAAATTTGGAGCGTATGAGATCCGACTGAGTACAAATCACAAAAATTTATGGTTAGAAATTAGTATTTAGTCCGGACTATGAATTCGGGTCTCAGTATTGAACCAATTATGTGATGCAGTGGATATATTCACGGCACCGCCTAACAATATGAGAAGAACCCTCCTTGGTTGTCTTCCACATTAATAAATTTATTAGACCCACTTTGAGCAGCATGAGAAATCCATACAATGTGAAAATTTTGCAAACAAATATCATTCTAGTAAAATGAGTTTTTCAAGGAAAAAAATATCATACAAATCACTGTTTTTTATTTATTTATTTATTTATTTATTATTACACGTGACAAGAAATATACACAATTTGAGAAAAACAACAGATAATTTGATTTGGACATACAATTTTAATGGATCTGGGTTTGTTGCCTTTCATTTGTCGTATCCCCAGTAAACTAGGCTTTTGCCTGTATCTCACTGAGGATATTTAGCATGAGAAAAAATAAATCGATACTTCTTCCCGCTATACGCTCTCATCAACCTGACAGTGACACTCAACTACAACTGGAAACATCTTGCGAAATTCAACTCCTCACACATCATCACTCCAGAAAGACCAAAAATATTCATCCCACACTATACCGCACACAATCATAAGAATAAAAATCAAAATCAAAACAAAATTAAAACAAAAAAAAATAAAAAATAATAATATTATCAAACAATAATATATAATATTATCAAACACAAAATAAAATGACACATGGATAACTTTTTCATATTAAATATTTTACATTTGTAATTCATGGACGGTAAGGCGTACTAACGCCTCGATTCTTGAACAACTGACAATCATCGACAGATTCTAGACAATATGCCTTCGACGAGTCCTAACCTTTCTAAATCTGTCGATTTGTGACAATAAATCATTCTGTTTCAAGTGTAGTGTTGTGTCCATATATAATCAATCGCACAGAATCATCAACGTGTCACAAATACGCAAAAAAAAAGTTAAAACACATTTAAATTTGTCATGTCATCGCCCTGTACATCTTGTATTAAAAAAAAACATTTTACAACTTCGAATCAATCGAAGCAACGAACTAGTTTACAGCGCAGGATGTGATTAATCGAATGTTTATTCATGGTTTTAGATTTAATTTCAAATACAAATATGGTTAAACCAGTCAATTAATTTATCATTCAATTACGAGGTACAGCCGAGCGAAGCCTAGGCCGATAACATCATGTTAAAATACTATTATTGGTAGTATACGTTTGACATTATGGCGTACATGCATGCGAATTATTGCGACCGAAGCGACTTGTAAATAATTTAATTAATCTCTATCCAGCAGACATCTCGCTGTATTAATGCCGTCATTTCATTTTATTTACATTGTGTCAGAGGTTGTTAAACTATTCCAATGAATGAACATACATATTCGATAAATATATTTTATAACGAAAATCTCCGCCGTTTGTATTCTTGGGATTATATTATTGGACAGGAATATTATGGAGTGCGTATCATAAGTGGTAGCAATTTGGTCAATTATCGTTACCTGGCCTTTTAGTGAAGAATTCCTTCGCCTCTCTAGCCTGAGCTGCTCTTCCACGTCGATCATGTGATCTTCTAAGAAAAAAACAGCCTGATCCTAAATACGCATCTCCTACCGCAGATATCTCAGATATGTGGATCCTGCTGAATCGCTTGGCAATGCTGACGTATGTTCGCAGCACGCTGACTGTTTCTCAAACGTCTAATAGAGAACAGATGGCTCTCTATCTTTCACGGTTCTGAATTACCTGATCCCAGTCCTCACGTAGACTGTCCTTACAGCGCTTTCTCTACCCACCATCCCTTCGCTTTCCCACAATTTCCCCGTGCAAAACGCGTTTTGGGAGCCTATGATCGGTCATGCGTGTTACATGTCCGTTGCATTGCTATTTCGCCTTTGCAATCATATCCTCTATATATTTACAGTTGAAGCACTGCTCAGATCTACGACAGTACCACATAGGCTTTTTTGAATATGTATACATCTGATTAATAAATTTAGAAAACTTCTTGTAGTCTTCTTTCCAAACCACTCAAATCCCATTTCTGATAAAAGATTTTTGTTGTACTTGCTTTTGTATATTTTATAACTAAATATTGAGATATTATAATCTTAACTGTTATAATATACAACTTAACGTAATATAAAAATGCGCTCGAGGTCCTTGAAAATACTACCAGGACAGGAGATTCAAAATCAATGACGCCAAAACTAAGGCTATGATGTTCTCCCCAAAGTCATGGAAAGATTGCCATCGGTGTTTGCCTGGTCAAGTGGTGAAACATGGTTGGTTAAATATCTCGGACGGCAACTGACCCATCTGAAGACCATCAGACAAAAGGGTCAAAAGGGCATCGGGGCTATTAGTTCGATATTCCACCGACGCAGCTTCCTTTCACCTAAAAGCAAGCTCTTCCTCTATAAAACCCTTATTCGTCCCAACTTGACCTATGCTGCACCCGTTTGGGATAGATCACCTAAAGCATCAAAGAGTGCAGAACAAGGCCTTCAAGATCTCTTTCAACGCCCATCCCAGAACAAACGTCTCCCGACTTCACACCAAAAAGCGTGAAGAGACCCTACAACACGACATCTTCGCTTGGACAGTGAAGTTCTATAAAAGTCAACAAAACCTCAGCAATCCTCTAATCGCTGCCCTGGGGGCTTAGTCCAGCCTACCTTTCCGTTACAAGAACAGGCTTCCGAGGCATCATCTGTTGCCTGACTATTTCACCTACAGTATTAGCAGAGAGGACCAAGGTCTGAGTGAATGTGATGAGATACAAGTAGCTTAAACGAGTGGACAAGCACGTGCTAAATAATTAGTTGTAAGAATTGTTATCTAGTTATAAGTTAGTATATAGGTGCTAATTATTACTAATAAATTAAGTATTAAGATTATTAAAAATATTGCACCTAAGAAATTAAAGGTATGTTAGTTCATGGTTAATATACTCGTATAAATAAGATTAATCTTAATATATAAATTTGTGTATAGGTATAGCCTTTGGAAAACATTTGTATTAAAAATTACTTATAAAAAGCAGCGCTATATCAAAGGGAGAAAAGATGGCATGTGATCTTGTGCTGTGGTCCACATTGACGTAGAGTGAAATTTTGAATAGGTCAATGAAAAAAGTGAGATGATTGTAGTAGAGATGCATAAACTTTTGTTATGTTAATTTTATAATTCCTCCGACTTCTTACATTTCTTTCTTTCAAAATATAATTCTTGTTTTTCTCTACCTCGCCTTGCAGTCATATTAGCACTGTATATTAATTTTGTTAGTTATCTTTATTTATTCGTACCCAAACCATAAAGAAGGAATAAATGTATTATAAATTAAAGCATTTCTTAAGTGAATGTTATAAATGACACGGTAATAAATTAAGACGTTGTAAAAGATTGCAGTTAAGATTTAGATGTGTGGAAAGAATGAATGACTTAACGAATACAGATTTCAGAAGTGCATGGCGTCTATAGAAGAAGTAGAATATGTGTGGAAGAGATAAACGATAACGTGGCTGGATCATGTTTATCAAATTTTGAAAAGAGATCAAGTGAGAATCACGAATAATAGAAGGTTGGATGTGACAAGAAGTGTGAATTTGAGAAGGAAGTGAAAGCAGCGTGTCAGAAAATAAAAGATCTTCCTACCCCGCGACAGATACAACGTGATGATGCCAATATATCTACATATAATAAATTTGTACGAATTATTTCTCTCTGTTTCAGATTCATTTAGAGTTTTTGATCCCTGATTTGGCATAATTTGATATCTGGATATGTTTTAGCATTGGCCATTTGTCAGAGCACTTGAAATTGTAAGAGGACAGAATACAATCAATGTATTGTATAATACAAGAATATCACCAACTAATCAAAGTGAAAGCTCAAATATATGTGTCTGTAATATACTTGAAAATTTGATACATTTCTTACAGTGTTTTGTGTTGCTGATCCCTCGGAATGTACTAACAACTTACGGCAGAGCTTTTTTTTTAAATGGAGTTTCAATCACGTCAACAAAGAAACTTTTGTCTATAGAACCAATTAACTATGACATATGAATGGATTAATTTATAACTATCATAAATATGACATAAGAATAAATCAACTGATGTGTTAAAGTACGTTGAGATTGTTTGGGCATGTAAAATGAATGAATGAAGAAAGCCAGATATGAGTATAAGGCGTATGAGAGGAAGACCAAGGAAAATATGGTTGGATCAAGCGAATGATATTCTGAAAGAAGGAAAAGTAGAAAGTCATAAAAAATTCAGAGGTCGAATGAGGATGTGTATGGATGTGGAAGAGACTAAGGATATTTGGCGAGTTAGGAAAGTATGTTGTTCTTTCCTCTCTTCCTACCCCGACAGGGAAATGCCGTGAGGGTATATATGTATGTAATGAATAAAATAATAACCGAACATGGAATATGATTTAATCAAGGAATAACCGAACACGGAATATGAATTAATCAAGGAATTACCAAATACGGAATGTGAATTAATCAAGGAATATGAATGAATCAAGGAATAACCGAACACGGAATATGAATTAATCAAGGAATTGCCGAACACGGAATACGAATTAAACAAGGAATAACCAAGCATGACACGTGAAGAAATCATTAAACTTAGGACAGAGCATTTTTCGATATCTTCGTCTTCTAATCATGTTTGCGTTGTAGCTTTTGGCTATGAAACCAAAAATACCTGACCATGACTGTGCACTATTTATGTTGTACTTCCATCACACCAATGGGCAGTGTTATTCGTACTGTTCAGTTCGACCCCACAACCACCCACACTGTTATATGGGTCAAAATAAATCCTCATCAAGCGCAATCTACACTAGAAAATAGAAAACTTATTTTTTATGAGTGCGACGTCGCGTAGTCACGAAGAAGGAACTGTTCAAAGAGACTTCTCCGGTATCGACACATCAGAGTGTGAAAAAATAGTAGCGACGGTGGACTTAAGGTGAGGTGGACATCACGGGAGATGTATAATAACTTGCAGAACAGTAAATATACTTATAAAGCGGATAAATGACTAGAGTTCAAACAGCCTAGCACGCGGCTAGTACTTTCACAGAAAACTTTTAATACAGCTAAACTACCCTTTCACGCCACTAGATCAGTATAAACCCTTCCTTTCCTGTGATGTGTAACAATTACACATTGCTTCTAAAAACTTTAATATCTCTATAAATACTGGGTTCAGATTTTAGGTATTCCTCCGTAATACATTTACGCATTGAATGAAAAAAATTATATTAATAATAATTAGCACTTATCGGCCACATCAGAGATATTTTGAGAAAGTCGGTAATAAATTCACCAATATAATCAAACGTGTCCCAGTGTGTGACGTAGTATATTCATTCTAAAAACTGCTATGGGTGAGGAAGTGACGCTATTCACGTCTCACTCTACTTCCGTATATGGGAACGCAAGAAATAGAATCTCAGTTCGCAGTTGTTTCTTTCTTCGAGGTATAACATACCAAGTGTTAGTGTTCCAAGTCCCGTCTCAGTAGTTCGCGGGCATCGATACGAGGTGGTCTCTGCGCCCGTTTTGTGAACGTCGGCCGATGTTTTTTTCATGTTTTCAGCAATTAAATTTCAATTTTTATCACTTTTGACTTCAAATTTCATTAATTGAAGTGATTGGCTATGAATAATCTGATTTTTACGATTGTAAATCGCTCATTTTTACATGTGTATTGATGTGTATTGAATACACACCACCGGAGCGCGCGTTTTTTTTGTGCACCGGAAGGGAAAGGTTAATAATGAAATTATTATAATATATTAAAATTGAAACTGCCTCTAAATTGCGCAAAAATTCCATTCTAAATGCTTTGCAACTCTCAAATTAATCAGCACTACGTATATGCATGCACCTGCAAATACAGACATATCTCAGAAGATAAACAAATTAATTTATTGCACCCTTCGATCACATTTAAACTACATAAACAAGCTCATTACAAATCCGGCTATAAAATCAAATCTTATGAAATATCTTGTATTTTGAAAGACATGCACTTGCTAGCATGATTCGATAAAGCCATTAATCTTGTACAAATACGTAAAGTGGTCACTTCACGTAAATGAAGGCAATTATTATTGGTTAAAGTTTTCAGCGATTAAGAATGTAAAATAAATGGGTTATATGTAGATAAAATTTACAAAACTATTTATAATTTGATCTAATAAGCATACTGCAAATATTAAACCAGTTAAATATTTTAAGTATTATCTTCACTGTCCCAGCCACTGTAGCAATTTGTTTAATTTAAGAAAACAATATTATATTACACTTTCGTTGTATATATCCAGTTTTACTCAAACTTTTTGTACTATATTATTGTGTTACACGTTTAGTTGTGTATAGTTTAAACTGGTGAGCCTATAAGAGTGCTAGTATCTTCTTAAATATTTGATTTTAGTTAATTTTAGTATCGTTTTGACAAGAGTATTGAGTGACTCAATTTTTTCGACAGGATGATGATATGAGTTAATGGATTTGATTACTAGAAAGAAAAATTGAGATACAAAATAAAAAATGTTAATGCAAAACTACAAAAGAAACCAAAATGTTAATAACACATTTGATCTAGCCGTAATTCCAGTAATGAAAGTGAATGCCCTATATAATTTATTCAGTTTAGTATATCTGCTGAGAGCGAATTTTCACATTAATGTCGCATGGGTAAAAGCCCTCAAAGATAACGTAAGAATAAATGGGCCCCAATTGAATTAACCGTATACCATATTGTTACTATTTTGGTCCCGTATTCATCATCTCGTTGTGACTTTTATATTAAGTACCTTATTGCTAAATCCAAAAATGTTAAAACGTACAATACACGTATATCAACTGGGTCTGGTCGCCAATTTTTCGACAGTGGCGTAAAAAAACTACTGCTTTCAACATATACGTAGATATCATCACGCTTTTTCTCTGTCGGGATATGCAGAGATGACAAAACGCCAGATTTTACTGTCATATCCTTCGCCTTTTCCATATCCATACACCTCATACAACAGGATAAATATATGAAATACGAGTATGTGATCAAGAAATGAGACCACTCCATCACAGGTTTTGCCTAGTGAAATGATTATTTATATTAGAAAAAATTAAGTTGTTTTAGCATTATTATGTACTTGGACTCTATAGTTACCCTTTCTTTTACATAACATCAAGCAATTTCCCTATCAAGGTAGGCACAGAAGACATAGCGCAAGACTCTCATATCTCGACGTACATGTTTCGCCTCTTTAACATCCATACACCTTCTCATACAGCTCTTAAGATTTCTTTGGATTTTTACACTTCTTTCTTTTGAAATATAATTCACCTGATGCAACCATACATTCCTTCTTCTTCATCTCTCACGCCTTCCCCTCACATTTGTACTGTATATTCGTTTGGTAAGTCTTTCTTCATTCATTCGTTCCAAAATAAAACTTTTTCCGAATGTGATTTTTTTTGTTGTAATGTAGAATAAGCAATATTATTTTTCAGGTGTTTCATTCCATATGTCCTTTTTAAAACTATATTTGATATGTTTTTATCACTTTTATGAAATAATGGCTTGTGTTTCATTGCAACATTCTGCACACTAGCTGGAAATAAATTATTATTACGAAAAGAAAAACTTTCCCTCGTAATCGGGTATGATGGTCAGCTATCTTGTGAATGGAAGACGGCTGTGCGTGTATTGGTTTATTGTGTTCAAGTTGTTGTAATTCAGCAAGCACACAGTCAGATCAAACCCAAAGTTCCAATAGCAAAGAGATTTCACTTCTTAGACAATCAGCAGGTTTAATCTGCTGAAGTCTGTCATTAACGTGTTCCTCGCGGGAAGCACAAACGCCTGTGATCTGATCTGTAGCATTCCTTTGTGTATTTTACGTAATGTTTAGTTTATCTCCTTTATTTAATGAGTCTCCTTAAGAGTAATGACTATTATTTATTATCAGAAAATTACTTGAATGTCATGTTTACTTGGTGGTGTAATCAAATATCAGTGGTTCTAAACAAAATACGCGTTTAAACTTAGAAATTAAAAAACGCCGAAATTGTGCCGCGCACAGGATTCGTAGAATTTGATTTTTAACGCGGTGTACAGGTTAAGCAGTATATATAGCGCACTTTGTGTGACAATTCTTCAAGTAGTTGAGAATTTATTGTACGCAGCATACAAGCTAGAAAAAAAATCTAATATTAAACGGTCTAAGAGTAAAACAAGTCCGAAAATGATTCTGCCTAGAATCAAACCTGGGGCGCCCACTTGCTTAGCGTGAATGTTAACTGTTACACTACGGCCGTCGACTATATACATAGTTTATAAAATTATAGTAATTCTAAGACAATTTCTCAAAAAAACTTAAAGGAACCAGATAAATGCTAAAAAAAATGCGTAAACTAAGAAAAATACAGGTGACAATGTATGACCGAATATGAAATGAAGATATTGGCGATGAATGTGGTTTTAAGGCTGATGTGTTGAGTAAAATAAAGTTGAGGGCTTTAAGATGGTTTGGACATGTATAACGAATATACGACGAAAGGCTAAAAAACAAATATATGGTACTAATATTAATAGAAGGCATGGTAAAGGACAGCCAAAGAAAGGATTGTTGGATCAAGTGAACGGTTTTTTGAAAAAAGGAAACTTTAGAGTTACAGTATTCGTAGAAGTTGTATGAGAAGGTGTATTAATAGATGTGGAGGAAGTTTGTCGAGATAGGAAAGTTCAACGGGGTCATGGCGTGATAGTATTTGTATTGTATTACACTTTCGTTGTATACAGTACAACCTGGCAAGCTTATTGCCTTGTAGCAAATTCTTCCAGCCAACCATAAAGAAGTTAAAGAGGCCTTAAGTGAAAACTAAACTGGAATCCATTTTTTTAAAATCTGGTTTCCAGCAAGATTTGTGCCCGCAAACTCCGGGTTGAGAGACAGACGTCTTATTAACTAGTCCACGAAGGTCGTCTTATGCATGTATGCAATTCGCCCCAGACACAAATTATCATCGCCCTTGGCAATACCACGAACCGTCAAAAATGGGCAAAGCGTAATATGAAATCGTAAAAATTCTAACGGGAATCTCGTTAAAAAAAATATCGTAATTATGGTCGTACAGCTGCACAGTATGCAATGAGTCAGATTATGCAGGATTACTCTAAGAAATTGCACGATGCAAGTGACCACGTAAACAATTCCTTATAAAGGAATGCACACGCATAATATAATGCGGTTCCGTTGATTCACAGCACCGAGAGAGATGATGAGTGTAGTAGCTGTTAATTGCTGCTCTAATAAGAACTCAATTGCCCTGTGAATGTGTCAGTTGTTTCCAGGGATATGGAGTTAGTTCCATGTTCAGACATTATTGAATCAAAACCTTTACCACGAAGATGAAAATGCTATGGTTGTGCATCCTGTGTCACTTTAACTAATTGTACGGTGTGATAATCTATCTCCTGTGATCGGGTATGATTGTTAGACATCATGTGGACGGAAGACGACTGTGTGTATGTATTTATGTTTTGTGTGCTATTGCAATTCAGCTGTTGCAATATAGCAAGCATAATCATAACAATAAAAGACTATTTAAATAGCGCCGTTTAGAGAGTAAAGTATCCTCAAGGGCGCTCTTGTTTAGGACTCAAACCCATAACCATTGACGGATTAAAAATATTACAAAATAAATATATACGAGTATACAAATTGAGGGTAAGATTAAGACCATTTGATAAGGTATGTTATTTCCCGGTATATGCATGTGTTCAAAAAAATATATTATTTATAGTTAAGGCATTATAACATTGTAAAAGTTTAAAGATATTGTAATTTGTTTAGTCAAACACTGTCTATTTCACTATACATAACAGTGTAACCCTACCAGTTTCAAGGTTTTCCCCTTATCATCAGGGGGATACAGACAAAATTAAATTATGTTCGAACCGGTGCCGACATCTACGTTTCTAACGGTGAAAATTCGGGTTGTAGATTGTGGGTGGAGGGAGGCAGAAGACAACTTCAGTAAGCGGCGGGGAGATCTTGGGAATGTATGAATTTGACAGATGTTCTTGTTTGCCAGACTTGGATATATCTAGGGTCTCTAATCTGTCCAATTAATTTCAGTTACCACTAATATGCAAGAATTTAGCATCATCGATAGAAAATTTGCTATTTTCTCGGTGACAATAATTAGCCATTTCATAGCTAATCATTGTCACCGAGAAATGTTAAGAAAAACATATTTATAAGAAAATCACAGAAACTTGACAAGAAAAGACAAATTATAAAGAAACCTTTGTAAATCTTCCAATATGTGAAAGTAACACATTCGTTTTTAAGTGTAGTATAAAGTATGTGTGTAGTGTTCATGTACCATCAAAAATTTCAAAAAAGCTCCCAAAAAGGATTGTCTTCAAGTGCGTTCTTAAGGGTCAAACGCCACTCATATTTCATGCACTAATAGGCGGATTATTCCATGCCACATGAAAAGCAACGGCAAAAGATCTATCATAATATTGAATCAATTTGAAACAATCAATTTATTATATGAAGAATTAATCGACCATAAAGTTCAACTTCTCTCCAAAGGAGCATATCTAAAACACTGATTCGATAAAACAAAGATACCACGGAGACAATCCATCAACGAAAAAACAAATAGACAAAATGCTGACTTAATAAATCGAACCCATAACTCCGATGGTAAGATCAATGTTCCAGGTTGATCGACACATTCAATCTGGTGTAATTTTTCGTTCGATATAGATTTATATAACTATAAGTTGATGTTACTTGATAGCGCTATAAGAACTTATGATGAGCATCATATAAGCAACCAAATTCAAATGTAAAACGATTTAAAAGTAAAACCAGTCTGGAAGTGAATTTACCAGATACCTGAAATCAAACCTGAGGCATTTACTTTTTGAAAATAATTATTTTGAAAAAGTATACATCACAATTTCTCGGTATTGAAAAATTATACACATTTCCATAGTTCTCTAGTTTACTTAATTAAAACTAGCTATATACGAGTAAGTGAGTATAAATACAATCTGAATTTTTCTCGAAAGGATGATAGAATTTTGGAAGAATTAATGACTTCCCAGTATTATTTTATAGAATAACAATGGTACGAGTTTTCGGGAAGTAATAATTGTTTATCACAGCTATTTTAAACGGCTCATAAAATTCGTGAATAAGTGTTACATCCGATAAAGCAGCGGTCCTACACATCTGATTATAGAGCGAAACAATTTTGAGGTATTATTGATTTTTTATTTATTACCTACTTGATTTTAACACAATCTGGCGGGCTTGATCTTACCCAACCAACCAGATATGTGTAGAAGTAAAGAAAGAAAGATATATATTCGCAAAAAATATACAACTCATTATTCATCTTTACAAAATTAATGAACTATATACGAGTACATAGTAACAATAAAAGTGAGATATCATCAATCAAAGGAAGGGATGGTGGAGAGGATATTAAGGAATAAAAGACGTTACATTATTAACTTGAAATTAAGATTTTTTTCAGTCGGTTTATTTAAAAATACCAATGACGCGGCGAGTCCTAACATTACATTGTAACTGATTTCTGAGTATCAATATATGGATAATCAAGAACTGTGTCTTTCAAATAGACTTCGTAGAGAATTTGCAGCATATATATCGAGAAAAAACATGATTTTAATTCGACTTGTAAAGTGTTTTTAGAAAAGTATAAAATATTTTTTGCAATTGAATAGTCTCGGGTATTATTTTCTCTGTATTCCCCGACAAGAAAACAACATGATGATAAATATTTGTGTATTTTTCACTGTCTCTTTTTTATAACTTAGTTTATCCATAAGTAATTTATGTACGAGTATATTATTGAATACGAATATACTTCAAAATACCATAAAAATATATCTTACAGCCAAATTATTGACAACTTTCGTAGTCTAATTGGCAAGACGCCTGTCTTTCAGCTCGGATGTTGATGATGCTGTTTTTCACATTAGGTTACTTTAACATCATTACGGTTGGCTGGAAAGTTTGTGATATGAAAATTAACCTGCTAAGTTATACTGTATTCAACGAGAATTAAAAAATATATTTATATAAAAAAAAAATATTATATGCAAAATTCCGAATTAACACATAAATTTTTTGAGGTCCGAAATTCAGTATTTCATCAGGTATACAAGGATAAAACGCACTTATCCTCGTCAGTCTATAGCCTGGCGCTTCACGTTCTTCGAAGATGTGTTCGAACTATTAGAAAATCTATGGATATTCGTACCGTATATTTTAAGAGAGTTGGGTGATAAACCCAACGGCTCCGAGACCTGAGTGAAACCCTTAAAGAAGCTCATTCTGGAGTAGTATTTACTATTGTCCCCATCTTACAAACTGAAAAATAAAGAGTTCTCCTTGCTCCGCGACCAAACGTAACAAAAATAGCAGTTTAGTTCAGATCGGTCCCACCCACCCACGCTGTTATGGGAGACAAAATAACTCTCCATTCAGCGCGATTTACACTAGAAGATCAAATTTTTTTGTTTATTGTGAGAATAACATCACTATACTCAAGAAAATGTAGCATGGTCCCTGTGACGTTTGAAATGTCATGTCTCAAAGGGATGGGGTAAAATCGCTTTTTTACAAATCGAATCGTTTTTTTATAAATCGAGAAATCGTTTTTCTATAAACTCGCGTTTTAATTCCTAATTTTCATTATAATGGCCTTCTAATGTATTGTATGATTCGTATCTATATTTAAATAGGCCAAGATCCACTATGAATTAATACTAATTACGAACATTTAATTTTATGTATAAAAAAAATCTAAAATCCAATTAACGTATACCCATCACTAGCCAATGCAGACTAACGTAGTGACTTTTGACGAACGTCGCCAAATATTATTTGATTTTAACAAACTGACATATTTTTGCTAATTTGTAACAAGATGTATTAATTTGTCATTATTGTTAGTTTTATATAATGTATTTACCTAAATAACTTGCTATTTATTAGAATCGAGGCTTATATTGAAGTTGATAAAATAATTAAAATTACTGAACGTCGTTACAAGGTTGTATTGGGGAAAATTTGTGAAACGTCACAGGGGCCATGCTACACTTTCTTTAGTATAATTGACGAGGAATGAACTGCCTAAAAGGTTTGCACTTCCAACGACAACAGACCTGTTAAAAGAATAGTCGCTACGACAGATTTAAGGTCCGATGTTTTTTCTTTTCTTTTGTAACTTGGCTAGTTTATTGCCATGTGGCAATCTCTTCCAACTAACCAGAAAGATGTTTTTATAGGCCCTGAGTGTTAACCAGGCTGGAATCCTATTTAAAAAAATCTGGGTTCCAGCGGGGATCGAACCCGCAACCTCAGGATCGGCAGACAAGATGTTACGGGAGAAGAAAAATTCTAATAAAAATATCATGTTAAAAAGTTTATTAAATGAGTTTGTCTTTTTCTTCTGATAAATATTTTTTTAAATTTACGAGTTTTATTTCTACCTAACCTTAAAAGAACATGTGATTGTTCATGTTTCAATAATTCAGAAAAAAAATTGTACAGTGAAAAAGGCTTACAATCTCTTGAAAAAAAGCTTGTGTTATAATTGTATTATTAAAACTATGTGTGTCACACAAATAGTTAAAATGATTCAGAAGTTCCCAGAAATGGAACAATTGGTTTCAAAATTATGTCCCTATAAAATGTTATAAATTATATAATTTTGGTAAAGCTTTGTTTTTGTTCAGCAAAGCGGCTTTAGTCATATGTAATTAAAAAAGCTTTTGTGTTCTTCGCTGACCCGAGAACACAAAAGATCCAGATTTCAATTAAAGAAAAATCTATAGCCAAAGTGATATGATTTTGATGAAGTTGTTGATATTATGAAACGGTTGGAATTATGTATCCGAGAATAGATAAAAATAACGTGATTTATTTTATTTCGCAAGCTTTTTATTCAGCCTATATTTTTTCGTCATGTTGGCGAACCGTATGTGATGTACATTTCAAGTTTCATCCAAATTGGATGAACAGTTTGTGTTTGACAGGTAAATAAATATTTACGACGTATTTTGACACGTTTGCGATTTTTTTCATTTTAAAAATTATTTTTTTGAAGCTTTATAGCATTTGCGTGAGGCAATCCGACGAAAACAATAGTATTGTGGACAAACAACTCCTGAATTTTGCACCACGATAATGCACCGGCTCACACTTCACTACTTATTAGTTAATTTTTGGCCAAAACCAGCACTGCCGTAATGCCACAGCCACCGTATTCACCAGATATGGCCTCCTTCGACTTTTTCCTATTGCCGATGATGCAAAGAACATTGGAAAGACGACGTTGTGTGACAATAGAGGAGATAAGGGCAATCCCAAAAATTGCGTTCCACATTTTTTTTGTGAATTTGATAAAACGTTGGCAAAAGTGAACTAATATTTAAGAAAATATTAACATCAATAATTGAACAAATACTTTTTGATAAAAATACAAATCATCGATATTATTTGACAGCTTGGGATTCAAGTTTGTGTAATGATGTAAATGCAGTGTGTGAATGTTTCAGCTTTATGTTTTAATATTTAAGATAAATATATGAAATGTGTGATTAAGGAATAAGACCACTCCATCACAGGTTTTGCCTAGTGTTATGTACTTATACTCTTATGTTACCCTTTATATTACATACAAACATTTCATCATGCTATTTCCCTATCAATGTAGGCAGAAAGAACAGAGTGTCAGACTTTCATTTCTCAACATAATATATCCTTCGCGTCATCTACATCCATACACTTTCTCATACAGCTTCAACGATTTCTCTGACTTTGTAAGATTCCTTTTTTCAAAATCATTCACTCGATCCAATAATACTTTCCTCGGTCTTCTTTTACCACGCTTTCTACTCAAATTTGCAGTATATATTTGCTTTCTTAGTGTTTCTTCATTCATTCATTCTATATACCTTATTCAACACATCATACATATGTCTCATTCAACACTCCGTTATGCCTGTCTTATTCAGCACATATGTCTAATTCAACTTGCCTCAAGTTCATCTTCATCCCTTATCACTTCATTCATTAATATGTCATACTTCACCACCCTATGTATTCATCCTATTCGCTCTTATACATCAAAGTTGATACTAAAATACTAAAAGGTCGTCGGTTCAAACCCCGTGCTGTGCAACTCCCCTCGAATGACACAGGTTTTTTCAAACTGGTATTTGGGGGTGTAAGGTTACCTATGACTTTGTTCATATATATTCTTCAAATAAAAAAGGACATGCCAGTATGGTCCAATTGTCTCACTTTGGTGTGCCATCGGATTCAGTACAGCGGTGCTGCGGCCGGTGAGTTATCTGTTACGCAATAGCATACTCAAATAAATAAAAAACCACTGCACAGCTTACAACATGTTAATAAGCCCGTTAGGTTGTATTGTATACAACACAAATTGTAAATTTACATTGTACACCTTATTATGTTTTTGTTCCTCGAATAATATTATAATATTTGTGACCGACGTAGCACCAGTTTTATAAATAGATTTCAATAGTTCAACTTTATAAATGTATTTTAATGTTATCTGCATGAACATTACAATAATATTTTTCCTTCACACTGGGTATTCGTAGTATGAAGACCCAGTTATATAGGTAGATGCGGTGGAGTTGACGTAACCGCAAAACCGCACAACAATAACACAGAAAGAGCAGAGCAGAGCGGATGAGAGCAGCAGTGCAGTGTGTCGGCCGCTGCAAGCAGGAGGAGGCTTGTTCAGAACAATAACCTGTTGCAGAACTGCATCCGCCCAGCTGGCCGCACCTGCTGCAAGATGTTATTCCTCTTGAGGTTGTTTCTCACTTCCCTCTTCCCTTCCATTCTTCCACCCTGTTACTCTTTGCTCCTCAGCACCGTTACACTCATTTCAATATACAAGTAAATGCTTGGTATCAGACACCCTGATTTTTTTTGTTCCTTTTTTAACTGTTGAAGTTGTGTTTTTTATAATATTTTAACTTGTTATTTAACACTAAAGATACTCTTATGTGTTTACTTTTGGTGTAAACAGTACAAACTGGCTAAGTTTATTGCCATATAGCAATATCTTACAATCATCCGGAAAAAGAGGTGCATGGCCGCGCGACAACGAATTGAACTTTTGTGTGGAAGGTCGCCGGTTCGAATCTCGTGCTACTCCCCTTCAATGACACATGCATTTTTCCGCCTAGGTATATATATTTACTTAAAAAAAATCGATTCCAATAGATATCAAACCCGCAATCTTTGGGTCACGAAAGTCATATACAATCAACAAGGCCACGGAGGTCGAATACATGGATTGATCATCATCATCACCATTACGCCACGTACACACTGGGATAGGCAAAAAAACAGATATTTACAGTACCCGGCGGTAAATAATACATTTCGTTTGTAGAGCGTCGTCTCTGCCATTCATACACGTGTTCCGTCGCGATTTTTCAGTCGTTACCGGACCGGACTGTTAGCGCATCGTGCGACAGAGACAACGCTCTACAAACGATGTGTATTACTTACCGCCGGGTAATATTTCGCTTATAAATAGGAGAGTATGCATATACTTCTTCATGCATTCCCTACTATTATAAAAGTTTTTCACTATTCCGGTTTTCAGAATTTGATTAAAAAATATAAAATAAAGATTCAAACATTTTACTAATTTTTAAATCAATTTTTTAAATATTTTTTTTAAGAATACAGATTTCCAAACCACAATTAATTTTTTCGAACTCTAGTTACTTTCCAACTGAATTCGTGTATTAAAACCGTTTTAGTTAGTTGTCTTTCGCAAGGTACCGTCCAATATACCTGAATTAGTGATTCGACTATATTGGGAGACAATATTTGATACTTGAGCCCCAATAATCAAGCCTTCGTGTTTATATCCACTGAAGTATGCACTGTATTGATACTGTATCGCACGCGAAGAGACAACACTCGCAAATTTACTCGACGCGTGCAAATATTGTTACCTGACGAACTCTTTTAGCAGCCTGGAAACCTTTATTATTTTCTTTTTTGAGTACCATCAGGAATCAAATCATAAACCCTCAGGTGGAAATCAACCGTCTTATCGACTAGGTCATTGAAGGCGTCCTCTTAATAAAAAAAAATAAAAAAACAATTTTTACACCACCGTTTAGAGAGCGAACTCTCCTCAAGGATATTTTACTCTGGACTCAAGCCCATTATAATTAACAGATAAAAAATCAGAGTAAAAATAGGAAGGTAGTGGCTGCAGCCATTAGATTGGGTACTTTAGAGTCTGCATATGTTTAGAAAAACATATTTGGTAAAAAAATTCTACCCACCAAAATAGAACGAACTACAAAGAAATTTTTGTAGAACTTTCGATATGTGTTATATAGTAACACAGTCGGCTTTAGGTGGAGTTTAGTTTTTATATAAAATCATAAATTTAGATAAGAGTTCCCAAAAATGGGTTATCTTGAAATGCTTCCTAAAGTTGCACCCGCCACCCACATATCTTACACTAAAGGGTAGACCGTTCTACGCTACAGGACCAGCAATGACAAAATATCTATTATCATACCCCGCCCTATTGGATCGATTTGAAACAATGATGAATAAATCGACCTCAAAGTTCTACTCCTCTCTAAAAGAGCATCTCTAAAATGCATATTCGATAGAACCATGGAGACATCTCATTAAGGGTCAAAGTTCTACTCCTCTCCGAAAGAGCATCTCTAAAACGCATATTCGATAGAACCATGGAGACATCCCATTAAAGGTCTTGACAAATCAAGCCAAAGCTCCGATGGAAAAGAGATTGATGTTCCAGCTCGGTTGACACATTCAATCTGCTGCAACTTTTCGTTCGACAGAGATTTATATAACTATTATTTTGTGCTCCTTAATAGCGCTAGAAGAATTTATGATGAGCACGATTTAACCTGTACACCGCGTTAAAAATAAAATTCCACGAATCCTGTGCGCGGCACAAATTCGGCGTTTTTTAATTTCTAAGTTTAAACGCGTATTTTGTTTAAAGCCACTGATATTTGATTACACCACCAAGTAAACATGACATTCAAGTAATTTTCTGATAATAAATAATAGTCATTACTCTTAAGGAGACTCATTAAATAAAGGAGATAAACTAAACATTACGTAAAATACACAAAGGAATGCTACAGATCAGATCACAGGCGTTTGTGCTTCTCGCGAGCAACACGTTAAATGTAAAACTAGTCAGTAGTCATACAATGGAGACATCCTGTATAACCTTTCTAGTTAGTACTAAACAAACGCACAAATAAAATAAACTCATAGAATAACTCTGTCAAGTTAGAAGATTTACACACAGAGAATCATCACATTGGCGTTTGAAACTAATTAGTAGACCAATATGGAAAGGTTGGGAATGTCTGTTGGAGTAATTAAGACTCCCGTCACGTTACGAATCGCCGAGTAGTCAGTTACCAGCTACCAGTGGCCAGTTGACAGACTGGGTTAGTGGATAATCCATGCGCCTATAGCCGGCTACTATAAATAGCATCACAATTACGCTAGCAGGACCGCAACAGTTGCTATTAATACTCGTATAATCCTAATTACTAGCAACACCAAAGGTCGTCCATGTAATTGATTCGCTGCAAACGAATATTTTATTCAAATTGAACGATAAACGGGACAGTGCATATCTGCAGACAGCGCGATAAATACTTGAAGATTATATAATGCTTCTACGATCTGTGTAATTAATTATTTTAAGTAATAGTTGCCTGGAAAACAGTTTCAAATTTCTCGTATAGATGTCACTATTTTATTCTAAACGTGCTGAATGTATATTATTATAACAGATAACGATACATATAACGATAACTTAACACATTTTTAGGCCATTGTTCCATTTTTAACACATTTTTAGGCAAATTGTTTAAACGGTTTTTTGGTTTAATTTTAAAGATGGAACAAAACAATTCGTTTTTCTATAAATACTTAAAGATTATATAATATTTGTACGATCTATGTAATTAATTATTTTCAGTAATAGTTGTCTAAAACGCAGTTTCGTATTTCTCGTACATAACATATGTCGTTAGGACAAAATTTTCATAGTTTACTTAATTCTAAACGTGCTGAATGTATATTATTATTGCAGATAATGGCTTATTGAATTTTGGGCAACTGTTCATTCAAATCGTTTAAGCGTAATTTTAAAGATGTAACAAAATAAGGTGTTTTTTCAATGCTTCATTTTTTTTCTAGCATGCAAAAAATGCGACGCAAATGAAAAAAACACACAGTGTATGACGACGATACACTAAACAATGATATGTGTGTGTAAAGTGTGGTTTAAAAACATTGTAATTAACACTCGAAGATGGTGCCTGCACTGGAATGCCAATTATCACTGACGACGACTAAATCAAGAATTTGATATATAATAACCAGATTTCTTTGAAACGAAACATATTACTACTAAGATACTGACAATATTGTAAAACACCGTCCACAAGCATTTGGGCAATTTTACGTTTAAATTTGACCTTAAAATTTGAAATGACTTTTCGGGTAACACAATGTTTGACTTGAATTTTTTTATCATCAACTTTTTTGCTAGGTTGTTTCGGGAGAAATTTTTGATCAAAACTGATGCCTTTTGAAATTTGAGGAAGATTGATTTTTACCATTCCTTTAATTTATCATGTAGAGGAAACTTACTTTTAAATAAATTCACCTGTATATAACCTGTCAGGCCGATTATGACTGATTGTGTCGAAGCAACCTCATGCCACATGCTAATAAATCCGACAGTTGTTCTATATGCAACGAAAGTGTGATATCAATACAAACGAGAGCCGGTACAACTAGAAAAAAGCTTGCTTCGATCATCAGATATACGAAAAAGTCTTAGAGATAAGGTCAGGAATCGAGAGACCTGTAACACAGATGGCATAATCAGATGGAGTAAAAAGAAAACGTGGTACTGTCGCAACCATGTGGATAGGATGAGCAGTGGTAGAATCACATATATAGAAGCACATAAGATCCACGCAGAACATCGCATGCCAGGAAATACGCTAAAAGCTGAATGAACAGCTGGTGCTCTGTCTCCCAGGAATAATTTTTGCATCAAAACATATTCAAAATCTAAATTAGGAAGAAAAAGAATTATCCCTGGTGAGAATATTTTATACCTTTTGTGTGTTAGATTGTTATAGATGAACACTTTCGTTGTACACTGTACAATTTGGCGAGCTTATCGCCATGTAGCCACCCCATCAGAAAGACCTCAAAAGAGGCATCAAATGAAAAATCGAACTGAAATCCTTTTCTAAAAATCACTGTTCTAACGGGAATTAATCTGCATTGTATGGGTTAAAGGATAAGTGCCTTCACAACTAGGTCATGGAAGTCGTCAGAGGATATAGAATAATTGCTATTTAAATACAACGCCGAGTTGTTAATCTGTTTTTTATGTACCAGAAAATGGATTTTTGATATTGATGTAATTTCCGTAGATATTTTGAAAGGTCAGCTTATATTTAACGATTGTTTGTAGACAATCACTAACAAGACGATTCTATGTGAAGTTTCGGGGAAGAATGACATAAGCAGACATTGAAAACTGAGTAAAGAATTTTCTCCTCTAGACAGAACCTCTACATTGAATAATAAATGTTGTCTTCTACGTCAAGAAGAAGTAGAGATCTTGGATCTGGTTTTGCAAAAATCATTTTTGGGAAGTAGAGCACCAGCTGTCTCAACACTTTTAAGGAAGCCTTCCTGCCATGCGATGTCCTACGGGCATCTCGTGTGCCGCTATGTACTCGTATATGAATCTCCCTACCCTTCCTACCAACATGGTCATGCCAATACCGCCTTCTTTTCCTGTATGACATCCTTAGTCAATATGACAATATCGTCTGTATTATAGGTCGGAGAGTTTCTGAATTTGAGAGATTTTCCAGCGATATTTCGTAATGTTCTCATATCGGAAGTTCGAAAAAGGCTCATTATGGGTTTGACACAGGTCTTATGTTATATTCAAACTTTGCTATCGATTCGCATGTTTTTGTTTTTACAGATCACATCTCTTAGATAACCAGATATTGTGGCTGCCTTATTTCTCTGTTAACTCATTGGTTATAGAGATCATTGTGACTAGAGATTTCGACACCAAAGTCTTTAAACTAAACCACTTACTCAACAGGTGTATAATCGATGACTAGTTTGCACCTCTTTGGATGTTAAACACTTAGTTTAAATAATCAATTTAGTAAAGACTATAAATAACAAATTTATTGAATCTGTATATTTAATAAAGCCTTCAATTTATTTAATACTTAAAGGAAAACTACCCCACTTTATTAATCCGATTGAATATTTAATAGTCAAAGAAAAAAGTAGACATTATAGATAACACAGCGTGGAGAGATTTGTTTTCGTGGAAAAATACGAAGTATAGATGGCATAAGTATATACAGAGAAAACATCATACATTGAGAGAAAATAGTGAGTGAATTCGTGGAAAACGACAATGTTAACATTTATTATTGTTCCTGGCGTTATGATCATGAGATTACCAGTACAAATTCCACGTCTTAGTCATTTTAGAAATATTAATATCATATGTCCGGTTTCGATTTCCGATGGTACCCTAAAATAAAAAAGGGTCCCGATATCAATGCTCACACATGCGAAACAAATGTGAGTGTTTTTACTTCTCCAGGTGCGGTAGTATTTCCAACACATATGGTGTCGAATTGCAATATTATGTCAACTCTAGTAGCTTTAATCTCGAAGCCTACTTTAAATGTTGAAGGTAATGTTGTCACCCGGCCACCAACTTGAATACGCGGAGAGTCAACAACACTCGCGCACATCTAGTGCATGAGAGTTTTTGTTACCAATGAATCAATCCCACAATAACTATTTACCCTCCAATAACACAATTACTTCACACCTTTGGGATTGTATTAAATCATGCTCACAAAATAATGCATTCCTTAACAATGAAATGGCGTGAAGGTATGTTAGTTTGTACATATATCGACATAACTCAGTTTAAACGTATTGAATAAAAAATTCAAATACCCTTTTGTTAAAACTTTTCATTAACAAAAATGTAATTTTTCTTCCATATTTTTTTTCAAAAGTTCACTCCATATGAAGTCTATTTCATGCTATAGAACCAAAAGTTCCAAAATACCGACTGAGACACCCCAGATTTTTCACAAAACTTCACCTAAACAAAACAAATAAAACTCACACAAACCAGCATGTTGGGGGTTTTACTGTACCAATAAAAATACCCAACTATCTATTTCCATTGTTTATTCTGTACTTTTCCTTAGCTCTCTTTTAAGTGATTAGAAATGAGTGTGAACTAAAAGCTGATCTATTGAGTAAGACGAAGAGGAGCACTCTGAGATGATAAAGGTAAATGGAACGAATGAATGGAAAAAGATTAACGAAACAAAATACAGAGCAAATGTGAGTGGAAGGTGGGGCAGAGGAAGATCAAGGAAAATATGGTCGGATCAACGGAATTATATTTTTAAAGAAGAAAATATAAGAAGGGAGAGAAATCGTAACAGTTGTATGAGAACGTGTAAGGATTGGGAAGAGGTGAAGAATGTGTCAATATAGAAAATTATGGCCCACTGTCCTATCTGCCTACCAGACAGGATAATGGCATGATGTACGAGTATTTATGTATAAATGTAAATTTTTCGCAATTCATTTTCTCAACATAACTAAACCAATTCACAATTCCAAATTTATTATTCAGCTTAGTATAATGTTTTTTTTTTTAAAAAGGGTTAAACATGATTAAAATAAATTATGCTTAGCCAAACATTTCCTATCTGTCATATATTTCATCTGAAAACTCTTATTTAGTTAATGACTGAGTCAGCTCCGAGAAGTTTGGTTCCTTTCGGCTGAAGTGCTATACCATATATTCATCATAAGCAGGTCAGGGGTCACGGCCCGTCTGTCGCGCTAAATGGCCGAAACGGGCTGGATTGAAAAGTATCCTTTCATTCGTCATACGAGATATTATAATGAATCCAGATTTACATTACAAGTTCCTCAACATTTTATTATTTTTGTATTTATTTGTTTGTTTTTTCTTAACAAATTAACCAAACCCAATTTGCTGACAGACACAAACATATAAACTTATAAAAGAAGACAATTTCGTAAATTTGATGTTTATCCATACACGCAAAAGTGCATACATACAAATATACTGGCAGCCCTCGACTTTCACACAATTCGCCATTTCGCACATTTTAAAAATTCTATTTTTTAAAGATTTTTGACGATAATGCAAAAATTGTTCGCTTCCATGCAGTCGTTCCCACTTTTTGGGAAGACCTATAATATATGGAACGCAATAAACAATGTTGGAGACTCGTGGGCTGAAATAAAAGAGTCAACAATGAAAGGTTCCTGGAAACAATTCTGCCCACAAATGATGAGTGATTTTATAAATTCTGAAGAAACTCCGGAAACGATCACGGATGAAATAGTTAGCCTAATGAATGAACTAAACTTGGACGTCAACAACGAAGATGCTAATGAGTTGATTGAATCTCACTCAGTACCTCTGTCAAATGAATACTTAATTGAACAACAAGCGTTAAATGAAATTGAGGAAGAAGAAGCTGATAAAATCGTCAAGACTTTGACAATCAAAAATATGAATGAAGCCTTCATGCATCTTGACAATTTTTTGACTATCATGGAAAAATGTGATCCCAATGGAGAACGTATATCTCAAGTACGTAGGCCGATTGAGAAAGACACAGCGTGTTATAGAACTCTTTATCAAGAAAAGAAAAAAAAAAGGTGGTATTCAACTAACTCTTGACAAGTTTATAAAGAAAACACCTGAAAGCACTTAAACAGCCCTCGTTAACTTAATTATGTATATTGACAAATAAATATTTTTAATATATTATTGATAAATAAATATTATTATTGAAAAATAAATATTTTAAAATATCATTTTTGATGTTTTTTACATCCCTCTTCTTTCGAACATTCAACATTTGCACACATTTTCAGGAATCAATTATGTGCGAAAGTCGGGGGCCGTTTGTATCCATATACGAGCACACGAGCACAACTAGCAACAAACACAAATATGTACATCAGTATGATCAAGCGACTAAATTCGTGCAAGAACCATAACGAACTTTGTATATCGATTGCTTTTATTTCTTATTAATAATTTTTTTTAATGATAGTTTATTTTTATGAATCTAATTTATGTTTTTTACCGGAATTTGATTATTTTAATTGTTTTTTTTAAACTTTTTAATAATATTTTATTTTTGTTTGTAATTTGTTGTATCAAACACTGTTTATTCCACTTTTTGTAACGGTATAACCCTACCGGTTTCAAGGCTTTCACCTCATCTTCAGGGGAGCACAAACAAGACTAAATTCTGTTCGAACTGGCACCGATATACACGCTTCAACGGTTGGGGACTGAGGGCTAAGGGAGGCATGGGACGATTTCGGTCTGGAGCGGAGAAATTTTTGGAATATATGTATTTTCCAGATGTTCGGAATATTTTATTTTTGTTTGTAATATGTTTTATCAAACACTGTTTATTCCACTTTTTGTAACGGTATAACCCTACCGGTTTCAAGGCTTTCACCTCATCATCAGGAGAGCACAAACAAGACTGAATTATGTTCGAACTGGTACCGAGATACTGTTTGAACTGGTATATCGGTACCAGTTCGAACATAATTCAGTCTTGTTTTTGCTCCCTGATGATGAGGCGAAAGCCTTGAAACCGGCAGGGTTATACCGTTAAAAAAAGTGGAATAAACAGTGTTTGATAAAACAAATTACAATGTCTTTAAACCTCCACAATGTTAATGTCTTAACTATAAATAATTTATTCTATTTTTGTTTTGATCTGTATCTAATAAAAAAATTACGAGCAAGTATTTTGAGTTTTTAAGCAAAATAACTTGACTTGTTTATTTCAAATAATAAATTACTTAGTTAGGTTAGTTTCGTAATAAAAGATTCCTATTTTGGCTCAAACATATTGAATCGAGTGTTGCTATAGATATAAAATAATATTACAAAATATGAGGTTATACTCATTTGAGGACACTAATCGTGTATTTATCACTATTATTTTCTATTTAAGAGCCAACATTTTAAACTTCTATTTCCTCTCTTCGATAAGATTATTTATTTAACAGAGAAGACGAACCAAACTCAAGTCCCTTAAGCATCTCTAAACAAAAACCCTCACAAGATATCTGCAAATATCTGAAAGTTCATCTAAACTAAAGATTTGACTCAGTAAACGATGTATTATGGAGTGGTCACAATTTGGCCTAGTCATTTAGAAAACTATCGTCCAGCCCGGTGTCGCATATTTAATTTCCATTGGTACCTAGATTTTTTAAAAGGGGTTTCCAGTCTAGTTAAATTAATGACTACCTTCTCAAAAAACTGTGAGTCACCGAAACATTGTCGACAAAATGTCTACGACGAATCTTCCGATTCTTTGGACACATTGCTCATGGTCAAAGAGACAGTTTAGAGAGGCTTGTGGCACTGGAAACGTGGAAAGACAACCCACAAAAGGAAGAGCCCCAATGCGGTGGGATGACCTAGTGAAAGATGCAACAGGGCTACCCTTAACAACTGTTCTTCAAACTGCGGAGTACGGAGATGGATGGAGAAAAGTCATTGAGGGTGGAAGTCACGATTATCAGTAATAAGCCACACGACAGGATGATGATAAAATATTTTTGATGCTCTAGTTTTCACTTGAGGTATGTTTAACAACTTTCAAAATGGCTTTAAGAGATTATCACGTGGTAATAAAAGCCGCCACGCTGCATTATACCATATACAATGAGAATGTCATAAAATACATCTTTGTAGTTGCATATAACATACTTCTTCAAATTATTCGATTTTTCAAGAAATTTTTTAATGAAAACGACGAATTGAAATATTGACGCAGTACAAAGATTGAATTCTCTTATTCCCTTGAGAATTAAGTGCACGGTTTTATACTTTATATCTTCAGTCAAAGTAACAAATGGTATCATTGCACGCTCGATTTAGCAGACACTTGAAGGACCTCCTCGAAGATTCGAGTGTCCATTATCCTCTGAATATATATAGTCCATTATCCTCCATCGGCTGAATTAATCGCATTGAAATTATTTACCGTATAAAACGAATTTAACAAGATTTTCTACAGCTCTCCTACAGTTCCTACGACTTCTATTAGTTCTTACTGTTCCTTCTTTCAAAATATCATTCACTTCATTCAACCAAACCTTTCTTGGTGTTCCTCTAATACGCCTTCCACTCACATTCGTACTGTATATTTATATTGTTTGTCTTTCTTCATTCATTCGTTTCGCGTACCCAAACCATCTCAGAGTGCTATTTATTTTACTCAAAATGTGAGCCTTAAGTTCACATTCATCCTTTATGACTTAATTCCATATTCTAACATACACTATCACCCCATGTATTCTTCTTAAATTAATATTCTTAAGATTTTTAGTGGACCAACGACTATAAATGTCAAATCGCGTAATCTATGAATTTATACATTATCTTAAAGACATCGTACTATCCATAGAACACTGTCACAATTCCAAAGTTTTAAAATGTGAATGCATATTTTTAAATTTGAAATTACTGATTAATTTAACTACAAAATATTCCGCGAAGATTTTATCAAACAATATGAAATCGGTCGTACTTACATCCGTATGTGATCTTATTACCGTTCGATTTAACAGATATAATTGTTATTTAGTAATTAAGATCTACGAAAATGTTTATATACGATAGTGGGGTGCTCATCAATGGGACAGAATGGCACTATCATTGGAGCATTGAAAATAATTTTTTTCGTATTGAGTGGTTGATTTTGGTTTTTATAAAGGTGCCGTCTGTGTCTCTTCACTAGGCGGTGTTATTATTAAAGCAGAAAGAAAATATCTGATGCGATGGGCAGGGATTTTTGAAGTTGTCTTTGAGAGGGAAATGCAATCATATTTGATCTCATTTTTAATACCCTTAGTGTCTAGATATCGGCTCTATATTAAGGAATGAAAAGGATTAAGGATTGTACCAGTATTTTTAATGCCCTCAGTGTCTAGATATCGGTTCTATATTAAGGAATAAAAGGATTAAGGATTGTACCAGTATTTTTAATACCCTCAGTGTCTAGATATCGGCTCTATATTAAGGAATGAAAAGGATTAAGGATTGTACCAGTATTTTTAATACCCTCAGTGTCTAGATATCGGTTCTATATTAAGGAATAAAAAGGATTAAGAATTGTACCAGTATTTTTGTGGTTGGTTGTTTTTAAATATAATGATCACCACATCTCGAATGCAATAACTTTTTTACCCATTTTTAATACTCTCCAAGTCTAGATATCAGCTCTATATTAAGAAATGAAGAGGATTAAGGATTGCAACAGTATGTTTTTGATTGGTTGTTTTTAGATCCAATGATGACATCTCGAATGCAATAATTTTTGATCTCATTTTTCTTATCCACAGTGTATAAATATCTGCTCTATATAAGGAATGAAGAGGATTAAGGATTGCAACAGTATGTTTTTGATTGGTTGTTTTTAGATCCAATGATGACATCTCGAATGCAATAATCTTTGATCTCATTTTTCTTACCCACAGTGTATAAATATCTGCTCTATATAAGGAATGAAGAGGATTAAGGATTGCAACAGTATGTTTTTGATTGGTTGTTTTTAGATCCAATGATGACATCTCGAATGCAATAAACTTTGATCTCATTTTTCTTACCCACAGTGTATAAATATCTGCTCTATATAAGGAATGAAAAGGATTAAGGATTGCAACAGTATGTTTTTGATTGGTTGTTTTTAGATCAAATGATGACATTTCGAATGCAATAATCTTTGATCTCATTTTTCCTACCCTCAGTGTATAAATATCTGCTATATATAAGGAATGAAGAGGATTAAGGATTGGACCAGTATTTTTTTGGTTGTTTGTTATTAGTCAAATGATCCTTGAACTATTCCCGGTACAAAACATGGAAACCACAATTAAATTACTTACACACTATTTACATATTACACATAATATGGTTGTTATCTTGTTGTTACATTTTATAACAAAAAAATGTGATTCACAAATGTCAAATCTTTGAATCACAATATTTGTTTCTCATAAAAATAAATGAATAACCAACAATCTTGATCGTATAATGAGTCTTTAGTGATTAGTTTTGTGGTCAAATTTCCTTTACAATGTTGATAAATTAAAATAATGTTATTTGTCATCAACACCATTCCACGACCTTGTTGGCCTAGTTTGTAAGCCCACTGTCTTCCAGCCCGGTGCTTACGGGTTCGATTATGCTTGTAACCCAATATATTATGAAAATGATCTGGTCTGGTTTTCACTTCAAGTCTCTTTGACGTATTTCTGATTTATCAAAAGTTTTGGATTTAACTATGTGGAACTGGATATTAAAATAGTTCACAGTAAATAATTTCGTTTATCCATTTATTATATGAATTCCCGTTACACATGTTTCTAACTTATATCTCCAGGCTGTGCCCTGTGCCGCCAGAAGAGAACCTCGAGATAAGAAGTGGGATTAATGTAAAAAGTTGAATGACATTTTAATTGTTACATATTATGTTTCTGGTTTGTTGCAAGAGATTGCCACATGGTACTATACCCGCCAGGTTATACTGTATACAACGAAGGTATAATATATTATACCCGCCAGGTTATACTGTATATAACGAAGGTATAATATATTATACCCGCCAGGTTAGACTGTATATAACGAAGGTATAATATATTATACCCGCCAGGTTATACTGTATATAACGAAGGTATAATATATTACAATATATAAATCTCGTAGGATCATTGATCGCATTTACCAAACTAGGAACAATGGCAGAAGGTATATAACACATCGATCAATAAGGCCCGGGACTAACTACTAAAACAACATTTATTTGCCAAAATTCTTCTTTATTCATCAACATAGTCTCCTTCAAGAGCGTTACATTCATTCCAACGCTTTCCTAACTTTTCTATGCCAGCCGTGTAGAACGATTTATCTTTGGTTTCAAAATAGGCGTTAGTTTTGGCAATCACTTCTTCATTGAAGCCAAATCTCTTTCCCTGGAGCATCTTTTTGAGGTATGCGAACAGCCAATAGTCACTGGGGATCAAATTTGGAGAATACGGTGGGTGCGGAAGCAATTCAAAGATTAACTTATGCAATTTGGTCATCGTTACCATCGACTTGTGACACGGTTAATTGTCCTGATGAAAGAGAACTTTTTTTTTCTTCATATGGGGCCGTTTTTTTGTAATTTCTGCCTTCAAACGCTCCGATAACGCTATGTAATATTCGCTATTGATTGTTGTTCCCTTTTCAAGGTGATCGATGAATATTATACCATGCGCATCCCAACCTTCCCGGCCGACTGTTGAGTTTTTAGTAGCTTCGGACGACTTTCCACGATTTTAAGGGGTTTTTATGTTTTCTGGTGTGACAGCCTCATTTGGACGACCAGAGCGTTCAGCATCATTTGTGTCTGTACGACCGCGTTTGAAATCAGCATACCACCGACAAATGGTTGTTTTCGACGGAACAGAGCCCGGATAACACTTTTCAAGCCATCGCTGAGTTTGAACGGCATTTTCCCATTAAAAAGCAATGTTTTATCAACACGCGAAATTCGGTATTTTCCATTGTTTTGAAAATAGCAAAAATAGCGTCACTTAAACCATTGTAACTCAATGACACAATGTCGGAATGTCATGAAAGTTTGACACGTAGCTTCTAAAGGCTGGTACTAATTGAGAATGGTATGGATTTGTTATTAGAGGCGCCATCTGTGAAGCGCCAACTCTAGAAATTTTAAATGTTTGACTCCGACTCCAGGTCCGACTTCGATTCCAACTCCGGCACCAATTATAGTAATTATATTGATTACCATATGTTATATTTAATTACATGGCGTAACTACAATGTATGTTTTTTAAATTAATTTCTACGGGGATGGCTCATCATATAGTAATACACGCTATTTGTACAAGATGACACATAGTTTACTATTTCATAATGTAATATGTGTAGCCGATAAGTTTAAAAAAATGTAAAATCCGAGTCGATTTTAGAAAAGGATCTCCCGATTTCGACTACACAAAAAAACCAACTGAATCCATGACTGTTGATTCCGACTCTACAGCCCTGATATTTAGTGTTAAAAGGATGAATACTTCTTTTAGCCAAAAGTTGAATATTTTTTTAGTTCTTAAGGTGTATAACGTAATGCCAGCAGAGTGGAAGTCTTTCATTGTTTTAAAATTTAAATATGCACTGAGAAATGGCTTTTCTCAGGCCATTGGTAATTCTTAGAGTATTATTGCACTGTACCGGACAGGTACAAAGACTGTAGATAGGCACGTTGGTTGCCGCGTAGCGCTCAGAGAATCGACGTCGCGAATTCCGCAGCGAAGATCCAGCAGAAGAAGAAGAAGAAGAGCAGGGAGAGATTCCTCTCAGACAGTCGATGTAGGGTAGCGGGTCTCAAGTAAATACACGGTAAAATCGGTATTACTGAGAATTATTTAATGAGAGTGATTTCCAAATCGGGGGGCCCTCTATATTAATGGTCAGTAGGCCGTCACAAGCGCCCATTGCCCGCGAAATACAACAGCTTTCGGGGTTTGGGCCCTGCTTACGCCGACTGGGCCCCGACCTACTCCGATCGCACTGCCTAGCAAGTCACTTCTTTCCAGTGCGGTCGCGAATGCGATCGGAGTCAAACAAACATACATTTTGCATATAACATTTTACATATTATCATAACAAAATAGCATAAATTCGCATACAAATGTAAGTTTACAAGAACATATTACAGATGATTATAACATACAAAGATTAACAAATACAGGAACATTTACAAATATTAGGGTGAATTTCCCTCCAGATCTACACAGCATTGTCTATCTCATCATACCACATACACACACACAAGGGTGACGCTACACGTCCGATACATGCACATTGAGAAATAGTGGTGGGGATCTTTTTATATATGGGTTGTTACTTTTAAATACATAATTTATATATTTATGCTTTAAATACCTATATAAGGTGTGGTTATTTTATGTGTATGCTTTATATATCTATATGAGGTGTAGTTATTTTATGTTTATGCTTTATACACCTTTATAAGGTGTGATTATTTTATGTTTATTCTTTATATGGTATACCTATATGAGGTGTAGTTATTTTATGTGTATGCTTTATACACCTTTATAAGGTGTGATTATTTTATGTTTATACTTTATATGGTATACCTATATGAGGTGTAGTTATTTTATGTTTATGCTT
Source organism: Odontocerum albicorne (assembly GCA_949825065.1). Lineage (NCBI taxonomy): Eukaryota > Metazoa > Arthropoda > Insecta > Trichoptera > Odontoceridae > Odontocerum > Odontocerum albicorne. The sequence continues at coordinate 47,601,414 of OX463840.1, read as the reverse complement.
TATACACCTATAAAAGGTGTGATTATTTTATGTTTTTGCTTTATATACCTTTATATACCTGTACAAGGTGTGGTTATTTTATGTTAATGCTATATATACCTATAAATAGGTGTGATTATTTTATGTGTATGCTTTATATACCTATAAATAGATGTGATTATTTTATATTTATTATAAAGCAAAGATCAGATGTTCCACCCTGTGCTGGTTGAACAATCGCCAGCCTGTAGTTGGCTGCTGGAGAAAGGAATGCCAAATACGCTGCAGAAAGAAGGTTGAGAGGGTTTGTAAAAACAATGAATAACATAGACACCTGGTCTATGAAAATGGTATACCATCAGTGTTGCTCAAATATACATTTGCGTACCCCTTTTAAGATATCAATTTAATCGAAATTCGTTTCATACTTTATATATATATTTTCACATCACAACTTCTGGCACATCTACTTGCTCTCGCACGGATGAACGAGTGAAGATGAACATCGGTCCCAGTGGGTCCCAGCGATTCATTAAATATTACGTCATCATTATATATAACAAACACAAGAAAAAAGCTAAGTGATTGACTAAAACTAACTAAACAATATGCTTTAAATATAATGGAACTTCTATATAACTTCATGGAATTGAAATATAACTTCGTGAATATCAAAATAACCTTAAATCTTAAAATAAAGTAGAAATTTTCACATGGTTATAAAAACCTGAATTTTATACTACACAAATATTTAATTTGCAAAAAAATATATAGAATTCTGGATCTATTTCCATGCTAATCAGTTTACGTTTAAAACAATAATATGACAAATAATGTAATATCGTATAACAAATCAAAAAAAAAAGATATTAACAAATTTTAGGAATAAAAAATATATAAACGCTTTATTAAATATGCTAGAAATACTCCGAATTTCTTTAAATTTTGCTCATTAGCACTCTTGTATCAAAATTATTTTTATAAAATTACCTTACTGGACAAAAGTTACATACATAAATTAAATATATACAAAAGCATTATACATAACATAGATGCATATTTAAGCAAATAGTTGTATTAATTCTCAAAGTACCTTCACTAACGCTATATAATAAACAACTTGAACAGCGGGACACTTGGATATTACTAGCAATTGTAAAAAAAAGCTAGGGTGACCGTAACTTTCAAAATAGTTTAAAAATTAAAAATAATCAAATTTTATTAAAATATTATTTAATTGACGATAAAACGGCGTTAACTCGTGAGAGTCAAATCTCCACCATTCGGACTTGGATTGCTTATGTGTGAATTACGCAGTTGTAAGTCAGGTGTCTCAGAACAGACAATGGGCCTAATAATACGGCTGATAAAAGGCGTGTAATAAGTAAATAAATCAGTAGAAGGGTAACTTAATAAAGATTAAAAAATATATTTATTATTTGAAAATAACGAAAGATTTAACACTTGCCATCCGGTGATGGATAGCAAGTGACCAGGACTTATATTTTATTTGATTATTCGACGTTTTAATACACAACAAAATGATTTTTATAGCTAATTATAAAAAGTAACATAGCAGTTAACGTAGTAAATATGCTATAGATTTTTTAAATAAAATAATGAAAATGTATTCGATTTGCTCATTTTTGGGGAAAATTAAAAAGTAGCTCCTTACAATAATATCCACCGGGGTATAGCGATATAAAATAAAGTTGATGGAGCACTAAAACATATGTGTGTATATTCGAACAGGAGAGTATCAAAATCTGCTTAGATAATAGTTAGTAACAGTATTTTAGTACCATATTTGATGTATGGAAAGTCTGGCACTCTTTTTTCTCTATCTAAGCCACGTCGAAAAATATATTTTCATTATGTCACTGCCGCGTACCAGAGAAGAAAAAAACATTGTTAGACACCATTCGTATCAAAATCATTTTTAAGGTTGTATATTATCAGATGATGGAAAATTGCTGTGTATCAAATATCAAATAAAAGTACTGGTTAGAAAGTAAAATATAACTATCTTAATAGATTACAAACTGGTTGAGAGACATTGTAACATGGAAATCCACCCACTAGGATATACCTATACTATAAACAACAAAATTTGTTCTCCTGCCTTTGAACTTGGGGATTGCGGACTCGATTCCCAACTGTTGGATAAAACTGCTTACATGTCCGTTCAAAATTTAATTCACTCGGTTTAAAAATAATTTTCTCGGTCGTCCACTCTCCCGACTCTGACTTATTTTTCTGCCAATCATAGAGGGTTTAAGTCTCGAATTTACAGCTTGCTACGCCCATGATTAGAATTTGCTCTTTAAATGGCTCTATATAAATTGTGTTTTATCATTATCATACTTGCATTTTATATAATCCAAAATCGGAAAGAAGTATCGATTTATTTTTTCATGATATAGTATATGTCCTCAATGAGATACAGGGAAAAGCCTAGTTTACTAGGGACACGACAAATGAAAGGTTACAAACCTAGATCCATTAAAACTGTTTGTCCAAATTAAATAACCTGTTGTTTTTTTGCAAATAATGTAAATTACTTGTCATGTGTAAAATAAATAAATGAAAATAATAAAAAATTGAAAAGTCTTTCTTTTGTGACCCGTCGGTTCAGCATATACAACCACCTTTATGTGACCTTTTTCACCCTGTCACTGCCTCTGATAAGCGCACAAAAACAATTTTGACATCATTCGTGACAAAAATAATTAATTAATTTTAATTCAAAATATATTCTTAAATTTATAAAATAAATAATTGCATGGTAAAACTAACACGTAAAATATTTTTTTAAATACCGAAACTCTATGAATACTCATATTTCCGCATAAGGCACATGATAATATTAAACCAGGAAATTTACGATCAAGAATTAAAATGTTTCCCACCTGACAGTATTTGTTTAGCAATATTTATGGCAGCCCTCAGGCCGAGGTTTAATGTTCACACTTAGTACTTGTGTTACATAGCTTAGCCTGCCTGGCGCCACTATTCTGGACTATGTGAACAGTGAACACCTGATACCACTCCTGATTGCGAGTACCTCGAATTCCGCGGTTTCGTGTAACTCAAACAAGTCCGTATCTCATGCCTTAGAATCATGACCCATATAAAAAATGTTACGTGGTATTAATTTATTTATTTAAAACTTTGTTGTACAATGAAGACTGTAGTGGGTTTAATTCCAAGTGGCAATCTCTCCCTATCAACCATGCAATTGTTTTAACCAAGTTTTGAGTGAGAGACGATGAATTAAATATATTGGAACAAAATTCAATAGCAAAATACTTGTTTTAGTAGAGGATAAATATCGATTACAGAGTTAAACCTTTCCCTTCCTGTGCTAAAAAAATCCGCGCGTTCCGGTGCTGTATATTCAATACACATCAATACACATGTAAAAATGAGCGATTTAAAATCGGAAAAATAAGAATAATCATAGCCAATCGCTTAAATGAATTAAATTTGATGTCAAAAGTGATAATAATTGAGATTTAATGGCTGAAAACATGAAGAAAACATCGGCCGACGTTCACAAAACGGGTGAAGAAACCGCCGCCAGAGAAGCGAGCGAACTGAGATTATATTTCTTGCGTTCCCATATACCGAAGTAGAGTGATATGTGAATAGCGTCGTTTCTCATCCATAGCGGTTTTTTAGAATGAATATACCTATGTCACACACTGGCACACGTTTGATTGTATTGGTGAATTTATTCCCGATTTTCACAAATATCTCTGATGTGGCCAATAAGTGCTAATTATTATTAATATTATTTTCATTCAATGCGTAAATGTATTACGGAGGAATACCTAAAATCTGAACCCAGTATTTATTCTATTTATAGAGATATTAAAGTTTTTAAAAGCAATGTGTACTTCAATCTGTACTTACACGTCACAGGGAAGGAAAGGTTAAAAAGAAAATTGTATGAAATAAACGATATGAAAGATCGGAAAATAAACGTAAAATCTAAAGTCGTAGCGAAAGAAGAACTAAATGCGATATATCGTTGAATAATGAAAGATTGGAGCAAGCTGAAGAATTCTGCTATTTGGGTGGTATTTTCTCGGATGACGAAAGAGTTATGTTATCGAACGGCGTGTAGCGAGAGAAAACAAAATCGATTGGGTCCTTAAATATTTATACTCGAACCAGACAGTATCAAAATCTGCACAGATGATAGTCCACAACAGTAGTTTAGTATCAATACTGATATATGGTAAGGGAACGTTTAAAACAACTGAAAAAAAATTAATGCTTGAGAAAAAACTGGCGAAGATACGTGAAAAGGATGAATAATGCAAGATCCTAACTACATAGTTACGCATGAAATCTCTGTACTTGTCATTCCGCCTAAAGACCTTTAAGAAAAACATAAAGTCAACTATCAAGAGAGACTGACCAGGTTAAACATAACACAGGTTTGTTGTGGAGGAAGAAGATGGAGTTTTCTGTGACACGAAAGCATATGTTCAAACATACAAACAATAACATGGCACGTTATACATGAATATTAATTTCAAACATAAAAGAAGTATGAAAATCTATATAGATAAAATATAAAAAAGTGGTATACCATATACCATCAGCAAGACTGAATGCATGACTCTAGCCAGAGAGCAAGTTGGATGCAGTGTGGCGATCAACAACACACCAATTGAACAAGTAACAAAATGTAAATACTTGGGTGCTAGCATAATGTGCAATAATGACCTCTGTGGCGAAGTACTTGAACTATCACAAAAGGCCGCAGCTATTTCCGGATATTTAAAGAACACTATCTGGAAAAACAAGTACATGAACATCCAATGCAAGGTGAGGATATACAAGACATGTGTCCGCCCCATAATGACATACAGCATAGAGTCCAGAGCCGACACTATCAGAACCAAAAATCTCCTTCGAACCAGCGAAATGAAGGTACTCAGGAGTATCGCTGGCAAAACCCTTCGTGATAGAGTACGAAACACAGAAATCCGAAGGATGTGCGAAGTTGAAGATATTGTCAGATGGGGACGACAGAGAAGAAGGTTCTGGAACGAACATGTATCCAGAATGGCGGAACCAAGAGCCGTAAGAATGGCCAGGGACAGCCGGTGAAAGTCGTCCGAAGCGACCAAAAACTCAACAGTCGTCCGGGAAGGTTATGGCATTCGTATTTTAGGATGCGCATAGTATAAAATTCATCGATCACCTTGAAAAGGGAAAAACCATCGACAGCGAATATTACATAGCGTTATTGGAGCGTTTGAAGGCAGAAATTGCAAAAAAACGGCCCTTTATGAAGAAGAAAAAAGTTCTCTTTCACAAGTCGATGGTAACGATGGCCATATTGCATGAGTTGAACTTCGAATTGCTTCCGCACCCACCTTATTCTTCAGATTTGGCCCCCAGCGACTATTGGCTGTTCGCAGACCTCAAAAAGATGCTCCAGGGAAAGAGATTTGGCTCCAATGAAGAAGTGATTGCCGAAACTAACGCCTATGTTATTTTGAAACCAAAGATAAATCGTTCTACATGGCTAGCATAGAAAAGTTAGGAAAGCGTTGGAATGAATGTATCCCTCTTGAAGGAGACTATGTTGATGAATAAAGTAGAATTTTTGGCAAACAAATGTTGTTTTAGTAGTTAGTCTCGGGACTTGTTGATCGATGTATTAAGTGCTCAATGCGTTTAAAACAAGACCAGATTAAGAAGGTTGCAAAAATGTTTGAAACGTTTTAAACATTATTTGATACTGGTCAAACTGACTTAACTAATGTTCACAATTCGAGCATTTTCAGGTGAAACCTGAAAACTTTCTTGAGCTTTGATAAATCACATTTTCATAAATAAGGTTGACTAAAATTTAATTGTTTACAAAATCGACAATTTTTTTATCAAATATGCTTTTACAGTCCTATTTCGTAATACAATGCCAATTGGAAGGTAAATCTACCAATTTTATTTAAATGTTTACATATTTCTATACAAGACAACGGCTTATATCAGCTGTCTTAATCGGTTCATTGCCTTTTCTGAAACAGCTAACTTACACCCGCTAAAATCACATATAAACATAAGAAATTATTGGCACGTGTAACTTTGATACGTAACATATAATATATTCATGCTTTTTCCAACAAATGAAGCAAAATAATACGTAAAATATCCTGTAAGGTTTTTATTGAAAATCTTTAAGGTATTTTTAATTGCCGCTTCTTCCAGCTAACACAGTGTGGAATAACGAAATGTTGATTTTTAGAACTGAGTGAATAAAATTTTTGAAAAAAAAACTTCCTACTAAAGTAAGACTGCATCGTTGTTGACATGCTTCAAACAAAGAGAGAGAAAAAACATTAGTAAAAAACCTCGTTTCGGTATATGAGATGTATTTTTACCGCTTTACTTAGAACCTTGAACAGTTTTTTTTACAATTCCCCCGTTTCCTATATTTAGTGTGTTCCTTCAATTTACTGTCTTGTTTCTTGTTCCTTATTACTCGAACTCTCAATCTCGAATAATTTGATGTCTTCTATTCTCATTCTCATGTATAATATTTCGATTTGCACTTTTTATATCACGTTTATGTACGAGAATTTAAAAAGACTCGTATGAACAGGTAGTAAGAAGAAACGATGAAGCAAAGAAAAACGACAGACCTCTTAGTGACGCAACGGGGCATTCCGAAAGGCCAAAAATAGATGGACCATAGTAGTATGGTAGATGGACCATTTAGATCAAGATCCTCAGGATGAGGAACCGACAAAGAATGTGCATGTTCAACTGTTATCAAATTGGTTGGAAAACATTTTAATCTGGCGATTCATTTAGTATTATAATAAGTAGATTGACCACGTTTTCTTTAAGTATCCTGTATACGCTGTACGCCTGCTCTAGATGTCCCACCTACTCGACCACCATTCTACACTGATTATTAAGGTTTTTCAAGGTTGGTTTAACTGTCCCGCGATTCTAGAAGCACTAAATTTGTATGTACCTAATAAATATAGCCGTGCAATGAATCCCCCGATGTTCTACAAACCAACTAACAGGACGAATATTAATGCCTAAACACTCAGTCACGCATGATATAGAGATATTGAACTAACTGAATGACACTGTTGATATATTCTCGGTACCGCCTAACAGTATGAGAAGAATTCTGGCTGATATTATTCCTAACGAATAAGCCAACGCTAGAATCAGACCCTCTTTGTGTAACAGGAGAAATCCGTGCAAAATGATAAAAAAAATCAATTATATTACTAATTTACATGTAGAAGAATGAGTGATCTTCTACATCCATACACATTTTAATACATCTCCTACAATTTGTATGACTTTATATTTACTTCTTTCAAAATATCACACTTGATCCAACTTTCCTTTATCTTCATCTACGGAGACTTTCACTCATATTTGCACTGTATATTTATTTTGTCAATCTTTCTTTATTAATTCGTTCGACGTGCCCAATCCATTTTACATTGTTCTTCTTCATCTAACTCAAGAGTTCCCAAAGCAGTCGAATTCGACCCCCTGGGATCGATTTGATTTTTCTAAGGGTCGATAGTTCGATAAACAAAATTTGGGGGTCGACGACAGCAAAAATAGACCCCCTTACTACTGCTATTTGTTTGTTACTTCAAAATATCTATGATTCCAATAGGTACCTAATTAAGAATATTTGTCAATATTTGTACTTATTTTGAATTTAGATGTTTATTTCATAAATGTCAAAAATTAAAAAAAAGCACTGCTCGTATTTTTTTGCATTAATTTTCGCTAGCGCAGATTTCAATATAAAATATTGCACAAGATAATATCAATATCCGTAGTTTATCTTTTTCAATCCTTAATTACAATCGATTAAAATGAAAAGTTTGATATCTAGTGAAATATTTAATATCGAGTACTGTACAAACTTATTAATTTGAGTAAGTAAATGACTAGGGGGTCGACGGTTCTAAAAGTTTTTGGTAAAGGGGTGTGCGGCTGAAAGTTTGGGAACTCTTGATCTAACTCAACACATCAACTTTTAGTTGACATTCATCTTTAATCGCTTCATACCGCAAATGAGTAAAAATTGTTGAAATCAATTTTTTTAAGAAGGAAAGTTAAATGAAATTGTGTATGAGTATTGGCAAGGTGGAAGCTTGGATGTTACAAACATCAACAGCAAGATAGAGGAGAGGCGATTGAGATGGTATGGGCACGTTGGACGCAGAGCACCCGATCACATTGTGAACCAGGCAATCTCCATGGATCTTCCTCGAATAACAATCAGGGGAAGGCCAAATAATTCATGGGTGGTGCAAAAAGATAACCTGATGCAGAGGCACGGCCTGGGGGACGTAGTCCGGGACAGAAGAGCATACAACCTGAGGACGAGAAGAGCTGACCCCAACAGTCTTCGCAGACAATGAGTTGGGATGGAGCCAGGGAGAAGATTCTTCTAGTATATATGATGTATTGGCAAGGTGAAAGGTACTAGGCGTATCAGAAAGTAAGTGTACTGAGGCTCTCAAGACCGGTTGTAATTTATTTTCTACATGTTGGCTACACTTCCGTGTAGCCTGACCCTTCCCCTCCGCAACGAGACCGGTTCGAGGTCAGTACGTTGAGAAGTGTCGACGCGACAACACGTTTCGTGAAAAATGTCAATCCAATCTCCCGCCAAGTGCGAAATAAATAATGCCGGGCAAGAGTTTTTGAGGCGCTGCAAACTCCATGGAGATGAATTTCTTCGCTCCATCGTTACTGGAGATGAAACTTGGGTTGCACACTACACGCCTGAAACCAAAAGGCAGTCTCAACAGTGGCGTCACACCTCTTCACCCTCCGCCAAAAAGTTCAAAACCACAATTTCAGCCAAGAAAATCATGGCATCCGTGTTTTGGGACTGTCAAGGCATAATTTTAATTGAATATATGCCTCAAGGGGAGACCATCAACTCTGCAAGATACTGTGAGACCCTAAAAATATTGCGGAGGGCGATTCAGAACAAGAGGAGAGGCATGCTGACAAAGGGAGTCTGCCTGCTGCACGACAATGCCAGACCACACACGGCCAACGCCACGAAGGAACTGCTCGCTTCGTTTAAATGGGATGTCCTGAACCATCCCGCGTATTCCCCTGACCTAGCACCTTCAGATTACTATCTTTTTACCTCCCTGAAGCTACACATGGGTGGGAAAAGGTTTTCAACCGACGAGGAGGTAAAGGAGGAGGTGGAGAAATGGACGGAGGGGTTGGCGGGAAACTACTTCGAGAAGGCATCAAAAATCTGATACCCCGCTTCACCACCTGCATTGAGAGGAATGGCGACTATGTCGAAAAATAGCTTACATATGTATTACGGTAACCACGTAATTTTTTTGTTTAAATAAAAAAAATTGTAACCTGCAAATATTCAGTACACTTAGTTTCTGGATATGCCTCGTATATAATGACAAAAAACTGAATTTAGAGAAGAAAACAGCGTGATGGTATGCATAACATATATGTGTTCAGTGTGGTAATGTTTAAAAAAAATAAAATTACTCGGACTATAGTACATCCAACCTTGAACAACAATAGGATACAAGAAGTAAACAACTTGTTTATGAGTTTCACCGAAATCTTTTTTCTGGGCGCAGCCTTCATACTGTTATGGAGAAGCGACGCGTTATCTTGATGGCATTATTCAGCCGTATCTGAAAGGCAGAAAGAAGTCTGAAAGAGAGGTACGAGTATGGATTCGGAGTGCGCTGCGATGCGTCGTGAATAGGAGATGACCAGCACAAGTAGAATTATGTAAATAATCGTATTTAATGATCACAAATCTCAATGGACATTAATGACACATTCCAAACTACAAGTACATGCCGTATGGCACATTCCGAAGGCAATTTACATATTTTATACAATTTTTAGTTGGAATTACCGACACGTGTAATGAATGTTTAGGACACGCGCTCGTTGACTTTTTTAATGCTAAACAATTAAATATTAACTTTCTTAAAAAAAATACTTTTATCACTTTTAAGCTGGATTCTCATTTGATCGTACATATATTCTTATTGTCGAATCCACGTGACGACAAACATTTCATACATTTTTTTAAACGACAACTTAAGCCAGATTTTAAGGTTGCAAACCTGATTTTTTTAAATTGATAATTGTGAAATTCACACAAGCAAACTCACAGTATTAGAAAGTATTGATATCGAAACTTTTACATTTTTTTTATGTAAGCAGAATAACATCTGGTGGATTAATTGCCATGTAACATTATTTTTCAGCCTACCAAAAAATGTTAAAAATCCTTAAGGGAAAAAGCTAGAATCTTTGTTAAAAATTTTTAGCACCAACGGGAATCAAACCCGCAATCCCCGTATTGAAATATAGGTGTCCTACTAACTAAGCTACGGAGGATGTAGCCTTTAAAGATTTTAAGATTTTTTTATCACAATTTTTTTATCTATTTATTTAACACTTTTATTGCAAATACAACCTGGCGAGTTTATTGCCAGGCGGCAATCTCTTCCAACCTAGCAGACAAAAATATTTTAGTTGCACAAATCATTCAAATGACTATCCATCCCCACAAAATCCATTAACACATACGTGAGCATATGCCCACGAACCCCACAAAGACGGACAATCACCCGAACATTATTTTTCATATAAAGTGAGATATCATCAATCAAAAGAAAAGGAAGGGATGGTGGAGAGGAAAGGAAAAGAAAAATCAGGAATGAAACACGTTATTTTACTGACCAGAAATGAAAAGTTTTTTCAGTCGCTTCTTAAAGCATGCCAAGGACGGAGCGATTATTGCCAAGGAGGACGACAATTATACTGCAAACAGGAAACTAGGACAACTAAAGAGGAAATTATGGTAAAGTGGTAAAGAAATGTTTTAAAACTCTTTCAGATGTATACATTTTTTGAGTCACTACATATGTAGTTTGGCAATACTATTTAAGTTGGTAAGTTCATAGCACTATATGTAGTGGAAACACGGACAGTGAGACGAGAGGAAAGATAAAAGATTTCTTCGAAACGTGGTGTTGGAAGAGGATGCTTCGTATCCCATGGACTGCAAAGTGCACCAACATCTCTACCATTCAAAAATTGGAGATAACCGAAAGACTTTCAACTGTAGAATAAGAATTCTTACGTACTTTGGGCTTCTTGCTATAACGAATAATGAAAGTCTGAATAAGCTGGTGGTGATCACGGGGACGGTTGAATAAAGATGATTAAGAGGAAGGGTTCTATTAGATGAACAGATTAAATAGAAGTGTAGACAACATCATATTTAAGCGCTGCATTTAACATGGTTCCTGAGCTATCTGAATAATAATAATAATCGTATGACCTGTCTTCGTCCCTCCTGTTCAGGACCAAGACAGGTGATACGCCGAGTTAAAGGACCACGGCGCTCAGCATTGAGTAAACGCTGAAGAAGTAGACGTCAAGTTGGTAACACTATTCAAGTTAGTAACACTAGTTCAGATTAATAACACTAGTCAAGGAAGTCTCACTAGTCAAGTCGGTAACTTTACCAACCACCAACAATAAAATTTTCTTGAAAATGTTCTTTTTTGCAACAAACCAGTTATACCTATTAATATTAAGTTAACTTTTAAATTTGTAGAGTGCTAACTATTAGGTGCAAGACCTAACCATTAGACATCTAGGCCGAGGCCACACCAAAATGCTTCGCTAGGCGCTAAGCTAGATTTTACGTGACTCATATACTAGGTGACTTCATGCATGGCCACACCAAAGTGTTACGCACAAATTCATTTGACAGTCGGGAGCGGTTGAGACAACACATGATGCCACTCTCAAAACTAACCAATTTCATAACAACTTACCATCTTTATTAGATTTCTGTGCAACTTCATTCCATAGTGATTTTATTACAGGTACATTTTTTATAATTTGCTCGATGGGTTCCACTAAGGCTCCCTTTTATACACAGCTGTCATTAAAACTTCCGCCATCTTGTAAATTAACCAACACGTCTGTTCGCTCGGAGATTCACTCGGTGACTCATCGTCACGCAACGTGGTGCGAAGCGTGCAGTGCGACCACTGCGATTGTATGCGGTACGTTGGTTTGCTAGGATATGTCGCCTAACTCGCAACATAGCTCTAAGCATCAAGCGAGGCTCCTTCCTGTGTGGCCACGGCCTTATTAAGAGTGGGCTCGATATCCGAGTTAGAACGCCATTGAAAGGAATCTGCTCTCCAAATTGCGGTAAGTATATCGAATTTTGAGAGACGGTGAGAAACTGATTTTGCTTCGCTTGCCAAGGAGGTTTCGGATTCGATTCCTGATGAAATCCAAAAAAAATATTTTTCTCATACATAATTTTAACGAAGTTTCGATTGGATGGAAGATATTGCCATACGGAAAAAAAGTGCACCCGATTGTACCGTATATAATTCCTAAAATAAGTAAATATAAAACAAAAACTTTAATTTTGCTAAACGATAAATTCAAGTATAAGAATAAATAACGTTATTTCAATCAATTTATTACTATGATTCAGAAACGCTTTATAAATTTTCAGTGTGAAATTCAAATAATTTTATATTTATAATTTATCTATTTTTTCTACTGAACGCATCCACGAGCCGACGACCTTGCCTACGAGCGCTCAGTAACCTGGCACCTGCAAATCTCGCCACAGGTGCGCGGCCAACGTGGAAACATAGAGACACGGGAACAGGGAAGACCAGCGCACCGAAACTAGAGAGAAAGCACTTTCAGTCACTCATCATAGTCACAAAGTAATAAAGAAAAGTACATTTTGACACAGAGCCGAAATGCTGAAAAAATGCAACTGTCTGATCACAGTCTGTACGAAATAGCTGAACTTCGCCTAGTGGTAAATAGACAAATCAACTAGTCATATAAACAATCACAAAATAATACTACTTATAAATAAGTTTTTAAGAAACGCCTTAACCTTTTTGTGAAACTTTTATTGACTTTTATCTTTTTGGTTAAGTGTCTTCTAAACAGTTGTCTGGAATCATATTATTTTTGTGTTAAGGAAATCCAACCTAAAATACTAGTTCATAGTGCGATGCACGGATACGGCCGTTAGTTATTCGAGAAAACAATTAAAATACATGCGCGAGGAATCTAAATCACCTCTCTACAAAGGATGGCAACACACGATCTCTTGTCAGAGCCAATGGAAAAAACCAAAGACAAGTATTTGACAGAGAAGAATTGGCGGGAAGGAATGATTGAATTCCAAATAATGCCACGTGTGTAGGAAAAATAATACTGGAAATAGTCGCAATAAAATTATTTTAAAAAAAGAACGATAACAAACATAGCTTTAAAAAGCGAACGCTCGTAGCATTTATTTAATGCAGTTTTTTAATGGTAGTTTTATTAATGTTAAGAAAATAAAGCTTTCATAACGCCGTTAAGATAGCAAACTCTCATCAAGGGCGCTTTAAATATTTAGATTAGAGCCCGACTACATAGTTCGGCCTTAATACTAAATACTAATTTCTATCCTTAAAATTTTTAGTTCATATTCAGAGTCGGACCCTCATACACTCCAAACTTAAAAGTAAGAGAGTGATACCGCGTGACTCCCTTATTTAAGGAAACTTGTACGAAATATAGCATATAATAGTAACTTCTTTACTCATAATATTAAAGTTCAGATTTAGTGTTAAGATTGAACTATAAATTTTAGCTAAAAACTTAACTTTTTATTTATAAGTTATCAAATTCATATTTATTTATGTATTTGATATTTCGAACGGCATGACAATCTCTTCAAATTAACTAGACGAGTTATTACGGACTGGAGTATATGTGCCAATTTACGGCTGAGATGTTACAAAGTTTTTAGATTATACACAATTAGAAAAAAAAACATAAAAAAGTCACAATAAAAACTAAAAATTAAAAGTAAAGATATCATTATTTGTAAAGTGTGAGGATAGAAAGACTTTAATGGGCACTTCCCCGAATCAGCATATAATGGTGTACATTTTTTGTACTCACTTTTTTATTGAACTGTTTGAAATATCTAGGGAAATAAACATCGTATTGCTTTGTATGAGCTTTTAATTTCCTTAAAATAAAAAAAACTTAAAACAAAACTGAACTATCAAATAAGAGTACATATTTGACTTAAGATCTTTAAACTTGTATTATATTTTTTTAAATTGAGAATCATATATTTGGGTGCATTTATTGTTATTACTGAATTTGGCGGGAATATTGTCTATGGTGTGTAGAAACCATAGAAGGTGTTTTCAATTCCTGGACATAGAAGTTGACTTTTTTATCAGTCGACAAATGTCTAAGGATAGAAAATCAAGTAAAATGTTGTATTATTCTCATCATAAAGGGGTTTTGACATGTGTAATGATAAATCATTAACATTTAACGTTTTTCATATGAATGTTTTTGTTATTTTTGTAACAGATTACTCGTAAGTAAAACTTACTCACTTGAATGAATTTAGATGACTAGGAAGTACTAAGAATATTCTTTAGCTCAATATTTCGTTATTTTCGTGTATATCGAAGAGTAGTAGATATTATGAATTATGTCCATGAAATCTTTAAAGTTTACTTTGTTAACAACTTCGGCCTAGCAACTTATTTCCACTTTATTGTAAAATATTTATTAGGATGATAGTAAACAATAGTATTGTAGTATCAACTTTGATGTATGGAAGTGTAACGTGGACGTGGAAAAAGACTGAAAGGAACTGAATAAATGTTGTAAAAATCCGAGCACTTCGAAGGATGTATGAGGTAACAACGAATTACAGAATATGAAATGGAGTGATTAAGGATGAATGTGAAATGAAGACTGATATATTCAGTAAGACCACTATAAAATGGTTTGTGCATGTAAACCCAATGAATGGATAAATACTTATAAAACTAATTTATAATGCAAATGTGAGTGGAAGGTGTGGCAGAGGAGAACTAACAGAGTGTTGTTGGATCAAGTAAATCATATTAATAAACAAGAAAATGTTAAATGTCTGAGAAATTATCAGAGTTGTATGACAAAAGGCAAAAAGTCGTGATAAAAAAGTCCGTGTGTAACAACAGGTGTTGTTATAGTTATAGTCTAGTTCAGGGGTCGGCAGACTTTCTAGTGAGAAGTGCCAAAAATTAAGTAAACAGAATCTCAAAGTTTTCATAGAGCCGCAACGTAAACATGAAGAAAAAAAACCGAGATAAAATCAACATTTTTATTTAAAACTCAAATTCACAATACACTCGTAGGCTACTTAGAATAATATAACATTTATTTATTTAACACTTTTATTGCAAATACAATCTGGCGGAATTATTGTCAGGCGGCAATCTCTTCCAACCAACCAGAGAAAAATAAATGAAGCTAGTTACGTGGTCGCATAAATCATTCAAATGACTATCCATCCCCACGAAATCCATAAACATATACTTGAGCACATGCCCACGAACCCCACAAAGACGGACAGTCACCCGAACATTATTTTTCATATAAAGTGAGAAAGCATCAATCAAAAGGAAAGGAAGGGATGGTGGAGAGGAAAGGAAAAGAAAAATCAGGAATGAAACACGTTATTTTGCTGATTAGAAATTAAGAGGCTTTTCAGTCGCTTCTTAAAGCATGCCAAGGACGGAGCGAGTCTTATATTGGTTTGTAACTGATTCCAGAGTCTCACTGCATGGACAGTAAAGGACATATGAGAGCTATAAACTTCAGTCACTCAGTGCGCTACATATATAGTAAAACAAGAAAATCTAAATAATTAAACACTAATAAAACACTTTTTGGGCTTTGTAAAGTTTACTAGTTAGAACGGTGAGCTTGCATCGCTTTCAAAAGCTTTGCTATGTCTGGCAAGTAACTACTTGTTTCCAATTTTAAACATCATTGTAAATTATCGTCTGTTAATTTACTTCTTAACTTATTTTTTATTTGATTCGTGTAAGATAATGTTTGTTCGCATAAATAGGTAGAGCCGAAGATTGTAAGAATAGCAAATGATAGTTATTTTATTGTGTCGTATGTTTCAGGCAAACTATTCCATGTATCAAATATAATTGGTGAAGCTGGAGTTGAAGAGCCGCATGCGGCTCGCGAGCCGCGGTTTGCCGACCCCTGGTCTAGTTGAAGGAAGAAAATGAATACATTAAAATCAATAATGTTATCTTCAAATAAGTATTATTGTAGTTATTACGGTTTAATTAAAGAAATAGAAACGAAAGCGGAGTAAAAATCGCTGAATATTATACGTTACTATCGAAGGTAACGCTTAAAAGACAAACTGCAGAGGCAGCAAATGAGCACTTTACATGCTCAACAAATGGGAATTTTTGGATAAGTGCAACAACAACACGAAAAAGAAGCCGATGAACGTCAGGCTGCAGAAGCACAACGAATGCGTAATTACCACAAGTATAACATCAGGAGAAGAATCAAACATGCGTCGCGCTTCCAAATCTCATAGAAAACGTGACTTTCGTTTAACTCAATAATGGCAAAATACTGATTCATAGATGTGACTACAAAGATTTGTTTTTACAGCTGTCACATCCCGTGATTTGTCACGGATTACAACTAGTAAATAAAGAAATACGTAGTAATGTGTTTATGTTCAAAATATCATAGATATGCGTTGAAATATTCAAAAGTCGTTCATTAAATATTTATTTTTACGCTTTATAACATAGAATTATTGAAAACTCGTATAATAGTCGGATAAAAACTAAAAATAATAGACAACGTAAAAAAAATCCAGTAAATGTCAATATTTGGCTGTTAAATTAAAGTGATCTATGTGCAAAAATATAAATCCAGTTAAATGGGTATTATTTGGTTAAATTTACTATAGAAATGTTGATCCATACATCAGAATAAACTGAAGAAATAACTGTCATAAAAATAGCAGCAGGTAATAAAATAAATGGTAGGAAATATTTGGCTAGTATACCATAAGGATACCTATAACATCGGTCTTATCTATTCTTTCAAAAAGTGGGGGAAAAACATGCAAATGTGCTCCGGTCCTCTCACTTCGGTGTGCCGGCGGATCCAGTGCAACGTTGTGGCCAGTGAGTTTGCTGGTATGCAATGACTCACTTTAAAAATAACGCCATGGTACAACTTCGCTTTCCAATTGAATTAATGTTGAAATGGCGAGGGGATCCTCGACTACGAGGCCCAAAAACGATTAAGGTTATAAAATGTGTTTATCAACTGGAACGTTTCAAGCAAAACTTGCTTATAATGGAATCATGGTATATAAACGAAAATTGGGCGCGGCAAAAAAGTTATGAAAAAAAATAAAAATGCAGATCATAGTCTTTATTATATTATATAAAAAAAACAATATTTTATAGAATAACAAATGAGAACATAAAGTTCGGATTGAAAGGAGATGCAGTGCTCAAAATGGAGAAAAGATCATATGAATTGATCGTCCACGTCGATAGAATGAAATATTTACAATAACACTCCGTAGGAGGGAGGATAGAAGGTACAAAATACCTGCGAAGGCCTAGAAAATAATTCGGATTGAAAAAAGATGCAGTGCTTACGATGGAGAAAACAGTATACAAATTGATCGTCCACGTAGACAGAACGAAATATTAATTAAAATACTATAGGATACATAGAAGGTACGTAAAATACTATAGGATACATAGAAGGTACGTAAAATACTATAGGATACATAGAAGGTACGTAAAATACTATAGGATACATAGAAGGTACGTAAAATACTATAGGATACATAGAAGGTACGTAAAATACTATAGGATACATAGAAGGTACGTAAAACACTATAGGATACATAGAAGGTACGTAAAATACTATAGGATACATAGAAGGTACGTAAAATTTGGGAAGGTCTAGGAAAGAATTCGGATTGAAAGAAGATGCAGCGCTTAAGATGGAGAAAAAAGCATATAAATTGATCGTCCACGTAGACAGAACTAAATATTTATAAAAACGCTATAGGATGGAAGGTACGAACAATTTGGGAAGGCCTAGGAAAATGTGACATGACCAAATTAATCAAATTCTGAAAGAAGGAAGAATTAAACGTATTTGTTATAGAAAAGTACTATGCGTATCCAGAAAGTAAGTGTACTGAGGCTCTCACAACGGGATGGATTTTATTTTCGACATGTTGGCTACACTTCCGTGTAGCCTGACCCTTCCCCTCCGCAACGAGACCGGTTCGAGGTCAGTACGTTGAGAAGTGTCGACGCGACAACACGTTTCGTGAAAAATGTCAATCCAATCTCCCGCCAAGTGCGAAATACGCGGCGTCATCCGTTATCTCGTTTGGAAGGGAAAACCTCCGGTTGAGGTTTATAATGAGGTGAAAACTGCATATGGTGATAAAGCTATGAATCGTACGAGTGTGTACAAGTGGTGTCGCGAGTTTAAAAACGGTCACGTCACACCTCTTCACCCTCCGCCAAAAAGTTCAAAACCACAATTTCAGCCAAGAAAATCATGGCATCCGTGTTTTGGGACTGTCGAGGCATAATTTTAATTGAATATATGCCTCAAGGGGAGACCATCAACTCTGCAAGATACTGTGAGACTCTAAAAAAATTGCGGAGGGCGATTCAGAACAAGAGGAGAGGCATGCTGACAAAGAGAGTCTGCCTGCTGCACGACAATGCCAGACCACACACGTCCAACGCCACGAAGGAACTGCTCGCCTCGTTTAAATGGGATGTCCTGAACCATCCCGCGCATTCCCCTGACCTAGCACCTTCAGATTACTATCTCTTTACCTCCCTGAAGCTGCACATGGGTGGAAAAAGGTTTTCAACCGACGAGGAGGTAAAGGAGGAGGTGGATAAGTGGACGGAGGGGTTGGCGGGAAACTACTTCGAGGAAGGCATCAAAAAGTTTATACCCCGCTTCACCACCTGCATTGAGAGGAATGGCGACTATGTCGAAAAATAGCTTACATATGTACTACGGTAACCACGTAATTTTTTTGTTTAAATAAAAAAAATTGTAACCCTAAAAAATTCAGTACACTTACTTTCTGGATATGCCTCGTATATATGACGAGTTGTAATAAACGTGACAGAAGTAAAAGTTGTGATAATGACAAATTTCATGTTTTTATCTAATTTGGTCACATTCATACTGAATAATAAGATTTTATTGGCTAGTTAAATGTCGATATCAATGTTAATTTGAATCCATCATCTTTTTCTCAAATATCAATAGAATACGCTCAAAATGAGGCCGAACTATTGAAACTGAAAAAAAAGATTCGAGTAGTTGGGTCCCTCGACGTTTTACGCTTAAATAAATACACATATCTTGCGATACTTGTGTAACTAACTATTCAATAAGATATTAATAAAAATACGCATCAAGAGTTTAGGCTCTCCTCATCAGCTCAATTATAAAAATACGATAGAACAAAAACGAAAAATCCTCAGATATCTATGGTTAAGAACAAAGGGTGATTATTCAAAATATGCGTACCATGTCGAACATTTCACGGTACCCAATTATAGAAGCCTTGAAACAAGAAGACAAGAATGCATCGCGATATTTCTTCTGAAGGATTTTTAGATAGTTTTGTTCCGCAATACTAGAAGCACTAAGTTTATATTGCTTGGAAACATTTGTCTGATTGTCAGTCATCATTGAAGCCAAGAAGCTTGGCTTCAATGATGACTGACGTTTCGAAGGCGTTGCAGCTTTTATTTTATTATCATGCAGTAATATCTCATCACTTCATACCAGAAAGAGCTAAACTGGTTGTGTAATATCCTTAACCGTCCCGAAATTCCTTCTTATCTCGTCGATTATGTTTTATTTTTATTTCTTTCATGATTTATAAAAGAATCCCGCGAACCGCATAAAACACTGTGAGGGCCATATGCGGCCCACGACCCGTAGGATGACAATGCCTGAGTTAGAACATAGAGGTGTCCATTTTGTGCCTCGTTTAGATTTTTTTTCGGTGACAGTCTATTTAGAGAATATACCTCAAGGCCTTGTTGCTGTCACAGCTCACCTTACACCCGGCTCTGGGCACTGAGAGGCCACGGCACCGCTTGCACTGGCTACGGTGGCTGTACCGGCTACAGTGGCCGCGGAGAAAGATCTCCGGCTCCATATCAGCTCGGCAGGTGCACACTTTCTCCTCCATGCTCGGTCTCGAACCGGATACTGCTTCGAACCAAAGACCGCTTCAATCAAAGTTATTCCAAAATGTATTTAAGAGTTTTTTAAAGATTAAGAATTGTACTTCTGGCAAATTATTGAATAAGGTAGAAAATAGTGCACTACATACATCGAGGCGAACATCTGGTAAACACATATATCCCAAAAATCTCTCCGCTGCTGGCCGAGATCGTCCCATGCCTCCCTCAGCCCTCAATCCCCAGCCCAAATGTCCCCAACCGTCAAAAGCGTGTATATCGGTACCAGTTCGAACAGAATTCAGTCTTATTTGTGCTCCCCTGAAGATGAGGTGAAAGCTTTGAAACCGGTAGCGTTATACCGTTATAGAAAATGGAAAAAACAATGTTTGATTAAACAAATTATAATATTATATCAGTGGGTTCGACTTGTATATATGAATATATAAATTTGTAGAAATGTAGACAACTGTGCATCACACACTGCTACACAAGTCGAACTCACACATTCATTCTTATAAAGAGGATTAGAGCTGAGAAATACGCATTTTCGGTAGACGTAGGTTATAATTAAAAAACATATTTAATTATACGATTATAAAGAACATCAAATGTAAATCTACATAAAAAATTGTTACAACTTCGGAACCAAATTAAAATACGATGAGGGTGTACAGAATCTGCGGATCGAAATTCGCTCAAACCCGAATTAATGCCATATGTGCAAAAATATAGTGGCAGTAAAATTGGTTTTTAGAATAAAATTACATTAAATGTTGTATTATATATGTATATGATAAGCCCTACCCAACTTCATTTAATTTTACGCTCAAATTATATGTTATACCTTTTGCATATACCTATAAAGGTTCTTTTGTCTTACCACTTAAGTAAACTATAAGTTATTTATGTTGGGTTAAGGAAAGGGCGCCAGGCTTTCCCCCTTCGCATATAGCTATAACGAGTCTCAAATGAAAAATACAAAGGAACATTTTTTCAATTAATTGTTATCTAACAGGAATTAAACCCATAACATCCATGCTGGAAAATAAGGCCACGGAGGCCCAAGTATTTTACTAACCACGGCAACCAAAGGTTTCATTAGAAGTGTGTGTATGTGTGC
Source organism: Odontocerum albicorne (assembly GCA_949825065.1). Taxonomy (NCBI): domain Eukaryota; kingdom Metazoa; phylum Arthropoda; class Insecta; order Trichoptera; family Odontoceridae; genus Odontocerum; species Odontocerum albicorne. The sequence goes on along the minus strand of OX463840.1, from coordinate 47,580,138 downwards.
TGTATTGACCCAAACGAAAAAAAAACTGCTTCCCCAAAAATCCGTTAGGTCAATAGACCACACACTTCAGACCACAGACTTCATGACACTGGTTGAACCTAAATATTTCTGTCGTAACAAACTGATATAATTCCTTTCGAAGAGACCATCGAAATACGATATATAACCACAGGTCGCAGAAATTTATATAATAAGTTGAACAAGTAAGTAATTTATAATGAAACATTATAAAATTACGATGTTTAATCAAATTAAATGCATACACATGTACATAACATAACGCCGTTTTCCTGTCTGGGTAGACAGATAAGAGAGAGTGCTAGACTTTCTAGACTTCTACATCCATACACCTCTTCCCACCACTCAAACGGTTTCTCTGACTTTTAAAATTTCCTTCATTCAAAATATTATACGCTTGATCCAACTATACTTTCCTTGGTGTTCCTCTAACACACCTCCTACCCGCATTTGGATTGAATAACGTTTTATTAGTCTTTCTTCATTCATTCGTTCCACGTAACTGAACCATCTCAGAGTGGTCTTCATCTTACGTAACACATCAGCCAACTTAACTTACTTTAATCAAAAACTTACATGTAGTTATTTCTTCAATCGAATATTTGATTGAAGAAATAAGTACATGTAAGTTCTACTTCATACAATATGAATGGTATATATCATTGTTTCCCAAAGTAGGACCTACCGCTCCCCTATTGGTGTTGAAGGAATCTGGGATGGGGGGGCGTTGCTAGCTCCAGTGACAGGAGGGGGCGTTGAGGAGCAAGTGACAATAAGAATAGAGGAACCGACTGTTAAATATTGACCGCAGAGATTTAAGGATGATGTTGACAAATATAGACAAAGGAGCACAACACCACGTTCATCCTTCTCTTTAGTAATTATTTTTAATTTAACTGACTTGATTGAGATTAGTCACTTATAATAGTGAGTTATCTAATATATTCCAAGTTGTATTATTTCCAAACTTACTTTTTGAAATACAAAAATTGCATGCACAGCTAGCTACATAAATATCTCAGTGACACAAAAAAATTAGACACAGCGGCACTTCTTTAATATCATGTGATATAGAAATAAAGTTTTCCCGAAAGAAGGTCTGAAAAATAATATCTTTAAAAATGAGAAAAAAGTTTGGGAAACTCTGGTATGTATCAACCGTCTTACTAAGTTTATTGTCTGTTCTGAGACAGTTCACAGCTGACTTAAGTGTGTTTATACGTTAAATTCACGTATAAATACACTTAACAATTTAAAAAATATAATCTACAGTTCCTAGTGAGATTTGAAAACTTTGAACATTGATCTGTATAAAACAATTTTATTATAATATAATTTAACAAGAAACTGAATAATTTAACTAAAAAAAATAAGTATTTTTTTAAACTTTTTACTATACAGTGAAACCTCGTTTTTACGTGCTCGGAATTCACGTTTTCCCGCTATTTGCGTTCAATTTTTACAAACCCGTTTTATTTTAGTAGATTTAGTAACCGCTTTTACGTTTTTATTTCCCGCAATTTACGTTTGAAATATTTTAAATGCAAATCAATTAATAAACATATTTAATTCAATGCGCGACGATTTAAAATATTTGAAATGAATATTAGGAAGCAAAAATATGTTGTTTCTATTTATAGACACGTGTGCACCTGCAGCGCTCATGATCAAGGTTACACGAGTCGTGTAATACAATGCAATTGGTGGGAAATTTAGCGAATCAGAGGCAGGCAGACTGTATACTATATTTGGTCAATATGTGCTTGTGTTTTAAACGTGTCGGTCGTGGACATACAATTTCAATTGTCATGTATTTCGTGTGTCAATTTACATTTCTTTTAATTTTTCGTTGAATCCCTTCAAATAATGTCTCAGAAAAACATTATCGATTCAAGAGTAAAGGAAAATTCTCGAAAAAGTGAATAAACATATTGGTTCACGTGTTTCGCTCGCGAGTGATTTGGGGATACCCATTACAACTTTGGCTACGATAATAAAAAATCGCAAATCGATTGTGAAAAGTTTTCCGATTTGCGTGATTATCTAAATAAAAAATAATTTTCCATTTTTTTTCTAGCCCCCGAATCTATGTTTTCCCTCCAATTACGTTTTTTTATCAGTCCCTTCAAAAACGTAAAAACGGGGTTTCACTGTATTTATCATAGCGCTCTTTAATAATTTACAACTTTGTTATTAACAATAAAAACTATTTATTCCCCATCAATTGAAAACCGTTGAATTTTTAATGCAAATTTATTTCATGTAGTAAATTTTACGTATACTTTTATTTCATTCAAAAATCTATTTGATTGGATTTAATATTAGTAAAACTGAATAAAATTTTATATTTAAATAATCAAATCCAAGCACCAATTACTCCGAAGTATAAAAATGTTCTCTCATTTTACTATTGAAATCGTATTTTTATTAACGTCATTATAATGTGTCATCTTGTCATATTTCTACATTTTCCTCCATATTTCTCATATTTACTAACGAATTGAATATTAAAAAACATAACAATAAAATTTTTATATCTTTTCTATGGGCGAAATTGGAAAATATGTCTTCCTCATTAGAAAATATTACGTTTTTATCGTAGATGGAAATTTAAATGAATGAAAAAAAGACATTATACTTAATAATTTTTCAGTTTTTAATAATTTTTTTAAATACCCTATTTATTTTTTATTAAACCTTCAAATATGCCTTTTGTTTTATGTCTTGTCAATTATACATTTAAGTTGCATTAAAGTATATTTTATTTCAAGTTGCTACCATTAATTTGTGAAATAAATAAAAGAGGTATTAACCTTTCCCTTACTGTTCTAAAGTAATCCTTGCGTTCCGGTGCTGTGTATTCAATACACATGTAAAAATGAGCGATTTTAAATCGGAAAAATAACAATATTCATTGCCAACCGCTTAAATTAATTAAATTTGAAGTCAAAAGTGATAATAATTTAAATTTAATTGCTGAAAACATGAAAATAAAACATCGGCCGACGTTCACAAAACGGGCGAGACGACCACCTCGAACGAAAAGCCGGCTAGCTACTAAACGAGAGAAGCGACCGAACTGAGATTCTATTTTTTGCGTTCCCATATACCGAAGTAGAGTGAGAATGAGACGTGAATAGTTTCGCTTCCTCACCCATATGGATTTTTATAATGAATATACCTACATCACACACTGTGTGTTTGATTGTATTGGTGAATTTATTCCCGATTTTCACAAAATATCTCTGATGTGGCCGATAAGTGCTAATTATTTTTTTCATTCAATGCGTAAATGTATTACGGAGAAATACCTAAAATCTGAACCCAGTATTTATTATATTTTTAGAGATATTATGGTTTTTAGAAGCAATTTGTACTAGTTACACATCACAGGGAAGGAAGGGTTAATCAAACACTGTTTATTCCACTTTATATAATGATGTTACCCTACCGGTTTCAAGGTTTTCATCTCATCATCAAGGAAGCATAAATATAACTTGTTTATGCTCCCCTGATGATGAGGTGAAAACTTAGAACAGTGTTTGATTAAATAAATTACAATGCCTTTAATCCTCTAGAGTGTTAATGCTTGAACTACAAATAATAATTAATAAGAGTTTTTATTTATTTTGTTGAAAGAGATCGACACACCAATTTGAACTCTCGAAGATAGTGTTGTTTCATAATGGTAACATATTTGTTTATTTACATTCAAAATATTATTAACACTTTCTGTTTGATTTTTACAAATAAAGTAGTTCATAACCGGAAAAAACTTTTCCTTTTTAGTGGGAAATGGCTTTCCAAAATGTCATGTAACAACGAATTTAGCACCTCAACCCTACCACCTACGCTTCCCTCACGATATATACGATACCACGGCACACGACTCAACGCGACGTAGAGCTCATTCTGGATAGCAGCGGTATAATCTCTATACTCAATGGTACATGGTGGGGCCTTTTGCTTTGGGAGGTTCAAGACACCAACCACCATACCATGATCACTTATATTACTACAGTGAAAGACTCCCACAGATAGAACCACATAGATCGAGTCGGTGCAAAAAAACGTCGAATAGTGTCTCACTATAGTCAGATATCCTGGTGGGTTCCCAAACCAATTGTGAGAGTCCAAAAGAATCAATCACATCTTGGTTTTTTTTTATAGAAAGCAGTGGTCGTATTTAAAAGGTTGATGTTCAGGTCACCCATGAAAAATATATGGTCACAGCATGCCAGAAGAAAGAAAGCCACGGTAGTGGAAGACTCAAGTAAGAATGGCTAAATCAAATGAATGCTATTAAATGCTCTGCAAATGTAAATGCTCTGCCAACCCCGGCAGGAAAACATTGTGATGGTGTATAAAATACCTACCATTCATTTGTTAACAATGGAATCAATTCACATGTCAAACTATATTATTTTGAACACATAATATACCTGATTGTTTAAAATACAGATTGTTTAGAATACAGAATACACCTGGTTGTTTAGAATACAGAATAAGTTTAGATTGTTTTAGTATACAGACTGACAATGTTTAGAATACAGAATAACACCTGATAATTTATAATCCATCCGAATTTATTAAGGATAAATGTGAACTTAAGACTGATGCGTTGAGTAAACTGAGATGGTTAGGGCATGTGGAATGAATTTATGAAAAAAGACTGATAAAAAAGATTTATAGTGCAAACGAGAATGGAAGGCGGCGTGTGAGACCGAGGAAAGAATAATTGGATCAAGCGAATGGTATTATAAAAACAGGAAACGTAGAAAGTCAGAGAAATCGTAGAAGTTGTATTAGAAGGTATATAAGGATGTAGAAGAGGTTTTGTGTCGAGATAGGAAAATCTGGCGATCTGTCCTCTCTTCCTAGCCTGACAGGAAAATGACGTGATGGTATGTATGTGTATGTATGAAATGTTTAAAATCAAACTGTATATATACTCGTATATGTATCTATTGTTTGATCGCTCACTAAAAAATCCGGATGTTTCTTGAAAAACGCGGTATCAATTGTTGTTTTTCAACAAAATTTATCGTTCAAAGGCTTGAGAGACAAGATAAAGAAGGAATTCGATTTATTTATAATTTAAATATTACATTCTTCTTGTACTTTGCACTTTAAATAAAAATTTGTGAGCTAAATACCCTGAAATATTTTTATGACAGTTATAAATGATTATTCAAAATAAATGATTATATACAATTTTATTATTAAAAAAGAACTCAATCTACAAAACACATTTTTTTAATGTCATCACGCCATGTAATTTTGTAAATTCCTTTTATTAATTACGAGCATAATCACAAAAATAAAAAAAATAAAAAAACCAAATTATAACATAATTATCACACCCTGCCCCTATTTGGGTGAACAAATCACCACATATATTTTGCCTCTACCGTGCCATATTATATGCTCTACTATTATTAAGAATTTCGCTATTCCCTGTTTCATAATTTAATTAATTTGATAGCACCACGTTTTCATTTACCTTCCAAACTTCTCACATCATGTATACTGATTTAATATATTATTTTTTAAGCATTCCCTCATTCATTCTACGTGGCCAAACCGACGCATTTTTCATTTTAAGCACTTCTTTCAATCCGCATTCTTTCTAATACATTATTTTTACACACATTCTACGCAACGCTTTTACTTCTATCGGATTTATCTTACTTTATTTTTGCCACGTCCAAGTCCTTATATATTCATACCAGACTGTAACTGTGTTTTTTTTTATACCATCGAGAATCAAACCTGAAACCTCCGTTTGGTTTAATAGGTCACATAAGCCGCTATTTTTCATTAATATTAACCCTACTGAGTTCAGAGATTAGTTAATTAAAATAAAAAGTGGTGCAGTTTCAAAATGAAATAACCAACAATGAACTGCGTGCGGAGGTTCGAATCTCCTCAGTTCCACGGAGTCATGTGTAATCGCTCACAAACTGTTATCACGATTTGTTTTCTTCTATACATAAAAAAACATGAATATCTAGTTTCTTTTGAGCGAAAAAAACAACACAAAGATGCAAGTGTTGCCAATAAGGAATTGGAGATTTCACAATGTGACAGTTATATGGGCGAGTGCCTTTTCATTTTAACATACTTATGGCAATATCTGCCTAAGGCGAGAACCTTTAGTGGGTTTACGGTACCGATAATAATTTTCAAACTAAAGCTGGTTAGTCGGGAGAAATTTCTCTAAAGCAATAAATCTGACAAATGTATAAACATGAAAGTGTAAAATAAAATAAAATTTTGTTTTAACTATAAATACTTCACTAGAAAATCGAAAGAAAGAAATATTCCGTCTCTGTAATTATGAAACCATATCGGTGGCTCGAATCCCGCACTATGCTTCTCTCTTCGATTGATAGTCATGTTTCCATCTAGTAATCCGCAGTATTAAATAATTATGACTTCGGACATATTTACACTTTTTACGTGGATCATTTATTTAATAGCCATAAATAGATATTTTATCCTAATCTACTCTGTTGAAATTTTTATTTGCATTAATTCCACGAACTCCGTGGCTCAGTTGGAACGACGCTTATATCCCAACCCGGAGGTTCCGGATTCGATTCTTGTTGGAAGTCAACTTTTTTTTAAAAAGGATTTCAGTTTAGTTTTCATTTAGCATATTTCTGGTTGGTTGGAAAATATTACCCCATGGCAATAAGCCCGCCAGGTTGTAATGTACACAACGAAAGTGTAATACAATACAATTCTTAATGCACGCGTATCTTACACAATCATATGTTTTATAATTTTGTTTAATTTTTTTCTTAACCGTTACTAAGCAAACCATTCCTCATACATGATATAATTGTGCTGTCTTTCGCTCACATGTCTACATAAGATTGCGTTTTTTTTCCTCTTTTTTTTATGCCAAATACCTTTAAAAAAAATATGAAAACAACATTAATTTAGCGTGTAAACGTCCAAGATTCACAAACAAGCTTACAAAAATATTTGATAAGCGTGCAAAAGAATGAACCACAGGGAAATAGTTGTAGATATAATAGTCAGTGAAGCGAATTATCTGTTTGCACGCAGTGCTGTTACCACAACGAGAAATCACTTAGGCTAAAGCCACACCAAAGTGCTTCGCTAGGTGCTATGTAACTAATATACTAGGTGGCTTCATGCTTGGCCACACCAAGGTGCTTTGCACAAATTCATTTGACATTTGGGAGCGGTTGAGTCAAAAAACGATGCCACTCTCAAAACTAACCAATTTCATTACAACTTACCATATTTAATTACTTCCTGTGCAACTTCATTCCAAAGTGATTTTATTACAGGTACATTTTTGTATAATTCGCTCGATGGGTTCCACAAAGGCTCCCTTTTATACACAGCTGTTATTAAAACTGCCGCCATCTTGTAACATCACTTGGTGACACAACAAAATTAACCAACACGTATGTTCGCTAGGAGACTCATTTGGTGACTAATCGTCATGAAACGTGGCGTGAAGCGTGCCGTGTGGCCATTGCGATAGTATGCGGTGCGTTGGTTTGCTAGGATATGTCGCCTAACTCGCAGCGTAGCTCTAAGCATCAAGCGAGGCTCCTACCTGTGTGGCCGATGCCTTACCATAGGTTTACCCCAAAATGCCAGCCATATCTAAACTGTATGTTGTAGATACAGTAATATATGGTTAATCCTATGCTAAACTATCGTATTAACACGTAAGAACTTGATATGTGCACTGTTAAATAATCTATATTTTTAAGTTACGAGTAGAGAATACATTTTTGTAAAAATTATTCCCGGAAAAGTGTCACATAGTATACAATAATGACGTACATAATGGCTCAATGGTAAATATGAATTTTAATAATTATTTTTATTTATTTGTTTATTATTACACATGACAAAAAATATACATAATTTGCGAAAAAAACAACAGGTAATTTAATTTAGACATACATTATTTTAATGGATCTGGGTTTGTCGCCTTTCATTTGTCGTATCCCCAGTAAACTAGGATTTAGCCTGTATCTCACTGAGGATATTTAGCATGAAAAAATAAATCGATACTTTCCGATTTTTGATTACACAAAAACAAAACCCCGCTGCACGTTCTCATCAACCTGACAAACAGTGACACTCAATTACAACTGGAAACATCATGCGGAATCAAACTCTTCACACATCATCACTCCAGAAAGACCAAACGTGTTCATCCCATAATATAATAACTACCAAGAACATTGTAAAGTCCGTACCAAGTGAAATAACAAATTATATAATCTAAACAACAAAAAGCGAATAATTGTAAATAGTTCTGAGTTGTAATACCAGATGTCGTACTATTTTTTCATTACCTTTATTATAATATAAAATGAGGTGCGCACTGTAATAATTAAATTATAAAACTGATATAATTTCTTTATATCCATGTCCTGATGTAGTGTTTAATAAATAATAGTCGCGATTGAAAGATTTATAATTTTGATATTCAGTTGTCAATTGATGTGTTGGGATGGTATTTTAGTTTATAATGCGCTATTATATTTTGAAAATCGATATAAAATGTGTTTATAGTAGTAATATTAAAAGCAGTTCTAAAAAGTTAGATTTTTTTTTGAAGCAGCGCATGGCACGGATTAATCGTTTTTTTCCATTTGGTTGTTCATATATTCAGGGCCATCTTAACCATTGAGCTAATAGGGCTGCAGCCCTAAGGCACCACGGGTCAGAAGACATCGGCTGCCACCACTTCACAAGGGTCTTTAATTTTTTATTTGATTATTTTTAACTGACGAAATTTTTTTTGACACTTTTATTGCATTGTAAATTAATCGAATTTTCAACTTTATTTTAATTTATATCTTTATTGTTTTATGAATACATACACGTTAATTTATAATTGTCATATTTTAAACATCACGTGTATTACAGCCAAAAAAAACTGGCACTCTAAAATGTCATGATGTAAAATTCACATAATATTGTTAAATTCACAAAATATTGTATAATTCACACTTAAGAACAACAAAACATATTAAATTACAGTGTAAAATAAAAAATAGAAAACTTGTAATACTTATAGTCAACAGAAATTGTCATGTAATATTCACAAAATAAAATCCTACTCCAGAGGAATTTAATACGCAAATAAAAATGTACCTACATAAATAAATTAAAACACGTGCCAACAGAAATTACACTTTGATGCATACATATGGTTCGTACAACATTTTGTTTAAAATTTAATAAAATATATTTTAAAACCAAATATTAAAATTTCATAAGCACCAATCCAATAAAAAATAATTCTAGTATTCTGATATAAAAAAATGTTTTTTTAATTATCTAAAAGGTCGCCTGATACTGTAAGGGTAATTAAAAGTATTAGAATGTTCCTGCATATAGTGACCACCTTCCTATCCTTACATGTTCCTAACAATTACACTAGACTGCGCCGGCAAGAACTGTTCTCAATAACATACGCAAGAACGGGTCTTCCAGCCGCTATGCCTGTTGGAAGGGCCTTAACTCTTCTGAACGGGACTGCTTCGGATATTGACATATTTCATATCACATTACCAAAAGCAAAAGTAAATTTTCTTCTTAGATTGAGCGCGTTAGAAAGCACTCATCAACATACCTAAATGACTGTGAATATATGTGTGTAATATGTTTGTGTGTATATACTCGTTTGTATGCATATGCATTATTTTTTTATTTTATATAATTTTTTAACTTATTTTTTTTTCTTCTATGTAATTTTTCTTCTTTTTTAATGTCTTGTATTTTCAAAGTACGAGTAATTGGGCTAAGCCTGTTTTGAAAAAATAAATAATAAATAAATACAAGTTGTTTTTTTTTTGTTCTATTTTGAATGTGTCAGTTAAGTCAATTCTCAAGTTAAAACGCCCTTGAGGAGAGTCTTATCTAAACAACGTAATTAAAATTGTCATTTTATTATTATCATATTCATTGCATTTATGAAATACAAACCGAATTTGATGGATCATATATGTATATATAAAAGGCAAGTTGGTATAGTACAGCACCTTACTCGACAAATGTTTCCACGACTACGTCACTCAGTCTGAAAGCACGTGTCAAAAGCTTTTTTTGTGTAAATCAATAACTCCCCATTCCGAAGCACTTGGTGACAAATTGGAGACGGACTCGGCTCTCAGGGTTCAAGGCTCAACAGTCGGGGCCACCTCATGAGTCATCATCCACACATACAGGGCTAGGGCGATGACTTATAGGGCCGAATTCAAAGCTTCGATTTATTTCGTGAATATCAAAGTCAAGAGTTAGAATTGTATCAAAATATTAAGAATCATATTCGACTACTCTTTTGTGAAAATGTTGGTGACTCCTTTATCTTTAAATGCCTTCTGATGTCTATGTTAAGCATTTTTTTTAATGTTCTAATTTATTATCTCTGTCCCTGGTATGTGACATTTTGTCGGCAACACCGCTATCCTATTCACAATTCAGTGTGGTTCCTGCAGAGGACATCTCTTTCAACTAAGTATGACTAAATTATGTTTTCTTACGGGTATACGATCGCACTGCAAATTAATATAATTCGTTACTAGAGATCACAAGAGTAACATCAAGGTACCTAAGGTTTGACTTAAGTCATTATCGGAGAAAAGAAAGTGAACGAGAAAAGACAGATAGAGAGAGAACGTCGCACAGTAAATCCTTTATAAATTAAATGAAAAATCTCAATTAAGACCATTGACGCGGATGGCTCTATAAGCATCTAGAAATGGTAAGAATTCTCCATGATACTGAAGTTTGTATATCAACACAAAATAGTTTTTGTGAAACGTACTGAAAAATCATCTTGATTTATATTAATTATGTATTTTGAAGAGGTTTAATAATAAAAATTTCATTGTATACTGTACAACGCGTTTAACTTATTGCCATGTATCAATCACTTCCAAATAAGTAGAAAGATGTTAAAAAGGCCGTAAGTGAAATCAATACTGGATTTTTTTAATCTGGCTACCAATGGGAATTTAACTTGCAGCCTCCTGGGTCGAAAGACGAGACGTCTTACCAACTAGGCCACAAAAATTCAAACCCTTGTCTCTCGGACACGCTCATTAATATGTTATCTTTAGAGGCTTTTCTTTTTTTCGTTCTTGCTGACAGTTAACCTGAGGTGGTATATGTGGGATTACTTTTTATTTTGTTTTCTGCCATACGTCTTTTTGTTTTTTTTTAATCTAGATATGCGGGGGTGTGGGCTGGAAGCCCCTCGATGCCCTTGCGGTTGGGTTCGCCCTACATTGGTGGGGTGTATCTCGGCCGGGGGAATGTTTGTGGGATGAGCCCGGACCTTTTAATGTCTTCTCTCTTGAATGTTTTTTTTGTCATCTTTTTATTTTCTGTGTTTTTTTCTTTTCTTATTCTACATGTTCAAGGGTGTGGGCTGAAAAACATCTGGTGTCCTCGTGACTGGCCTCGCCCTATATTGGTGGAGTGTATCTTAGGCGGGGGAGTGTTATTAGATGAGCCCAGACCTTTTGATAGCTTCTGTTTTTTTAATGTATTATCTTTTTAATGTGTTCTTGAAATACATCTTAATGTATTATGTACATACTATGTTGCTATCAATAAACCTGTATTTATTTATTTATTTATCATCGTTTGTCGAGGAACACCAGCCACATTACTGTATTCCTTATTGTAACTTTTTTATAAATGAATAAACAATAATTAATATAAACAATGTGGAATTCTATCAAACACTTACTAAAGATGACTTAAGAAAGTTATCTTAATTTAAAATGTAAATATTTACCTATTATACCCCCAGACTCAGCAAGGATCCCTGGGGCAGACAGAGCCGCCCACAAGACCCCCAGCAGCAGCAGGGCTGGGGCGGGGGCGGGGGCACGCATGGCAAGCGGGGCGGGGCGCTACTCTCCGGCGCTCCGGCCCCGACACCCCGACACCCTGCACACCAACCCACTCTACACGTACACTCTGCAACAAAAAAGCACGTCCAATTATTATTTGTTTGTTTTTAATTTACAACTTCACCATTAGTTTGTCCAGCTCTTATTTGGTTATTTTCTTAAGTCTTACCGTCCGGTTAAATCGTGAGCTTTATAATAATATTATTATTTTTACAATTATTATCCCTGCTATTCTTGTTTTTATTATTTTCGCTAATATTATTACTATCATTATTATTATTTTTAAGTTTATTCTTATCATTTTTTTTTATTAAACAATGTAATATATTGTACAAATATTTGTTAAGGCTATACCTATATACAAATATATTACTTAACTAATCTTAATTATATGTTATAATTTATGAACTTACTCAATCTTATTTTCCTACATGTCATTTTATTTTCACTTTTTACAATCTGAATATATGATTTCTTAGAAATAATTAACACCTACATACTACTTATAACTAGATAACAGTTCTTACACTAATTATTTAGCAAAAACATGCCCACTCGTTCAGGCTACTTGTATTCCATCACATTCACTCAGACCTTGGTCGTCCCAGCTAATACTGTAGGTGGACTAGTCAGGCAACAGATAATGCTTCAGGAGCCTGTGCTTATAACGGAAGGGTAGGTCGGATTTACTCTCGTAAGCCCCCAGGGCAGCGACTAAGGGATTGCTGTGATTTTGTTGGCTTTTATATTATTATTATTAATATTATTTAATTATTATTTTTATTATTGCTTATTATTATCATTTTTATTATGAATTATTATTGTTATTTATTATTAATATTACTTCACTTGTACAATTATTATTTTTATTATTACTTATTATTATCGTTATTATTAATATTATTATTTTTAATACTGTCATTCTTGTAATTGTTATTATTAATATTACTTCTTTCTTAGCAGTATTTTTTTTATTATTATCATCATAATTATGAATTATTATGATCATTATTATTCACATTATTGTTTTATTCTTTTTAATATTAATTCACTCTTACTATTATAATGTTTATTATTGTTCATTATAATCATCATTATTATTAATATTATTACATTTATTATTATTCTTGTTATTGTTTTCATTATTTTCAATATAATTTCTTTCTTACTATTATTATTTTTATGATTGCTTATTATTATCATAATTGTTATTTTTAATATTATATTACTATCTCTGATTCAAGTATATATGTTTTGGTACCTCTTTGATTGTTTCCTATCGCTACACGCAATTCGAAATTCCTCTTAACTCTTCCATCAGCTGAGAAAGTACTACCCAAATACCAGAATTATTCGACTTACTCTAATCTTACGCTGTTCACCCGTATATCGCATTTACTTACGCTGTTCACCCCGTATAGCGCATTTACTTACGATGTTCACCCGTATAGCGCATTTACTTTACGCTGTTCACCCGCATATCGCATTTAATTACGCTGTTCAACCGCATATCGCATTTACTTACGCTGTTCACCCGTATAGCGCATTTACTCACGCTGTTCACCCGTATATCGCATTTACTTTTCTTTTCATACTTTGTTATCGCCACTACTTTGGATTTTGCAACATTAATTCTCAAATCTTTCTCTTCCCATCTCTCACACAATTTACTGTTATTTATTTTACTGCATTTCATCATTATTTCAAGTGGTTAAAGACAACCGCATAATGTTATAGAAAGGCCTGCACTGAAAATAATACATTGAGTGACAGTGTATGACAGAATCCGTAACGAAGTGATTAGGAATTAATGTGAACTTAAGGCTGTTGAGTGAGATGAAGAATTGTACTCTGATATAGTTTGGGAACGTGGAACGAATGAATGAAGAAATGCTGATAAAACAAATTTGAGTAGAAGGCGTGGTACAGGAACATCCAGAAAAGTATGGTTGTATCATGTCTATGATATTTAAAAGACGGAAATGTAAAAAGTCATAGATTTATGAGAATGTGTATCGATGTAGAAATAGCGAATGGTGTGTGTCGCGACAGGAAATCCTGGCGTTCTCTTTTCTCTGCCTACCCTGACAGGAAGACGGCATGAATGTATGTGTGTATGTATTTTAATAGTAAAAGTCAATTTAGTTATTAACCCCACGAATTCAATATAATTTATGACTCGTGCCATTATCACGGCAGTGAAAAAGCAGAATTAGCAATAAAAGATATGTGAATTGGTTCAAGCGATATGTGGTGATGGCCATTACGCATCCCCGACTCCGTCTAGCAGATCGCAATTCGCATACAGACTGGATAATTTGTCAGTCCTTGGAGAGAGACGCGAGGGATTAAAGTGCTGGTTATTGCCCGCTTCCATTTCATTGAGAGAATTGAATGGCAGTAGCGTATACAGTTAACAGATATTCTCAGAAATATTGCATCGTATCCATGGAATAAATTTATTGTTCCGAACCAATCCAATATGACGGGGTATCACGTGTATGACGAGGTTTTTGCCGTTGCTGGTCCTATGGCATAGAATTGTCTACCTAGTAATTTTCGAGATATGGGTGCCGTGAGCAGCTTTAGGAAGCATTTAAAGACAACGCTAAAGTTTTATCAAAATGTATGATTATATATGAAGACTAGATATATACACTAAACTCTACTCCACCTAAAGCCGAATGTGTTACTATCACATATCGGAAATTTGCAAAAGTCACTTTGTAGTTTATCTTCCTTTCTTACCAAATGTTTTTTTCAAACATAATATACACTTTTGACTCAAATTGCGCGATTTAATTTTCGCGGAACTTATTTTCTACCTAAATCAAGAGATGGGTGTATACTTATCGTGTAAATAAATAAAATAAAATTCCAGAATTTTAACAACTTCATTTTTACCTTAACCCCCCTAAGCGTCTTCGATTGCGCCCATGGCTGAAGACATGGGATAATTATTCATACGCCAGTCACCAGGCGGCAGTGTAGCCACATAGTCTGGGGGCATCCCTATTATGTTACGCCCACTCGTTATGCTGACACTCGTAAAAGATCACTTTCTTTAATGTCAATTACTTTTCATTTAATTAAAGCAACGCCAAGGCCGGAATGTTTCAGCGAACATCACGGGGCTGTCTCTTTCACGTGTCCATTATCGATGTGTATGAGATGATGTATCAATAAGGCTATTTCTAAGGCATACATTTTCTCATATATACGTACCATCACGCTACTTTCCTGCCGGGGAAGACAGAGAGGACAGAGCGCCGGACTTTCCTATATTGATACTTTCCTTTACCTATTCTACATACCCACGACCTCTTAATACAACTCCTACGATTTCTCTGACTTTCTTCGTTTCCTTCTTTCAGTATATTGTTCACTTAATCTAATCATACTTTCATTAATATTCTTCAACGACACCTTCCACTCACATTTGTACTGTACATTACCGTCATCTCATAATAATCTTCTTCGTCATACTTAACACATCAACCTTTAGTTCACATTCATACCTTATCACTTCATTCCGTATTCTATCATACATTGTCAATTCATGTGTTCTTAACAATGCACGCATTTCTACAGCATTTGTTCGTCTTCCATCAGTATTTTCTGCGTCCACGTATCACTCCCATACATTAAAATTGGCATGATAATATTATTGTGGACTATCACCTTAGTAGATTTTGATACTGTCCTGTTAGAGTATATACCGGTACTGCCCGGTTCGAGTATGTCTGGTTTGATACTGTCTTGTTCGAGTATGTCCGGTTCGAGTATGTCTGATTCGAGTATGTCCGGTTCGAGTACGTCCGATTCGAGTATGTCCAGTTCGAGTATGTCCGGTTCGAGTATGTCCGGTTCAAGTATATCCGGTTTGAGTATATAAGTTCACATTCATCCTGTCATTCTTGTACATGCTTGATTCTGTTATACTTGTAAACGTTAATTATAATCCAAAAAAATAAATGATAATGAATAAGCAGTTAATACTTAATAAATATGTTATGTACTAAATTTGTTAAAAATATAAATGCACACAAGAGGAGAGAAATTAAATGTGTCCAAATTTTAACAAAACAGAATTAAACTAGACGACATTTTTTTGCTACGAGTTGTCAAATGTTGATTGTCAGTTATCTAAGAATAGGCAATGAGTCTTGTGTAATTGCCTTGTTAGATGGTTGATGTACTCGTATATAAATCTAATAAAACATTTTTTATTACAATTCTAGACAATTTAAAGTTTTACCTGATTAAGCTGCAAAAATTAAACAATCGATCTATAAGTGAAAAAAATCCACGAAGAAAGAAGAAACGCAATGTTCATTGAACGCGGCAAAGATACGGCCTTTAGTAAATCAAACATGTCTCGCAACCGAAAAATACATAGTCTATAATTTCATCATCCAGGTCACATTCGCAGCCCGGAGTCTCCACAATACCCATTATGTAAAGATGACTAGCCGCCACGCAGTGGCCAGTTCGCAAACGAAACATGATGGAAACTTCCATCTTGCGCATTCTTGTTACATTAAACCATGGTTTCAAAGGGATAGTTTACATGATCGCATAAACATTGAAATGACTACCCATCCCCATGAAATCCTTGAACATATACGTAAGCATACGCCCATCAAGCCCACAAAGACGATCATTCACCCGAACATTCATTTTCATATAAAGTGGATATATCGTCAATTAAAGACAAAAGAAGGGATGGTGGAGAAGAAAAATAATTAGGAATGAAACACGTTATATAATATTACAGACTAGAAATTGTAAAGTTATTGCATTTTTTTTAATTAGTATTATTTATACCAACGTTTTAACACATAACATTACGTGTTTAAGTATATAATTAAAAATAATACGATTTACCATCAAATCCACGGCCATCGCATCAAGAACTAGAAATATAAAATTGAATAGTGTCCATACCATACCATACCGGCCGGACCACTGCAGCTAGTTAATTAGAGTCAGAAATCGCACTCTTCCTTAAGGTAAGTGCAGACTTAAGGTAAGTTCAAAACTTTTCCATTCTGGTTTAGACAAAACCCTCGTTACTTAAACTTCGTGACTGTAGTCTAGCGGTTAGCACGTTTCCTTGCCATCTAGGCGTCCTAGGTTTGAAATTTCGATTATTTTATCATATATTGTATTATTAACACTTATGCATTTATTAACACTTCATTGCAAAAACAATCTGGCGGGCTAATTGCCAAGCGCTGATCTCTTCCAAACAACCAGGCAAAAGTAAATAAAGCAAGTTACATGATAGCATAAATATTGTATTTAAAAAAATATTCATTTTTATGAAATTTATGAACATTAAACTCGTACATAATCGTAGTGAAAGTAAGAATGAGATATCATCAATCAAAGGAAAAGGAAGGAATGATGGAGACGAGAGAAAAATTAGGAATGAAACACGTTATATGTATTGCAGACTAGAAATTAATTTTACAGTCGCTTCTTAAAGCATGCCAAGGACGGAACGAGTCTAACATTGGTTAGTACCTGATTCCAGAGTCTCACTGCATGGACAGTAAAGGAAGACGTAAAAAAAGAAGAGCGGTGAACTGGAAAGGCTAATAAACAATCTCTGTCTGAGCGCAGCGCAAGTCCATGATCAGAAAGACGCTGAATATTTTCGGCGAGATAAGAGGGGGCGGCGGAACAGTTAAGGATATTTACAATAGATATATTGTTAATTTGTTTTATCAAACACTGTTTATTACACTTTTTGTAACGGTATAACCTTACCGGTCTCAAGGCTTTCACCTCATCATCAGGGGAGCACAAACAAGACTCTAGAGATAGTGTGTGATAATAGAGATAGTATGTGAATTTGGCGTCTATTTCTCACATTCAACCAGTTCAGCGCTTTCCGATATAAAGTGATATGATCGTACTTTCTCAGGTTATTATTGTATTGTATTGCACTGTTGTTGTATACAGTACAGCCTGGCTGACTTATTGGGATGTAGTAATTTATTCCAACCAGTCAGAAAGATGTTAAGGAGACCTTAAATGAAAACCAGTGACTATAATCCTTTTTTTAAATCTGAGTTCCAGCTGGATTTGAACCCCCAACCTCCGGGCTGGAAAACAGCAGGTCATTATATGCAGACGTACACTTTAAAATATATATTTATTTTTTTGTATAATATTTAACCAATTTTACTACAGCATAATTTTTTTACTTAATCCTAACAAATGTAAAAATAAAAAACAAAGCAATATATGAAGATATCCGAATATCAGAAATGCTAATGATAAAGGGAACAAAAATAAACTCGAAAAATAATAAAAAAAAGAAACCATAGAGAAACCCGATAAATGACAGGGGTGATACACTGATTATAACAAAAACATAGAAAACAGTCTTATAATATCATCACGCACTATAATTTACATATGTACGGAAATTATTACATAAGCCGACTTACGACCAGATCAATTTACGACCTGTTTATCGAAACCTAGGGCGGTCGTAAGTCGACGAATACATGTAATTTCAAGAGTTCAGACAAATTGAAAAACATTTTTTTACGTCTATTTTAAACCTTAGATTGACTGAACTTAATTCTGAGTTGCAAAAAAGGCACCAAGTAATGCCTTAAAGATGTGCTTCTATAAGACGATCAGAGTGTTAACCATCTAGTTGATTTTTTTATTATACGATATCATATCTCGTACAATAAAAAAAATTAATCCGCTAAAATACTAATTGTATGGAATTATAGCATGATGTCTACTTGGCTTGATAATTTAATTCATCAGCCTTTAGCAAAAGACCAATAAATATGGTATGATTCTACCTTAAGAAGCAGTCTTTAGCGAAATTTATTCGCGTTGAAATGCTACTTGTGTTAGTTAATTGGACGCACATGTGAGAAATCAGTTAAGCGATTTCTAGCCGATAGCAGGAAAAAATTAAATACACATTTTCACAGTAAGTTTTTAGTATCACTGGAATATTTTATTACTTAAGTATTATACAGTAAGTTCAAGCTTGAATAGAGCCTTAATTTGGTTTTACTTTAAGGAGGGGCTCTTGAAAACAGTTTGTTAACTAAATGGTACTATGTAAATGGTCCCTTATTCCGCATAATAGTTTATTCAAAACTAAACGATTAACTATTATACATCAAAATTTTAAAAAATCTTGGTTGATTAGTTTATGGTGGACATATTCTTTTTTTGATAATCGGAATTGTATACTCTAATTATTGGTAGAATGAACATTTTGCGGGTGCTTTGTGTTTTCTTATATATTTAAATGAATTCCCTAGAACAACATAAAAATATTAATTTATTCGTACAGTACCCTTCAAAATATCCGAATTAATGATGAGGACATGTTAAAGATCGTGGCCGAAAGACACTAGTTTTTGACCTCATAGAACCCTCGTGTTAAGAAGCACTGGAGTAGGCAAATAACTCACAGTTCGACATCGTATGTGTTGCAAATACTACATACAACAACACTCCATCCATCCTGCCGTTGTAGTTCATGACTAAGCATAGTGACTGACTAACATGATAGTCTCCACCAACTCCTTTTCAACTACTCCTCTCCGTCCATCTAACACATGGGAAAAACTGTTACAAGACAAGGAGGTCTTCTTTATTTTATTTTTGGGTATCATCGGGAATTGAACCTGAAACGCTAAATCTCCATAGTCTAGTTAGAGAGACGCTAGTCTTTCACCCACGGGTTTAATTTTCGATTCACAATGGTGCCCAAAAAACAAAAGAAATGTGCAGAGCTGACTATTCGTATTTCAGAGTGACTCACTTTTATCATAAATATGTTAAATGTTTATTTATAATTATATTAAATAATTGCTTTTATATATAAATTGCCATCTACAGCTGGTGAGTTTGTAAGAATATTTATAAAACATGTTACAGATTTAGCGATATTTATCTCTATGCTAATACAGAGCTATAACTTTCATGTGACATTTCTAAATCGTCACTTTTTCCTCTTTCACCGACTCTCCACTCGCAACTCACTCGCCACTCAGTATGTGCGGCTCAACTCTGCCCCTCATGAACATTTCTGAGTCACTCCATGACTCAGTGGATCAGTCACGTGTAAGAAATTGAAACGCTAACTGCGTGACTCAAGTACAATACTAATAGCTTCTCTTCAACTTTGTTAACGTATATCACTATCCCTGCAAAAAGAGAAAATCACCACAGCAAAAAGCAAAGTTCACACAAAAATTGAACACTAAAAATATATTTTTTTTAAGAAAGTTTGGAGCAAGTTTAGGAATATTTAAGTAATTTTATTTGAATCGATTGGAGCAAGTTAAACGGATATCGAACGGCGTGTAGAGATAGGAAACAAAGTAAATGGAGTACATAAACATATATATTCAAACGGGATACTATCAAAATCTGCTAGGATGATGATAGTCCATAATAATAATTGTAACAATTTTGATCTATGCGTATGTAAGTGAAACGTGGACTTGGAAAAAGACTGAGGTGAACATCTGGCAAACACATATCATATATCCCACGAATCTCTCAGCTGCTAGCCGAGATTGTATCATCCCTCCCTCCACCCCCAGTCCTCAACCCGAATGTTTACCGTTAGAAGCGTGTATCTCGGTACCAGTTCGAAGATAATTCAGTCTTGTTTGCGCTCCCCTAATGATGAGGTGAAAGCCTTGAAACCGGTTGGGTTATAGCGTTACAAAAAAGTGGAATAAACAGTGTTTGATAAAACAAATTACAATATCTTTAAACCTCCACAATGTTAATGTCTTAACTATTAATAATATAATAAAGAACAAAAATATAATTACATTCTTCAACATACCACATAAGATCAGACGTTCTAATTTACAAGACATCACATTCAGTATATATATAATATAAAGCTCAATTGAATTAGCGATAGATGCAAAATCAAATCACCTGACCAGACAATTTCCACTTGATGCGATGCTCACAAGAGAAAAAATTATTCAGAATACCCAACGACAGCGGTGTCATAGACCCTACATGGTGCTGTCAAGAAAGCAGATGTCATTGGTGGTGATTAATGACAGTGCGGGCTAGACGGAGAGGGTCTAGCGGAAGCGCTCTGGGTGAATGACAAGTAGCCAACTACAAGAATAGGAGCTACTCGTATATCCCAAATGCTCGCAGTTAATTGACCGGAGGATTCGTGAACATTCAAGAACCATTACTTAACTCCTTCGATGTGTGATCTGCATTAGTGATAGTTTATTATTATAATATTTCTTTTTGAGAGGCTTTGTTAGGTTGTATATCTTTATTTTTATCGATCATATTCATATCAGCTTCAGTTTATACAAGAACTGTCTTCGTTTGATATTTTCGTTTATAATCGATACAACGGATCAGGGTTTAGTGATAATGCTTCTACCGTTGCTGGTTCTGTGGTATGGAACTGTATGTCTCAGAGTTGTAATTCTATTGAAGTGAATTGTGTTTTAATTAGATTTTTGGCGATTTGGATCATTCTGAAACTGTACACAATATTCCGATATATTTAAATATGTTTTTTAATTAGTTTTAATCGAAAACTATGTATTTTTCGTAATTTTAGTATTTATTTTGCTATTGCAATAGTCGTATATTATCGTTACATGATATTAAATGAATTGATGATTTTTATACCTAATTTAAGTTAAATAAAATCCATCTTAATCTGCATAGTATATGGGTGGAGTGTGTTACTTTAGGAATCACTTGTAGGCGACCCTTTTTGAGAATTGTCATAAAAATTTATGATAACACTTTGAATACTATAGAGTACACTTCGCTTATAGCTGAATGTGTTACATCCACCATTCGGATATCCATTTATTTATTTATTTAACACTTTTATTGCAAATACAATCTGATGGGATTATTGCCAGGCGGCAATCTCTTCCAACCAACCAGACAAAAGTAAATGAAACAAGTTACGTGGTCGCATAAATCATTCAAATGATTATCCATCCCCATGAAATCCATAAACATATACGTGAGCACATGCCCACGAACCCCACAAAGACGGACAGTCACCCGAATATTATTTTTGATATAAAGTGAGATATCATCAATCAAAAGGAAAGGAAGAGATGGTGGAGAGGAAAGGAAAAGAAAAATTAGGAATGAAACACGTTATTTTACTGACTAGAAATTAAGAGGTTTTTCAGTCGCTTCTTAAAGCATGCCAAGGACGGAGCGAGTCTTATATTGGTTTGTAACTGATTCCAGAGTCTCACTGCATGGACAGTAAAAGATGACGTAAAGAAAGAGGAGCGGTGAACTGGAAAGGCCAATAAACAATATCTGTTTGAGCGTAGCGCTAATCCATGATTGGAAAGATTAAGAGGGGGCGGCGGGCGTACAAAGGTTTCTTCGTAGTTCGTCTTCCCTTGGTAGGTTTTCATAATATATGCAGACGTGACGTGAGAAGTACCAAATTTAACGGCCGCAGACGCCACCTTTTATCCTTATATTATACTCAACTTATTATTTTAATATGTCAATTAAAGTGGGTTCGATTCCAAAGATAAAGCTCCTTTGAGAAAAGTTTGCTTCCTAAATAGTTCTACATGAATTGTGGCTTTATCATGATTACTGTTTTAAAGGGAAATAGTGGATTTGAATGCAGGTCTCATGTAATGTAGCAATTTCTTCCAACCAACCAGATATATATTAGCGGCTGTGAGTAAGTAAAACAGGAGATTTATTTTCCAATAAATTGGGTTTCAACAGCAATCGAAGCCGTAAAACCCGGATCGAAAGGCAAGCGTTTTACTATGTCGCTGAGATTGTCAATTGAAGAATCCTCATATCAGACGCAGACACGGACCGACCAGTTCTATCCTTTACCTAACCGTATAGAAATATGCTAATAACCGATTAATTTGTCTGGCCACAATTCGCACTGCATGGATGAGTGACAGATTTGCATCTGGTACTTCGGACTGCAATGTGTGGATTCCATTAAACGTAGATATCGATGGCTTTTATTATCATAATTATTATTATGGATTAATTGCATTTCTGAAAGCATCGTTCCAGTCGTAATAAAATTAATGAGGTTTTATTACATAATATAGACTAATAGATACATTATATAACCGAGCAATACTGTAGTAAATACACTAGAAAAAATCAGTACATAAGTTACAGAAAAACATAAAGTCAAATAATGTTAAACGGTCTCAGGATGAAACCAGTCCGGAAGGGAATTTGCCAGGAATCGAATATCTAAACTACCGCTTTTTAGTGTGAATATTAACCGTTAGACCACGGCCATCGTCATATATACTTCCGTAACCTAGTAAATGGTAAGACGCCTGACTTCCAACCGATTGGTTGTGGATTCGATTCCTATTGAAACTCATATTTTTTTAAGAATTCTAGTCTGTATTTCATTTAAGGCATGTTTAACGTCTTTCTGGATGGTTGGAAGAGATTGTCACATGGCATTAAGCCCACCGAACTATACTGTATGCAACGAAAGTGTTATACAATAACACAACACAAAAGAAATGGACACTTGAAGCTTAAAAGCTATCCTAAATAGTCATTGGTATCCAACAGCAGAAAAAAGGTAATATGGCGACAAATATCTGAGGTAAATCCAATTTAGGAGAAAATGACTGAAACAATAGGAATACATTCTATGGAAATGCGTGAATACGTGGAAAAAACACTCTAAGATGGTTTGGGCATGTGAAACGAATAAAAGAAGAAAGACTAACAAAACAAATATATAATACATTGCAAATGTGAGTAGAAGGCATGGGATGTAAAGACCTAAGAAAGTATTACTGGATCAAGGGAATAATGTTTTGATAGAAGGAAAAGAAAGAGAAATCGTAGGAGTTGTATAAGAAATTTGTATCCATGTGGAAGGGGCGAAATAGTTGTGTGTAGAAAGGAAAGTCTGACATTATATCATTCTTTCAGGAAAGTCTGACATCATTCATCCCTGGTCCAGCAGTTTCCCTGCTGGACCAGGGAAGTGGAACTGCAGACACTTTGGATGGATTGCCTATTCAGCAAGGATAGGCGATCCACCCAAACTAGGATGATTTGTGCCACCAAATTAAAAGTCATTATGCAATTATATGAGTCAATACAATACAACTATTATATATTTTTTGAATGACTAATCTAGATAATTTAAAGTTTCAACTGATTTACCTTAACAATCGATCTATATGTTAAGTAGAAAAGTTTCACATAGAAAGAAGAAACGCAACTTTCATTAGACGTTGTGGTTTAGTTATAATGTATTTTTTTGGATAACATCCGGAATCAAACCTTATTAAAAGATATCCTTAGTTAGAAGACTAATAACCTATCAACTGGACCATTTGAATAGTCATTGAGAGACCATTTAATTCAATTGGTTGAACGTTTAAGAATGCATTGAAAGACGCACAAAGACAAATATTATATTTGGGATACTGGATTAATGACCAGAGAGATCATTTCACGGAAATAAGAAACAAGATTCAGAAAGTACGGAACTGTTTCTTCAAAATTAAACACGAAAAATAAGAAAAGAGATTAACCTTTCCTTTCCTGTGCTAAAAAAATTTGTTAAAAAATACAACTTTCATTAAATTTCATTTTCATATGGCTTTTAGTTAATCAAATCTGGCTCATAAAGGACAACAGAAAAATACATGGTCTATAGTTTCATCATACAGGCCACACTTGCAGCCGGGACTCTCCAAGAGGGATAAAACAATGTACAACTTGAAGAATATTTTCAGACTAAATCACCTTAAAACGCCGATGACGCTTGTGTCAAAAATATTTTTCATTTATTTTGCGTCGACATTGTGATCCAAATAATTGGAAATACATAGTGAAAAATAAGAATAGGTCCACCTACATAAAAAAATATTTTGTACGTGTGAAATATTCTTAGAACAATAAAGTTTTAAATGTGAAACTCTAATTTGGACAGGATTTCCGTTACCAATTAACGAATTCCTGGAGAAATTATATTATAATACATAACATCACGCCGTTTCCCAGCTAGGGTAGGCAGAGAGGACAGAGCGTCAGACTTACCGAGATAGGTAATCTTGACACACATATATCGCCTCATCCACATCCATAAACCTTCTCATATAACTCTTACGATGCCTCTTACTTCTTACTTTTCCTTCTTTCAAAATGTGATTTACTTTATCCTACCATACTTTTACTGGTCTTTCTCCACTGCGCCGTCTATTTACATTTGAACTATATAATTGTTTTGTTAGTCCTGTTTCATTCATTCATTTCACGCTCCCAAACTATTACGGAGTGCTCTTCTGCATCTTACTCAACACATTAGCTTTAATATTTAACAATTAATAACTGTGTTATTGCATTAAGTACAACGTATATATCCCCACAATACCTTTTTTCTACCTCAGATATTGTGGCGCTCTTTAGGCAGAAGGATCACTCCACCTAAGGAAAACCTTGGTATAGGAGGTAGAAAAACAAAGAACGGAAATTAGTGTTGTTGGTAGAATAACAAAGTTATTTAATTTTAAGTATTCAAAACCTTTTTGCATAGCTTTAAGTTCACATTAACCCCTAATCACTACATTGCGTATTTTCATCAAGTGTCCCCCCTTGTTTTCTTTTTAGTGGACGCATTTATTTCTACAACGTTCATTCGGCTCCTTTTAGTATTTTTCCATGTTCGTGTTTCTCTCCTACACTTCAAAATTTTCTATAAAACAATCAAAATATCGGATATGACTAGCTACTTGACCGCAGACAACAGCAGTCCGGGCAGCTGATAGAAGTAGCGACTGATAGAAAGGTTATCCAACATGGGTCAAGTCGGGCAATCAACCTCGCAGCACACGGCAACCCAATTGGAGCAGACATCTCTTATCCATACGTCTGTAACTCTCCAGTTTTCATTCATTCGTATGATACCCTCAACATTTCCGGATCGATAATATGAACACATAAAGAATATGTCTGGAAAACCATATTGTCTTTGGTCCTGGTAATGGTGCTTTCGGGTTAAAAATCCCCTTGATAGGGAAGTAGCTTGCACGTGTTATAAATACCGCAATTGAACAGGCAAAAACACGAACACGTTTAGCGCGTGCGAATATTGTTACGAAAGTCATGGTGATAGAAAAGTGTGAAAGGAAAAGTAAATGCAATACATGGGGGAAGAATAAAAAATTAGAGCGAAACAAGAATTCTGCTATTTGAGTAGAATTTTCTTAGATTATGAATATTAAACGGAGTGTAGCGATAGAACACAATGTGAATAGGGTACTAAAACATAAATGGTCTTTCAAATGAAGCGGGTTTTTTTTATTCTATTTTTTTTATTCTTGAATAAAACGCACAATTTGTATTAATTTCAAAAAACTTTTTACTGGTCATTGAAGTATAATGTGTGACATTTAAACACAAAAAAAATATCCGCCAAATGTCCCCCTCTTGCAGCTCCACAGATGTCCACTCTTTTGTCAAAATTTTCGATGACATTTTGGCAATATTGTGGTTCTAACTCACCGATAATGCGAATAATTTCGTCTTTCAGCTCAGGAATTGACTGGGGGTCATTCTCATAGACCTGGCTTTTCACGCAACCCCAGAGAAAATAGTCCAACGGTGTCAGATCACACGATCTTGGTGATCAATTAACATCACCGTTTCCGGAGATTACAATTTATTACGCGTTCTTGTATTGTATACGACTCCATTTTTATAAATTTCATACATTACACTTCTCAAATGTCACAAGACCCAGGCAAGTTCGCGACGCCATCTGTGTTTTATCCAAGAATTAAATAAACCGCTCAATTTGATAGACCCTTTATTTACTCAAACCAGACAGTAACAAAAATTGCTTAGATCATTCCTATAGCTATAAATAATGCACAAGAGTATTAAGTACCACCTTTGGTGTGTGGAAGTGAAACTTGAACGTAAATAAATACTGAAAAGAGCCGAATACATGCTGTAGAAATGCGTGTAATAAAAAAAATACATGGGGAGACAATGTATGAAATAATACAGAATGAAGTACTGTAATTATAGAGGAATGTGAACTCAAGGCTGATGTATTAAGTAAGTTCGAGAAGAACACTATGAGATAGTTCGGACAAGTGGATGACAAATATTTTGAAAGAAGGAAAAGAAAGAAGTGAAAAAAAACGTAGGAGCTAAATGAGGTTTATAGATGTAAAAGATACGAAATGTGTGAGTCGCGATAGGAAAATCTAGTGACGGAATAAATGTAATATAAGTCCACGTTTTACTTTCGTACATCAAAAACAATACTACGAGTACAATACTATTGTGAAAAATAAACTAAAAAACCATAATTAATGAAAATTGGTTTAGAAACCATTTTCTCTTTATATTTCTTTTGTATAAAAAAAATTATGCATTGCGTTTTGTTTTTCAGTTTTAAATTATCTAAACGTTTGCTTCATACGTTGATCAACTCATTTGTCTTTGAGCATCCCCGTATCGAGAGCTTTCTAAAAATGTTGGCTGATTAATCCTGCAATCGTTAAAGCCCACACGTTCGACAGTCGCAGAATTAGATCTTTTTCAGAATGATTCTATTTTTGTTGGTAGAATCAGATCTTCTTTGAAGAGCATCTATTCGAAATTTATCTCAATCAATTCGATGTGTTACACACTCAACTTTGATTTCTTGTTGTTTTTAAAGAATTTTATTAATTTAGTAAAGAATTTTATTAATTTAGCAGATTTAATGATTTCAAATATAATAAAAAAATTAAAACACCGTTTAGTCCCCTTGAAAATATATACAGCGTGTCACATAAAAATGTATCCACACGGGTATCGAAAAAAATGTACCCACATTTTAACAGCTGGTAACTTTTTTTAAATATTTTTTATTTAACTGTTGAGACATAATGGCTGAAACCAGACTAGGTTTTGAACAAAGAAAGTTTATTTTGAAGTGCTACTGGAAGTACGAAAACGCGTTAGTAGATTTTTCTTTTGGGGATTTCTCTGAACCCTGAAACCATTGATGAATTACGAGTAGCCATTAAAAGAGAATGTGCCCAAATACCAAATGGAATGATTCTCGACGTTTGTGACTCCGTTGCTTCGCGTTGCCATTAATGTCTAGACTAGAATGCTCATCAGTTTGAAAACAGGCGCTAAGTATAAAAATAATACATTTATGTAGTTTATTCTGAACATTGAAAGGGAATTATATGCTTATAAATACATACTTTATAATCATTAAGATTGTGGAAACCTTTTTTGCACTCTGTTCTATTTAACGCAACTAGTTTCAGGTCATATGCGACTCATCTTCAGGCGTACTCCGAACTGAGTAAATTTTAAACTAGGAAAATATCACAAATAATCTTTAGGGGCTGACTTTGATAACATTAAGAGAAGGGAGGGAGAAAACCAACTATTCATGAGTAAAATTGTAGAACGCTAAAGGGATTCAATTTTACTGTTTGCGATAACTTGTATAAATTCTAAGGGGGTCGGATTACCCTTTTGGGCAATATTGTTTTCAATTTTTAAAAAAAATACTTTGGTTATAACATAATTTTCTAAGTCTTGTTAAGGAGTTGTGAGCTCTCCAGCATTACTACAAAGATTAACGTTAAATGTTCCTAACAATTACACTTGACTGCGCCGGCAAGAGCTGTTCTCAATCAAATACGCAAGAACGGGTCTTCCAGCTGCTATGCCTATTGGAAGGGTCTTAACTCTTTTGAACGGGACTGCTTCGGATATTGACATATTTCATATCACATTACCAAAAGCAAAAGAAAATTTTCTTCTAAGATTGGGGGCGTTAGAAAGCAAAAAAGCCTGTATTGAGAAAAATAAATAAATAAAAAACACGCCAGTTTTACAACTCAATGATTGCGGGATTGATTTCTCGTAAGGACACCCAAGGTTTTTTTTTTATAAAGTGTTTTAGTCTGGTTTTCATATAATTATTATTTAAAACGTGCAGCTTAAAATTTTAAACCTTCCAACCAAGTGATTGCTTGGAAGAAATTGGCACATGACATTTAACACGCCAGATTGTACTGTATACAATGACAGAGTAATACAATATGACATTATATAATAATTTGCAAGGAAATAAAGCTACGTTTTTTTAAAAAAAAATTCTGTCGTGCCATCAATACTGATAAACGTGACCAACACTAAGATTGATGTAGGTTACGCACATTATTTTCCTGTCCTCTCGGTATTCTGAAGAGCCTGTGGGCAAAGCAAACCTGTAGCGCTATTCACTGGGTCACTCCAGCGCATTTGTGTTCTACCTCTGCTCCTTCGACCTTCCGTATTGTCAGCGACAATGAGTCTCCCCATGCTCTCCTTGCGCGAAATGTAACCGAAGAACTGAAGAATACGTGCACAATTCAGAAAGCCTCCATATAAAAATCATACTCCCGTTATTCTAAGAAAGAAATGTTTTCCAAACTTGAAAATAAAATTTACGTGAATACGTCACATAAGCGTAAAAAATGTATTGAATTAATAAACGTTATAGCACAATCAATTCATGTTAATAGAAGGGTGTCAGCAGTTTTTTTTCTCCTATGGATGCTCTCTCACAGTCAGGTGTTCAAATTTCTCATCCATGATACAACTTTAGAAGTATTCCGAAGAACCCCCTCAAGTCCTCCCTTATCGAATATATTGGACATTCCTCCACGATGCAACCGAGAATCTGAACCATTCCACGTGAACAAAACGAGAAATCAATGAAACCCCACCTAAGCAAGGTGTATGCAATGTAACCGTGGCCACACCTAAGACGCTTCAAGGTATACCAATCTTCTTGGCAGGTCAAGTCCATGGTGTCCTTGTGATAAATTATCATTAAAAAACGCTTAATAATGAGCAGTGAAAAAATATTGACTTCTAGGTCCGACGTGTCATTAAAGAGGTGAAAAGAAAAGTATTCAAAATACACACAAAAATACAATGACGCAGTTTCTCTATCGGGGTAGACAGAAAGTAGAAAGCGCTAAACGTTCCTATCACGGCACATAAGAATCGTCTTATACATACATGCAATAACACATGTGCATGGTTCAATAGTTAACGTGCTTGCGTTTCAACCTTTATTCTTCAGTTTAAAATGCAGTTACACGTATTTTTGCTTACTGTTCTAAAAAAATGTATTATTTTATATGTACAAGTGTATTACAATGTAGTCCATTTCTCACACTTCAGTTTTTTTGCACTATATATACTTTTTAAATATTGTAAAAAAAACAAAATATCGATTGAAATGTACAATTTTTTCAAAACTTAAAAAAATTTAATGGGAAAAATTATGTCACATATGATAGGCGAACTCTATTTGGCGCTTTACATATTCGTCCTTTTTCGACTGCATTGTTCATCAGTTCACGCAGCATTATAACGTAAAACTCTTTCTCGTTGGATGTTAAAACAAGATTTGTTTGTGCTCCCTAATGATGAGGTGAAAACCTTGAAACTGGTAGGATTATACCGTTATATACATAAAGTAGAATAAACAGTGATTGACTTAACAAATTACAATAACTTTAAGGTTCCTTTTAAATCGTGTGAAAAAAAAAAGCAAACTAAACACATATGAATATTTGAAAATGGACAGCGAGGAGTATACCAAACTGTATAAGATGATGCAAGATTCATCACGAAGAAGCAAACTGTATAAGATGATGCAAGATTCATCACGAAGAAGCAAACTGTATAAGATGATGCAAGATTCATCACGAAGAAGCAAACTGTATAAGATGATGCAAGATTCATCACGAAGAAGTAAACTGTATAAGATGATGCAATATTCATCACGAAGAAGCAACACTAGTAAAGTAACTGTCAGAATATAGAACCGATAAAAATAACTTTCATAGTTTACTTCTACGTATTGGATCATTTAAAAATTTACGATATCCTGATTTATACAACGTATCGAAAATAGAGAGAAGTATTATGAGATAATTTACAAATGTTCCCAAACCAATATAAAGAGTAAGACGTCATTAAACTCACAATGACGCTCCAGTTGTAAAAATACATTTCTGATCTAAACAAATGGAATCTCTCAATTTACTTTTTTATAAGAAATTTAACAAATTTAAAATAGATATGGAGTAAGAAATAATCAGATTAAATAAACTCGCAAGATTCTATTCTCCAGTCTGTTTTCAATGCAGCTATTAAGCTAACGTATGGTGGTCATAAATATTGTCACATTCGTCGTCGTAGTTGATAGACCTTGTAGTCGAGGAGCCCCTCGCCATTTCTGCTAAGCTACGCCGGAGTTTATTTTTATTTTAAGTGAGTGAGCCATTGCACACCAGCAAACTCACCGACCACACCATTGTACTGGATCTGATGGCACATCGAAGTGAGACGATTAGAGCACACCAGCATGTTTTTTTTACTCATAGGTTTCGTTATATCCCCGAATACTACAAGGAAAAAAATACCTGTGTCGTTCGAGGGGAATGGCACAACGCAGGATTCGAACTGACGACATTCTGCACAGAAGTTCAATGCGTTACCGCGCGGCCATGCACCTCATATTAGTTCACTTCTAAAAAATCTACATTGGCTCAAGTGTCGTAAACGAATTAATTTAAAAATTTGTGTCTTTCAATTTAAGCCCCTAAATGGAATGTCACCATTATATCTTAAAGAGATCCTCTCCACTTACGCTTTAAGAGACAAAACGTTCATATTGTACCATCAAGACATGTACCTTCTGGGGTAGGCAGACGACAAACATATACGCCTTTCTATTCACGATCAGGACTCCTGCTTCGTCTGCATGCATACATTCAATTATACCGCATTTATTCTTATCTTATCATCCCTTTTAATGCCGAGGATTTGCTTCCATCTATCAAGATTGGCACTAGTACACAACTGTGACTGAAACCTGGCGTAACTGTCTACTCGTATATTCCAGTTTACATGTATTTATTTATTAAACTCACGTAAACAGGTTAAACCCAATCACATACAAAACATCAATAGGAATATATTATTTATAGTTAAAGCATTAACATTGTGGAGGTTTAAAGACATTGTAATTTGTTTTATCAAACATTATTTATTCCACATTTTTGTAACAGTATAACCCTACCGGTTTGATGATGAGATGAAAGCCTTGAAAACAGTAGGGTTATACCGTTACAAAAAATTGTAATAAACTCTGTTTGATAAAACAAATAACAATCAATAAGAATATTTACAGTAATGATAAATAATTGTTGAGACATAAGAAATAATTGTTTAACCAAAACAGCTAACTCACATAAAGATGTTAACCTTCGATTCTCTGTTCAAAAGGGATGATGGAAAAAATGTAACCAATTTCATGAACATCAAGGCGAACTACGCCTCCATTCTCGAAGAACTGAGAATCGCCTACAGATTCTCGATAACATGCCTTCGATGAGTACTCAAATTCTTTGGGCACATTGCTCGTAGTCAAAGAGACAGTTTGAAGAGAGTTGTAGTTACTGAAAGCGTGGAAGGACGACGCGCAAGATGTGTTGGGCTGACCAAGTGTGTGACGTAACAAGGCTATCCTTAAAAACTGCCCTTCAATCCGAACAGTGCAAATATGGATGGAGAAGATCGTCAGGGGCTATCATAGGAGTCACGATGCTCATTCGTGAGCTTCATGAGAGGATGATGATTCAAAACGATCATCCCACGACACAAAAAAAGAGCATTTGACAAGTTAGTTCAACTTATTGCCAGTCTAAACAGTTCAATATTTCAATATCTCGAATAGTTGTCACAACATAAAACCATATCTTCTCCAACATACGAGCAGTTCATAATATCGCTGACATATTCAACTTTAAATAATAAAATAAGTATCACATTCGATACTATCCGACGATAAGAAAATAAAATCAATCAACAGTCGACACTTACATAACTTTACAAAATTAACATTTTCTCGTATAAAATTTATTGTGTTTTTGATTTCATGCTTAAATCAAATATCAATTTGGACAGATTTGATTCCTGCTACACGAAGGCCTTGACCTTTTAATTTACATAAATAATCAAAACACAAATTTGTGACAATTCCGAGATGCCTTCTGTGAAAGCGGCAATTTAAATATAGATGTTATTTGCAAGATAGATCCAACCCAGAAACCACGTGTTTTTTTTTTTTGAAAATTTAAAATAAAGTCTTATTATTGGCTCAAAGACTTATTTTAATTGAAAATCTTCTTTCATCTTAAGTTATGGTACTAACGCTAAATATTAAATTTAACCTGTCAAAGCATCTAAGAGCTCTTTTCGGGTGACTCGTGTAACGAATTAACACTAAATTAATTCGGGTTTTTTCTCTTAATAATAATAATAAAATGACAATTTAAATACCGCCGTTTAGAGAATAGACTCTCATCAAGAGCGCTCTAACTCGGGATTCGAACCCACTATTAAATATAACAAAGAAGACATTAAAAACATAACAGATTAATACATTGGTATATAAGTTCATTGTAAAGAGGTGCACATCATTGTAAAAAACATATTTGGTAAGAAAACCGTAGACCACATACCAAGGGAAGACGAACTACAAAGAAACATTTGAAGATCTTACGATATTTGATAGTAACAAATTCGGCCTTAGGTGTAGTTTATATGTGTACTGTTCGTGTATAACAAACTTTGATAAGACCAAAACTTTTGAGAGTAAGATTGTCAGCAAAATATATGGTCCAATTTATGATAATGGCGCTTGGATACAGAGGCATAAAGAAGAGTTCTCACTCAGTATTGTAAAGCCAGCGTAGAAAAAGTTATGAAAATTGCTCGACTGCGCTGGCTTGGACACTTATATCGCATGCAGGACACTAATCCAGGTAGGAAGTTTTTTTTCAATGATCTGATGGAGTAGGAAAACCAAAGCTAAGATGGCTTGATGGAGTTACAGAGAACTGCTCCACTCTGGGTATAACTAATTGGAGAAGTGATGATGCTGAAAGATAAAGAGGTGGTAGAAAATCCTGCAGGAAGCCAAGACTCATCCTGAGCGGTTGAGCTGATGATGAAATTATTTTTTATTTTTTTTTTTTATTTCTTTTCAGAACATTGACAAGCAAGATATTTCACCACTCTTCACTTTTTATATCGTTCTTTAGTGCCCGTGCACTGAGACTCTGGAACGCAATATTAACAAATCTTGGACTCGCTCCGTCATTGGCATACTAAGAAAATGAGCAAGCACACATATTGTTTGGATCCGCAAAATGAGTTGAAAAATAAAATCAACACAAAACGTCATTGTAACAGTTAAAACTAATGTGAAACTCATTCCATCATTGGTATTTTTTTAAATCGTATGAAAAAATCTGTCGTTTCAAGTTATTAATTTTACATGTTTCATACCCGATTTACATTTCCTCTCCGTTATGTCCTTCTTACATCGATTGACGATATCTCAATTTTATTACTGTTTATACCATATATTATTCGTGATTTTTTTAACAAAATAAGCTCCATGAATAATTTTTTGACAATCTAACTAAGATAATTTTTGGAATAATAATAATAATATTGGATGTACTCGTATTTTGTAAATTACTATATTTATAGTTAAGGCATTAACATTGTGGAGGTTTAAAGGCATTGTAATTTGTTTTATCAAACACAGTTTATTCCCCTTTTTTGTAACGGTATAACCCTACCGGTTTCAAGGCGTAATTTGTTTTATCAAACACTGTTTATTACACTTTTTTGTAACGGTATAAGCCTACCGGTTTTAAGGCTTTCACCTCATGAGGTGAAAGAAAGCATAAGCGAAAATCAAAGCGATATAAACTGAATATTATTGGCAGATGTCTAACTTTTCTGAAACCGCCAAAATCGGCTGTCACTATGAACCATTAATAACAGCCAGAGCCATCTTTTGGAAACGGACCGAACTAATTTGTACTCTTAATAAAATGAAAATTTATATAGCGACTTTTAGAGAGTAAACTCTCCTAAAGAACGTTTCAACCTCACTATTATTGACGGATTATAAATATTACAAAATAAATATACATATATAAGGTGAGTGTAAGGAAAGAGGGGTAGACACTGCAGCTTTTAGCTAAAATACTTCCTGCATATGTTCAGCAAATGTATATTTGGTAAAATAAAAACATCGAAAAGAAATAGATAGCCACGCGCTTGATTATTAAACGGTGAAATATTAATAGACTAATGAATTTACAACCTCATTAGCAAATGTTTTCTAAATATCTTCAGACTCAACTTTTTTTGTATCTTTAATTTCATCCCCTTGCGTGAGTTGCCACAGCACTTATTTTTCGTAATTGGAAAAGAAATAAATTTAAAAAAATTCTCTCGTGGTAAAATAAATTCGAGTATGCTGTTAAAAAATCATTTGTTACCACCTATCGTCAACAACTTGATTACGCTTTGCACATGTGTGAAAATGTGTGAAATATGTGTGAAATATGTGTGAAAAATCTAGGCGTAGTAATGTATTTTATTCTTAAATTTAATATTAAAAAAACAATCCACACGAACCCATACAACATTGTATTGCATATTGTATTACACTTTCGTTGTACACAGTACAATTCAGTGGATTAATTGACATGTAGCAATCTCTTCTAACTAACAAGAAAGGTGTTAAAAGGTCTGAAGTGAAAACCAAACTGAAACCCTTTAAAAAATAGGATCCATTGGGAATTGAGCCCATATCCCCCGAGTTGTAAAACGCTTTACTAACTATGCCACAAAGGTCGTCACGTTAACATATTTGCTCAAAAATCTCAAAGCATCTAAAATGTGGTTTGAATCTTTTTTACATATTGTCACACGATAATATTTTTTTTGTGAAAGGTCAAATGCAAAAATTTGAATGATATACAGTTTTTTTCCAATTTCACGTTAACACATTAAAAAGTTATTAAATTTAATGTGTTTTTAAAAATTATATACATTTTCTGAAGTTCTTCTAGACAGGATCTTGATGAAAGCAATTACTTTCATTGAAGACCGTGTCGAGAAGAATTAAATTACGGGTCTTAAATTTTATTATATAACCTGTTGTCTCTAAAGGATCGGTTGTCTCTAAACTAGAAAAGAAAACATTGTTAGAATGGCATCGGAAATTATATTTAAAAGTATTGATAAACAAACTACGCATCAAAAGTATTGATAAACAAACTACGCATCAAAAGTATTGATAAACAAACAACGCATCAAAAGTATTGATAAACAAACTACGCATCAAAAGTATTGATAAACAAACTACGCATCAAAAGTATTGATAAACAAACAAGGCATCAAAAGTATTGATAAACAAACTAAATATCAAAGATGTTGGCTTTAACTTTGTGGATTCATATTAGAATATTAAATAATAAATTACTTTATTATTCAACTAATTATAATACATGAATCCCCTTGACACGTGTTTCTACTTCCTACTTGAAATATCTTCTTCTTCTTCCCAGTGTCATGTCAGGTACCCCCAACGCTGAATATCACCTGATAGTAGATATCTTTGTTCCCGGCAGCCCGAAAAAGATCTCCAACGCCCCTTATGCCAGTTCAATTACGTATATTACGGAGCCAGGAGATTCGCCTCCTGCCAACACCTCTTCGGCCTTCGTTGAAATATGAGGCAGAACAATTCCCGTTTACTAGAGAAATATTTAGGTCTAACTATAGTTCGGAAATTCTAGGGTGAGTCCTGTGACAGCTCACAAATTTGCCCCAATACAACCTAATGTAATGTATTTACCTAAATAACTTGATATTTATTAGAATTGAGGCTTATATTAAAGTTGATAAAATAATTAGAATCGTTATAAGGTTGTATTGGGACAAATTTGTGAGCTGTCACACGACTCATCCTAGAATTTCCGAACTATAGTGTCATATTTAATCGAAACTGGGTATGGTATATTGATCCTAAAGGTAAAATTTCATGAAGGGTGAAATTATTTGCATTATATGAATTTTATTTTTTTGCTAATCTCTGTTTCTAAATGCATTGTTTTCTGTAACTTTCGTGACGTATGTGAAATTTTTACTCTATTTTCTTTGAAATTGTGATTTCTTTAACAATATATTATCTGACAATCTGGCTAGCTTATTGACAAGTGGTAATCCCTTCCAAACAACCAGACAAAAGTAAATAAATACAGGTAAGTAACATAGTCGCAAAAATTATTCATATAATTAATAATCGGAATTAGTTACATACTCGTACTTGTATCGATACAAAAGTTTTATTTAAGAGTACGTCGATTTAATCCTTATAATACCAATGGAAAAAGTAAACCGAAGGAAAAATTTAATAAACACGTAAATCTTTCAATCACGTCGAAATATACGCAGGATTTATCAAAATAAATCATTTTACCTGGTGGAGAACGTCCCGATCGAGTGGTTTGTTTACAGGATCTCAGATCAAGCTAATCTATCGTTGGGTTCGTTTGATCTTAATTCAATAAACAGTCTGCGTTTATTTGATCAGCTCGTTTCCTATGATATATGCATGATCTTTTTAAATCATTTGCGTTGTAAAATTTATTACGTCTTAATTTTCGACCTATGTTTATATACAACAGTCAAAAAAATTATTTAGAGGTTGTTGCATTCATGATACATGCGTTTTCCTTGCTCGAAATAAGCGGTTTACTTTTATTATGTATTATATACTTATATTTTAACTTACAGTACCCGGCGGAAAAGGATACACATCGGGCTTAAGAAAGATACTGTCGGTCATAATTGGCTAACTTCGGATTTGTAGAGCGTCGTCTCTGTCGCACGATGCGTTACGCTTACGCTTGACGACTGACAAATCGCGACGGAACACGTGTATGAAAGACAGAGATGACGCTCTACAAAGCCGAATTTAGCCGATTATGGCCGACAGTCTCTTTCTTAAGCCCGATGTGTATTACTTACCACCGGGTACTGTAATTTACTTGTTATTATTTACAATTGAAATAGTTTTGAAGAAAGTGAGACTTGTTGAGTACAAAACACGTAACAATGCAAAAAAAAACCCTTTTTGTTGACTATTAAAATTGATTTCACTGGACAACGCATATGGTATGATGAAGTTAAATAATTCCTTTACAATAAATTATATTTATTACTTATAGTTAAGGCGTTACGGAAGTTTAACGACAAGTTAATTGATTGAACGAAACCCCTTTTTTTCCTGTTAA
This sequence comes from Odontocerum albicorne, assembly GCA_949825065.1. Taxonomy (NCBI): domain Eukaryota; kingdom Metazoa; phylum Arthropoda; class Insecta; order Trichoptera; family Odontoceridae; genus Odontocerum; species Odontocerum albicorne. Next base: position 47,541,950 of record OX463840.1, on the reverse strand, counting down.
AATAACGGTATGACCTTACCGATTTGAATGATTTGCCTATTTATGTTTAGGCTGATATAGACAAACTAGACCCGTGTAAAAAAATCGGACTGCGGGTTCAGGAGTGGAGGGAAAAAAGATATAACTTTCAGTAAGCAGGGGTGAGCCATTGGGAAATTATGTTGAGCAGGGGTTTATCCCAATGCACTGACTAATTTCCAGGGCCTCTTATCTGTCTAATTTATTTCCATAATCATTGATGTGCTAGAATTTTGCATCATCCATAGGAAATATGTGACATTCTCGGTGACAGTGCTTGTTCGGGCCTTTAATCTGTCGAATTTATTTCCGTAAACATTGATGTGGAAGAATTCTGCAGCATCGATAATAAAATATGTAATTTTCTCGGTGACAATGATTGTTTGAGCCTCTAATCTGTCTTATTTATTTCCACAATCATTGATATACAAGATTTTGGCAACATCGATAGAAAATATGTAATTTTCTCGGTGACAATGATTGTTTGAGCCTCTAATCTGTCTTATTTATTTCCACAATCATTGATGTACAAGAATTTGGCAACATCGATAGAAATATGTCATTTTCTCGGTGACAATGATTGTTTGAGCCTCTAATATGTCTTATTTATTTCCACAATCATTTTTGTACAAGAATTTTGCAGCATCAATAGAAAATATGTAATTTTCTCGAGAACAATGATTGTTTGAGCCTCTAACATGTCTTATTTATTTACACAATCATTGATATACAAGATTTTTGCAGCATCGTTAGAAAATGTTTAATTTTCTCGATTACAATGATTGTTTGAGCTTCTAATATGTCTAATTTATTTCCACAATCATTTAAATACAAGAATTTTGCAGTAACGATAGAAAATATGCAATTTTTTCGGTGCCAGTGATTATTTGAGCCTCTAATTTGTCTAATTTATTTCCACAATAATTGACATTTTGCGGCATCGATAATTTTCTCAGTGGCAATGATTGTTTGAGCCTCTAATTTTTCTTATTTGTTTCCACAATCATTGATATATAACAATTTTGCAGCATCGATAGAAAATATGTCATTTTCTCGATTACAATGATTGTTTAGGCCTCTAATCTGTCTTATTTATTACCATAATCATAGATGTGCAAGAATTTTACGCCATGTATGGAAAATATGTGATATTCTTGATGACAATGATTTTTCGAACTGTTCTTTAGTTAAATCAATTGAAAATCAATATAGTTTGTCATAAATACTTTATCATAAATAAGTTTGTCATATATAATTTGTCCTAAATACTAAAACATTCGGCTCAAACAGTCACACACTATTTATGTCATAAATGCGAAAAAAATCGACTTAAACAGTTACACACTCTATTTACGTATTAAAAATCTCTAATTATCACATGCCCAATTAAACACACACGTGTGTGTATCATAATCTAAACAAACACGTCAAAATCATGTCCAACAACTTCATATCCCACGATCTACATTCCCTCTTATGCCTAAGTAGAAACCTCCAAACGCCTCACTACTCGCTCTCCCTCTTTTAAGGGACATCTTATTAATTTTCTTTTACATTTGAAGGAACGAATTTTCAACACAAGGAACCGCATGTTCCGCCTCACAAATCATATGTTTGTATAAAAACGTGAGATCGTTACCAGATTAACTGCTTCGCATCTTGTTCTATGACTGCGCTTCTACGTATTTATCGGAAGATAATTAGTGTAATATATAATTAGTGAGTTAGTGAATATCTCACGGAAATCGAGGATTTAATAAATATTTATTCTAATCATAATAATAACTACCCAGGTATATCCAGAACACTTTGAAGTACGTTTCGAAGTGTCAACGTAGGTGTCGCTCAAATAGCACGTAACTGTCGATAATAATTTAAATAGATTTGATTTTTAATAATATATATTGCAATATTTTAAATTTTATAAATTAAATGAAGCGTGCTCTGTTAAAATTAAATTATAAAGTTGATTTTTTTATCCACGCTACTAAAGTATTGGATAAATAGTCTTCGCGAGTGATTATTTTATAGTTTTGACACTCAGCTCTCAGTTGATATGTCGAGGTGGTGTTGTTGTGTTTATTAGTAATTAGTTAGTCCCTTCAATATTTTATATCCATGTATCATCTAATAACATAACAGTTAAGAACTGTATAAAACTATGAGACCTTATGTAGTACGGGTATCGTCATGTTATTTAATAATAATTTTAAATGGCCGAAACCTTTACATGAATACCTAAACTTTCTTTACTATCACCGAAATTCTGTGTTCAAAACAATTCATTGCTATCCTTTATCGTTATTATGAAATTGTAACAACGTATTCATTACTAGGAAAACAAACTAACACGACGCATTTTTTTCGTGGATATAAATAAACTTACTGAAAGATCTGAAATACATACTCGTATTAGATTTAACGATGAAATTGAAAAGGCCAAATAAAAAAAATCCCTTTTACCCCTTCATTCCGCGAATTTATTGACCTCCGTTCGTATGTACATAGGTCTGTAAATATGAAACCGGATTTTTTTTATAGAAAATACACATTTATTGTATGAAAATGGTAAAAAATATTTTATTCAAAGTATTGGCCATCGCTAGCTACACATTTTTCCCATCTCTCTGGCAATTTGTGGATGCCACGCCAAAAAAACTGCTGCTCTTTTGAGGCAAACCAATCATCGAGCCATTTTCGTAAGAAGTGAAGAGCTGCTCAGCAAGTGCGTGTCCCATCGATGCAAATAAGTAGTAATCGGATGGAGCCAAGTCTGGTGAGTAAGCCGCATGCGAAAGTATTTTCCAACTTAACGCCTCAATCGTTTCCTTGGCCGGTTTTGTCGTGTGCGATGGTGCATTATCATGAAGTAAAATCACTTTGTGTTGCCTCTTTTGATATTCTGGTCGTTTTTCACGCAATTTTTGGTTCAAATCCTTCATTTTTTGTCGGTAGCGTTCGGTATTAACGGTATCGCCAGGTTTTAGCAGCTCATAATAGATAACACCCTTCTGATCCCACCAAACACAGATCATTGTCTTCCGTCCATAGCGATATGGCCTTGCAGTCGATGTCGCTGGTTTGGATGAAGGAGTAAGGTGTCCATAAATCGGACCGACACTCCGAGTAAAATCCCAACTAGAAAAAAAAAAGGTTTGCTTGGAGTTACCCATGATCTTTTACGCTTAGGATTTTCGAAATATATCAATTTTTCATCGCCAGTCACAATTCGATGGAGAAATGATTTCCTTTTGTACCTGGCGAGCAGCATTTCGCAAGTGATTTTTCGGTTTTCCTGCTGTCTTTCATTCAGTTCATGTGGAACCCATTTTCCCACCTTCTGGATCTTTCCCATGGCTTTCAAACGTATTGAGACGGCTTCTCGTGTCACATTTAATTGATCCGCGAGTTGTTATTTGAGCATCATCCTCATCCAACAATGCTTGCGATTCGACGTCTTCAAACTTTCTCGGTAGTCTTCCACGTTCTTCGTTTCTCACGTCAAAATCGCCACTTTTGAATTTTTTAAACCACTCAAAGCACTGTGATTGTATAAATATTTTTATTATTATTAAAATAATAATTATTAAAATTATTATGTTTTTATTATTATAAATTTATTATTACAATATAATTCTATTTTTATTATTATTAATTTATAATTATATTATAAATTATTTTGTAAATATAATATAATGTTATTTTTATATTTATAATAATATTTTTTAATTGATTTAATCATAATTATTAATTTATTAAAATTAAGATAAAAGTGAAGTGTTTTACTTTTCGTGATGTTCAGTCCAATTTGCCCTACCGCGCCCATAGAAGTTTCACTTAAAAAAAAATCAAGATTACCCCCATCTGAAAAATATAACATACTCGTATATTTATTACTTTTTATTCGTATTGAAGCAATTTGCGAAAGCTCCTGCGAGCTTGTTGACAGTATAATGTTTATTATTTTACCCTTCAAAAGAGTTCGTGTATAGGGAAATCCTTTTCGCATAAATATATACTGCAGGGGGGCAAGACGTGCTGTCACATAAATCGTTCATATAATTCTATCGCTAATGTAATAAGATGATTGTATAGCCAGGGCCCTCTCAAAGAATTGACAAAATAACGCTACGTCTTAGGGCAACGCTGTAAAAGGGGTATTGAAAAAAACGAATACTTATAAAATATTATATAATATATGTAGTAAGGTACAAAATAATCCAGTCCAAGAATATTAAAAAGATGTGTTTCTGGAGTAAGTGCTACTGCTAGTCCGTCTTGACGAGAGTCACCTTCGATAGGTTTTCTCCCTAAACGAAACTGTTCAGCCTTATTTTTCACTGAGGAAAATAGTGAAGAGGGTGGTCTGTATACAGAATTTAAACGTGATGTTATTCCTGTCAGATTTTCCCTTCTTTTGAAAGACACTTGACAACCGCGAATTTTCAATTTTAAAAAATTCAGAATAAAGTAATCTTATACATGTCTTAACATAAATCGCCTATAGTAGTCATACTACCGAGGGTAAAGGTACAAGACTCGCTCCGTCCTTGGCATGCTTTAAGAAGCGACTGAAAAAATGTTTAATTTCTAGTCAGTAAAATAACGTGTTCCTGATTTTTCTGTCCTTTCCTCTCCACCATCCCTTCCTTTCCTTTTGATTGATAATATCTCACTTTATATGAAAAATATTGTTCGGGTGATTGTCCGTCTTTGTGGGGTTCGTGGGCATGTGCTCACGTGTATGTTTATGGATTTCGTGGGGATGGATAGTCATTTGAATGATTTATGCGACCACGTAACTTGCTTCATTCACTTTTGTATGATTGGTTGGAAGAGTTTGCCGCCTGGCAATAAGCACGTGTGTATATTGTATTTTTTTATAGAATGAAATACAGTTTAAACAAAAAATAATATACTTAGCGAATTTTTCAAATCATGCATAAAGATTCTTGTTTTTGGGTTCCATTGGGAATTAAACGTGAAACCCCCATGTTTGAAATTCGGTATTCTATGAATTAGACCACGGAGTTCGGTAGAATATAGAATATAATAACTTGATTTTATATTTTTATACGTAAACTTTTTTAACTGCCAAAAATTTACATTAATCAAAGAGATTTAGCTAATCAACCAATTTTTTTAGTCATCAAAAACACACATTAAAATAATTCGGAGCAGTGATTTCAAGCTATTTTCAGTTATCAAATTAAGTGCAGCAAATTTATTTGCATTACTAAGGTCTAAAAGTGTCTAACCTTAATAAGTTAGAGCGTTATGGACAAACCACGCCTGTCACACTTACACATGGGCAGACGATATTACATTTAAAATTGCATACCTTTATTTATTTATTTAACACTTTTATTGCCAATACAATCTATCGGGAATATCACCAGGCGGCAATCTCTTCCAACCAACCAGACAAAAGTAAATTAAGCAAATTACTTGGTTGCATAAATCATTCAAATGACTATCCATCCCCACGAAATCCATAAACACATACATGAGCATATGCCCACGAGCCCCACAAAGACGGACAATCACCAGAACATTCTTTTTCATATATGATAAAGTGAGATATCATCAATCAAAATAAAAGGAAGGGAGGGAGGAGAGGAATGGAAAAGAAAAATCGGGAATGAAACACGTTATTTTACTGACTAAAAATTAAGAGTTTTTTCAGTCACTTCTTAAAGCATACCGAGGACGGAGCGAGTCTTATATTGGTTTGTAACTGATTCCAGAGTCTCATTGCATGGACAGTAAAGGACGACGTAAAAAAACAAGAGCGGTGAACTAGAAAAGCCTATAAACAATCTCTGTTTGAGCGTAGCGCTAATCCATGATTGGAAAGACGCTGAATTTTTTCGGCGAGATAAGAGGGGGCGGCGGGATAGTTAAGAATATTATATAGTATTGTTAATAAACAAAATCTGAAACCAGACTGGAACTCCTTTTTTCAATAAAAGTTAATGTTATTCTTCTTCTTCTTCCTGGCACTGTCCCAACTCATAGCCTAGGTAGGCTGTTGGGGTCGACTCTTCTCGTTCTCATGCTGTATATTCTTCGATTCTGGGAGTCACTTTCATCTAGGTCGTTTCTCTGCAGGATTTTGCATTGAGCATTGAGTTATCCAGGAGTTCTTTGGTTTTCCTCTGTACGGCTGTCGAGGAAGATCCACAGACATTGCCTGATTTACCGTATGGTCTGGTGGTATCCGTCTTATGTGCCCGTACCATCTCAGATGTCGCTCTTCCAGCTTACTGTTTATATTAGTGATCCCCAGACTACCACGAATGCGTGAGCTCTTAATTTTATCTTTTAGTGATACTCCTGCCGACCACCTAAGCATTCGCATTTCTGCTTAGTAATTTTATTCATACTTAATAATTTTTTAAGGTATATAAAACATTTATTTCAATTTCATCTAAGTAATATATGACGAAGAAAGACGAAAAATTACTTATGAACGGCACTGTACATTCACAGCCCGCTCTAAAAATATGACTATATGTATAGCGTCTGAAGCTGCTCCTACTTAAACCTTGACAACTGAATAGTGTAATAGACTAATGCATACCATAAATTAGGAATTTTCTTTACATATTAAAGTCCTTATCTCTTTCAATATATATATGGGGTGCAATCAAGGATGATTCTTCTAGCTTTGGCCACTAACTAGAGAGAGGGTGTGTAAAAAAATATCTTGAAGTTTTCTTAACATCATTATCAGCATAACGCCAAGTCTCCATTTTATGTAGGCAGAGAAAACAGATCTTCACCAAGCTTTGACAAGCGTATAATTTTTGTTAGTGTCAAATCGAAGTTTTTTATCATGGAAACATAATTAGCCCAATTGATAAAAAACTAGAACGCTTGTTTATTATTATCATTATCACTATTACACTTTGTCTTTTTGGGATAGGTGCATAACAGATCTCTATTTCTCCACACTCTGGCTGCTGAAATATCCCAGTTTACACATTTTACCGTCCCATATTCACTGTAGTGATTAAATTTTCCTTGTATATAGTACAACCTGGCGGTTGTACTTTTCCAACTAACTAGAAAGAAGTTAAACAAGCCTTAAAAATTCAGTCTCAATTTTTTTTTTAAATCTTAATACCAACGAGAATAGAACCCACAATCCTCGGGCCGGAAGACAAGCTTTTCAATCAAGTAACGGAGGTCGTTGAATTTGTATGTCAGAAGCTAGATGTACGATGAATTGGTCCATTAAAAAAGAAAGCAGGAAGACTAAAACAATGTGAAATAATTCAAGTAAGAAAAAAGGCTCGCTTTCAATTTGAAAATAAAAGTTGTTTTCTAATAAAGAATTTCGTCAAGGACTGATAAGGAATAAATTGTCTGCTCGCCACAGGAACGAGAAATAATAAATTACGAACGTTACTTTCTTTTGCTCACTTGTAATTTATTTTATCTTTAAAAAAAGGACGAAATTTTGTCCTTGAGACAATTTTTTATCACAATACGAAAATAGTTCAAATTTATTTACTTCTAGAAACATCTTGAAACCAAAACTTTCTTTTCTTACGCTTAATATATTATATTATTATAGGCGCCTATTGTCTGCATGCTTTTGCTCTTCATCATTCTTGACGAGCAAGTTGGCGTCGTGGGTTCATTTCCTGGCATATTAGTTACCGGTATGCTTTAACTATTAATTTCTACTTCTTCTTCTTTTAGGCCTGTTGGCCTGTTATGGTCCTGTATCATTGTTTACCTCTTGTGACGTCGACTGCCAGCTGTCTTTCCATCTTTCGGGAGGTCGTCCTGGAGGTCTGCTTGCTTAGGGGATACTGTCCCTGGGTATTCTTACGGCTCTTGGTTCCGCCATTCTGGATACATGTTCGTTCCTTCGGATTTCTGTGTTTCGTACTCTATCACAAAGGGTTTTGCCAGCGATACTGCTGAGTATCTTCATTTCGCTGGTTCGAAGGAGATTTTTGGTTCTGACAGTGTCGGCTCTGGACTCTATGCTGTATGTCATTATGGGGCGGACACAGGTCTTGTATATCCTCACCTTGCTTTGGATGTTCATATACTTATTTTTCCAGATAGTGTTCTTGAAATATCCGGAAATAGCTGCGGCCTTTTGTGATTGTTCAAGCACTTCGTCATAGAGGTCATTATTGCACATTACTATTCATTTCAGTTATTGTAATTTAACATTCTGCCTTTTTACATTTTCACAGTCTACGTAGCAAACACATAGCGTTTCATATTTGTTTGCTGAACTGCTGCAGCAAATCAATCATCCAGATCCTCTTCAAATCTGTAGCTCCTTGATATCAATTCTGTATCTGATATGTCAAAAAATGTGTACTTGCTGAAATGCAACGTCTTGCTTACACGAAATTAAAGCACGCATATCCATCATTCATCTACACAAGTGTTTCCTAAACTTATAATGTGTTCGTAACCCCATTAAAGACATAAGCGTACCAAAATTTTGATAATTGTAGTAATAAGAAAAGAAAATTAATATAGCGCAAAATAAACAATTATAGGTTTACAGATATGTAATATTAACACATTCGGCTTAAGGTGTAATGTAGTTTATGTATTTAATGTTCACATATAATAGACGTCGGCAAATGCGGCTCCGAGAGACGCATGCGGCTCTTCGTTGGGTTAAATGCGGCTCCCAATGTCTCTTATAAAAATATAGATACTTTCTTTCCCCATTATACTTATATTTTCATGATTTTCCTCTCCTTGTAAGTGACCAGATGCGCATGTATGAATGCAACTCTCAAAGACGCAAGTATTGGTGTATACGTCTGTGCTGTGATTTAAATGTGTAGGGTGCGCGCGCATCTCCTGCCTCTTTAAGTGCGCAAACCACGCAAACTGAATTTTACACCAAATTTGAGAGATTTAGCTTAAAGTGATAAATAAACTTTTTATTATACTCGTATTATATTTTTATTAAATAAATTTTGAACTAATTATTTTGCGTTTTCTTTCTCATTTTTATATTTTCTTATATGTGTATTTTTTATACTTTATATAACAATTAAGATTTATGTAGAACATGTAATAAATTTGAATTTGTGTATTTAATACTAAGTGAGAACGTGACTATGGTGTGGCTCTTTATATATATATGAAAATCCAGAATGTGGCTCTCGTTGACCTCAGATATACCCACCCCTGATATATAATCATAAATTTTGATAAAACCTCTAAAGTTGACGCCCAGGACCAGCAATTGCAAAAGCTCTGTCATATCACTTCACCTTGTACCAATTCGGAATAATCACTTTATTCGATGAGAACAAATTCATCCTCAATATTCTACTCTTCTCGAAATTATTTGGCATAGATTCGAAAAACACAATAAAATTCCATTAAGGCACTTCAACATTATTTGGCATAGATTCGGAAAACACAATAAAATTCCATTAAGGCACTTGAATGCAAAGAGACAAAGTATAAAATCAATCCATTTGCGGCACTTGAAACAATGGAGACTTTTTGAAAAAAGAATAATATGACATTATTTATTACTACCATGTATCAGCTACGCAGCTACATTGAAAATACTGACTGAAATCTACAAATTTGCGAATCAGGCAGGCCAGAACTAAAAATACGATTAGGGATAAGGGGGTTTTGAAAGAAAGAAAAAAAGACGTAAGGGTTTGTGTAAATTTTATACAATATGACATATTTGGGTTGATTTTACGATGTAATAAAAAAAATTGTCGATTAAATATATTTATATTTTCGAAAATACAGAAATGGACATACATACCAATACAATTATATATCGATAATTATAACAGTTTAAGGCGCTTCTTTTGGCTCGATTTGTGTCGCATAATATATATGATAAAGAAAATATTTTTAGTTACCAAATAACACAAAAAAAAATTCGCGTACCAAAATTTGGGAAACAATGATCTGCAAGATAGATTAACAATTCTTTATCGCGATATTAAGTCATAAGCTATATTTTAGGAATTCAAAAACAAAGCACTCTTAAGGTGTGTTTTATTACCAAACAGTGTCACTGAGCATTTTTTAATGAACAACAATCAAAATAAAAAAAAACACAAATGTTCTTAAATTTTTCAATTTTGAATATGTTACAGCAAACATTACGTAAAAATGAAAACTAACATCCCAACAGTTCGTTGCGTCTGTATATTTCATTTCAGTTCGTTGTTCCTGTATAATTCATTACAAAAAGGCGTGAAAACTGCGAACACGATTCGTAACACTTAACAAATTCCAGTAAGTTGCAACAAAGACAATGCATTCCATACGACCGTTGCATTCCTCCACCTGTTCTCACGATACTTAACACAAGCAATGAGCAAAACAAAGAGATACCACTTAACTATATTCAGCATGCAACCGTATCACTTGCTTTTGACAAAGATGTCAATGTAACGGTCTTGGTTATAGGTGTATTTTTACTTATATTCTAAATCAAATGACAGGTGCATGATCCACAGATCGACATTGTGATCCATACAATTTAACTTGACCAAGGATCCAGAACGTATAACTCCAAAGTCAAACGTAGTTTGTTGTCTCATAAATTGCGGCTGTTTTAACAAAACAAAGAGATACCACTTAACTTTATTCAGCATGGAACCGTATCACTTGCTTACTGTTTTCTAAGGTCTGTTTGAAACGGTCTTGGTTACTGTTTACTAAGTATTTTTAATACTTTTGTGAGACATCCATTAATTCATATGGTACCCCCCCCTCCCCCGCCCCCATCAACGGATTAACATATTATAAATAAAAGAGCTTGACCGGGAGACCAAATTTCATTGAGCCCCAATAATCGAGTACATTACTCACAGTTTTGTCATCGATGGACGATGAAACATTGGATAAATAAATACACACAAAATGAATGGAAGTCGTAGTAGAGGACTGCCGACAAAATTTGAAGTTTGGCACTCTTTAATCACTGCCTACCCTAATAAAGAAATGATATAAGGCTATGTATGCATATTTGACATCGTACGTGCTAGAAATTTAAACTACTATACGTTAGTTTCTATCACGTGTGAGTATTGATGCCAGATTAACCTTTAAACCAGAGTAAGACCTTTAATTTGTTTTGGTAGTATCTAAAATCAAACCCGAAACAACAAAATTGTAGAAATAAATACAAGTAAGCCTGGGAAATTTCATTTAAAAAAATCACTATCAAACAAGACATAAGCCTAAATCAAGCTAGTGTAACTCTTTAACTAGACTGACATTTTTTAAATTCCATTGGGTTTCGAATCTGAAAGTTCCAATTGAAAAACAAACAACTTACCAACTAAGCCACAAAGATCATCCTTGTAGTAGCACAACGACAAAAAAACGGTACCGACAAGTGTCATCATGATGATATATATTTTATAAGATATTAAAAGGAGTTCTCAAAAGTTAGTGTATAGACTCCAACGTTGTTGAGATAAAAACAGATTTTAGCTCCAATTTTGATACATGAGAGTAAAGCGTGGACGTGTGAAAAGACAAACGAGTCGAATAAATAATGTAGAAATGATTTCGTGGGGATGGGTAGTAATTCAGATGTTTTTTTGCGACCATGTAAGTTACTTTATTTACTTTTGTATGGATGGTTGGAAGATATTGCCGCCTGGCTTTAAGCCCGTCAGATTGTATTTACAATAAAAGTGTTAAACAAAATAAAGAAATAATATAACAGTTTTAAAACAAGGAAACGTTAAAAGGCAGGGAAACTAGAAAGGGTATGGATACAGAAGATGCAAAGAATGCGTGGAGTTAATAGGAAAGTCTATAATTTTTATAATGCATAGTTTTTCTTTAAATCAAAACTTGGTAATATTGTAGTATCATTATGAGGAAAATATTGTTACTTGGTAATATACACTGAACAACGAAGTTTTAAATAAATAACAAGTATTTAAAAAAATACAAATTATTTTTCTGTGTACGTGGTTACATATGGAATATCTCACAAATTTCTTCCAACCATCCAGGATTTTTTATATGTATCATGATTTTAAGGAATGAGATATGGACCTGATTGAGTTATCAGCATGATGGTATGAACGTATGTATTCATCATCATCACTTTTCTCATTGTATAGATTTCCTTCAACTGTGGGAATTCTCTTTGCACTCTTATTAATTTAGCAAAATTGCGTCTTAAACGGATTTCATGACATCATCTCTGGATAAATTAGAAACGTTAAACAATACTCGTTAAATTGACATAATCAATACATATATTTCATTTTATTGCGAAATGTGACCCCATAACCTTTCAATATACTTTGTGTAATAAAATTGAATAGTCAAATACATTAAAATAAACTTTCAATAACACAATAACACATACAGAGATATATGCATTACATCAGCGCATCGCATTGCACAATAACTTATATGTTTGTGAAATCATTCTTCGTTATCAATGAAAGAAAACTCTGATGAGGTGCTGAGTTAAAACGTCAAGTGTTATGTATTGCACACTTAAACTTAGATTTGCACCTTATCGATTGAAATAAAAAAATAGTTATTTTAGAAAAAAAATATTAAAGCCTATCATCATCATCAGCCGGTCTCCGTTCAAAGTTGAACATAGGTCTCCCCTCTCCTCCTCCATTCCTCTCTTTCCTGGGCACATCGTTTCCAGTTGCTCCCGGCCACTCTTCTAATGCAGTCTGACCACCGTGTCTGAGGACGGCCCACACTTCTTCCCTGTCTTGGGCGCCACTCCAGCACTCTCTGGGTCCATCTATCATCTGTGCATCTGGCAATGTGTCCCGCCCAGTTCCACTTCTGAATGGCGACTCTTTCTGCGACATCAGCTACTTTGGTCTGCTGCCTTATCCATCCATTGGTTCTCCTATCCCTCAGAGAGATATTTAACATTCTTCTCTCCATGGGCCTCTGCGTCACCATGAACTTGTGCATAATCTGTTTATTCAGCACCGATGTTTCCAGCTCATATGTTAGCACAGGAAGGACACAGGAGTCGAATACGGATTTAATTAGTTATTTATTTAGTTAATAGCCTATAGTTTGTTAATAGCCTATAGTTCGACCTAAATCATGAATAAGATTTTTATAAATAAAACTTCATACATTGTATTTAGATTCGGTTTTCATACGCTTATAGCTCCAAAGTACACATTCACGCCGTTTCCCTGTTGGCGTAGGCAGAGAGGAGATACTTTCCTATCTTTCGCCTCTTCTACATACTCGTACATCCCTAATATAGCTTCTACAATTTTTCTGACTTACTACATTTCCTTTTTTTTTTAATCCTTAATCTTTCTCTACCACGCCTTCCACCAACATTAGCACTGTATATATATTTATTCGCATTTTTTTCATTCATACGTTCATTCACATGTACCCAATCAATTTCACAGTGCTCTCTTTCAGTTTACTCAACACATCAGCCTTAAGTTCACATTCATCCCTAATCATGTATTATCACCCTATGTTATGTATCAGTTCATTCCTTATTCTGTCATAAATTGCCCCCTCATGCATTATTCTAAATGAACAATCATCCAAAAAAGTATTTCATAGATTATAATTGATTTTTGTGTTTTATTTTAACTATTTTTGAGATTTTTTTCCCCGTGCTGAAGGGGATTTTTAAAGTTAGTCCTATCTGATTCCGTTTTTATACATTATTTTTGATTTGTATTTAGTTTGTTTTTCAACTATTTGTCTTTTGTGTTTGTATTTTTTTGCGCAATGCGGGCTGTGCACGCCTCCGTATTGTGTTGGTAACATGTGATTTTGTACGATTTGATACCTGTTTATTTCAGATCATTTTTATTGTAAATGTGTAAAATTATTTTTATTATTTTTATACGTTCTGTCAATCTTGTGTTAAGCACTCACTACTGGCTCTTTTACTGTGTTAAGCACTCACTACTGGCTCTTTTACTGTGTAGCACTCACTACTGAATATTTTACTGTGGTAAGCACTCACTACTGGCTCTTTTACTATGTTAAGCACTCACTACTGGCTCTTTTACTGTGTTAAGCACTCACTACTGGCCCTTTTACTGTGTTAAGCACTCACTACTCGCTCTTTTATTTTTATTTATATTTTTATTATAAGGTACATTATACCGTTTACTTATATAAATAAATAATATATCCCTAGTATAATAATCATCATTATCATTGTCAACCAGGGTCGATCCACTGCTGGATGAAGACCTCCCCATGTCGACTCCAAACAATTCGAGTTTTGGGTCGTTGGTGCCATGTGATGCTGCCATGATTCCAGATTTCATTCATCCAGCGTACCTTCGGTCTTTTTCTGGGCCTCTTTATGCCACTTGGGTACCGCTGGATTATTTCGGATGTCCATCGGGAAACTGACATTCTGGCTATGTGCCCTGCCCATTACCAAGTCCTCTTCTTGCACACCTTTATTACATTTTCTATCATTATTTTGTTGTGATTTAACACCACAGGTTAAATATCCAAATTCAAAGTCCAACCTAAATACTAAACTCTAATTGATCAAACTTAAAATTTCGTGATTTGTATTCATAGTCAGTTGTAATTTCATGATTTGTATTCATGCTGGGAAGACATTGCGTGATCGTGTAAGGAACACCACAATCAGAGAGGTGTGTGAGGTCCAAGATGTGGTCAGATGGGGACGACAGCGTCGACAATACTGGTACCAACATGTACAGACAATGAATTCCACAAGAATTCCATACATAGCTCTACATGAGGTACCGGATGGACAATCCTGTAGTAACAGACTCTTGAGTCTACAGAAAGCTGAAGAAGAAGTATTCATAGTCGAACGTCATATTTGGAGCACTTTAAATTAAGGAAATAAAACCACACGATTCTCTTATTTAAAGACGCTTCTACAAATTTGACAGAGGAAGACGGAAGTCTTTGAAACCAGTAGTCAACTCAAATAAAACAAAATAAGTGTTTAATTTATTTAATTAAAAAACTACAAACATGACACCACAAAGTGAAACGGACGCCTTTTCGAAGATTCAAGAATTAAAACCGAATGTGTTTGCCCCAGAGTTGACAGTCTATTTTTTTTCTTAAATTAAGACGAACTCAGTGCCTAAGTTTGTAAGATACCTGTCTTCCAACCCAGAGATCGGTTGGTTGGAAGAGATTGCCGTATGGAAATAAACTTGTCAGATTGTTGTAAAACGATATAATTACTCCTATGTAAAATGGGAAACATTATGGCACCAGTGATAAATTCTTTATTAATTTCTAAAATATTTTTTAATCTTTGTGTATTATTTTATGATTTTTACTTTACAAGTACATACAGCACAATAATTTGATTAAAGTTTTGCCAAGATATTGAAGTTTTAATTCCCGTTAATACCCATTTAAAAAAAGAGTTTCAGCCTGGTTTTGAATTCAAGTATCTTTTACACCTTACTGGTTGGTTGTAAGAAATTTCTACAAAGCAATAGAATTGCCAGGTTGTACTTTATACAAGGAGTGAATAAAATATTATAGATAAGCTTGAAGTATGGTGAAGGTTAGTAAATTTGAATTATTTAGTGTTTTTTCAAAAATCGTTTTTATGCATTAAATAATCATAGTATAAATAGGTCAAACCCCATACGATGGTTGTCGCCAAAGAAAGAATACGATAATTGAATTTTGAATACAAGAGAGCGAGAGAGGAATACTTGGATTCTCTCTGAAAGTAATTCGAAATTTAAATCTCGGTGGGTCCGTGATAAATGAAAAAATGGAAACTATACTGAACGAATTTTAAATACCTAGCTAACAATTTTTGAACCGGTGTAAAAGGGGACGATGTATAAATGATATATATAAACAAATTCTACATTTATGAATATATATTTTCATAAATGTAGAATTTGTTTTACTTCCGTGAATATTTCACGGGCTGCAACTAGTTAATATTATATTTTCAGGGTATGACTGTAACAATGGGGGAATCTGAATTTCGAAAGGAATCTTAATCCATCCGCCATTCATTGTCGACCCATATAATACTTAAATATATACTTATCTCTTGATAACATAAATAAATTATGAAATAGCAGATAGGTATGCGAAATATTTACATGTTACTAATCAAATTATCTCTCATTAACAAAAAAATAACGATTGCTATACATTAATCGTACAAATACTACTGAATAACGATTGTTGCCCGTTACGGGAAAATTTAAATAATGATAAGTCATTTACTTCATATAGATAAAAGTAAAGGAATGTCATAAACCAAGGATTTGCATAAATCATTTCACAGATATGTACTCGTATTAATAATATTATATGATAACAATAGCTATTGACATATACTGTTTTTTTCTTCACTATTCATTGAAAATCACAGCAAAAGTTGGTATAGTAACTGAAAGTAGTTAAGTGTTAAGCGGTTAAAATATATTTTTAACTTAGTACCATTTTATAGGGATGGTATGTTAGGTTTAACTGTAACTTGTCAAATGATATTTCTTACTTTGTGCAATTGTATCATATGTTATGTATTAGGTGTTAACATAAGTTGTGTCCGTTTTTTTTTTCAATTTAAAAATGAGCACTAAAAGTAAAAGAAAATGGTACAGGTTATACGTCATTCGA
This sequence comes from Odontocerum albicorne, assembly GCA_949825065.1. Classification (NCBI taxonomy): domain Eukaryota; kingdom Metazoa; phylum Arthropoda; class Insecta; order Trichoptera; family Odontoceridae; genus Odontocerum; species Odontocerum albicorne. The sequence goes on along the minus strand of OX463840.1, from coordinate 47,525,315 downwards.
AAGAAAATTTTCTGCGCTACAAGATATTGTGTTTGCTTTTACGTTACATGTATTATTTTATTTGATTACAAGCCTTCAAAATGGAATGTCAAGAAGACGAAAGTGAACATTTTCGACACCTCCTTCTGTTCGCGTTCAATCGAGGGAATAAAGCTGCCAAAGCTGCTCGCGATATTTGCGAAGTGTGCGGTGAAGATGCTATGAATGAAAGGACAGCTCGTCGATGGTTTTTGCGTTTCAATGACGGTAATTTCGACCTTAAAGACGTGGAGCGTTCTGGACGACCAGTGGACTTCGATGAGGACCGCTTCAACCATATTATTCATGAAGATCCCATCAACCCACCGTAGAATTGGCTGAGCAGATGAATTGCAGTCACATGATGGTATACCGCCATCTTAAATCAGTAATGATGCGGTAAAGGAAGGAACCTTTGCTTGTGGCCATGCGTAGCTCGATGACGCGCGAGCAAACCACCAGAAATTGTCGAACGTTGATTTTTGTTATTTTCACTCAAAACATGTGGAACCCAAGCGCCGAACTACTGGACTTTTCCCATTGATTTAAGATGGCGGTATACAGTCATGTGACTACAATTCATCTGCTCAGCCAATTCTACGGTGGTTTGAAGGTGATCTTCTTGAATAATATGGTTTAAGCGGTCCTCATCGAAGTCCACTGGTCGTCCGGAACGATCCACGTCTTTCAGGTCGAAATTACCATCTTTGAAACGCAAAAACCATCGACGAGCTGTCCTTTCATTCATAGCATCTTCACCGTACACTTCGCAAATATCGCGAGCAGCTTTGACAGCTTTATTCCCTCGATTGAACGCGAACAGAAGATGTCGAAAATGCTCACTTTCGTCTACTTGACATTCCATTTTGAAGGCTTGTAATCAAATAAATTAATATGTGTAACGTGAAAGCAAACACAATATCTTGTAGAGCAGAAAATTTTCTTTCGAATGACGTATAACCTTTACTATTTTGTTTTACTTTTGGTGCTCATTTTGAAATTTGAAAAAAAAGGCCACAACTTATGTTAACATCTAATATATAGTACGTAGTTTTATATAATAAGCACTTACTTATAGGATAATGGGTATCTTGACTGTTACTTGTTAAGTATATAGCAGATAAAATACATTTTTTACTTTGTGCAATGAATTGTATATGTTACGTAATTTTCTCCTATTTGTAGGATGGTGGATCTCATAACTGTTTCTTGTGTTATGTATGTAGCAGTTAAAATATATATTGTACTTTGTATAATTTTATGTACATGTTATGTAATTATATGGATTTTGCCTCTGCTTATAGGATGATGTATCTCATAACTGTTACGTGTTTTAAATATGTAGCAGTTCAGACATATTGTACTTTGTGAAATGTTATGTAGATGTTACTAAATTTTATGTATCATAATTTACCTCTACGTGTAGGATGATAGGTATCATAACTGTTACTTGTTTTAAGTATGTAACAGTTAAAATACATATTGTACTTTGTGTAATTTTATGTATATGTTACAACATTTTATGTAATTTCCCCCTACGTATAGGATGATGAGTCTCATAACTGTTACTTGTTTTAAGTATGTAACAGTTAAAATACATATTGTACTTTGTGTAATTTTATGTATATGTTACAACATTTTATGTAATTTCCCCCTACGTATAGGATGATGAGTCTCATAACTGTTACTTGTTTTAAGTATGTAACAGTTAAAATACATATTGTACTTTGAGTAATTTTATGTATATGTTACAACATTTTATGTAATTTCCCCCTACGTATAGGATGATGAGTCTCATAACTGTTACTTGTTTTAAGTGTGTAACAGTTAAAATACATATTGTACTTTGTGTAATTTTATGTATATGTTACAACATTTTATGTAATTTCCCCCTTCATATAGGATGATGAATCTCATAACTGTTACTTCTTTTACGTATATAGCAGCTAAAAGATATAATGTATTTTGTATAATTTTATGTAATTTGTCCCTACGTATAGAATGATTAAATGATCTTAACTGTTAAAAGATATTTTGACGTTGTGCAATTGTATTTATTTATTTAACACTTTTATTGCAAATACAATCTGGCGAGCTTCTTGCAAGGTTGCAATCTCTTCCAACCAACCAGACAACCGTAAATGAAGCAAGGTACATGGTCACAAAAAAAACATTCAAATGATTATCCATCCCCACGAATGAACACATATGATACCTGAGTAAATGCCCACAAACTCCACAAAGACGGACAATCATCCGAACATTCCTTTTCATTTAAAGTGAGATATCATCAATGAAAGGTAAAGGAAGGGATGATGGAGAGGAAAGGAAAAAAACAGGAATGAAACAAGTTATATTTCTGACAATAAATGAAGAGTTTTTTTTTAGTCGCGTCTTAAATTGTATATATACGAGTATGTTACATATTTTATGTAATTTTCCCTGACTTATAGGATTATGGTGTCTGGTAGTTTGACCACATGAGGAATATGCATCTTTCCAGTGGTCAGTCTGAAGATGAAGTCTCAACTATTTGGCGACTGCATCTAGCCTATTTTAGTATATGGATATGAATCTTAGCATATTACCAGGTCATAAGAGGAAAAACTAACGCGATCATGTGACAAATTACTCAGTTGGTCTTCGAACGCAACACAGCCTATAACCACGACAATAATTGTACGGTAAAACTTCAAGCGTAACGTTTAATATTTGGATAAAAATGGAATGAGAACATCGGCGATATATTGTTCAAAGTTGAAAGAAGTATAAAAAATTAGCATTGAGATGATTTGGATATCTAGAAAGGATGAAAAAAAAAATTGCGAAGACATTCTATCTTCTTCTTCTTCAGTTTCAATCCTGGGGATTGGTTAGCAGCAAAGCCCTACATCTCCTCCACTCCGCATGGTTTTCAGCGATCCTCTTGAGCTCTGTATAGGAGGTGCAGTCCATATCGTGGCATATTTGCTCCAGATACTCTCGGCGAGGAGGCCCTCTGCCAATCGATCCCTCAATCATTCCCTCCAGTATAGTGTGCAGATTTTCATTTCGCAGCATATGACCCATCCATTCTGCACGCCTTTCCGATATGGTGTGTACGATTTATTTATTAAATACACTCTATGATATATATACGGTACAAAACTCCTTCTGACAGTGGCTGCAAGAAATAGATAGATTTCATCTTTATGTGAAAGGAAAGGATATTTCCCCGTTTTAATATCCCCTGAAGGTTTTCTATTATTTTTCTCGAACAAACTGCATCATTCTGTTGGAAACATTTCATTATACGCCGGTAATAAATAAATATATACACATTAACATTTTAATGTAGATTCGGAGTCTCGTAGTCATGATCGAAGAAGAAAATTAAAATTTTCTGGAAATTGCGACATCAGACCTTTTGCAACAAATCATTTTTCTAATAAAATCTACCAGAAAGTTTTGGACTACCTTGGATAGTGGGCTACATCAAATTAATCAAACTCCGAAAGAAGAAAAATTAAAGAGTATAAAAATATGAAAATCCAAAATAAAATGACACGAGGATATCAGTTCTATATGTGTATTGAATAATTGAAATTTAATTTCTATATACATAAAACATATTCAAAACCTTTGAAAAAATTAATTATTTTTAAGGATACAAACTGAATGAACAAAAAAGTATTTATCAATGTATGAATGAAACTAATTAGTGTTATTTTTTATAGATTCATAAATTATGCTAGGGATGACTCCACGCTAGATTTTGTTGATACATCAAATACACAATATTTTCTAGTAATTTCAAAACTCAACACTGAAAATTAAATACAGTAAGTAATATTTTTTTATCACACTATACGTTCCACCAGAAACAGAGGGTGCCATAAAACTCCTCTATCCAAGTCAGTTCACAGCCCGGCACTCCATGTCCTATCACATCAGACATATATAATAATTGATTTGTAGTCTTAGCGTTAATAGCCTCTAAAAATGTATTTATATATGGTTGGGACTGGAAGGCTTTGAACCGTAAGAGATCGAGATAAGGCAAGATTTCTGCTACCGTGAAAGTCACCGGGGTCCCAAAAAAAGGGGTAAATAATTACAATGATGATCAATTAAGGTACATAATACATATATTAAAATTGAAGTTAAAAACTACATGGTTGCTCGTTGAAAAACAACCGTTTATATAATGATTGAAGAAAACGATTGAGTTTTTTTGTGGTACAACAAAGTAATTAGTACGATAATTATAATGCTCTAGTTTATAGGAGTTCACTGGTTTATACTTGCATCATCAAAGGAAATCTAAGTCTGAAAAAAACTTATTTTAACTAGAAAAAACTAGACAGCAGCTTTATATATGAGTGTATAGTAATTAGTTATGTTATGGAAACTATTCTTATATTCATACAGACATTACAAAAAACATTATAATATTTAATGAAAAGATTTTAAAACAATTCAAATCATTGATCAAGCCTTCTAATACGACGAGTATTATTACATTTAAACATATTTTAAAACAATTCAAATAATTAATTAAGCCTTATTAATTAGACGCTTATTATAACATTCAAAGAAGAAACGTTAAAGCAATTCAAATTATTAATCGAGCATTCTAATAAGATTATCAAAGAAGAGATTTTAACACAATTCAAATCGTTAATTAAACCTTATAATAAGACGATTATAATAACATTCAAAGTAGAGATTTTAATATAATAAATTTAATAAATGGACTAATTTTCCATAAAATCAGTCAATTATTTGGCACATCCCTGATTCAAACAATCAATTAAGACTTCTAATATAACGATCGCTATCAGCAGAAAATCAAGTACCACCAATCAACATGTGACAAATTATTATATTGTTCAGGCTATGGACTACAGTGACAGGATTTCATGGGTTTTTCCACATGATGACGTGAAAGGGATCCGTCACATGACATTCCAAAGAGATTAATGGCGAAGAGCAAACAGTGGATGTGCACACAAGACTGTTATCAGTTTTTGATAATTAATCATCTGTCGATTTTTATCCAACTCGTATCACCACGGTTTTGTTCGAATGGCCTCACACAAACCTAATGTGCTTCATTACAAAACCATTGAATTTATTTTAATCATTAATTCATATAGTTTGGTCATGTAGTTTGGGGACTAAAAAGATATACTCATATTTGAACCAGACAGGATTAAAATATGTTAAGGTGAGAATTCACAACAATATTTTAGTATCAACTTTGATATATGGGACGGAAACGTGGACGTGAAAAATAGGGAAATAAGCTGAATAAATACTGTACAAGTATGTGCACTGAGAAGAATACATGGGGTAACAATATATGGCAGAAATGAAAAGAAAAAAGTCAAAGAAATCGTAGTGATATGGAAAATGTGTATAGATGTAGAAGAAGTAAAATATCGTGATGATATGTGTGTATTCATTTGATTATTTATTTGGGTACCTTAAGTAACGAACCCCAACCCCCAGATCGGAAGTCGAACGTCTTACTAACTATTCCATGGAACTTGTCCGTCAGAGGATTGAAAGATGACCACCACCAAACACAATTCTTAGCTTTATCTGCTCGTATGAATATATATGAATTATACACGTCTTAAATGCCTATTTAAAATAAAAATTTAAAATATACCGAGCGAACAAAAAATTGACCTAGTTTTCTTAAAAGAAAAGTCAACACATGTGATACTTGTAAAACAGCAGATTATCCATGCAGCATGAATAATCTGGGATAGCTAACATATATTCCCCGATTATATTAGTTCGAGATAAGGTTTATATCCGGGATTTGCTCCATACTCGTATTGTTATTCATCTTTACCGGCAGACCTTACGACACCAGCAGATTTGACACCGATAACAGAGTGTACATTTCGTGTATCTTAATTATGTAAACGTTGGTAAAAGAGCAGATTTAGCAAATAATTATATTGTACTTTAAGTTCACACTTAATTGTTCATAATTTTAAAAACTTGCTTCTAATTCGTTTAGATGAACAGAATCAGATTATCTGATAATCTCAGTTAAGTTTTACAATACCATATGTTTTCATCTCTCCCGGTCCTGGACCCTGTTGAATGCAGCACTTAAAGATGATCCTGTCACCTCCTTCATTTGATGCGACCATCTTATAGGAGACCTCCCCTTCCCTTAACTGTCCCCATGATCACCATCTATTCCAGACTTATGCCATTCTTTCTAGCAAAATGTTCAAAGTACATAACGATTATTTTCTGCACACTGTCGAAAGTCTTCCAGTTATTCCAATTTTTGGATAATTTATACGTTGGTACACCTTGCGGTCCGTGGGATACGAAGCATCCGCCTTCAATAACATATCTCGAAGCATCTATTATGTTTCTTTTCTTCTTTCTCGTCGTCCATATTCCCACCAGTGCTATGAAGAATACTGAAAACTTAATAACTCATAGACGGATTTGGATTATTTTGAGTATATACCGGTTAATCCACAGAATTTTCTTATACTAGAGAAAATGTAGGACGTTTGAAATGTCATGTCTCAAAGTGAGAAGGTAAAATCGTTTTTTTTACAAATCGAATCGTTTTTTTATAAATCGAAAATTAGTTTTTCTCTAAATCGAAAATCAAATTATCGTATATCCCATCCCTAGCCAATGCAGACTAACGTAGTGACTTTTGACAAACGTCACCAAATATTATTTGGTTTTAACAAACTGCCACATTTTTGCTAATTTGTAACAAGATGTATTAATTTGTCATTATTGTTAGTTTTATGTAATGTATTTACCTAAATAACTTGCTATTTATTAGAATCGAGGCTTATATTAAAGTTGATAAAATAATTAAAATTACTGGACGTCGTTACAAGGTTATATTGGGGCAAATTTGTGAACTGTCACAGGGATCATGCTACATTTTCTCTAGTATAGTTACAATTATATAGAAATGTGTAAAAAATTCTGATGCATTCCTCTATCACAAAATTGTTCTGTTATATATACACTTTTGTTATACATAACTTAGAGGGTTTATTGATATGTTTATTGACAATCTTATTCAAACAATCAAAAAGGTGTTAAAGACGTCTAAAATGTGTTAAACAAGTCGAACTCAGACTGAAATCATTTTCAAAAAGACTAGGTGACATATTATTCAAATAAATTTTCGTTGTATAGTTTATTTTTATGTAAGAATCTATTTCAACCAACCAGGAAGATGGTAAAGAAGTCTCTTTTTTTTAAACTGGGTTTCAACGGCAATCGAACCCGCAACCCCCGGGTCGGATGATAAGCATCTAACCCACGGAGATTCGACTGTTTTTATGTTCATTTTCTTTTCAACTAATGTGCTTTTCATAAAATGGTTAATTTTTCATATTTTCAGTCATTCGAATCCAAATTTGTTCAGCATTTTTAGATCGATACGCCAAATAGACATACAATTGTCGCTCTTCCCCTGCATTCGAGTTTGTTCAAAAAATCCAAAGACCCTTTATTAACACAGCAAAGAGAGACGCGATTCTATACTGATGATCGATTGACTTATTTGAAATTCTACATAATCGATAAATATGCAGAATTTCAAAATAATCAAATTGATGAAATCAAAACACGTCCATAGCGACACAGGCTGGCCACTCGAAAGGTAATCGGACATTCCAGCACATGTAACAATTTTGACAAATAAATAAAAATGTAGGATCGTTTCAATGCTCGGCCCACCAGCGATTAATCTCGGATAACAATGCGGCATTTACATACAAAGGAGGGTGAGATGTTGTAAGAGATGCTCTTTGATAGATGGTGCTGAGTGCTCGGTGCATGGACTTGGGATCTGCTACCGCCAGGAGTGGACGGGCCAGTTTTCAAGAACAAACTTGAAGTCTAATTGAAAAGATCTTGAAAGTATTCATGAAACCTTTGAAAAAAAAATCAAGCGAGAGTTTTGGAATAATTAAAGTCTAGTTGATATTATTACACGGTACTGTCTCGTCTTCAAAGCCAAAATGATATTATTACAGGGTACTGTCTCGCCTTCAAAGCTCAATTTATTTTAGAGACGATATTCGTGACCTCGTCTTCAAAGCCTAGTTTATATTGTAACAGGGTACTGTCTCGTCTTCAAAGTCTAGTTGATATTATTGCAGGGTACTGTCTCGCCTTCAAAGTTCAATTTATTTTAGAGACGATCTTCGTGACCTCGTCTTCAAAGCCTAGTTTATATTGTTACAGGGTACTGTATCGTCTTCAAAGTCTAGTTGATATTATTACAGGGTACTGTCTCGCCTTCAAAGTTCAATTTATTTTAGAGACGATCTTTGTGACCTCGTCTTCAAAGCCTAATTTATATTGTTACAGGGTACTGTCTCGTTTTCAAAGTCTAGTTGATATTATTACAGGGTACTGTCTCGTCTTCAAAGCCTAGTTGATATTATTACAGGGTACTGTCTCGTCTTCAAAGCCTAGTTGATATTATTACAGGGTACTGTCTCGTCTTCAAAGTCTAGTTGATATTATTACACGGTACTGTCTCGTCTTCAAAGTGTAGTTGATATTATTACAGGGTACTGTCTCGTATTCAAAGTCTAGTTGATATTATTACACGGTACTGTCTCGTCTTCAAAGCCTAGTTGATATTATTACAGGGTACTGTCTCGCCTTCAAAGTTCAATTTATTTTAGAGACGATCTTTGTGACCTCGTCTTCAAAGCCTAATTTATATTGTTACAGGGTACTGTCTCGTTTTCAAAGTCTAGTTGATATTATTACAGGGTACTGTCTCGTCTTCAAAGCCTAGTTGATATTATTACAGGGTACTGTCTCGTCTTCAAAGCCTAGTTGATATTATTACAGGGTACTGTCTCGTCTTCAAAGTCTAGTTGATATTATTACACGGTACTGTCTCGTCTTCAAAGTGTAGTTGATATTATTACAGGGTACTGTCTCGTCTTCAAAGTCTAGTTGATATTATTACACGGTACTGTCTCGTCTTCAAAGCCTAGTTGATATTATTACAGGGTACTGTCTCGCCTTCAAAGTTCAATTTATTTTAGAGACGATCTTCGTGACCTCGTCTTCAAAGCCTAGTTTATATTTTTACAGGGTACTGTCTCGTCTTCAAAGTTCAATTAATTTTAGAGACGATATTCGTGACCTCGTCTTCAAAGCTTAGTTTATATTGTTACAGGGTACTGTATCGTCTTCAAAGTCTAGTTGATATTATTACAGGGTACTATCTCGTCTTCAAAGTTCAATTTATTTTAGAGACAATCTTCGTGACCTCGTCTTCAAAGCCTAGTTTATATTGTTACAGGGTACTGTCTCGTCTTCAAAGTCTAGTTGATATTATTACAGGATACTGTCTCGTCTTCAAAGTTCAATTTATTTTAGAGACGATCTTCGTGACCTAATGAGACCTTCGTGACTTAGTGATGCGAGTGCCATTTTCGAAACTAAAAATAATACAATTAAAAAAAGTAACAATATTCATATATGTTAGACGTGTACGAGTATTGTTGACTGGACGTGCTGAATAGTATTGATTTCTGTGCCTACTCTAGTGGTTCTAAACCCAAGAGGATAAAAGCTAGTTTATGTATATGTTGTATCCTAGCCGTGCTGTTCAATATATCCAAACCATTAGTTCAGATTTATTGAAAAGTACCATACGAATGAAGAGTTTTCATGAAAAATCTTTTAGAAAATGTGTATTAATTTTTCTGCTGAGTATTCAAGTATTAAGGAAAAATATGACATTTGTTACTAAAAATGAGACCACTTCGTCACAAGCCTTGTCTAGTTTGTTGGAATAAATACCCACAAAATGGTGAATTTATATATTTGTTATGTATTGGGTGTTAACATAAGTTGTGTCCATTTTTTCCAAATTTAAAAATGAGCACCAAAAGTAAAACAAAATGGTAAAAATTATACGTCATTCGAAAGAAATTTTTTTGCTCTACAAGATATTGTGTTTGCTTTTACGTTACATATATTATTTTATTTGATTACAAGCCTTTAAAATGGAATGTCAAGTAGACGAAAGTGAGCATTTTCGACACCTCCTTCTGTTCGCGTTCAATCGAGGGAATAAAGCTACCAAAGCTGCTCGCGATATTTGCGAAGTATACAGTGAAGATGCTATTAATGAAAGGACAGCTCGTCGATGGTTTTTGCGTTTCAAAGACATTAATTTCGACCTGAAATACATGGAGCGTTCCGGACGACCAGTGGACTTCGATGAGGACCGCTTAAACCATATTATTCATGAAGATCCCCTTCAAACCCCCGTAGAATTGGCTGAGCAGATGAATTGTTGTCACATGACTGTATACCGCCATCTAATGTTAAAACCTAATACTTATTCTCTTCAGTTTATCTTCTATTCAAATGATTTTTCATTATAAATATTGTATTGTAGAAAGTCACAAAGTGATAGGTTAGGTGGTCCGGAAACTAATTTTGTTACAAAGCCATGATTTTCGGCCTTACAGAGTGGACACAATCTTAGTGTCCTTGAACCATTACACATCATTTTAAACCAAATTTGACACACAAAATTGCTTACTACATCATCACCATACACGAACAGATTTTTTATTGAAATTTTATCATATAGACGGTAGTAAAAAATCACAACAAGCACCGAAAAAACACCAAATTTTGTTACATCTTCGAAATAACGCTAAAAAATCGCGAAATTATTACCTTACATAATACCAGAGACCCGGTTAGAATGTGTTATAGTTCGGAAATTCTAGGATGAGTCCTGTGACAGCTCACAAATTTGCCCCAATACAGCAACCTTATGTAAAGTATTTACGTAAATAACTTGCTATTTATTAGAATTGAGGCTTATATTAAAGTTGATAAAATAATTAAAATTACTGAACATCGTTACAAGGTTGTATTGGGGCAAATTTGTGAGCTGTCACAGGACTCATCCTAGAATTTCCGAACTATAACTGCGTTTCTGAATTCGATAATACGGGACTAAAATCTTGCGACACATTTTTGTATTAAGACCTTAAGTGTATTAAATATGTTCCAGAAACGTATCGCGTACGCTAAAGAAAAGGTATTTGTGGAAAAGTTGGCGAAAAGCCTTTTTATATATCATTCGCTTACATCTTATTGATATATCAAAGATTCAAAGGTTCTGGGCAATCTGAATAATGTCAAGTGGGAGAAAGGGTTTATTTTATAGTAAAAAAATACGTGGGTAAGAGTACGTCGCCCTTACGGCCCTGTTATAATGTGAGCCTGAGTACAATATGACCATCTTTCTTCACTCATAATGCATTATTAATGCGACTTTATAATGCAATGACTTGATGCCTTGTTGGTTTTATTCACAAGGGCTTACTTTCCAAAAAGACCAAGTCTAACATACATTATCTTTATTTACCATGAAACGCAAACAATAAGCGGTTATTTATGGGATTTCCAATAATAAGAGATGTTTTCCTTAACGTTTGATTGTTCCTTCAGCCACTACAACTTTATATTAGATCATCAAAGATATTGGAAATGCATCCTGCATACTCAACATAAAATATAAGGGCAGAAAAATACTCAATGTACTAAGAATACACATATTTTTCATAATTTAAAATTGTATTGATGTCCTTGACCTAGTTGGCCTGTCTTCCGACGCGTGAATTATGTGTTCGATTCCCGTTATAGTTCGGAAAATGTAGGATGAATCCTGTGACAGCTCACAAATTTGCTCTAACACACCCTTATGTAATGTATTTACCTAAATAACTTGTTATTAGAATTGAGGCTTATATTAAAGTTGATAAAATAATTAAAATTACTGAACATCGTTACAAGGTTGTATTGGGGCAAATTTGTAAGCTGTCACAGGACTCATCCTACATTTTCTGAACTATAGTTACGTTTTTTCATGTACTTGACGCCTCTACGATATGATATATTTGACGATATGATATACTTGACGATATGATATACTTGACGATGTGATATACTTGACGATGTGATATACTTGACGATATGATATACTTGACGATATGATATACGAGTACTTGATGATATATTGTACTTGACGATATGATGTACTTGACTCCTCCCATTACCATATGTTTCAAATTTTCTTTACCCGAAAAACTACAAAATAAATCATCTACTCTATTCACCAGAATATTGATGCCGGAAATGGTACTTTTAACATGTTTGCAAATGTCTCGATTATTAGGAGATAAACATAACTTAAGACAATAAGTCCTTGAAAACTGGCACTGAAAAATTACGAAGATTTTTTATTAAATCCAATACTTAAAAAAAAAACCTTTGATTTTTTTTTCAATTGTTGAGTGTTTTAGAAACATCGGATTTAAAAAACGAAAATGGGTTTTAAATATCCTCGTGGTTTTTCAGCACCAGTCTCCGAGGACTTATGATCTTAAGTTATGTCTATCTCCTAATAATCGCGATATTTATTTGCACGCACGGTATCAATATTTTGTTGAATAGAGTGGATAGTTTATTTTATATTTAGCATTCGACAACGAACACTTTCAGATAAATATTTTTTTCCATAGTATTAAAAAAAAACATATACACAATAATTAAGGATATGATTTATAAACGAGATAACAAAAATAATTAATGTATTAGATGTTAACATAAGTTGTGTCCGTTTTTTTTCAAATTTAAAAATGAGCACCAAAAGTAAAACAAAATGGTAAAGCTTATACGTCATTCGAAAGAAAATTTTCTGCTCTACAAGATATTTTGTTTTTGCTTTTACGTTACATTTATTATTTTATCTGATTACAAGCCTTCAAAATGGAATGTCAAGTAGACGAAAGTAAGCATTTTCGACACCTTCTTGTTTTCGCGTTCAATCGAGGGAATAAAGCTGTCAAAGCTGCTCGCGATATTTGCGAAGTGTACGGTGAAGATGCTATGAATTAAAGGACAGCTCGTCGATGGTTTTTGCGTTTCAATGACGGTAATTTCGACCTGAAATACATGGAGCGTTCCGGACGACCAGTGGACTTCGATGAGGACCGCTTAAACCATATTATTCATGAATTCAATCAAACATTTTTCATCCCCATTTTTTTTTTCATCACCATTTTCAAATCATTTTTCATCACCAGTAATGATGCGGTAAAGGAACCTTTGCTTGTGGCCATGCGTAGCTCGATGACGTGCGAGCAAACCAGCAGAAATTGTCGAACGTTGATTTTTGTTGTTTTCACGCAAAACATGTGGAACCGAATCGCCGAACTTCTGGACTTTTCCCATTGATTTAAGATGGCGGTATACAGTCATGTGACTACAATTCATCTGCTCAGCCAATTCTACGGTGGTTTGAAGGGGATCTTCATGAATAATATGGTTTAAGCGGTCCTCTTCAAAGTCCACTGGAGGTGTCGAAAATGCTTACTTTCGTCAACTTGACATTCCATTGTGAAGGCTTGTAATCAAATAAAATAATTTATGTAACGTAAAAGCAAACACAATTTCTTGTAGAGCAGAATATTTTATTTAGAATGACGTATAACATTTACCATTTTGTTTTACTTTTGGTGCTCATTTTTAAATTGGAAAAAAAAACGGACACAACATATATTAACACCCAATACATTGTGTATATATCATCTTTTAGACAACAAACTCTTCTTAAGGACGCTCTATTTCGATGCAAAAACCCACTATTATTGACAGCTTAAAAAAATACAAAATAAATATATACGAGTATAAGTTGAGTGTAAGAATAAGAAGGTAATCGCTGCGGCCGTTAGTTCAGGTACTTCCTCGCATCTGCATAAGTTCAGAGAAACATGTCGGTACTCAATTTCAGTAACATACGAAAAATTAATTAAAAAAAATAATACATTATATTTTAATATACATTATTTTAATGCCGGTTATTTTAAGTTATAAGTACAAACATACGGCCACGGCATTTTCCTGTTGAAATACACAGAGAGGACAAAACTACTAAATTTCCTATCTCGACACATATATTTCGCCTCTTCTACATTCATACACCTTCTTATATAAATCCAACGATTTTTCTAACTTTCTATTCATTCGATCCAACTTTATTTTCCTTGGACTTCTTCTGCATAATTTTAATGACGGTTATTTAAAAGTCAGAGAAATCGTATGAGTTGGTGCATGAATGAATAAGAGGTGAAATATGTGTGCTGCAATAGGAATGTCTGGAGCTCTCACTTTTTTGCCTAACCCGACAGGGAAACGTGATGGTATCTATTTAGTATGTGTTTAAATATACAAAAAACCGTTTTCTGAACAACGCTATGAAAGTTACATATTTAGTATAATTTTTATTCTTATTTTTCGTTTTGATGTTGTTATTTTGAGTTTAATTATTATTATTAGCTTTATTATAACTATTATATTAGTATGAATACTACTACAATTATTATTAATAATAACAATATTATTGTTAACATTATTATTTTTACTAAGAATATTATTATAAATATTCTTATTAACATTATTATTATAATAATAAACAGTATTATTATTATTGTTTTTAATGTCATCAGTTTTATTAATTTTATTGTTCATATAGATTATTTTATTGTGTTGTTTATAGTTAAGGCATTAACGTTGTGGAGGTTTAAAGACATTGTAATTTATTTTTAACAAACACTGTTTATTCCACTTTTTTATGACGGTATAACCCTACCGGTTTCAAGGCTTTCACCTCATCTTCAGGGGAGCGCAAACAAGACTAAATGCTGTTCGGACTGGTACCGATATAGACACTTCAACGGTTGGAGGCGGGAGGGGTGAGGGGAAGGCTAGGTATTATTTCGGCCAAGAGCGGGGAGATTTTGGGGAAATAACTATTCAACAGATGCTCTGATCTGTATATTGACTTAGAAATTTCTAGGGCCTCCAATCTGTCCAATCTATTTCCGTTGTCGCTAATATGTAAGAATTTGGCATCATTGATAGAAAAAGTATGATTCTCACGGTGACAATGATTAGCCATTTCAGAATAAATTAGAGGATTTGTTAAGGCAGATTGGTGTTCACGAAATCTCTTTTCAAAAGATCTTCCTGTCTTTCCTATATAGAAATTATCACAGTCAGCACATAAAAGTTTATACACACCGCTGTTGTTAAGTATTCCATTTTTGCCTTTCCCATTAAATAAGAGTTTCCGGAGATTGAAGTTAGTGTAAAAAGCTGGCTTTATGTGACTTGGAATATTTTTGGTTATTTCATTTGATATATTTTTTATAAATAGGACTTTGCTCCATTTATAGGTATGCTTATAGGTGTCGTTAAATATATAATCTTTTATGAGTTTCTTTTTTGTTTTGTTTTTTAAAAGTGAATCAATGAGGCTTCCAGGATAGCCATTATTTGTAGCAATTTTTTTGATGGTTATTAATTCCTTTTTAAAATTGTCGTCGGTTAATGGGACACTGAGCAATCTATGAAGCATACAGTTAAAGGCGGCGAATTTATGATTATTAGGATGGTTAGAAGTTGCTGGAATTATGGAGTCTGAATAAGTATTTTTCCTATATATATCAAAGTCAAATGTGCCTTTTTTCCGAGATAATGTTAGGTCCAAGAAATTTAATTTTCCGTCCTGTTCTGTTTCTAATGTAAATTTTATAAAACTTTCTATAGAATTTAAATATTTAAGAAAATGGTGTAATTGTCTATCGGTACCCGTCCAAACACAAAGAATGTCATCTGCATACCTAAACCAGCACAGAACATTTTTGGTTAGCTTAAAATTACTCCTAAAGATACATTTTTCAAAATAGTTCATAAATATTTCACTGAGAAGTGGAGACAACGGTGAGCCAATAGCTAAACCATTCGTTTGTTTATATATTTTATTGTTGAAGTTAAAATAATTTTGTTTGATGCATAAGTCCATTAGTGAAATCAATTCTGAATTTTTAACAAGGTCCTTACTTTTGTCATTTATGATATTTTTTGCGAGCTCTAAGGATCTCCAACCTGGTATGCTTGGATATAGGTTAGTGACATCAAAGGATACCAGTTTTGCATTATGAGGCATTTCTATGTTATTTAATTTATCAATTAATTCCAATGAGTTTTTGATTGAGTATTCAGCTTTAAATTGGGTTAGATTATAAAACTGTTCTTTGACAAACTTACATATTTTATAGGTTGGTGCCTGGTTATATGAGACTACAGGTCTTATAGGTATATTGTTTTTGTGTAATTTGGCTAAGCCATATAATTGCGGTATTTGTGGATTCATTATACACAAATTCTTTTTAAAATTTTGGTTCATGATGGAGCTACAATTTTTAAGGACGGATTTTACTTTAGTCTGCAGAGAATTTAAAGGGCTGGTTTTTATTACTTGAAATTTATTGTTATTAAGAAATTCTAGGACTTTTTCTTCATAATCCTTTCTATGAAATATAACTATTGATTCACCTTTGTCTGCCTTGGTTAATGTTAAATTATTATCTTTCAAAGTCTTTTTGATGTTCATGGCCGTGGCTAGTTCCTTCCGGGCGATGTTATTCACTTGACACATGGCGATGGATTTCTTGATGTCGGCTGCACATTTGTATTGCACATTTTTGTCCTCATTACGAAGTAGTGCAACAGCGTCCACAGCGAGCTGCTCTATTTGGTTGGGAACATTTTTTTGAATTAGGGAATATTTGAGCCCTTTTGACAAAAGGTCCAGTTCTTCATCCCTAAATTTATGGTTCGATAGGTTAAACACTTTTTCTGCGAATTTTAAATCTTGACTTTTGTCGCTTGTGTTAATGTTAGGTATTCCGTTAATCTGGTCACATTTTAATTTATTTAGTTTTTTATCCAGAGTTTTTTTCTTTTTCGATCCAAATGCACTGACAGATTCATACACATAATCGTTAAAAAGGTCCCACTCAACCGGATGCAAACAATGAATGAGTTCTGTATGTAAAAGTTTTATATAATTTTGTAAGACGTTCTTTTGTATATGACCCTGTTTGATTTCTTTGTTAAGCCATGTTTTTTTAGCACTTTTCACTGATTCTTGGCCTGATTTGGTTTTACTATTGGTATAAATATTAATGTATCTAGGAATAAGTCCATTTTTCTTACAGCACTGGTTGAAATATATTTTAAGAGACAACATTCTATCTTTAAGCTTGAACTTTTTATATATTTTCGCCTTTTTTGCCGTACTGGCATTTAATATGTTGTTTATAGTTAAGGCATTAACGTTGTGGAGGTTTAAAGACATTGTAATTTATTTTTAACAAACACTGTTTATTCCACTTTTTTATGACGGTATAACCCTACCGGTTTCAAGGCTTTCACCTCATCTTCAGGGGAGCGCAAACAAGACTAAATGCTGTTCGGACTGGTACCGATATAGACACTTCAACGGTTGGAGGCGGGAGGGGTGAGGGGAAGGCTAGGTATTATTTCGGCCAAGAGCGGGGAGATTTTGGGGAAATAACTATTCAACAGATGCTCTGATCTGTATATTGACTTAGAAATTTCTAGGGCCTCCAATCTGTCCAATCTATTTCCGTTGTCGCTAATATGTAAGAATTTGGCATCATTGATAGAAAAAGTATGATTCTCACGGTGACAATGATTAGCCATTTCAGAATAAATTAGAGGATTTGTTAAGGCAGATTGGTGTTCACGAAATCTCTTTTCAAAAGATCTTCCTGTCTTTCCTATATAGAAATTATCACAGTCAGCACATAAAAGTTTATACACACCGCTGTTGTTAAGTATTCCATTTTTGCCTTTCCCATTAAATAAGAGTTTCCGGAGATTGAAGTTAGTGTAAAAAGCTGGCTTTATGTGACTTGGAATATTTTTGGTTATTTCATTTGATATATTTTTTATAAATAGGACTTTGCTCCATTTATAGGTATGCTTATAGGTGTCGTTAAATATATAATCTTTTATGAGTTTCTTTTTTGTTTTGTTTTTTAAAAGTGAATCAATGAGGCTTCCAGGATAGCCATTATTTGTAGCAATTTTTTTTATGGTTATTAATTCCTTTTTAAAATTGTCGTCGGTTAATGGGACACTGAGCAATCTATGAAGCATACAGTTAAAGGCGGCGAATTTATGATTATTAGGATGGTTAGAAGTTGCTGGAATTATGGAGTCTGAATAAGTATTTTTCCTATATATATCAAAGTCAAATGTGCCTTTTTTCCGAGATAATGTTAGGTCCAAGAAATTTAATTTTCCGTCCTGTTCTGTTTCTAATGTAAATTTTATAAAACTTTCTATAGAATTTAAATATTTAAGAAAATGGTGTAATTGTCTATCGGTACCCGTCCAAACACAAAGAATGTCATCTGCATACCTAAACCAGCACAGAACATTTTTGGTTAGCTTAAAATTACTCCTAAAGATACATTTTTCAAAATAGTTCATAAATATTTCACTGAGAAGTGGAGACAACGGTGAGCCAATAGCTAAACCATTCGTTTGTTTATATATTTTATTGTTGAAGTTAAAATAATTTTGTTTGATGCATAAGTCCATTAGTGAAATCAATTCTGAATTTTTAACAAGGTCCTTACTTTTGTCATTTATGATATTTTTTGCGAGCTCTAAGGATCTCCAACCTGGTATGCTTGGATATAGGTTAGTGACATCAAAGGATACCAGTTTTGCATTATGAGGCATTTCTATGTTATTTAATTTATCAATTAATTCCAATGAGTTTTTGATTGAGTATTCAGCTTTAAATTGGGTTAGATTATAAAACTGTTCTTTGACAAACTTACATATTTTATAGGTTGGTGCCTGGTTATATGAGACTACAGGTCTTATAGGTATATTGTTTTTGTGTAATTTGGCTAAGCCATATAATTGCGGTATTTGTGGATTCATTATACACAAATTCTTTTTAAAATTTTGGTTCATGATGGAGCTACAATTTTTAAGGACGGATTTTACTTTAGTCTGCAGAGAATTTAAAGGGCTGGTTTTTATTACTTGAAATTTATTGTTATTAAGAAATTCTAGGACTTTTTCTTCATAATCCTTTCTATGAAATATAACTATTGATTCACCTTTGTCTGCCTTGGTTAATGTTAAATTATTATCTTTCAAAGTCTTTTTGATGTTCATGGCCGTGGCTAGTTCCTTCCGGGCGATGTTATTCACTTGACACATGGCGATGGATTTCTTGATGTCGGCTGCACATTTTTGTCCTCATTACGAAGTAGTGCAACAGCGTCCACAGCGAGCTGCTCTATTTGGTTGGGAACATTTTTTTGAATTAGGGAATATTTGAGCCCTTTTGACAAAAGGTCCAGTTCTTCATCCCTAAATTTATGGTTCGATAGGTTAAACACTTTTTCTGCGAATTTTAAATCTTGACTTTTGTCGCTTGTGTTAATGTTAGGTATTCCGTTAATCTGGTCACATTTTAATTTATTTAGTTTTTTATCCAGAGTTTTTTTCTTTTTCGATCCAAATGCACTGACAGATTCATACACATAATCGTTAAAAAGGTCCCACTCAACCGGATGCAAACAATGAATGAGTTCTGTATGTAAAAGTTTTATATAATTTTGTAAGACGTTCTTTTGTATATGACCCTGTTTGATTTCTTTGTTAAGCCATGTTTTTTTAGCACTTTTCACTGATTCTTGGCCTGATTTGGTTTTACTATTGGTATAAATATTAATGTATCTAGGAATAAGTCCATTTTTCTTACAGCACTGGTTGAAATATATTTTAAGAGACAACATTCTATCTTTAAGCTTGAACTTTTTATATATTTTCGCCTTTTTTGCCGTACTGGCATTTAATATGTTGTTTATAGTTAAGGCATTAACGTTGTGGAGGTTTAAAGACATTGTAATTTATTTTTAACAAACACTGTTTATTCCACTTTTTTATGACGGTATAACCCTACCGGTTTCAAGGCTTTCACCTCATCTTCAGGGGAGCGCAAACAAGACTAAATGCTGTTCGGACTGGTACCGATATAGACACTTCAACGGTTGGAGGCGGGAGGGGTGAGGGGAAGGCTAGGTATTATTTCGGCCAAGAGCGGGGAGATTTTGGGGAAATAACTATTCAACAGATGCTCTGATCTGTATATTGACTTAGAAATTTCTAGGGCCTCCAATCTGTCCAATCTATTTCCGTTGTCGCTAATATGTAAGAATTTGGCATCATTGATAGAAAAAGTATGATTCTCACGGTGACAATGATTAGCCATTTCAGAATAAATTAGAGGATTTGTTAAGGCAGATTGGTGTTCACGAAATCTCTTTTCAAAAGATCTTCCTGTCTTTCCTATATAGAAATTATCACAGTCAGCACATAAAAGTTTATACACACCGCTGTTGTTAAGTATTCCATTTTTGCCTTTCCCATTAAATAAGAGTTTCCGGAGATTGAAGTTAGTGTAAAAAGCTGGCTTTATGTGACTTGGAATATTTTTGGTTATTTCATTTGATATATTTTTTATAAATAGGACTTTGCTCCATTTATAGGTATGCTTATAGGTGTCGTTAAATATATAATCTTTTATGAGTTTCTTTTTTGTTTTGTTTTTTAAAAGTGAATCAATGAGGCTTCCAGGATAGCCATTATTTGTAGCAATTTTTTTGATGGTTATTAATTCCTTTTTAAAATTGTCGTCGGTTAATGGGACACTGAGCAATCTATGAAGCATACAGTTAAAGGCGGCGAATTTATGATTATTAGGATGGTTAGAAGTTGCTGGAATTATGGAGTCTGAATAAGTATTTTTCCTATATATATCAAAGTCAAATGTGCCTTTTTTCCGAGATAATGTTAGGTCCAAGAAATTTAATTTTCCGTCCTGTTCTGTTTCTAATGTAAATTTTATAAAACTTTCTATAGAATTTAAATATTTAAGAAAATGGTGTAATTGTCTATCGGTACCCGTCCAAACACAAAGAATGTCATCTGCATACCTAAACCAGCACAGAACATTTTTGGTTAGCTTAAAATTACTCCTAAAGATACATTTTTCAAAATAGTTCATAAATATTTCACTGAGAAGTGGAGACAACGGTGAGCCAATAGCTAAACCATTCGTTTGTTTATATATTTTATTGTTGAAGTTAAAATAATTTTGTTTGATGCATAAGTCCATTAGTGAAATCAATTCTGAATTTTTAACAAGGTCCTTACTTTTGTCATTTATGATATTTTTTGCGAGCTCTAAGGATCTCCAACCTGGTATGCTTGGATATAGGTTAGTGACATCAAAGGATACCAGTTTTGCATTATGAGGCATTTCTATGTTATTTAATTTATCAATTAATTCCAATGAGTTTTTGATTGAGTATTCAGCTTTAAATTGGGTTAGATTATAAAACTGTTCTTTGACAAACTTACATATTTTATAGGTTGGTGCCTGGTTATATGAGACTACAGGTCTTATAGGTATATTGTTTTTGTGTAATTTGGCTAAGCCATATAATTGCGGTATTTGTGGATTCATTATACACAAATTCTTTTTAAAATTTTGGTTCATGATGGAGCTACAATTTTTAAGGACGGATTTTACTTTAGTCTGCAGAGAATTTAAAGGGCTGGTTTTTATTACTTGAAATTTATTGTTATTAAGAAATTCTAGGACTTTTTCTTCATAATCCTTTCTATGAAATATAACTATTGATTCACCTTTGTCTGCCTTGGTTAATGTTAAATTATTATCTTTCAAAGTCTTTTTGATGTTCATGGCCGTGGCTAGTTCCTTCCGGGCGATGTTATTCACTTGACACATGGCGATGGATTTCTTGATGTCGGCTGCACATTTGTATTGCACATTTTTGTCCTCATTACGAAGTAGTGCAACAGCGTCCACAGCGAGCTGCTCTATTTGGTTGGGAACATTTTTTTGAATTAGGGAATATTTGAGCCCTTTTGACAAAAGGTCCAGTTCTTCATCCCTAAATTTATGGTTCGATAGGTTAAACACTTTTTCTGCGAATTTTAAATCTTGACTTTTGTCGCTTGTGTTAATGTTAGGTATTCCGTTAATCTGGTCACATTTTAATTTATTTAGTTTTTTATCCAGAGTTTTTTTCTTTTTCGATCCAAATGCACTGACAGATTCATACACATAATCGTTAAAAAGGTCCCACTCAACCGGATGCAAACAATGAATGAGTTCTGTATGTAAAAGTTTTATATAATTTTGTAAGACGTTCTTTTGTATATGACCCTGTTTGATTTCTTTGTTAAGCCATGTTTTTTTAGCACTTTTCACTGATACTTGGCCTGATTTGGTTTTACTATTGGTATAAATATTAATGTATCTAGGAATAAGTCCATTTTTCTTACAGCACTGGTTGAAATATATTTTAAGAGACAACATTCTATCTTTAAGCTTGAACTTTTTATATATTTTCGCCTTTTTTGCCGTACTGGCATTTAATATGTTGTTTATAGTTAAGGCATTAACGTTGTGGAGGTTTAAAGACATTGTAATTTATTTTTAACAAACACTGTTTATTCCACTTTTTTATGACGGTATAACCCTACCGGTTTCAAGGCTTTCACCTCATCTTCAGGGGAGCGCAAACAAGACTAAATGCTGTTCGGACTGGTACCGATATAGACACTTCAACGGTTGGAGGCGGGAGGGGTGAGGGGAAGGCTAGGTATTATTTCGGCCAAGAGCGGGGAGATTTTGGGGAAATAACTATTCAACAGATGCTCTGATCTGTATATTGACTTAGAAATTTCTAGGGCCTCCAATCTGTCCAATCTATTTCCGTTGTCGCTAATATGTAAGAATTTGGCATCATTGATAGAAAAAGTATGATTCTCACGGTGACAATGATTAGCCATTTCAGAATAAATTAGAGGATTTGTTAAGGCAGATTGGTGTTCACGAAATCTCTTTTCAAAAGATCTTCCTGTCTTTCCTATATAGAAATTATCACAGTCAGCACATAAAAGTTTATACACACCGCTGTTGTTAAGTATTCCATTTTTGCCTTTCCCATTAAATAAGAGTTTCCGGAGATTGAAGTTAGTGTAAAAAGCTGGCTTTATGTGACTTGGAATATTTTTGGTTATTTCATTTGATATATTTTTTATAAATAGGACTTTGCTCCATTTATAGGTATGCTTATAGGTGTCGTTAAATATATAATCTTTTATGAGTTTCTTTTTTGTTTTGTTTTTTAAAAGTGAATCAATGAGGCTTCCAGGATAGCCATTATTTGTAGCAATTTTTTTGATGGTTATTAATTCCTTTTTAAAATTGTCGTCGGTTAATGGGACACTGAGCAATCTATGAAGCATACAGTTAAAGGCGGCGAATTTATGATTATTAGGATGGTTAGAAGTTGCTGGAATTATGGAGTCTGAATAAGTATTTTTCCTATATATATCAAAGTCAAATGTGCCTTTTTTCCGAGATAATGTTAGGTCCAAGAAATTTAATTTTCCGTCCTGTTCTGTTTCTAATGTAAATTTTATAAAACTTTCTATAGAATTTAAATATTTAAGAAAATGGTGTAATTGTCTATCGGTACCCGTCCAAACACAAAGAATGTCATCTGCATACCTAAACCAGCACAGAACATTTTTGGTTAGCTTAAAATTACTCCTAAAGATACATTTTTCAAAATAGTTCATAAATATTTCACTGAGAAGTGGAGACAACGGTGAGCCAATAGCTAAACCATTCGTTTGTTTATATATTTTATTGTTGAAGTTAAAATAATTTTGTTTGATGCATAAGTCCATTAGTGAAATCAATTCTGAATTTTTAACAAGGTCCTTACTTTTGTCATTTATGATATTTTTTGCGAGCTCTAAGGATCTCCAACCTGGTATGCTTGGATATAGGTTAGTGACATCAAAGGATACCAGTTTTGCATTATGAGGCATTTCTATGTTATTTAATTTATCAATTAATTCCAATGAGTTTTTGATTGAGTATTCAGCTTTAAATTGGGTTAGATTATAAAACTGTTCTTTGACAAACTTACATATTTTATAGGTTGGTGCCTGGTTATATGAGACTACAGGTCTTATAGGTATATTGTTTTTGTGTAATTTGGCTAAGCCATATAATTGCGGTATTTGTGGATTCATTATACACAAATTCTTTTTAAAATTTTGGTTCATGATGGAGCTACAATTTTTAAGGACGGATTTTACTTTAGTCTGCAGAGAATTTAAAGGGCTGGTTTTTATTACTTGAAATTTATTGTTATTAAGAAATTCTAGGACTTTTTCTTCATAATCCTTTCTATGAAATATAACTATTGATTCACCTTTGTCTGCCTTGGTTAATGTTAAATTATTATCTTTCAAAGTCTTTTTGATGTTCATGGCCGTGGCTAGTTCCTTCCGGGCGATGTTATTCACTTGACACATGGCGATGGATTTCTTGATGTCGGCTGCACATTTTTGTCCTCATTACGAAGTAGTGCAACAGCGTCCACAGCGAGCTGCTCTATTTGGTTGGGAACATTTTTTTGAATTAGGGAATATTTGAGCCCTTTTGACAAAAGGTCCAGTTCTTCATCCCTAAATTTATGGTTCGATAGGTTAAACACTTTTTCTGCGAATTTTAAATCTTGACTTTTGTCGCTTGTGTTAATGTTAGGTATTCCGTTAATCTGGTCACATTTTAATTTATTTAGTTTTTTATCCAGAGTTTTTTTCTTTTTCGATCCAAATGCACTGACAGATTCATACACATAATCGTTAAAAAGGTCCCACTCAACCGGATGCAAACAATGAATGAGTTCTGTATGTAAAAGTTTTATATAATTTTGTAAGACGTTCTTTTGTATATGACCCTGTTTGATTTCTTTGTTAAGCCATGTTTTTTTAGCACTTTTCACTGATTCTTGGCCTGATTTGGTTTTACTATTGGTATAAATATTAATGTATCTAGGAATAAGTCCATTTTTCTTACAGCACTGGTTGAAATATATTTTAAGAGACAACATTCTATCTTTAAGCTTGAACTTTTTATATATTTTCGCCTTTTTTGCCGTACTGGCATTTAATATGTTGTTTATAGTTAAGGCATTAACGTTGTGGAGGTTTAAAGACATTGTAATTTATTTTTAACAAACACTGTTTATTCCACTTTTTTATGACGGTATAACCCTACCGGTTTCAAGGCTTTCACCTCATCTTCAGGGGAGCGCAAACAAGACTAAATGCTGTTCGGACTGGTACCGATATAGACACTTCAACGGTTGGAGGCGGGAGGGGTGAGGGGAAGGCTAGGTATTATTTCGGCCAAGAGCGGGGAGATTTTGGGGAAATAACTATTCAACAGATGCTCTGATCTGTATATTGACTTAGAAATTTCTAGGGCCTCCAATCTGTCCAATCTATTTCCGTTGTCGCTAATATGTAAGAATTTGGCATCATTGATAGAAAAAGTATGATTCTCACGGTGACAATGATTAGCCATTTCAGAATAAATTAGAGGATTTGTTAAGGCAGATTGGTGTTCACGAAATCTCTTTTCAAAAGATCTTCCTGTCTTTCCTATATAGAAATTATCACAGTCAGCACATAAAAGTTTATACACACCGCTGTTGTTAAGTATTCCATTTTTGCCTTTCCCATTAAATAAGAGTTTCCGGAGATTGAAGTTAGTGTAAAAAGCTGGCTTTATGTGACTTGGAATATTTTTGGTTATTTCATTTGATATATTTTTTATAAATAGGACTTTGCTCCATTTATAGGTATGCTTATAGGTGTCGTTAAATATATAATCTTTTATGAGTTTCTTTTTTGTTTTGTTTTTTAAAAGTGAATCAATGAGGCTTCCAGGATAGCCATTATTTGTAGCAATTTTTTTGATGGTTATTAATTCCTTTTTAAAAATTGTCGTCGGTTAATGGGACACTGAGCAATCTATGAAGCATACAGTTAAAGGCGGCGAATTTATGATTATTAGGATGGTTAGAAGTTGCTGGAATTATGGAGTCTGAATAAGTATTTTTCCTATATATATCAAAGTCAAATGTGCCTTTTTTCCGAGATAATGTTAGGTCCAAGAAATTTAATTTTCCGTCCTGTTCTGTTTCTAATGTAAATTTTATAAAACTTTCTATAGAATTTAAATATTTAAGAAAATGGTGTAATTGTCTATCGGTACCCGTCCAAACACAAAGAATGTCATCTGCATACCTAAACCAGCACAGAACATTTTTGGTTAGCTTAAAATTACTCCTAAAGATACATTTTTCAAAATAGTTCATAAATATTTCACTGAGAAGTGGAGACAACGGTGAGCCAATAGCTAAACCATTCGTTTGTTTATATATTTTATTGTTGAAGTTAAAATAATTTTGTTTGATGCATAAGTCCATTAGTGAAATCAATTCTGAATTTTAACAAGGTCCTTACTTTTGTCATTTATGATATTTTTTGCGAGCTCTAAGGATCTCCAACCTGGTATGCTTGGATATAGGTTAGTGACATCAAAGGATACCAGTTTTGCATTATGAGGCATTTCTATGTTATTTAATTTATCAATTAATTCCAATGAGTTTTTGATTGAGTATTCAGCTTTAAATTGGGTTAGATTATAAAACTGTTCTTTGACAAACTTACATATTTTATAGGTTGGTGCCTGGTTATATGAGACTACAGGTCTTATAGGTATATTGTTTTTGTGTAATTTGGCTAAGCCATATAATTGCGGTATTTGTGGATTCATTATACACAAATTCTTTTTAAAATTTTGGTTCATGATGGAGCTACAATTTTTAAGGACGGATTTTACTTTAGTCTGCAGAGAATTTAAAGGGCTGGTTTTTATTACTTGAAATTTATTGTTATTAAGAAATTCTAGGACTTTTTCTTCATAATCCTTTCTATGAAATATAACTATTGATTCACCTTTGTCTGCCTTGGTTAATGTTAAATTATTATCTTTCAAAGTCTTTTTGATGTTCATGGCCGTGGCTAGTTCCTTCCGGGCGATGTTATTCACTTGACACATGGCGATGGATTTCTTGATGTCGGCTGCACATTTGTATTGCACATTTTTGTCCTCATTACGAAGTAGTGCAACAGCGTCCACAGCGAGCTGCTCTATTTGGTTGGGAACATTTTTTTGAATTAGGGAATATTTGAGCCCTTTTGACAAAAGGTCCAGTTCTTCATCCCTAAATTTATGGTTCGATAGGTTAAACACTTTTTCTGCGAATTTTAAATCTTGACTTTTGTCGCTTGTGTTAATGTTAGGTATTCCGTTAATCTGGTCACATTTTAATTTATTTAGTTTTTTATCCAGAGTTTTTTTCTTTTTCGATCCAAATGCACTGACAGATTCATACACATAATCGTTAAAAAGGTCCCACTCAACCGGATGCAAACAATGAATGAGTTCTGTATGTAAAAGTTTTATATAATTTTGTAAGACGTTCTTTTGTATATGACCCTGTTTGATTTCTTTGTTAAGCCATGTTTTTTTAGCACTTTTCACTGATTCTTGGCCTGATTTGGTTTTACTATTGGTATAAATATTAATGTATCTAGGAATAAGTCCATTTTTCTTACAGCACTGGTTGAAATATATTTTAAGAGACAACATTCTATCTTTAAGCTTGAACTTTTTATATATTTTCGCCTTTTTTGCCGTACTGGCATTTAATATGTTGTTTATAGTTAAGGCATTAACGTTGTGGAGGTTTAAAGACATTGTAATTTATTTTTAACAAACACTGTTTATTCCACTTTTTTATGACGGTATAACCCTACCGGTTTCAAGGCTTTCACCTCATCTTCAGGGGAGCGCAAACAAGACTAAATGCTGTTCGGACTGGTACCGATATAGACACTTCAACGGTTGGAGGCGGGAGGGGTGAGGGGAAGGCTAGGTATTATTTCGGCCAAGAGCGGGGAGATTTTGGGGAAATAACTATTCAACAGATGCTCTGATCTGTATATTGACTTAGAAATTTCTAGGGCCTCCAATCTGTCCAATCTATTTCCGTTGTCGCTAATATGTAAGAATTTGGCATCATTGATAGAAAAAGTATGATTCTCACGGTGACAATGATTAGCCATTTCAGAATAAATTAGAGGATTTGTTAAGGCAGATTGGTGTTCACGAAATCTCTTTTCAAAAGATCTTCCTGTCTTTCCTATATAGAAATTATCACAGTCAGCACATAAAAGTTTATACACACCGCTGTTGTTAAGTATTCCATTTTTGCCTTTCCCATTAAATAAGAGTTTCCGGAGATTGAAGTTAGTGTAAAAAGCTGGCTTTATGTGACTTGGAATATTTTTGGTTATTTCATTTGATATATTTTTTATAAATAGGACTTTGCTCCATTTATAGGTATGCTTATAGGTGTCGTTAAATATATAATCTTTTATGAGTTTCTTTTTTGTTTTGTTTTTTAAAAGTGAATCAATGAGGCTTCCAGGATAGCCATTATTTGTAGCAATTTTTTTGATGGTTATTAATTCCTTTTTAAAATTGTCGTCGGTTAATGGGACACTGAGCAATCTATGAAGCATACAGTTAAAGGCGGCGAATTTATGATTATTAGGATGGTTAGAAGTTGCTGGAATTATGGAGTCTGAATAAGTATTTTTCCTATATATATCAAAGTCAAATGTGCCTTTTTTCCGAGATAATGTTAGGTCCAAGAAATTTAATTTTCCGTCCTGTTCTGTTTCTAATGTAAATTTTATAAAACTTTCTATAGAATTTAAATATTTAAGAAAATGGTGTAATTGTCTATCGGTACCCGTCCAAACACAAAGAATGTCATCTGCATACCTAAACCAGCACAGAACATTTTTGGTTAGCTTAAAATTACTCCTAAAGATACATTTTTCAAAATAGTTCATAAATATTTCACTGAGAAGTGGAGACAACGGTGAGCCAATAGCTAAACCATTCGTTTGTTTATATATTTTATTGTTGAAGTTAAAATAATTTTGTTTGATGCATAAGTCCATTAGTGAAATCAATTCTGAATTTTTAACAAGGTCCTTACTTTTGTCATTTATGATATTTTTTGCGAGCTCTAAGGATCTCCAACCTGGTATGCTTGGATATAGGTTAGTGACATCAAAGGATACCAGTTTTGCATTATGAGGCATTTCTATGTTATTTAATTTATCAATTAATTCCAATGAGTTTTTGATTGAGTATTCAGCTTTAAATTGGGTTAGATTATAAAACTGTTCTTTGACAAACTTACATATTTTATAGGTTGGTGCCTGGTTATATGAGACTACAGGTCTTATAGGTATATTGTTTTTGTGTAATTTGGCTAAGCCATATAATTGCGGTATTTGTGGATTCATTATACACAAATTCTTTTTAAAATTTTGGTTCATGATGGAGCTACAATTTTTAAGGACGGATTTTACTTTAGTCTGCAGAGAATTTAAAGGGCTGGTTTTTATTACTTGAAATTTATTGTTATTAAGAAATTCTAGGACTTTTTCTTCATAATCCTTTCTATGAAATATAACTATTGATTCACCTTTGTCTGCCTTGGTTAATGTTAAATTATTATCTTTCAAAGTCTTTTTGATGTTCATGGCCGTGGCTAGTTCCTTCCGGGCGATGTTATTCACTTGACACATGGCGATGGATTTCTTGATGTCGGCTGCACATTTTTGTCCTCATTACGAAGTAGTGCAACAGCGTCCACAGCGAGCTGCTCTATTTGGTTGGGAACATTTTTTTGAATTAGGGAATATTTGAGCCCTTTTGACAAAAGGTCCAGTTCTTCATCCCTAAATTTATGGTTCGATAGGTTAAACACTTTTTCTGCGAATTTTAAATCTTGACTTTTGTCGCTTGTGTTAATGTTAGGTATTCCGTTAATCTGGTCACATTTTAATTTATTTAGTTTTTTATCCAGAGTTTTTTTCTTTTTCGATCCAAATGCACTGACAGATTCATACACATAATCGTTAAAAAGGTCCCACTCAACCGGATGCAAACAATGAATGAGTTCTGTATGTAAAAGTTTTATATAATTTTGTAAGACGTTCTTTTGTATATGACCCTGTTTGATTTCTTTGTTAAGCCATGTTTTTTTAGCACTTTTCACTGATTCTTGGCCTGATTTGGTTTTACTATTGGTATAAATATTAATGTATCTAGGAATAAGTCCATTTTTCTTACAGCACTGGTTGAAATATATTTTAAGAGACAACATTCTATCTTTAAGCTTGAACTTTTTATATATTTTCGCCTTTTTTGCCGTACTGGCATTTAATATGTTGTTTATAGTTAAGGCATTAACGTTGTGGAGGTTTAAAGACATTGTAATTTATTTTTAACAAACACTGTTTATTCCACTTTTTTATGACGGTATAACCCTACCGGTTTCAAGGCTTTCACCTCATCTTCAGGGGAGCGCAAACAAGACTAAATGCTGTTCGGACTGGTACCGATATAGACACTTCAACGGTTGGAGGCGGGAGGGGTGAGGGGAAGGCTAGGTATTATTTCGGCCAAGAGCGGGGAGATTTTGGGGAAATAACTATTCAACAGATGCTCTGATCTGTATATTGACTTAGAAATTTCTAGGGCCTCCAATCTGTCCAATCTATTTCCGTTGTCGCTAATATGTAAGAATTTGGCATCATTGATAGAAAAAGTATGATTCTCACGGTGACAATGATTAGCCATTTCAGAATAAATTAGAGGATTTGTTAAGGCAGATTGGTGTTCACGAAATCTCTTTTCAAAAGATCTTCCTGTCTTTCCTATATAGAAATTATCACAGTCAGCACATAAAAGTTTATACACACCGCTGTTGTTAAGTATTCCATTTTTGCCTTTCCCATTAAATAAGAGTTTCCGGAGATTGAAGTTAGTGTAAAAAGCTGGCTTTATGTGACTTGGAATATTTTTGGTTATTTCATTTGATATATTTTTTATAAATAGGACTTTGCTCCATTTATAGGTATAGGTATTTTTTATAGGTATTTTTATAAATAGGACTTTGCTCCATTTATAGGTATATCCAAGCATACCAGGTTGGAGATCCTTAGAGCTCGCAAAAAATATCATAAATGACAAAAGTAAGGACCTTGTTAAAAATTCAGAATTGATTTCACTAATGGACTTATGCATCAAACAAAATTATTTTAACTTCAACAATAAAATATATAAACAAACGAATGGTTTAGCTATTGGCTCACCGTTGTCTCCACTTCTCAGTGAAATATTTATGAACTATTTTGAAAAATGTATCTTTAGGAGTAATTTTAAGCTAACCAAAAATGTTCTGTGCTGGTTTAGGTATGCAGATGACATTCTTTGTGTTTGGACGGGTACCGATAGACAATTACACCATTTTCTTAAATATTTAAATTCTATAGAAAGTTTTATAAAATTTACATTAGAAACAGAACAGGACGGAAAATTAAATTTCTTGGACCTAACATTATCTCGGAAAAAAGGCACATTTGACTTTGATATATATAGGAAAAATACTTATTCAGACTCCATAATTCCAGCAACTTCTAACCATCCTAATAATCATAAATTCGCCGCCTTTAACTGTATGCTTCATAGATTGCTCAGTGTCCCATTAACCGACGACAATTTTAAAAAGGAATTAATAACCATCAAAAAAATTGCTACAAATAATGGCTATCCTGGAAGCCTCATTGATTCACTTTTAAAAAGCAAAACAAAAAAGAAACTCATAAAAGATTATATATTTAACGACACCTATAAGCATACCTATAAATGGAGCAAAGTCCTATTTATAAAAAATATATCAAATGAAATAACCAAAAATATTCCAAGTCACATAAAGCCAGCTTTTTACACTAACTTCAATCTCCGGAAACTCTTATTTAATGGGAAAGGCAAAAATGGAATACTTAACAACAGCGGTGTGTATAAACTTTTATGTGCTGACTGTGATAATTTCTATATAGGAAAGACAGGAAGATCTTTTGAAAAGAGATTTCGTGAACACCAATCTGCCTTAACAAATCCTCTAATTTATTCTGAAATGGCTAATCATTGTCACCGTGAGAATCATACTTTTTCTATCAATGATGCCAAATTCTTACATATTAGCGACAACGGAAATAGATTGGACAGATTGGAGGCCCTAGAAATTTCTAAGTCAATATACAGATCAGAGCATCTGTTGAATAGTTATTTCCCCAAAATCTCCCCGCTCTTGGCCGAAATAATACCTAGCCTTCCCCTCACCCCTCCCGCCTCCAACCGTTGAAGTGTCTATATCGGTACCAGTCCGAACAGCATTTAGTCTTGTTTGCGCTCCCCTGAAGATGAGGTGAAAGCCTTGAAACCGGTAGGGTTATACCGTCATAAAAAAGTGGAATAAACAGTGTTTGTTAAAAATAAATTACAATGATTATTTTATTATTTTTACTACAATTACTACCTTGATAAAGTTTTAGGACTTTATTCATAAAATCGAAAATACAAGTTTATTCATCAAAATCGATATGGTCCCCTTCAAAGTACTCCCCATCGACTGCAACGCACTTACGCCAGCGCTTGATCCAATCCTCGAAACACCGCTGGTACTTAATTTTCGGTATGTCCATCAGAGCCGTTTTCGATTTTTTCATGACATCCTCTCGGGTGCTGTAACGCGTTTCACGAAGCGGAAAACAACACACACAAAATTTAATGCAAACTCGTTGATGCACAGTTGATGCCATTTTCAAACTTGTAAAAAATCGAAAACACGCACAACGGTAGATGTACTCAGTACAGCGTAATGAAATTTGTAGGGAAATGTCCATGATAGATGTGGTAACCTAACAAAAAAAAAAAGAATTCCAATCGAGTGACTAACAGCGCCACACGGTGGCCGGTCCTTAAACTTTTTGATCAAGGTAGTATTTTCAATATTATTATTGACATTATTACTATTAATAATAATAATTTCATTTATATTTTTTTTTATTATTAGTGTTATTATTATGTATTGTATTATTCCCAAATAAGATATACTCGTACATACATCAATCCAAGTATCCTCCAGTCACGACATACCACCATTTGATCGATTGTGACCGCGAAGTAATCCGATTATCGCAGATAGATCTGCCACCACCAGAAACAATAAACACTGGTGACTACAATGGCCACACGAGCCACCAGCGACCACATCTGACCACTTATTTTGCAACCGCACACACAATCGACAGATTAATCTGAAACATCGCTACGTGGGTGTACCTTACCGTATCAATGGACATATTTACTATAATATATAACTCCAACGAGCATCTAATTTCTAAGATGATATTATTTTGATTAAATCAGATTTTTTTTAATTTACATAATTTTATACAAACGATATATTAGTCGTCTTATTAGGGTTTTTTTAACCTGGCGAGTTTATTGCCATCTGGCAATCTCTTCCAACCAACCAGAAAGATGGTTTTTATAAGCCCTAAGTGTTAACCAGATTGGAATCCTATTTAAAAAAAAATTGGGTTCCAGCGGGGATTGAACCCGCAACCTCCGGATCGGCAGACATGTGTCTTACCACCAGGCCACGGAGGGTTATTGCATGTAAGAAAACGAAGAAAAAAGTGAACTGTCGTACTAAAACTATGATACTAGAAAAAGCAATTGTATTATATTACGCTTTTATTGTATACTGTACAACCTGGCGGGTTTATTGCCGTAGAACAATATCTTCAAATGAAAACTAAACTGAAATTCTATTGAAAACAAAATTGTTTCAACAGGAATTGGACCCGCAACCACCGGGTCGGATGACAGGTGTATTACCAACAACTAGGGCACGGGGCTCGATAGTTTTTTTAACGTTGTGGATTCAGTAGATATTTTAAAATCATTTGAGAATAACAAATATCAGGTATAGATTGGCAAAAAATGTGAAATAGAAACGCATTTAGGTAGAAGTCCACAGTACCTTATATGTTAAACAATTTATCTTTTAAAAAATTGTTATTTTTTAGTTATAATTTCTTATTAAAAAAACTTGCCATAGATAACAGTCAAAATTACCGTCTTTGAAACGCAAAAACAAAGTTCTTTAATTCATAGCATCTTCACCGTTATCATAATGCTCCCTCTAATACTGGGTAGAAAAACTAAGTCCTTTAATTCATAGCATCTTCACCGTTGTCATAATGCTCCCACTAATACTGGGTAGAAAAACAAAGTCCTTTAATTCATAGCATCTTCACCGTTATCATAATGCTCCCTCTAATACTGGGTAGAAAAACAAAGTCTTTTAATTCATAGCATCTTCACCGTTATCATAATGCTCCCTCTAATACTGGGTAGAAAAAATATCGATCTTTCAAATAGAGTAACACAGCATGGAATTCGAACCCGTAACCTTCCGTTTGGAAATTCAGGGTGTTACCGCGTGTCTATGTACCTTAACTATTATATTATAATAGGTTGTATCACATGAAATGACTGATTTTTAACGATAAAAATGAAAAATCAGTATTGTAAGGAAAAATACTTTATTTAATCGAAATATCCCCCATTCAAATTCGAAGTTTATTGTCAACGTGTTATACTAAACTATAGATTCCAATAAAACTCCTCATCTTTAGAAAAAAATAAATGTCTAAATGCGTCAACTATGGACTCTTGATTTATAAATATTTTATTTCGAAGAAACAGATCAAGATGTTTAAAAATATGAAAATCAGTTGGTGAATATTCGGCATTTTTTATGTGGTACAATCTTATTGTATACAGTACAGCCTGGTGGGTTTAACCAACCCAAAAATATATCAAAAAGCCGCGAAGGGAAAAAGAGACAAGATTTTTTTTTGTTTTTAAATCTGGGTTAAATTTTTCTCTCTCGGTGCTACACTGGGATTTTCCATAAACATGTATAAAAATAATTAAGAATATTTAAATAACAAAATGATTTTCACGTTTTGAAATTACATGGACATCTTTATCCAGTAAGCCATTGATGATAGCATTGACACCTGTATTAAAAAATCAGCTATAAATTATTAATATTTTACGTCGTCACATTCCGAAGCAGGCATTACGGCAGAATGTTTCAGTTAACACTGGAACACGTATTATACTTAGCGAATATTGTGCTCATAGATCATAATTGATTCTGTATTGGGGCAGGCGCATACTATTCATAGGCACCATCATAAAATGGTAGATCGTCTACGTATTTTAAAACAAACAATATTTCATATAATAATAAAAATACAATTTATACAGCACCGTTTAAAGCAAGAGTTTCCAAACTTTTTTCGGCCGCAGACGCCTTTACCAAAAACTTTTAAAACCGTCGACCCCCTAGTCATTTACTTTACTTACTCAAATTAATAAGTTTGTACAGTACTCGGTATTAAATATTTCACTAGATATCAAAATTTCCATTTTAATAACTTGTAATTAAGAATTGGAAAAGATAAAAGGACTACGGATTATGGCATTATCTTGTGCAACATTTAATATTAAAATCTGGGCTGACGAAAATTAAAGCAAAAAAATACGAGTAGTTTTTGTCATTTTTTGACATTTTTTTAAATAAATATGTAAATTCAAAATAAGGACAAATATTGAAAAATATTCTTAATTAGGTACCTTTTGAAATCATAGATATTTTGAAGTAACAAACAAATAGTAAGGGGGTCTATTTTTGATGTCGTCGATCACCAATTTTTTTATTGAAATTATCGACCCCTAGAACAATCAAATCGACCCCAGGGGATCAATATCGACAACGTTGGAAACTCTTGATTTAGAGGGTTATCTCTCCAAAAGGACGCTCTAACTCGAGATTCAAACCAATTATTACTATTACCAGTCACTATCTTCCAATCCCTACACTCAGCTTTGGATTCGGATCCCGAATAAAAGAGCTCTTGAGGAGAATCTGATCTATAAATTGTCCTTTTATTATTATTATTGAATATTAAAAATATTACAAAATAAATAAACATAAGTTGAGTGTAATAAAGACAGCTGTTGGCTGAAGCCATTAGATTTTGTATTTCTCCACAACTGTACATGTTCAGAAGAACACATTTGGTAAAACTGACAAAGAGAATACGAACTGCAAAGAAACCTTTGTAGATCTTCCGATGTGACAGTAACACATTCGGCTTTGGGTAAAAAAGTGTAGTTTACGTGTGCAGTGTTCATACATAATCATAAATTCTGATAAGATATCCCAACAAAGGATTGTTTTCACGTGCTTCCTAAATCTGTATTCGCCACCCATATCTCTAACACTTAAAGGCAGACCGTTCCACGCCACAAGACTAACAAAGGCGAAAGCTCTGTCTTAATAATCCAGCCAATTAGATCGATTCGGAACAATCAATTTATTCAATGAATACGAAATCGACTTCAAAGTTTTACTCCTCTCCGAAGGAACAACTCTTAAACACAAATTTAAAAAATACAGTGAAGACACCTTACAGTGAAGACACAAAAGAAACAACGTTTGAAATCTTTGAAAATAATAATATTAAAGTAACAACACGACAATCAACTTTATTTCATTTACACACATGTAGAACTCATAAACCCAGAAATCTGTGTGATAATCACATATTGACAATCTTTAAAAATAATAATATTAATGTAACAACACGATAATCAACTTTATTTCATTTACATAAATAAAGTAGAACTCATAAATCCAGAAATCTATATATGATAATCAAACATTTACAGCCATGTAGTACTCATAAGCCCAGAAATATACATATGATAATAAAAAAATACAGACATCTAGAATTCATAAGCCCAGAAATCTATAATATATATGATAATCAAAAAATTACAGACATGTAGAGCTCATTAGCCGATAAATCTATATATGATGATCAAAAATTTAGACACGTACAACTCATAAGCCCAGTAATCTTTATATAATAATAAAAAAAATACAGACATGCAGAACTCATAAGCCCAGAAATCTATATATGATACTCAAAACTTCATATTAAGATGTGAGACCTAGATACGAGTATACCCCCACGTGAGTCGACCCTGAGCGTACTGTACCAATTTTAAAAAATCAACAACATCTCCCAATATTTCCTCCATACGTTTATTCAATAATTTCACACAGTAAATTAGTACAATATATACAAATATTAGATGAGACACGTCTTATTTTCAAGACGTTCTTAATATATGTATAGTTCATACAGTGAAACGAATTTATTTTCATACAGTGAAACAAATTAAACAAAGGCACTCTAATAACAATTTTTCACAATTTTCTAGCCATATAATAGAGACTTATCATAATTTCAAAGATTGTAAGGTTAAAATTTTACAAACGTCACAAAAATTATATGAAACAATGAATTTAGAAACATTAAAGATACAAAAAGCAATAAGCAAAAACAAAAAATGGCAAACTGTTACCACCTCTTAAACATTTTTCCTCTGCTTTTATATTGTCAAATTCTAATGAATATTTGTATTATCGATTTATTTTAATTTAAATCTTTCAGTAAATACACCATACGTATTCTTGATATGGGTGGTCCATAGTAGTAAAGTAACATGACACCAGTCTGATTTAAGCACAGCTCTCATAATAAACCGAGATCTGAAGTGAGCCTCGGAATAAAAGGTAGGAACACGTATTCTAGGGATTAATGTAATTAGTGGAATAAAAAAGTCATTAATTGATAAATATTCGAATATTTATTCATATAAGTAATATAATAAACTTACCCAACATTTTCTTAATTACACGAAGTTATTTTTTAATACAAATTTTAATATTGAAAAATATACTCTTTTAAAGGTTAAAAAATAACTTCGAATCTCATCTCACTCGAGTGTACGCGAAGCTTTATACAAAAGTGTCTCGTAAATAATTCATGATCTGATTTTAAGATGGATTTTTCTCGGAGATTACAGAACGCAGCCTCATGTATCGGATAGACGTATACGACATATTGGAACTTAATTGGAAACAGTGACGGCTTGGATGTATTTGGCCTCAAAATTTTCAAACAAAAAATATTCGTTTCCAATTTGGATATATTGGTATAAAACTCATAAATCATGTTCAGGGTATTCAAGTTTTTGTATACTTGCAGTCGTGTATGTTTCGAGTTCTAACTCTTAATGTCTTGAGAATGTTCCTCTCTCGGCGAAGGGGAAAAGGCATAATGTAAGCGAGGACAGGTAGTCAAGGTGGAGTGATGTTTTTATGAACTTGGAGTTTGTTCATGTGAATATTGAAAGTAAATCTCAACCGAGCACAACACCAAAATCAATTACGAGATTTGTAGAACATCCTCCCAGCGCCCCTTTCTATTCACCCTGGTTTGGATCTTTTGCTAAGAGTAAATAATCTTACAATCCTAGGTTGTGCACAATTGCCGTTGAAAACTAATAAACTCCAACAAGCATGAGTGTAATGGGGTGCATACTATGCAACACATTATGCAAGATTGTCATCTGCACGTTACGCAAGTACTATTGACGATACAAATAGTTCGACATATAAACTTGGGAATCTCTGATTCACACTTTAGAAGTTTTGTGTACCCCTAAAGAAAAGAAACAAAATCAGACTCAAAACCGCGAGGATATTTCACGTACTAACCTCTGCAAACAAAATCCTTTTGTATATTTGTTGTGTCCATGGACATGAATATTATGCAATTTGATTACTCCAAATAATATTGCTATGATAAAGTTTAAAAATAATTGCAAAATTTGGGGAATGATATATTTTTTAACACATCAATGTTTGTTAAAAAATGGCATACGAGTACAAAGGACTCTTTGGATTCTGGAGGCATTAAAAAGCATACGAGTACAAAGGACTCTTTGGATTCTGAAGTCATTAAATAGCATACGAGTACAAAGGACTCTTTGGATTCTGGAGTCATTTAATAGCATACGAGTACAAAGGTTTCTTTGGATTCTGGAGTCATTAAAAAAAACAACTAATTAACAGTGCAATTTTAAATTCTGGGCATAAATATTCGAAAAATCGGAATCCACTGGAATCGAACTGGCGACCGTAAAATGCCTTGATAAGGTGGGTCATTAAAATTCTACGAAGCTTCTAGAAAATCATAGTTCTTAACAAAACAAGAAACATTTGAGACATATGGAAAATAAAACTAGGGATAGAATAAATATGGATATAGATGCCTTTGAAATGTAACAATTGTTAAACAAATTCGAGATAATGGAAATGAAAAAGAATTTAATAGTACTGAGAAATTTTAAACTGAAAGTGGAATAGATACTACTTAAAATGTAGTGGTTATA
The DNA here is from genome assembly GCA_949825065.1 of Odontocerum albicorne. Lineage (NCBI taxonomy): Eukaryota > Metazoa > Arthropoda > Insecta > Trichoptera > Odontoceridae > Odontocerum > Odontocerum albicorne. Next base: position 47,486,062 of record OX463840.1, on the reverse strand, counting down.
ACTAAAAAATGTGTAACTGAAAAATGAATCGAATACTACAGAGAAATAAGGAACTGAAAACAGAGTGGATACTACTGAAAATAGAGTGAATACTATTGAGAAATATGGAGCTAAAAATAGAGCGGGCACTACTGAGAAATATGGAACTGAAAATAAATTGAATGCTACTAAGAAATGTGGAACAAAAAATTGAGTGGATACTACTAAGAAACATGATACTGAAAATAAAGTGGATATTACTGAGAAATACGGAACTGAAAATAGAATGGATGCTACTGAGAAATATGAGTCTGAAAATAAAGTGGATACTTTTGAGAAATATGGAACTGAAAATATAGTGAATACTACTGAGAAATATGTGACCGAAAATGAAGAAGATACTACTGAAAATATAGTGAATACTACTGAGAAATATGAGACTCGAAATAAAGTGGATACTACTGAGAAATATGAAATGAAAATAGAATGGATACTACTGAGAAAAATGGAATCCAAAATTAAGTAGATACTACTGAAAATGTGAGACTAAAAATGAAGTGGATACTACTGAGAAATATGAAACTGAAAATATAGTGAATACTACTGAGAAATATGGAACCGAAAATAAAATGAATACCACTGAGAAACATGGAACTGAAAATAAAGTGGATACTACTGAGAAATATGAAACTGTAAATGAAATAGATACTACCTGGAGATATATAGAATTGAAAATGAAATGGAACAACCCGTGATCAGTACAAAAATTCAATGATTACGAGGTTTCTTTTACATTTTAACTACAATAAATATCTTCTCCCGTTTTTCATCAATTTTTCGTGATTCACTGAGACCGTGCCTGGCAAAAGATCTCCGAGTGTCAAAAACCAGTCAACGCAAATACGCGTTAAGCAATTTGCGCATTAAATCTGCATGCAAATTGTTTCACCTTAAAAATATAGTAATTTTATTTTTTTAAATATACAAAACATTTTAACAATATCCGGGACTAGGCAACTTTAATGTCCAGGAAGGTGTTTCAATATTCCTTGTTGTTTTTTTAACCCAATCAATATATGAGGGAGACGGTACCAAAGAGATACTACAAAGTAACTTAAGGTTTGATGATTTACGTTAAATCGAAGGAATAACGTTAAATATTAACTTAATGGTACTCAATGATATTTTTTTTTAAATTTTGACAACACATAATTATATTTTATTTCCCCATTCTATGCCAGTTTTGGTAGGCAAATAGTAGGCAAATACATCCTTAGATACTAGTAGGTAGGCAAATACATCCTTAGATACTAGTGCATTCTCCCCCTCTGAAGTAGAAATGCTAGATTTCATGAAATAGAGCGGATATAGTAAAAGATGAAGAAGTATGAAACGAGGTCGACTTGTTAATTAGGAACATTGAAATGTAATTTCACAATCGGTGTAGGTATAAATACCAGAAACAAATGACGAAGTGCAATTATAAAGTAAGTTGGAAAACGTGCGAAACTAATCGCTAGCGAAGATTATTGCAACATTACACATATCTTGTGCAATGAATGCACTGCACTGTCTTTTATTCAGCGAGAAGATACTTCGAGTGTAATCAGGATCAAGAAAATTAAGATGCATTTAGAACTGAATTTGACCTAGTATTAATATTAAAAACATTTGAGTTGTCTAAAATTGACGCTCAATTTTAATTTTAAATTAATGCTAACTTTGTTACAAGAGTTATGTATAAACTCACATTTGACATATTTTATTTATCAACTTATGAAAAATAAACGGCACTTATGAGTTCTCTGCTCAATATTAATTAACGTTATAAGATATAATACATTTTTCAAATAAACCATAATTGAATTATAAAACATTAGAAAAATATTATTCTTAAGAAAAATTTTTATACGTGCGAGTATATTTCAAATAAAATATATATAAAATTACCAATGTTTTATGCCTTTATTCCTATGATAATTTTCAATGTACCCTAATTAGTGTTTTAGACATATTAAAAAGCGTGACCGGGAGACAAAAAATGTTTTTGGCTATTTAATCGAGTTCTTAGGTTTATAAACACTGAACGAAGCACGGAATTTATTCATCACTCCACGTGTTAGCAATACTGCCGTACATGAAGGGGCTGGAACTTGGAAACGTCTAAAGCGTATGAGTGTTGTTACCAGACGTGTGAGAGTTGTTACCAGACGTGTGAGAGTTGTTACCAGACGTGTGAGTGTTGTTACCAGACGCGAGTGTTGTTACCAGACGTGTGAGTGTTGTTACCAGACGTGTGAGAGTCGTTACCAGACGAACTGTTTTGTCAGACTTGGATTATTTTTTTTTTCGTTTACCATACTTCTTATGTTGTGGAGATAGTCAGGTCGAATATCAAGTCGAATGCATAGCGCAGCGAAATGTATCTACATTTAGATGTTTTCTACGAAGAATGCTCTCCGTAGACGGAATCTAAACGTCGTCTAATTTCTTTTGAAAGAAACTTGACAACAGTACGATATTTTATTTTGTATATTTCATAACGTAACAAAATAACATGTCTTCTATCAGCTCTGGTTACATACGACAGAGGGTAGAGATATCAAATTATAACTATCACATCGCCCGACTATACGTTGGACGTGACCACGTAGTATTTGTTCAAACAGGCTTTAACTTGTCAAGGGTAGAAACTTTTTGATCTAAGTGGTATAACCAGAACCTTAATGCGAGTAAATACTAAACACTTTCCTATCATTTCGATATATTTATTACCTCGCCGTTTGTATACACAGGATCAATATGTATTCCTGTTGGAGTGTGCGGATAAAATAGAGTGCCAAATTGTCCTTATATTACATGAATCTTCTGATTGTTCCATAAATCTTCTCAAACGACCCTTCGTTTTCTACGATTATAATTTTTTCAAGATTACATTATTTTTATGTAACCATATCTTCTTTGTTCTCCTCTTTCACGTAATCCAATACTATCGTTATAAATTTATAACATCATTATTTCGTCACTCATTGCATGTAAATACGCAAACACCTCAGAGTATTTATTCTTATTGTTACATCATCAGTTTGCATGTATTCTGAACCACTTAATTCTGTTACACATTGTCACACAACATATTCTCCTAAGGGTCATACATTGTCACTTTCTTTATTCTCGTATTTCAGTATGAAAATAATAATTTTGATAATAACAGTTTATTAATTGCGACATTTTTTTTTATTATGGCTGTATTTTCTTATCGTATGATTAATACAAAAGTTCGTGTAACCGTTACGGTGAATATTTTTTTAATATCATTATTTATGTTAAAGTTCACATTCAGTGAAAATATTTTCACTAATTAAGGATGCGAATCCGTAAAAAATAAAACAAAATTAATTAGGTTGTTCGCAATTTCTTCTTAATTTGCTTGAAAATACAAATAGTCTCAGAATGATTGACATATCTAGCTCTCCATTTCACGATAATTAGATACAATATATATTAAAGAACATTGCCCCCAATAATATAAATTATTTATCGCATTACTTCTACCATATTCACGCACTCAATTGAGGAGCAATAATCTAATCTAGATTGGTCCAGGTTTATTCTTTAGACATAACAGACAGTCACCACCTTGCTATACTTTTATTCCACTTAATCTAGATTGGTCCAGGTTTATTCTTTAGACATAACAGACAGCCACCACCTTGCTATACTTTTATTCCACTTAATCTAGATTGGTCCAGTTTTCTTCTTTAGACATAACAGACAGCCACCACCTTGCTATAATTTTATTCCACTTATATATTATACAATATTACACTGTAATTTGTTTTATCAAACACTGTTTATTTCACTTTTTGTAACGGTATAACCCTACCGGTTTCAAGGCTTTCATCTCATAATCAGGGGAGCATAAACAAGTCTTGTTGAGGATGATGAGGTGAAAGCCTTGAAACCGGTAGGGTTATACCTTTACAAAAAGTGGAATAAACGGTGTTTGATAAAAACAAATTACAATGTATTTAAACCTCCACAATGTTAATACCTTAACTATAAATAATACATTATGTATATATTATACATTCATAATCCAATATTTTCTTTAAAATTAAGGCATTAACACTGTGGAGGTTTAAATACATTGATATTTGATTAGTCAAACACTGTTCATTCCGATTTACAAAATATAACGTTATAACCCTACCGGTTACAAGGTTTTCCTCTCATCGCCGGTGGATCGCAAACAAGTGTTACCCTAATGATAAGGTTAAAATCTTGAAACCGGTAGGGTTACACCATTATAACCTTTAAAGTGGAATAAACAGAGTTTGATTAAACAAATAACACTTCATTGTAAATACAATCTGGCGGGTTATAAACTACCATACAAAAGTAAATAAAGCAAGTTCGCAAAAAATATTCAAAAGATTATTCATATTTATGTGATTTATGGATATAAACATATCAAAGTATTATAAAAGTGAGATATCACCAATCAAAGGAAAAGGATGGGGGAGAGGAAAAAAAAATCAGAAATGAAACACATTATATTACTGACTAGAAATTAAGAGTTTTTTCAATCACTTCTTAAAGCACACTGCTTACATGCAAATATTAAGTTTTCCAATATTTTGTATCAAAAAGGTCATTTAACCATTGAAATAAAATAAAATAAATATTACTTTACGGATTATTATCCAACAAATGTATTATCAATACTTAAAATAGAAGCTATTGCACAAAACTGCACATAAAGTGCATTGCCGCTCTAACTGCCGATACAATGTGAATAGGATTGTTAAGACTGAAGGTAACCGACAGAGCAAAAGAGCAGGAAACTGCAGCCAAGCAGTAATTAAGTGAGATAACAAGAAACCAGCCTACACCAACGTGCAATGCGACCAACAGTACTGCTGAGTGACAAACACTTGAAGCCTCGAGGCAACTGACTTTAGTTCAATTATAACTGTTGAACTCTGGAAATATATATTTTTTTAAATTATATCAATAATTTGTATTTTATCAATGATATTGTGTTTTAAATGCAAGACATGTTAATGCATACAAATCATCACACCGTATACCTTGTAGTGCCGGCAGGGAGAAAAGAAATCTGAACTTTTCTATCCACGCACGCAAATTTCGTCTCTTCCATATTCGTGCATCTCGTCCATCATTTATACTTCTTACTTTATTTTCTTTTAAAATCAAGTCAATTTGGTTCAACCATGTTTTTCTCGGTCTACCTCTACCACACACACTTTGCACTTTTGACTTGTATACTCGCGTAGTCATTCATTGTCTCCACATATCTAAACCATCTTAAAACTATTTTCTTGATACATAAAATATTCATTTTATCCAAGCATTAATTTCTGATGCCTGAATTCTATCTTCTTTAAAACATTAAAATTTCAAGCTCCATGATACGGTCTTGGAAACAAATAATTTACAAAACATATTTTGCCCAAAGGCAATATGCCTGTTTAGCTCCCGAATTCAATAAAGGCAAAGGAAGGAAAACAAAGGCAGCCAATCGGAGCGTGGTTGTTATTGCGACAGAAGTTTGAGTACTTGGGCTTGCAAGAGGAATGACTTGTGGCAAGGTTTGTGTGAGCTCTTGAGTTTGGTATTTTTTTATGATTATGTGCGGTATATTGTGGGATGAACGTTTTGGTCTATATGGAGTGATGAAGTGTAAGGAGTTTGATTTCGCGTGATGTATACAAATGCAATTGAGTGTCACTACTGTTTGTCAGGTTGATGAGAATGCGCAACGGGGATTTACGAGTATATAATCAAAAATCGCAAAGGAGTATCGATTTATTTTTTCATGCTATATGTCCTCAGTGAGATACAGGCAAAAGCATAGTTTACTGGGGCCACGACAAATGAAAGGCAACAAACCCAGATCCATTAAAATTGTGTGGCCAACTGAAATTACCTGTTGTTTTTTCGCAAATTGTGTATATTTTTTGTCATGTATTTTTCATTTATTCGTTTTACATGCCCTAACTATCTATCTAAGTGTTCTTCATCATCTTATTCAACACACCACTTTGAGTTGACATTCATCCTTAATCACTTCATTCCGTATTCTTTCTCATATTGTCGCCCCATGTATTATTCTCAGTATACGCATTCTTTCTCATATTGTCGCCGCATGTATTATTCTCAGTATACGCATTCTTTCTCATATTGTCGCCCCATGTATTATTCTCAGTATACGCATTCTTTCTCATGTTGTCGCCCTATGTATTATTCTCAGTATACGCATTCTTTCTCATATTGTCGCCCCATGTATTCTTCTCAGTATGTATACGCATTCTTTCTCATGTTGTCGCCCTATGTATTATTCTCAGTATACGCATTCTTTCTCATATTGTCGCCCCATGTATTCTTCTCAGTATACGCATTCTTTCTCATGTTGTCGCCGTATGTATAATTCTCAATATACGTATTTCTACAGCATTTATTTGACTTTTTAGTATTCTTTCACATTCAGGTTTCACTGCTTTACATCAAAGTTGGCACTAAAATACTGTTATTCTTAGCAGATTTTTTAATTCTCTGGTTCAAGTATATATCGTCCCGATCGATACATTTATATTAAGTAATACGAAATTAAAATTATGAGTGTTCTCAGCATCTTAAATTGCATATCCTAAGATAAAATGGGTGCACTTCGCATGATGGTATATGAATGAAGTATTTATTTTCTTTTTCTGTTTAAATAAACCAAAAAAATGTGTTATATAGGCTGAGTCTATTTTGCATACATACGTCCATATTTAAATACGATTTGCATGTGGATATTGCACTAAATAAACGCATAACGATTTCCAGCACCTGCTTCATCAAAATATCACCAAACTGTAAAATGTATATATTAATCTGTAAAAAAATATGCATTTCATTGGTAGTATTGGATATTACATATTATATTTCATTGGTAGTATTGGATATTACATATTATATATTGCAAACGAACTTTTTTTGTGAAATCATATGATAATCATTTTTAAATACCACATTATTTATATGTCCTTCGTTTATCACGGCTATTGCCCTAAGGTGAAATTAATTTACATCATCACATTGTAATAATAAGCATCATGTATCCGGAAAGTTCATCCGAAGTGAAAAAGATATGTAAAATCTAAAAACACATGTCGCCCAAATAGCACTTCGGGAACTTCACCAGAATTTCCTATAAAGGTGGGGGTACATCAAGGATCAGTACTCAGTCCACTACTGTCATCTTAGTCTTGGACTATTTAACTAACCAGGAAATGAACAATCTCCTAAAGATCCTACTATTTGCAGACGATATCGTATTAATAAGTGAAAAACATGAAGACCTGCAAAATAGTCTGGAAAGGTGGAGAAGAATCTTGGAGGACAATGGATTGAGACTGAGCAAAAAGAAAACAGAGTATCTGTACCTACCATTCGAGAACACAAATGCTGTCACTCCCGTAATGCAAATGGATGGAGAAACATTACCAAATTGTGACTCCTTTAAGTATCTTGGGTCACTCATCCATAGCGATGAAGGATGTGCAGCAGATGTAAGACATAGAATTAGTGTAGGATGGATGAAATTTAGATCAATGACGGGAGTTCTATGTGATCCGAAAATGCCAGTAAAGTTAAAAGGAAAAGTATACCAAACGATTGTCAGATCCGCACTTCTCTATGGCTCCGAATGCTGGACGATGTATAACTCTTACTCCAGGCAACTAGAAACTGTTGAAATGCGCATGCTAAGACGGTCAACTGGTGTGTCCCTAAGAGACAAAATAAAAAGTTCACGCATTCGTGGAAGCCTAGGTGTTACAGACATTAACAGTAAGATGAATGAGAGGCGATTGAGATGGTGTGGGCACGTTGGACGCAGAGCACCCGATCACATTGTGAACCAGGCAATCTCCATGGATCTTCCTCGAATAACAACCAGAGGAAGATCAAAGAATTCATGGGTGGTGCAAAAAGATAACCTGATGCAGAGGCACGGCCTGGGGGACGTAGTCCGGGACAGAAGAGCATACAACCTGAGGACGAGGAGAGCTGACCCCAACAGTCTTCGCAGACAGTGAGTTGGGATGGAGCCAGGGAGAAGAAGAAGACATGTCGCCCAAATAGCACATATGGCCGATAGAAATGGAGCACTTTTTTCACTTTTAGTAATGTAATGAAGTAAATGAGGTGCGCGCTCTAATAATTCAAATACAAAATACAAACATTTTTTTTAATCCACGTCTTGATTGTAGTGTTGCATAAATAATGGTTGTGAGTGAAAATTTTATAGTTTTGACATTCAGCTATCAGACGATGTGTCGGAACGGTATTGTTGTGTTTAATGCGGTATATATGTTATTTTGGAAATTGTGTTTATGTGAGGTAGTAAGTGGTTAAATATTTTATATACAAGCACCGATTTATAACATAACAGTTCAAAAACGTTAAAAAAACTCTGAAACCGTACATGGCATGGGTTAACTGTCTCATGTGGTAATATTTTCTTAACATTGCGTCAATGATGAACGCTGCAATGCTTCTGAAACGTCGCACATCTTTCAAGTCAAGCATATACGAAAATGTGTATGAAAATTTTCAATACGAAAATTATATGAAAAACATGTGGGAAATGTCATCAAATTATGTTTTTTTAATCTTCAAAAATTAACTAATCGTGTATTGCTTAAAAAAAACAGTTTTTTTGTGCTTTAATATGATAGTTAACATATTTTAATATTCCATGACCAATAAATTGATTTTTACCCATTTTAATAAATATAGTACTTATGTATAAGGTGTATGGATATAGAATAAGCTAAAGGTGTGTTTCAAGATAGAAAAGTATGGCATACTGTTCTCTCTGCCTACTCCAACAGGGAAATGGAATTTTGGTATATATTTAAACAATGAAGGATTTTGTCTCGATATAATACGCAAAAAGGAATTAATTTATTAATTTAATAATCTTTCAAATAAACTACAACTATTGTATATATACTAACGAAAGTATTCTTAAAGAAAAGTAGTGTTTCTTATCAGACGTTACCACTCCTGTATCTGAACGTTAAAAATAATAAGAATTCAATCAGCACACCGACAACACAATCGATCCTGCCAATTAACGTCAGGAGATATCAAATGGAGCCGATCTGGTTCAGGGGATAAGAACCATTGACAAGTGTACTAGTAATAGTTCTAAATAAAACAAACAATCAAAAAGATCACTTGAATAACACTGTTTCGTAATAAAATACCACCTCATGTAAACTTTTCTTAATATCATCGTTGCTGGGTGTCGTAGTCGAGGATCTTCTCGCCATTCCAACGTCAATTCAGTTGAAAAGCTAAGCTGTGCAGCTCAGTTGAAAAGCTAAGATGTGAAGCTCAGTTGAAAAGCTAAGCTGTGCAGCTCAGTTGAAAAGCTAAGATGTGAAGCTCAGTTGAAAAGCTAAGCTGTGCAGCTCAGTTGAAAAGCTAAGATGTGAAGCTCAGTTGAAAAGCTAAGCTGTGCAGCTCAGTTGAAAAGCTAAGATGTGAAGCTCAGTTGAAAAGCTAAGCTGTGAAGCTTAGTTGAAAAGCTAAGAAGTAAGACGATCGGAGCACACCAAAATGTTTTTGATCCTCTTTTTTGAAAAAATAGACATGACCAAAGTTAAAGCTATCCTTACACCCCCCAAATACTAGGCTGGAAAAATGCGTGTGTTATTCGAGGGGAGTAAGTAGCACAGCGCGAGGTTCGAACCGTCGATCTTCCGCGCGGAAGTTCAATGCGTTACCGCGCGGCCATGCACCCAATGTTTTTTTTTACATACAGACATGCCATCAGACTTCTTCCCTGCTGTGGTAGTCAGAGACAACAAAGCGTCAGACTTTCCTATCTCAACTCTCATATTTCCACATACGTACACTTTCTCATACAGCTCCTGCAATTTTTCTTACTTTCTTACTTTTCCTTCTTTTTGTAAATATAACAGTAAGTTCTTAAGCTAAAGAAGAACATTGAAATAGATAAAATATAGTTTGGAAGTAAAATCCACCCATCAGCTGAGTCCACCAAGATCAAGGGTGGAAACACAAATTACTTAGGAAACATGCGAATAATAAAATATAAGAAATCGACTTTTTTTTAAACAAAAAAAAAATATTTCAGATCTCAATAAAAGTTTTACAATCCCTGAACCATGTATACGTATAAATAATTTAGAGGCAAACTATTCGCCAGCATGTGCGCCGAGCACTGCTTCAGGCTATAAATCCACCGCTGGCAATTAAATTATGAGTGAAACAATGCCATGCTGGTGAGGAAACAGGAGGGTTATGCAAGAGAGTGCCACCAGGCACCAGCAGATCTCCTCTCGCAGCTATCCGCAAGTGAGCTTAAATGTTAATACGGTCACCAGAGCTGCATTAAAAATTAGGGGTAGCCAACCTTTGAAGACAAAATTTGATCGGTCATTTATTAATCTCTTATTTAATTAAATCCGCCTTCTCAACTCTCTGAATATTCAGTTTGATGATTATTTATAAAGTTATTCACAATTTCTTCGTATTGAAAGATACTGGGAGACTTATATTTTAACTCAAATATTTTTTTTCTAAATTGCCCTATAATTTCGTTTTTTTATTACCCTTGTGATATATTTCATTTTCCCTTGTAATATGAATTGAATTAAATTAATTGAAGATATGTACACTGAGAAAAAAACATGGGGTGACGATTTATGATAGAATACAAAATTAAGTTATGAGAGATGAATGTGAACTTAAGGCTGGAGTATTAAGTAAGATGAAGAAGAGCAACCTGAGATGGTTTGACATGAGGAACGAAAGAATGAAGAAAACTAAGAAAACAGATATTCACTACAAATATGAGTGGAAAGCGTGGAAAAGGACCAAGATAAGTAAGATTGGATCAATTGTTTGATATTTTCAAAAAGGGAGTGTAAAAAGTTAGGGAAATCGTAGGAATTGTATGAGAAGATCTATGGATGTACATATAGATGTGCATCGTGATCGGAACTCTGGCACTCACTCCTCGCTGCCTACCCAGACAGGGAAACGGCGTTTTGGTATGTTTGTAATTAAACGAATTGAATTTCAAATATTATTTTCTTATCGTGTTATAATACAATATTATTTTCATGCATCACATTTTGAAATATACAAATATATGCGTATGCCATATTGTTAGTTTTTTTTTTTTTGAAGATGTTTTAAAATTGTTACTGTGGGATCTAAAGGGCACTTGAACGTCCTTTATTTTGTCAATAAATAAAAAAATACATAATAAATAGACCAATTAAAAGTAAACTAAAGCAACAAACATATCCAGCTTTTTTCACAAGATAGTACTATATAGACAAACAGTGTGTGTAGAATATTATATAGACAAACAGTGTGTGTAGACAAACTTTATTGACAGAGAGAAATTGTTCTCAAGAACTGTATAATTAATACTTACACGGTCCTAAAGACTAAAAATGAGAAAATATTATAAAAAATATATGAATTTTATCAAAATGAATTTATTGAGGTGTACCACAAGGATGAATGATTGAATCTTTAACAATTTTTCAAACTTAACGTTATGGAACTCCATATTAGATTTCAATTATTAATTATTTGGTTATTCCACTTGGGAGTGAATAGACTACGCACGATTCCGTTGAAAGCTGGCCCTAGTTGGACCTAAGCATTGCTCTCATATTATACAAAGATCATTCTGCCTGAAGATAGCCTTGAGATATGATGTAGAAACATGTGTTGTAGAGATTAATATAATTAGTGGAATAATAAACTAATTTATTATTAAATGTTCTATATTCTCTAATTTATTTATTAAATAAAAAGGCATTTAAACCTCGTGGCTGTTCATGTGCAAAAATAAGTGCATTTTGTACCACAAATTTTAACCTCAGGCTTCAAACAATTTCTTCCGCAGATGCGAGTGTCTTTCAATAGTTTGAACAAAATATTTTATTTTTATTTTTTTATTTTTTACACATGACAAGAAATATACACAATTTGCGAAAAAACAACAGGTAATTTGATTTGGACATACAATTTTAATGTATCTGGATTTGTTGCCTTTCATTTGTCGTATCCCCAGTAAACTAGGTTTTTGCCTGTATCTCACTGTGGACATTTGGTGTTTAATGTTTAATAAATAATAATTAATAGATAAATAAAGGTAGCAACATAGTATGTACATAATATATTTAAATACACTTTAAAAAAACTCATAAATAACCGATACATTTTAGAGAGAAGCTATCAAAAGTCTGGGTTCGTCTAATAACATCCCAACATTTATGACATTTCAACATTTATGACATTTCAACCACAGCTTTTGCCTGTATCTCACTGAGGATATTGCATCGAATCTTTAGAGAGCGATCCGTGCAATTTAAGACTGATAGACTTCTTGTGTTTTTTTTTAAAGTAAAAGACGGGGCTTTGTTGTTTAAATAATTTCTTAGTATATTCATAAGTTGGAAAAGAATAATGCCCATCAAATCGAGGTCGTCAATGCTCAACCTGTAACGTTTTGAGGATTTGGATTTTATTACCGTAGCTAGAGGTATTAACATGTGTCATGGTGATTTATCTTATTAATGGAATAACAAAATTATTTTATTATTAAAGAATTTGGTAGATTTTAATTCAGAAGTTTTTACATAGTTAAAACACCGTGATTATAACAACTTCCGAAATTATGTGATCAACAGATGACAAAATCGTCCATGAATTTTTGTTTACGTACCGGATCAAATCAGGAATGTCGAATGTGGAGCTTGCAATGAACAACGATCTGTGCCGCCGCAGCCCTGCTGCCACTTCGCTGGTAATCTCCGCCCGAAGGCTGACTGGTTTAATTGTATTACGGGGATTGCACAATGCAAACACTGTAACTCACAGAGGTCCGGGCCCTTGCTAACAATTGTGCACTTGCTCAATTCGAAATTCAGATATTTTTTTTTAAATAACGTAAGAATCGTCAAAAATAGAACATTAAATATATTTACATATATAATAAATTTAATAGAATTTTTTTTCAAAATTGTCTGAAGTTACGATGTAACGTTTTTCAATGTTGTCTGAAGTTACTATGTAACGTTTTTCAATGTTGTCGGAAATTCCAACATTATGTTATGCAATGCTGTTTGAAATTCCAGCATTATGTTATGCAATGCTGTTTGAAATTCCAACATTATGTTATGCAATGCTGTTTGAAATTCCAACATTATGTTATGCAATACTGTTTAAAATCGAAATATTAGGTTCTTAAACGTTATTTGAAATTGCAATATCATATTGTATTATATAGTGCTCTATATTGTCTAAAAGTAATAAACTAAGTCCATTATTATCTGAAATTACAATATTACATTTTATAATGACTGAAATTGTAATATAATGCTCTTAAAAGTTGTCTGACATTTCAATACTGCATTTTACAGTATTATCTAAAATTGTAAAATTATGTATTTTTCAATAGTGTCTAAAATTAAAATACTGTATTCATCAGTCTTATCTGAAATTGCAAAATTATGTTTTTCAATTTGGTTTATAACTGAATATTATATTTTTCAATGTTGTCTGAAATTATAATATAATGTTCTTAAACGTTGTCTGATATTGCAATATTGTATTTTATAGTGCTGTCTAAAATTATATTCTTCAATAGTGTATAAAATTAAAATACTAAATTCTTCAGTATTATCTGAATTGCAATATTATATTTTTCAATGTTGTTTGAAACTGCCATATTTTGTTCTTCAGTGTTGTCTGAAATTGCAATATCATGTTTTTTAATGTTGTCTGAAATTTTAAAATATTTTTATTAAACGTTATTTAATATTGCAATATTGTATTTTGCAATGTTGCCTTAAATTTTTACAATGTGTTTTTCAATATTGTTTAACATTTTACTATGTTCTTTAGTGTTGTGTTTTTCAATGGTTTCTGAAATTGCAATATTACATAAAATGTATTTTTGATAAAGTATTTTCCTTTCACTCAATTAATCACACACTTGTGATGAAATGTGACACCAAATAGTTCTAACCAAAGCTATCTTTACCTATTTCGCTTGAAAATAACCTCGGATAGAGTGTACAATTGAAACACAACTAGGAGAACAACAAAGTAATATTTCAAAGAGTTCCACAAAACTTTTGATAAACTGTATTAACCTTTTGTTGTTTATGGATATGACGATCTCTTTCAAGGAATCAGAAAGATGTTAAACAAGCCATAAGTAAAAACAGGCCCCTTCTTAAAAAAACCGAGTGCGAAAACGATCCGAATCTGCGACTCCGGATTGCAACAGAGACGCATTACCAACTAGTCCCCATAAAAAAGAGATGTATTTTATTCGAAATACCTAAATTTAGCATATCCCAAATATGGGAAAACCAACCTGTTGTTGCGAATAAACGTAGAAATTTTTATATTAAATTTATCAATAAAAAACCAGCCGAGTTAGTCGCACAAGTATTTAATACAAATTAATTAATAAGAAATTCCACTTCCGTTTCGGGAATACAGGATGCTGTTGTACGCAAGGTTTTGAGTCCAGATAAATACTATTTTACCAAGATATGGGAATTATCTGTAACAGATAGCGTGTGCGTGCCCGACAACTATATAATTTTTAATGTCTATTTTTGTATTATCGCAACAAAGAAACGTATACAGGGTGACCAATTCTTGATGCAGAATATTAAATAAAGTGTCGCCCTTTGTTAATCTCTATTATTTTAATTTTATTTTAAGATGAATACATGACGTGACAATTTATGACAGGATACGAAATGAAGTAACTATAAATTAATGTGATTTGAAGACCTGTGTGTTAAGTAAGATATAAAAGAGCACTCTAAGATGGATTGGGTATTCATGAAGGAATTAATGAAAGAAGACAAAATAAAAATACAGTGCAAATGTGTGAGGAAAGTTGTGGTAGAGGGAGACCAAGGAAAGTGTAATTAGATCAAGTGAATGATACTTTGAATAGAATTAAAACCTTCATGCATCAACATGTATGAAGGTTTTAATTCTGCAAAGCAACTTGCATCTCGTTCTACTAATGAGGCCATGTGTTTTCTATATCTCAATATATATCCATAAAATTCCCACAAAATTCTCAAAAAATCCAATATTTGTTGTATGTATGCGTTATTCCACTAAAAACAAATCTGAGTTCTTTACCTCTATAAAATGAGTCTTCGACAATTACATAAGTCTGCTTGGTGAAGTTTGGTAATATTTTGTGGTATACATACATAACATATATTGAACTTAAATATACATTTAATTATTAAATAATTTTAAAACAATGACTGTAATTTATTATTACTACTGCTTTTTGTATCTTCATGTTAGTTTAAGATAAAGTTTTGTATTATTTGTCAATAATTTTAAGTACTTGTATAACCTGTCATATGTTCATTTGTATTTAAAGACACTGTTGTGTCGTTAATTAAATAAATAAATAAATAAAGGAAATACAAAAAGTCAGAAAAATGTTATGCGTTGTATGACAAGGTGTATGAATGTGGAAGAGGCCGAATATGTTTGTATTGTGATAAAAAAAGTCTGGCGCTCTCTTCTCTGATGATACGTAATAATATAGGTTTTTAAATGTACAGACCAAACCCAATTACGTAGAAAGCTAAAAATAATACAGCTGTCCCCTATTTACGCGATCTATTTTCACATAAATTCACTTTATTGCAGTCTATTCTGTTTTGAAACTGAAATGCATAATAATACCTTTTTAAAATATTTATTAGACTTTTAAATATATATATTTTTTTTTTTTGCTTTTGGTAACATCGTATTATTTTATTAACTTGTTTCGTGATTATAGTTTTGGATGTCAAAATCAAGTGACCTTGGGACATCCTACATTTTTTTTTTAAATTTATTCTCATTAAAATGTGTGGTTTATTATTTTTATCAGTAAACACTTAAAAAGAGTTATTAAAAAATAACTTAAGGTAACTAGATAAAAATAAAATATCTGACAATACATAAACTTTTTTAAATAGCATTAAATGGTTAAATTTACACGGTTTTCATGCACACGCTATTTTCCTGGAACCAATTACCCACTTGAATAGAGGAGTTACTGTATACAGTATAAAACACATAAGAAATAACACATTTATCGAAACAACTAACTCGCATTACCAAGAAAGTTCAATATGCTTTCTTAGAAAACATTTCCTGAAATGTTGAAAATGTCAATATTCGAGACCCATTCACTGGCGACACAACCCTCGAAACAAAATTTGTTTGTAAGTGTTTTTAACCTAATGCCATTCTGAACACATCAATCTCAGTATCTCAAATGGTTGTCAGGGGCATAAAAATTATTTTATCTCTTTTATTCAAAATTCATAAACAGTTGGCAGTTATCTATTTAAAGTTTGATCATTTCAAACTTAGTATCTGAATTTTTATAAATCAAATAAATACACATATTCATCAATTTACGCGGTTTTACCTTAATGCGGTTTAGAAAAATATGTTTTTTTATTATCCTTTTTCCTCGTTACTTGAATTTTATCTAGCAACTCATACATCTGGACGACTGAGCATTCGCTTCCATCAACGGGATCGTCACTGAAGTTATGGTCAGCGGAGAGATATACCAGCAATCAGCCATAAAATGTTCCGCCAACGTTTCCTTCGTCGAATTCTTCGGATCCACTGAAGTAATCATGTCACAAACGTTTCGGCCCTACAACGCTCCAACTGGAAACCAGTCCAGACCAGACATGTGATATGCATGGGCGATCATAGACCCCCAAAACGAGTCTAGTACTGGGAAGTAGTGGGCAAGCGAAGGGTTGGTGGGCAGAGAAATCGCTTTAAGGATAGTCTGCGAAAGTCGCTGAATTTGTACGGGACACTTGAGAACTGGCAATGCGTGGCTCAGGACCGAGAAGGATGGAAAGCCATCTGTTCTCATGCTGATGGCGTCTCAACGGCTAGACGCGAGACAAACAGTCAGCGTGCTTCTCCCATGATGTTGAACCTTGAGTCCTTCGTCACTGCTATTATTATCACTCTTAGGTGTGTCGCCACCGGAGGAGTTCCTTCTTCACGCTCATAAAAAATAAAGAAGATTTCGATCTTCTAGTGTAGATCCCGTTGGGTGGGGAATTATTTGGTTCCCCATAACTACGTAGGTGGGGGTGGGATCGAATTGAAATTAAAAAGTTAATACCAATATATTGAAAAAACATCAGAAATGAATGTTCGATTAAAATATGACCTCAATTCAGAAGGAAAGGAATAAGTAGACGAAGCAACCCTGATTCTCAAATAAGGTAAGGCGAGAATCACAAATAAGAGATATTATACTCATATTACACTAGCTGAGAGCTAGTTTTAATGGGCCTCGCTGTTTTACATACAAACATACATATCATCACACCGTGTCCCTAACGGGGTAGTCTAAGCTAACAAATATCCAAATTTATATATCCAAGTGCACAACTTTCATCTCCTCCACATTCATACATCTCGTCATACACAATATTCTATTATTCATACTTCTCACTTTACGTCCTTTCAGATTCTGGTCCATTTGGTCCAGCCACGTTTTCCTCGATCTATCTCTTCCACGCACACCTTGCACTTCTGGATTATATACTCGTTAAGTCATTCATTCTCTCTACATGACAGAACCATTTTATCCATGCATTCATTTCTGATGTCTTCATTCCGCCGTCTTTCAAACATTGACACTCCACAGATTTTCCTTATTCCACGCATCTCCACTACATTAATCTTACTACTGTCCTTCTTCTGCCAAGTACAAATTTGATTTACATACATCAAGGTAGACAACAACACTCCATGATGCATTATTATGATTGCTACTGTTGATAGTACGTGGTTGTTGTATATAACATTAAGTGCTCCTCGTTAGGAGCTCGCTGTTTTAAAAGTGGGAAAACTTTCAAAAGTTCAAAATTTAAATGTTTTTTTTTTTAATTGTATGAGGTGCATGATCGTAAATGAGAAGTATGGCCGCGCGGTAACGCACTGGACTTCCGTGCGGAAAGTCGTCGGTTCGAACCCCGCGCAGTGCTACTCCCCTCGAATGACACAGGCACATTTTCCGCCTAGTGTTCAAAGTTATAAGGATACCTATGATATGACTTAAAAAAAAGATAACGAAACTAAACTTAACTTGGATGTTAAGAGACTTAATTTCTGAAAAACAGAAGTTTTAAGAATTGGAATATTTTACAGATAATGCAGAAAGTAAAATACGTTCCATTGCATGAACTTATTTTTTGTTTACAAATGTGAGTTTGAAACGCAATTTTGAAATGTTTATATTTATTGTTTGAAAAATGTAATTATACATTTGCATGCAACGTTGTTTATATATGCGCAGAGCTGATTGTGTGTACCTTATATGTGTTGTATTAAAAAAAAACAAATGTGGATGTTAGTGTGAATATACTCGTAGATCGAGTTCGCTTCACTCGTTCATATGTACACTTTTGCTGTATACAGTATAGTCTGGTGAGTTTATAGCCATGTGGCAACCTATTCCAACATAACACGCAGATTTAAAGATATCTTTAATGAAAACCTGAATTAAACATGTTTGAGAAAGAAATAGGCACCGACGGGAATTGAACCCGCACACCCGGGACACAAGATCCTATCAACTAAACCACAAGGTTCGTGGTAGTAATTTGAAAAAAAATTATAATCATACTTTTAAGGTATATTTTTTATAGTTAAGGCATTAACATTGTGGAGGTTTAAAGTCATTGTAATTTTTTATCAAACACTGTTTATTCCACTTTACGTAACGGTATAACCCTACCGGTTTCAAGGTTATCCCCCCATCATCAGGGGAGCACAAACAAGTCTTGTTTGTGCTTCACTGAGGATGAGGTGAAAACCATGAAACCGGTAGGGTTATTCCGTTAAATAAAGTGGAATAAACAGTGTTTAATAAAAACAAATTACAAACGTTTAAGAAAGCTTCCAAGTTTTTTTTTTATTAAAGAAAGTAAATTATTGTACAAACATTTGTCAAGGCTATACCTATATGCAAATTTATTACTTAACTAATCTTAATTATATGTTATAATTTATGAACTTACTTAATCTTATTTTCCTACATGCGAATATTTTATTTTATTTTTTCAATCTTAATATATGATTTCTTAGAAATAATTAACACCTACATACTAGTTATAACTAGATAACAATTCTTACACTTATTATTTAGCAAAAACAAATCCACTCGTTCAGACTACTTGTATTCCATCACATTCACTCAGACCTTGGTCGTCCCAGCTAATACTGTAGGTGGACTAGTCAGGCAACAGATAATGCTTCGGGAGAAGTATTATGCGCCAAAATAATAACTATTTTTTCGAATGACTTTTTTTTATTTAAGTTATCTGTGATTTACGAATGTACATGCTTATAGCTAGTTTTAAGTTAGATACTAACTTACAAAAAATAAGAGAAGATTTCGTTTTTATTCAATCTATTTTATGCTTATATACAAAATAATATTATTTAATATTAAAGGGTTTGAAACTTCTTAAAATAACTAACTGAACTCCCATTGTCTGAATAACAGAATACGACAACTGCTGAAGATTTTACAAAGTATCCTTGTTGA
This sequence comes from Odontocerum albicorne, assembly GCA_949825065.1. Classification (NCBI taxonomy): domain Eukaryota; kingdom Metazoa; phylum Arthropoda; class Insecta; order Trichoptera; family Odontoceridae; genus Odontocerum; species Odontocerum albicorne. The sequence goes on along the minus strand of OX463840.1, from coordinate 47,466,378 downwards.
CTGAAAGGATTCCTGGAAGACTAGATAATGTCTTTCATGTCCTCTCAATGCCTCGATTGTCCATTCAAGCACTTCTAGTATTTACAGTAATGTTCTTTATACGTCCTGAATGTGTGTTTTACTTATCTTTAACCAGAAGTAATGCAAATTAATATGAACTGTTTGATCAAATTTACTAGAATTTATTTTTTATCACTAAAAATATTCAGCATCGCTCCTCTGCAATAAAGCAAAGATTGTCTTTAGTATTTTCAGTTCATCGCTGTTTCTTATTCAGATCAATATTTTTTATGCATGTCATCAGAATCTGGAAACAGTTACCAGACAATACATAGATTTGCATCCATATTGGCTTCCTTCATTGGCGATTTTTGTTTTCAGTTCATAGTTCTTTCTTCTTCAGATTAATATTTTCTATACATGTCATCAGAACCTGGAAACAGTTACCAGACAATACATAGATTCGCACCCATATTGACTTCCTTCATTGGTGATCTTTATTTTCAATTCATAGTTCTTTCTTCTTCAGATCAATATTTTCTATACATGTCAGAATCTGGAAACAGTTACCAGACAATATATTAGACGCACCCATATTGGCTTCCTTCATTGACGATTTTTGTTTTTAGTTCATCGCTTAATGTTTTCAGTTCTATGCTAACTTTTGTCTGGTTTTTTGGATGAGATTGCCACCTGGCACTTAGCCCTCCAGATTTTTACAATGAAGTGTTTAATAAATATACCTTACTCTTTGGATACTTGGATACTTACAAAGTGGAAAAAGAAGAGTTATTGATAACTTTGAGATTTTCTTCACCACAAATTATATGGTCCAATTTGTGACAATGCCGCGTGGAGACAAAGTATCACAAAGTTAAAATAGTAAAAACGATGCGAACAAATATGTGTAGACTGCGTTGGATTAGATATTTATACCGCATGCAGGTTATTGACCCTGCAAGGAAGGCTTTGAGAGTTCGGTTACTAAAGTTGAGATGGTTGGACGGTATGACAGAGAACTGGCCAACATTGCATGTAACCAAGCGCAGAAGGGATACAGCTGAGAGAAATAAGTGGCAGATAATCCAGCTGGCAGCAAAGCCCATCCTGGGTTGTAGAGCAGATGATGATAATGATAAATCTCTCGGAATGATGATGCAAATCTTTCTTTATTTCCGATTTTATTGTTCATCTCCGTTTTTTCTCCTCTTCTCTGTCATTGGTGATATTTATAAATTTATTTTTCTCCTCTTTTTGTATCCGTTTTGTTTATGTACAATAGACTATTTACAAATCTTTGGTTGATGATGGTTTGGACATGAAGATCAAATGATTGAAGAAAAACTAACAAAATATTTTACAGTGTAAATGTGAGTCGAAAGCGTGCTAGAGGATGACTAAGGAAAATATAGTTTGAGAAAAAAATATTTTGAAAAAAAGAAACATATAAAGTCGGTGAAAACAATTGTATGAGAATATGTATACATTTAGAAGAAACGTAGGTTGTATGTAGAGATAAGAAAGTCTAGTGATCTGTCCTCTCAGCCTGCACTCAGAGGGTAATGACGTAATGGGACATATGTACGTATGTTTAAAAAACTTTGTCTCCTCTCACCCAGCAATTGTTACGAACCCTGTAACTTTTATTTAATTAGTTAGAACAGATTTCATTGTGTCAACAAACCCATTAATTGTACCATGTTGAATCAATAAAAACAACATCAAAGATAAAATGATCCATATACCAATAGGCACGATACACTTATTCTAGGTAAATTTAAAAAAAAAACTAAGAATTCACAGGTAAAATAACACCAAAATGTTAATCAAACCGATATAGACTTTATATAATGTTTCATCACCACACAGACTCTATGCAGACAAAAAGATACATACAAGACCAATATTTATACTCAACAGTACAAACATGTCATCTAACTAACAAACAGTTTATAAAACGTTAATATTTTTTTTACTGGAAGCACGAGCTATATTAATTGCTGTGTACGAGGACGAGAGTGTTTTGATCAGGTGCCCTTACAATGGAATTAAACTGACTATGCAGCTGGTTCTGCAAGCTTGTCCCATGGTATCGGAGGTCGAGATAACACATGGACTTGGTTACCTTAATTGTTGCCACGTGAACTCAACATAACGATTGGGCAAACGTGCAAAACAGAGGACTTAAACATTTTTCTCAAATTGTAGAATCACTAAACTACATTATAAATTTTCAACGAGTATTTTATAGTCAGAGCCTTGTTTGCTTAAAGGCAAACTTAGGGGTTTGCCTAGGGGCGCCACGCAAAAAAATCATAAAAAGGTTATGAAAATATGTAAAACAACGATAATGCTTTATGAAAAAATTGTGTTTACTTCAGATCAAAGCTGCAGCTTAGCAAACGAATAATAAACAAAAAATAGTAACTGTTTATTTAAATATTTGCATTCTTTTAAGAATATTTTTATATACTCGTACATGAAGTTTTTCACTATAGCAAATATATATATATATATATATATATATATATATATATATATATATATATATATATATATATATATATATATATATATATATATATTTAAGATAAGCACTTAAACAAAACAGATTTAACGTATTAGCCACATTATCAATAAATTAGACATACAAGTAAATATGAACTTCAATGAGATCGTAGATGCATTTTGGGAGAATAAAGTAAGACCTTATACTAATGCTGTAGCGTTTTGTTGCGTGTCGCGAGATACTCGTACATCGTCACCCGAAAGAGAAAGGATAAACATAATTTAAATTATGTATTTAGGGGATTTGAGGGGTCGCAATTTGCAAACTGCCTATGGGCGTCGTCTATACAAATCGGCACTGTTTGTGGTCGATACATTCCAATATTTAAATAGCTTTCTTAAGTTGCAAAAGAAGCTTTCTAAATATTCAATATATGGGAATTTTACAAAGAACTTGATAAACGTGACACGACTAAATTAATCAAATTGTTAAAAGGGCAGAGTGAAAAGCTTTTATAAAAGAAAAGTATATGACGAGGTGTATGAAATAAAATATGTGTCAGAATAGAATGAAGTAGAAATCTGTTGTATTTACCTACCCCAAAAGGGGCACACGGTAATGATGATGAGGGTCAATGTCGTAGTTTCCACAACCAATATCAACCCGAAGGTTACAGGTTCGATAAACGTTGAAACTTATTTATTTTAAAAGGTGTTTTAGTCTGAGTTTTACTTAAGCCATCTATAACATTTTTCTGGTTAGTTGGAAAAGATTATAGCATTGAAATAAGACCGCCAGGTTGTACTGTATACAACGGAAATGTAATACTATATGTTATTTATAGTTAAAGCGTTTAAACTGTGGAGGCTTAGAGACATTGTAGTTTGTTTAGTTAAATATTATTTTCTCCACTTAACAAAGCGTTATAACCCTACTGGTTTCAAGGTTTTCCTCTAATTGTGAGACAAACACAAAAAAGTGCTCCCTTAATGGTGAAGGGAAAATCTTGAAACCGGTAGGATTATACTGTTATGTTAAGTGGATAAAACAGTGTTTTAAATTGTATTATCTTTAATTTGTTTAAAAACTTTTGTAGGCTTTTATTTAATAATTCTCACAACAGTTGTAACACATTGCCTTATAGCAATAATACTCACCACAGTTGTAACACATTGCCTTATAGCAATAATACTCACAACAGTTGTAACACATTGCCTTATAGCAATAATACTCACAACAGTTGTAACACATTGCCTTGTAGCAATAATACTCACAACAGTTGTAACACATTGCCTTATAGCAATAAACTAACCGATTTAAAATGGTTAAGTTCTATGTGAAAGGTTTCGACATTAACTTTGTGGTACTCCATATTAGAAAATCTAACAATAATATGGTTGAGTTCTGGTATCTGGGCAGAAATCATTTTTTTTTAAATTAAGATTTTAGATTATTTTCTCTTGGCGCTCGTTTAACACATCTCTTGATGGTTATGAATTGACCAGGCTATGAATGGTTATGTTGCCACATGAATTTACCAGGTTATACTGTATAGAACGAAAGTGTAATAAATGAGAAATGGAAAGCTCGCAGACCATCGGTCACTTTGGAAAGATGGAGCTCACAAGGCTCAGTCTGTTTGTTCTGGCCCGTTCAAACAGCGAGATCTCGGCCGGATAAGCCGAGAGAGTCGCTAATTAAAAGTATTGGGAGGTTGTGTTTGTGTTTACTCTACGCTCTCAGCTCGCGGCTCACACAGCTCGTTGGCGTACTGCAAAAAGACTGCGACAGCACGTGACCAAACAACTTAAATATATAACGTATTACCGCCAATATATACTAATACTGTTACATAACATACCAATCCTCTGAATAAGATCTCTCTGAATAAGAATAATAAGGTTTTTTTACTCTTATTCCAGTAAGATTAGTTTTCTTAAGTGGATGTTATGTGTTAAGCAGTGTTGTCATTCTATTTTTTTTATTTTATTCCAGTAAGATTAGTTTCCTTAAGTTGATGTTATGTGTCAAGCAGTGGTGTCATTCTATTTTTTTTTTCTTTTATTCCAGTAAGATTAGTTTCCTTAAGTGGATGTTATGTGTCAAGCAGTGGTGTCAACTATTTTTTTTCTTTTATTCCAGTAAGATTAGTTTCCTTAAGTGGATGGTATGTGTCCAGCAGTGGTATCATTCTATTTTTTTTCTTTTATTCCAGTAAGATTAGTTTCCTTAAGTGGATGTTATGTGTCAAGCAGTGGTGTCAACTATTTTTTTTCTTTTATTCCAGTAAGATTAGTTTCCTTAAGTGGATATTACGTGTCAAGCAGTATTGTTATTCTATTTTTTTTTTATTCCAGTAAAATAACCTCATAGGAGGATTTTATGTGTCAAGCAGTGGTGTCATTCTATTTTTTAACTTTTATTCCAGTGAAATTAGCTTTCTTAGAAGGATTTTCTGTATCAAGCAGTGGTGTCATTCAATTTTTTGTACTTTTATTCCAGTAAAATCAGCTTCCTTAGGAGGATTTTATGTGTCAAAGAGTGGTGTCATTCAATTTTTTAACAACCTGTTCGCTGTTTTTTCTTTCTTCATAAAAGTATCTGGAAACCATTTTACATATTATGTTTTAGATGTCCATATTTTTTTGCATATATAAAACATGTATGTATACACAATGTAATACTAAATTTAAAAAGTTATTTTGAGAAAAAGTCTTACCAAAAATCAAAATTTAAGTGGGTGACATTTTAAACAGGTTATAAGTTATAGCATAAACCTGCACGGTTTCTTTCTTAGTATATCACCAATATTCTTATTTTTTGTATATATAAAACATGTATGTATACATAATGTAATACTAAATTTAAAAAGTTATTTTGAGAAAAAGTCTTACCACCAAAAATCAAATCAATCGGGATCAAAATTTAAGTGGGTGACATTTTAAACAGGTTATAAGTTATAACATAAACCTGCACGATTTCTTAGTAAATATAATACTAGTATATCACCAGTATTCTTATTTTTTATCCACTGTTTTCACCAAACAATATTAATAATTTATTTTATAGATTGATTTTTATTTTAAATATTGCGATGTATCTTTCTAAAATAAAATTATTTTTACAAATGTATCGAAGTTTTATTCTATAGATTGATTTTTATTTTAAATATTGCGATGTATCTTTCTAAAATAAATGTATTTTTACAAATGTATCGAAGTTTTATTTTATAGATTGATTTTTATTTTAAATATTGCGATGTATTTTTCTAAAATAAAATTATTTTTACGAATGTATCGAAGTTTTATTTTATAGATTTATTTTTATTTTAAATATTGCGATGTATCTTTCTAAAATAAAATTATTTTTACAAATATATCGAAGTTTTATTTTATAGATTGATTTTTATTTTAAATATTGCGATGTATCTTTCTAAAATAAAATTATTTTTTACAAATGTATCGAAGTTTTCATTAAAAACAATATTTTTTCACCATCTTTAGAGCAAACTTAAAATACCTTTCTGATCGTTTCTTTAATGTTGTGTCATCTGTATTATGATGACTTTTTCACAACCAATATTTGTCGAATTATTAGCTATCAAATCAAACTACAAATAACCACTTCTTAAGAATACATACAGTAGATACTAGACGCTTGGCAACTCCAGCCTTTTTAGATACAGGATGCAAATTCAAACTAAAGAATTTTTGTTGCGCAACTTTTATCAAAGGTTAAATTATTGTCTTCCCGTGCCATAAATATCTGCTTACAAAAAAAGCAAAGTAACTGGATGTAATATTAGTGTGATCAATATCGTTCTTGACTTACACATGTTGTTTCAATACGAGGAAACATCCCTTCTTCGAAGATATGGTATTATTTCCAAAATAAATATAAACCTTAGAAAAATATCGTTGAATATTACATCACAGTATTCTCATTGTCACTTAGGTGTGATTGTCTTTAATACCATAAATTTGTCGAGTCAAGGAATGTATCGCATTTTGAAACAGATGTGCATTTTAAAAATATATTCGAACTTATTTTCTAAAAGTTTTGGTTTTACTAATTTGGTATTTTTCTTAACTTGAAAGTTTTAACAACCAGTTCCGTGAACCATGCTAGAATTTAACAACCGGTTCGCGAGACCGGTTGATAAATTCTGAATGTGCACCACTGGTGTCGGGTGTTATGAACACATAACTAATAAGATGACTCGTCAGCAGCAGTATATAATCACTGCAATAAGGGTGAATTGCTACTGATGGTGGTCACATATCTATAAATCCAAAATCCTCTGATGATATTAACCCATGACTAATGAGATGGCTCGTTTTCGGACGTAACAGCAGTACAGCAACCACTACATTATGGGTGAGATGTTACTGATGGTTAGGTCACATATCTAGAAATCCAGAACACCCTAATGGTAAGACCATATAAATAATGAGATGGATCGTCTTTGGATTCAAAAGCAGTATTTAACCACCACAATTCAGATGAGGTGCTTCTAGTGGTTAGATTACATATCTTGAAATCCAGAACTTCCTGATAGTTGAGCGAGTCCAGAAGAGATTTTTGTAACATTATTATTGAAGAGATTATTGCAGAGTATGGATTTTACCATTGGTCCTATCGCACTTTTTAATGAAGGTTCATGGGCATTACTCTTTTAGCTTTAAAAGAGATCTACGCACGTATTTACATATATACGAGTACACATCGCTTACATGAAAAATAGCAAATCTCTCGACAATTATTTACACCTTCATTAATTAAGATTGTTTTTGGTACTGTATTCATGAACTGAGAAATTCACCACTCGCACACTGAATGACCTTGTTGAATGACTTTTAGGATATCAATATCTCGGTGGATAAATTGAGGATTGAGGTCGTCAATAAACTTGGTAGGCATAACTGAACAGAGAAACGTGAATATCATTGTTCCTATCGTATTATGGACATAAATTATTTTTGTTCTCGTATATATGTTATATAGGCATAAATCATAAAATCTCGTATATATATATATATATGGACATAAAATTCCTATACATATTGACATAAATTATTTTCGTTCTCGTAATATGCAAATTATTTTATGCAATTGGGTTAAGCCCACATTAAATTTAAAAAATGCACATACATAACATAACACAATTTGCTTATCGGGATAGACAGAGCCCCAGACTTTCCTATTTTAATACGCATTCTTTGCCTCTTCTAGATCGATACACGTTCTCATATAACTCCTAGATTTTTCTAACTTTGTACGTTTCCTTCTTTCAAAATATGACTTTATCGAACCATAGTTTCGTGGTATTTCTCTACAACACCTTTCACTCACATTCGCACTGTATATTTGTTTTATTAGCCTTTCTTCACTCATTCGTTATACATGCCCAAACCTTATCAAAGTGCTCTTCTTCGTCTTATTCAACACATGCGTCTCAGATTTCTCCGTTGTCTCTACATGAGAGAGTATGGATATTATCACTTGCTTTATGGGGATGCATAGTTACATATCATTAGAGAATGGAAGATCTCTTCGATTTTTTTGTTTACTATCCACTTTTTTTGTTTGCTCTGGGGTAATTTAGTTAACCCATCCGTCCTGAACAGTCTCGGTTTGTATGTTCCGGATAATTATCTGAGACAACGCACCCACAGATTGTTCTTTCAAGCTTTAAATCCAACCACCCTGCATTTTGAATTGCCGGTAAATAGAACAATCACAATTTTAACTGTGTATGAGAAAACCTTCAGAAAAAACTTTTAAATTAAGTTTATTACTTATAGTTAAAGCATTAACATTGTGGAGGTTTTAAAAAAAATGTATTTTATTTAGTCAAACACTGTTTATTTTACTTTATATAACGATATTACCCTACCGGTTTCAAGGTTTTCACCTCATTATCAGGGGAACACAACCAATTACCGTTATATAAAGTGGTATAAACAATGTTTGACTAAACAAAATACAATATCTTAAATTTAGTGTAATACTTGAAATAATTAAATTTTTTATATTAATTAACACGCTATATTTTGTCATAATGATTTATTGTAACATGTATTGTATTGCATTACACTTTCGTTGTATATAGTACAACCTGGCGGGCTTATTGCTATGTGGCAATATCTTCCAGCCAACCAAAAAGATGTTAAAGAGGACTTAAGTGAAAACCAAACTGTCATCCTTTTTTTTTTAATCTGTGTTCCAATGATAATCGAACCAAATATTATTTAATATGTATTTTGGCATAATGTTTTAGTGTAAGATATAATTATTCATGAGTCTTAAAATTGTTAACAGTTTATTAATGTTTTTTCTTAAACTTTTTATGTTTGGTCCTTGTACGAATTAAGGAAACCTGTAATGTGTAAAGGACTTGAAAAAAAAAGCAGTTTAAGTTCACATTCATCCCTAACATCTCGTAATATCCTCCATGCACTTATCGAAAACAGCATTTAAGAGTTGAAAGAAATATTCACTACAATATCTTCACATTGTCTGTTTTTGATACCCAGCATACCTACCAGGTCTATGACTTTTGAAATTCTGTATATTATAGTATTACGCAGACTATTAAGTAACTATTTAAAATATTTAACCTTGGCAATATATTTTTAGGCCGACTGGTTATTTAAGATATTATCCGAATCAATCAGTAGTTTATGGCTCTTAATGAGTGTTGACAGAGAGATAAAGGTGCATTCCTTAATGATCCATCGCATTTACAGGTGTTAGAAGTCGTTACGATAAACTGGACTAAAAACGTTGACACCTTTATTTTTGTTTAAATACCGAATTTGTATAGTGATAGTATATCATCATAGACACAAAAAAATATATATGGTCATCCGGAAGATGTGTATATATGGTCATCCGGAAGATAGTTTTATATTTTCCGGATAGATGTCAATTTGGCAAATTTTTCGTTACTAACTTCATTCCAAACGTGCTGAATGCATATTTATACGAAAGATAATACTTTAGTACACTTTTTCGAGTATCGTTTACCCAAATTTAATGATTTTTGGGATCATTTTAAATATGAAACAAATTTAGTTTGTTTTTTTGTGCTCAATACTTTTTTACAGGAAAGGAAAAAATGCTACACAAACCACAAAAAACTATGAACAGTGTATGGCGACGATGCTTAAGAGATCGTGTATATCAAATGTGGTTTAAACATTTTATAATGGTAATAGGACACTTAAAGATGGTATAGCTCAGGAAGGCCGATTAACACTGGACGACCAAAGCAAAGCTTAGATCGAGACAATAGGTGTTCTATGACACGAAAGATTGCCAAAATACACAAAATACCAAAAACCAACGTCAACGAGCATTTGGTAGAATTTGGCGTTTATATTTGACTTATAAATACAAGATTACTTTCTGGACAATCCTAATAGCTCATTTTTTTTTATTAGTCCTTTACATTTGACACTTTCTCACAACACCATTGGCTTCTTTTACTCTCAGTCGCTCCCATTTTTTAAATTGCGTTACTTGATCCAACTATACTTCTCTCGATATCCATCTACCAATATTCTATCAATATCACATTTGCATTATAGATTTATAATATTAACTCTGTAGTTCAAAATATTTAAACCATCTCCTTTTACCCCTTACTTTTTTATCGTGGAATTTGGAAAGTTACCTTCGAAAATTGAGATATGGTACCACTAAGGTCCAAAAACTCCCGGCAAAATAAGTAAGAGCGTGTGTGGACAGATACCACGCTAATCAAGTCCATCTCATTATCAGGGTATGTTTTAGTCAAAATTTGATACATCTATCCTCAGTAGTGGTTACTGACTTTATTTCATTAGACTACAGTATTACCAACAATGAAGGATACGAGACTGAGGTGAAAAGAAAAGCAAAATTGGAATGGCAAAAAATGCGATATCAAAGCTGGAAAACATATGAAAGAGTAGAAATACCCCCCATCACGATGAAAATGCACCTACTTAAGTATCTCATCTTCACAATATTAATGTATGGCGCGGATACTTAGACTCTGAATTGTGATGCTGGAGAAGGAAGTTACGAATTCCATGGATAGCAAGACGAACTAACGCATCCATTCTCAAAGAACAGAGAACTACCGACAGATTGTGGAAAATATGGCTTCGATGAGTCCTCCAATTCTTTGGGCATATTGCTTGTAGCCAAGGAGATAGTTTGAAGAGGTTTGTGGTTACTAGATGCGTGTTGAACTAATAAAGTAAAATACGCAACTGGACTACCTTTAACAATTGCCCTTCGAGCCGCGGAATGCAGGGATGGATAGAGAGGAATCATCAAAGGCTATCATGGTAGTCACGATGCTCAGTTGTGAGCTACACGACAGGATATGATTCAAGAGGGATATCCCACGACACAAAGGAAGAACATTTAACAAGTTAGGTAAACTTTTATCCAGTCTAAGCAGATTAATGTTTCCATATCTCGAATAGTTTTCAAGTCAAAAAACCAAATCTTCTCCATCATAGTTCAAAATATCGCTGACACGTTCAACTTTAAATAATAAAATTATTATAACTCAGTTATAAGTTACGCGACATCATGATGATCACCAATAGTTTTTTTTAGAATCGATGCATTATTTCAATTTATTTAATTCAATCCAAGTTATTGTTGAAAGCCTTGAAATATCATATTAATGATAAAGGTTTATGTATTTTTAATAAGGTTACACAAGCGTGCAGTATTTATTTATTTTAATGCTACCTGTTCTGTGGATTTCTTGAGTTACGCTAATCCGACACATATCACTCAGTATAAAGCTTTTAATGTGTGCTAAGCCGTTGCATTTTTTGTATATTTAATTAAATTAACACTTTTGTCACTTTTTTGTGGGTTCTTTGTCTCACGTCTGCAGTTCGGATACGTGTTTTTTTTATACAAAGATATTTTCTTTTTATTCGTTGTCATATCTGCTCTCAAAATGAAACATTTAAGCTATTATAAAATTATAAAGATCATATTGACGATAGCTAGCATCGCGCAGTTATGTTATACATATCAATTAATACTCGTACACCATAACTTGGTGGACTTAATGACATGTGGTAAATTCCTTCCTACCAATAAGATATAAATATTATACAATAAAAACGGGCTTAGACAATTTCTACTTACATTCGGTAATCAAATTCAAAACCTTCAGATGAAAAACTAACGTTCTACCAATTTAGCCACGAAGGGGGCCAATTTATTTAATTAAAAAAATATACAAACCTTCTATTTTTTTTAAATATTAGTTGATTTGGTATTCATATTGAAGATTCTTTTTAAACAATGATTTAGTGCTTAGACATGTAAAAATTCTACATAATAGTTTAAATCAAATTGACAAATCTATTTCGTTTATTCAGCAAAAATTACAACACATGGCTTAATAGGAGCCGAATATCCTGAAAACTAACATCATAACTTAATAGGAGCCGAATATCCTGACATGTTGGGAACCACCAGTTCTTGAACATCCAGCCCTCATAAAACTTGAATACTACAAAAGTACCTTTACCCAACTTAAGCATGGTTAAAAATATATTGAGTACAATTTGACAGTGATTTTGTAAAACGATACAGATCTGTCACTTTAATTTATGTTATCTTGTAATACAACTTTTTCTCATTTAATTTTAAAATCATTCTGTTTTAAACTATAAAATACTTGATATGTTTCCATAAATTTTATAAAGACGCATTGCGCTCTATATGCATCTTCATACTTGTAAAGATTTTATATATCGTTTTTATACCAACATGTTGGTAATACATACAATACCCAGCGGTAAGTAATACACATCGGGCTTAAGAAGGAAACTATCGGCCATAATCGGCTAACTTCGGCTTTGTAGAGCATCATCTCTGTCATTCTTACACGTGTTCCGTCGCGATTTGTCAGTCGTTGTCAAGTGACAGAGACGACGCTCTACAAAGCCGAAGTTAGCCGATTCGGCCATAGACGACTATCTCTTTCTTAAGCCCGATGTGTATTACTTACCGCCGGGTACTGTACATTCCTTATTCTGTCATCAATTTTTACCCTACGTATTCTTCTCAGTGCACGCATTTTTAGAACATTTATTCTGTTCCTATAAGCCTTTTCCACGCCCATGTTTCACTTCCATATTAAATTTTATAAAAGAACACTGTTTTGGACTATCATCTTAGCAAAGTTTGATACTGTATGGTTCGAAAATATATGTTTTAGTGTCCCATTGACTTTGTTTCCTATCGCTACACGCCATTCGATATATTTCTTAGCTCTTCCATCATCTGAGTAAACATTACATACATAAATAGCAGAAATCCTTTAACTTGCTCTATTATTTTATTTTGCTCCCATATATCGCGCTTATTTTCTTTTTAACGCATTTCTGTCGCCATGACCAAGCGAATAGTATATATTGGAGAAGGCATTAAATTGCAAAATTTATTTTTAAAGTCTGAAACAATTGAGATTGGTTTTCAATCTATGAAAAAATGTGATATTTATGTATCTAGCACAAAAATAAAAGAAATGCCGCCGAGTTGACCGCACCATGGTCATATAACCACGCTCGAGGGTAAACAGAACTTCTTTTATTCATCCTTGAGCACCACTCATTATCATTTATCATAGATAAATTCCTAGTTTTTATACCACCAAGTGGAACATTCCTAGCCCATAGCTAATGTGTAATTTATCGATTTATCATTGGACTTCCGTAAATGTTAACATTCAATAATTGTGAGACAATGGACACGTAGGTTGAAATGTGGATGCACGTTGAGGGCGTTCTTATTGTTGTCTGATTCGAAAACTGCACAATCATAAATATTAAAAATTACATACTTTGATCGCAAACCCAACCAAAAAAATATTATATCGTGCAGTTAGAGAAACATATTGATATTAAATTATTGAATACTGATGACTTTTTTATATATCCAAATAGTTTTCCATAAGTGCTAGGGTTTTTCTCCCGGGATCCTAGTCTGTTTTAAACTATTTTAGATTTCCCGGGAAATTATTATGCTCCGGGAAATCTTTGGATATTTCAAAAAAGTTATTTGCCTTTATTTTGTGTTCAAACTAAGAGAAAATATATGTCGCTGTGGTTGAAATGTCATAAATGTTGAAATGTCATAAATGTTGAAATGTCATAAATGTTGAAATGTCATAAATGTTGGGATGTTATTAGACGAACCCAGACTTTTGATAGCTTCTCTCTAAAATGTATCGGTTATTTATGTTTTTTTTACAGTGTATTTAAATATATTATGTACATACTATGTTGCTACCTTTATTTATTTATTTATTATTATTTATTAAATATTAAACACCAAATGTCCTCAGTAAGATATAGGCAAAAACCTAGTTTACTGGGACACGACAAATAAAAGGCAACAAACCCAGATCCATTAAAATTGTGTGTCCAAATTAAATTACCTGTTGTTTTTTCGCAAATTGTGTATATTTTTTGTCGTGTGTAAAATAAATAAATAAAAAAAATTAAGGAAAACCTTAAAAATGGAGCACGATATCTTTGAGGCAACAGGTGAAAAAATACAGAAAATATCTTTACTGTTCAATGTATAAAACCAATTAAGAGCGTTCCCCATGTAAACATGGGCTTAAATGTCTTAACATGGGTACGAAGCCCAACTTTACATATGCACTTCTCTAGTTCGTTTTAAAAGGTTGCCTAAAGAAATATTGCCCGCTTAAGTAAGAAAATGGTATAAAAAACTGAGTCCTTTTACTTCAAGCTTATATAAATAGTTTCCATAATAAGATGCTCTTAAGTAATGTATTCACTCAGACAATTGAACCCACGTCTGTAGAATCTGAAAGCTTATTTTCAGCGACATGACATTTTGTAAAAAGGCTGAGTGACCGCAGCTTCGATACCTTCGTTTTCTGAAATCTTTTTATAAAAATTCGTTTTTAATATTGTTTTATTGTGTTCATTGAATTTCTAATGTGATTCCTGATTTTTCTTTTCCTTTCCTCTCCCCCATCCCTTCCTTTTCTTTTGGTTGATGATATCTCACTTTATATGAAATAAAATGTTCGGCTTATTGTCTGTCTTTATGGGGTCCGTGGGCATATGCTCACGTATGTATGTGTTTATGGATTTCGTGGGGATGGATAGTCATTTGAATTATTTATGCGACCACGTCACTTGCTTTATTTACTTTCCTCTGGTTGGTTTGAAGAGATTGCCGCCTGGCAATAAGCCCGCCAGATTGTATTTGCAATAAAAGTGTTAAATAAATAAATAAAAGATAATATTTCTTTTATATATTGTATATTTCTGTCACCAATGCTATTTTATTTACATCAATCATGGAGCGAAATATAATGCATGACTTGAAGTGGTATTTTAAGCTATTAAAATCCACTTGCCTTAGTCTGGTCATTTTATTTGAAAATATTGAAATAATTTATTAATTCCCGGGATCTCTTGTAAATCCCGGGATGAAAGAAGGAAATCCCGAGAGAGAAAAAATATCCTATATGAGAAACCCTTACTGGTGTATTGGAACAAAAGAGGTCGTATAATGCAAATCAATCGATTAAATGTTTGCCAGTTATTTCCTTCGCATTGCTAATCCTTTCTAATGTTTGCAAAATCAAAAGTATTTTCACGTGAATGTTATTTCGACCTTCGCAATAAAAAAAAGGTTATAAAAGTAAGATAATTGCGATAGAAATGAGAACCTGCGAAGTATATGTTACATGAAAAAAGAATGTATGACCGATTAGGAAGTATGGACATTGGGTAAGAGCGTGGATTTCAATGAGATGCAATGCTCAAAATGAAGATGGATAATTTAGATGATTCAGCTTTCTATAAAGAACGAATGATGAAATATTAACAAAAAATAATCAACACGAATAATATAAAATATATTGGGAAGACCTAGAAAAACTTGGCAAGACCAAATTTCGAAAAAGGAAAGAGTGAAAAACTTTTGTTATACTCGTAGAAGAGTATTTATGACGAAATGTATGTATGTGATAGATACGAAAGAATGAAATATGTATCTGTTTTATCTATCTTCCCCAAAAGAATGAAATATGTATCTGTTTTATCTATCTTCCCCAAAAGAATGAAATATGTATCTGTTTTATCTATCTTCCCCAAAAGAATGAAATATGTATCTGTTTTATCTATCTTCCCCAAAAGAATGAAATATGTATGTGTTTTATCTATCTTCCCCAAAAGGGATATAATGAAATATTGATCAAGATGATAATTATAAGATCTAGTTAGTAGAAAGTATGTCTTCCAAGTTTCGGGTTCAATTATCGATTATACTTAACCAAAAAATATGCCTCAGTCTGTTTTTTAACTTTACATATCTCGTAACATTTTTCAAGTGATTTGAAAGAAATTAATACAAAGACAATAAGCCTATCAGGTTGTACTTTATACAATGGAAGTTCACTACGATAATACAATGTTGTATTACACTTCATTGTATGCAAGACAACTTGGCAGGTTTATTGCTGTGTGATAATATCTTACAACTTACCTGAAAGGCATTAAACAACCCTCAAGCGAAAGTCAGACTAGAACGTTTTTTTAAATAAAAATGGGCTCCAACGGGAATCGAGCCCGCAAGTCCCGAGTTTGAAAATAGGTGTCTTACCAACCATGTTCCGGAGGCTTTTAAAATGGTATGAAAGTAATACAATTATTTTTCTTCCACAACGAACCGACGACCTCCGTATCCTAGTTGGTAAGGCGCCTATTTCTCGGAGGTATTTTTAAGGGTTGGTTGGAAAAGATTACAACAAAGGAATAAAGTATCCAGGTTACATTGTTTACAATGAAAGTGTTATACAATATAATAACTCATTGATGTTTCTTAGCTAGAATATCTACTTTCTACCAACGTCTGTCTCTCTTGAAAATTATTTACAATATATATTCGCAAAATAAATGCATTAATGTTTCTTATGCAGTATAAGTCTAATACAGGATGTAGTTAGTATTAATCTTACAACTTGCACCAGCTTGCAATACATACAATATATCCTTATTTCACACCGAGTGGTGGGAGGAAAAAGGCAAGGATATCAATATCAAACTTACATGTCATGGCAGGCTAACAACAATATTATTCGCAGATTGACAGATTGTTCCTTTGAATTATTGATAATTTCAAATCGTAGGTGCATTGCGTGCAATCCAGTGCCACAAATTCTCCAACACCCATCGCAAATCATTCAGACTAACCAGAACCGTCCCTAGTTCGTAGGAGGACTTTATAAAACGTGTTAAAATGGCATAATCATGAAACGGCATTGCCAAGAACTTGTCGAAAAAGTACGGGTATGAATTTTAAATAATTAGTAATACTTTTAAGTAATTAGTAACACTTTTAATAAACAGTAATACTTTAAAGCATTTGGTAATATTATTATGTATATATAATATTATATAAGACTCGCTTCGTCCTTCGCATGCTTTAAGAAGCGACTGAAAAAAACTCTTAATTTCTAGTCAGTAAAATATCGTGTTTCATTCCTGGTTTTTCTTTTCCTTTCCTCTCCACCATCCCTTCCTTTCCTTTTGATTGATGATATCTCACTTTATATGAAAAATTAAGTTCGGGTGATTGTCCGTCTTTGTGGGGTTCGTAGGTATATGCTTACATATGTGTTTATGAATTTCGTGAGGATGGATAGTCATTTGAATGATTTATGCGACCACGTAACTAGCTTCTTTTACTTTTATCTGGTTGGCTCTGGAACTTAAGCCCGCCAGATTGTATTTGCAATAAAAGTGTTAAATATTGTAAAGAAATATGTATATAGTAATAGTTTTAAGTATTAAGTAATACTTTCAAGTAATTAGATCCCACAGCTTATCAAATCAATGAGAATATATGACAGAGCTATTAAATATTTAATCAACAATTGTAAATATTTAAGTAAAAAGCGTCTTCTCTTTTTACATATTTATGTGTACTCAGTAAGTACAGGCAAAGGCCTAGTTTACTGGGACAGGATAAATAAAAGGCAACAGACACACATCTATATAACTTGAGACTGCCCACTATGAAAGTCTAGTTTTTCATGTATTTCATATACTCGTACATATAATTTCATGTCATATCAATAAAAAAATGTGTAATCTATATTTTAGTGGTTACATAAAGAAAATAAATCAAGAATCTTTTTTAGCGATTAAATTATTTTTTTTAAAACAAAAATATCTAGATGACCCTTTTGAATAGGGCTTCGGGTATTGACATCTTCAAAATTTTATAAAATGTTTATTATAGAAAGTATTTTGAAATTTGTTAGGAAAGGGAATTTGTTGTATCGGTTAACGATTATTTCGGATCTACTAATTTTTATTTCATGTTACTGTATATAACGACGACCTCCGTAGCCTAATTGGTAAGACACTAGTCTCCCAGCTCGAAAGTTGCGGGTTCAAATCCCGCTGAAACCCAGATTTTTTTAAAAAGGATTCCAGCCTGGTTTTTTCTTAAAGCCATTTTAACATATTTTTGATTGGCTGGAAGAGATAGCCACATAGCAATAATCTCGCCAGGTTGTACTATTTACAACTAAAGTGCAATACAATAAAATATAATTATATTTGAGTTTTGTATGTAATTGGGATAAACCTGTATATGTGAACTTTATAAAATAAATAAATGAACAAATTTTTATTCTTATTTTCTACGCATTCTTTTTCAAAGCAACTTTAATAGTTTAAATGTTTGTCATGCCCTGGTTCAAAAAATTGGCATCTTCGGAATCAGAAACTCGTGTTGAGCAACCAAGTCAGAAATCGATGTAAATACTGAAGTGTCGAAGATACTGATGATAGTATAACTGCATGGACTGCACAGTGCCTCAGGACGGACCAGATCCCAATACTCCATAATGCAAACCAGTTGTGATCTTGTTCATGCCAACAAGTGGGTAGAACTGAAAACAACATCCAGTCGATCTTAACATTTACCAGTTTAATACGCATTTAGTAAAAACTACACGCAACTTCTATACGTCAACATTGAAATCGTAGATTTTTCTTCTTCTAATCTTCCCTCCTCTCCGGAGGTTGGTGATCTTAATCATGGCTATCTTAACCCTTGAGACAGCAGCTCTGAACAAAGATATGGACCGCAATTTCACCATTCCTGTAAGTTCTTCTTCCCACACTTCTGCCTTGAATTTTTCCCATCAATATCAGATGAAGGATCTCATATTTTTCTCCTCGCCTTATACTCGTATGTCCAAAATACTCTCCTTTTAATTAATTAATTTATTTTTATTTATTTATTTTCTCAAAACAAGCTTAGCCCAATTACTTTGAAAAATACAAGATGTGTTTACATTAAAAATAAAGAAAAATTATGCAGAATAAAAAAAATTATATAAAATAAAAAATAATGTATATGCACACATACGAGTATATACACACAAACATACACATATATTGAAAGTCACTTAAGTACGTTGATGAGTGCTTTCTAACGCGCTCAATCTTAGAAGAAAATTTACTTTTACTTTTGGTAATGTGATATGAAATATGTCAATATCCGAAGCAGTTCCGATCAAAAGAGTTAAGGCCCTTCCAACAGGCATAGCGGCTGGAAGACCCGTTCTTGCGTATGTTATTGAGAACAGTTCTTGCCGGCGCAGTCTAGTGTAATTGTTAGGAACATTTAACGCTAATCTTTGTAGTAATGCTGGACAGCTCACAACTCCTCGAACGAGTTTGACAATGTATACCAGGAGACGCAGATCTCTTCTTACGCTCAAGGAGTTATACCCGAGCATGCCCAGCAGAAACTGAGTAGGATAAAGCCATGGATAGACACCAAACTCACTCATGTAGAGATATCGTAGATATTTTTTTTGTACTTTCTCCACCATGAGTGAAGTCTGCGCCCCCACCGGGCTCCAAATGCAAACATTGCTTTCTAGTTTGCTACGGATCAATGAATTAAACAACGTTTTGAGCACTATTTGGTTTTCAAACGACTTAGAGATTCTCATTACAAATCCTAAAGTTTTATACGCTGAGTTGCAGATAATTTCTATGTGAGGACCAAATGTGAGATTAGTTGTGGAACAAGACACACAGATCTTTAATATTATCTGTGCGGATAATAGGTATAGATTCTAGTGTATATCTATGGAATTTCAAGACGTGTGAGCGATGATACGACATAATTTTGCACTTTGATGCATGGAAATATAATACAATGGATAATAAAATAATTCTTCATCTTTCTTCATCCGTTTCAAGATGTCATCATTAAGGACCTCATCAACCAAAGAGACTCTCAGGACTCTTCGATACCACCACATTTCAAAAGCTTCAAATTTCTTTGTGAATTGGATATCTGGTTTATCTGCCTACCTCTATAGGGACATGGTTTGATGATGATGATAACAAATGTCGATGGTATCCAAAAAATAAAAAGAAAGGTGACCAGTCTGGTTTAAGAGTTTTCGAATGTTATGCCTGTGCTCACTGGAGTATTTTTAATACGTGCGATGGCGAACTGTGAATTAAAATACGTATATACTCTAATAGTTCTTAAGTGTGGGTTTTTCAATATATTCCATCATCAATACATGTTGGAAGGTATTACATAAAAAAATATCATCAACACCACATTCACGATACCTCCCTATTGGAGTAGGCAGAAAAAATAGATATGTATTCTAACACTTGTTTTTGCTTCTGTCATGTCAATACTATATATCTCGTTATGTATATTCTCCCATTATAAGATATTTTCTCTTTCATACTGGTATAATTACGTCAACGTGTCTGTAAAATTTTAAGCTCTGTCCATTAAAATTCTGGATAAATCCAATTCTTCTTGTTCTATGTAAGTGTTGTTCCACAAATAACAAATCTGAGTTCTTTACCACTATAAAATATGTGTTCCACAGTTACATAAGTCTACTTGGCTAAATTTGGTAATATTTTGTGATATATAGTACATACATATATTGAATTTAAATATATGTGTACATATAATTATACAAGTATTTTAAACAATTTCTTTGCAATTAACATATTACTACTGGTTTTTTGCATCTTCCTATGAGATAAAGATAAAATTTTGTAATTTGTCAATAATATTAAGCACTTGTTTTATGTGTAATATATTTGTTTGTTCAAGACACTGTTGTGTCGTCAATACGAGTATAAAAGTGACCAGTGGTTTCCAACATTCTTGAAGGTTTGTTAATAACAAGTTACGAAATAATATTGCCACAGAGACATCAATAGAACCACTTGTCGTTTCAAAACTATTACAAACATATCGATATAACCTGGTGACGAATTTTATCGTCACAGTTTTATTTTTCATGATGTTAACATGCCATAGAAATTCGATGATCATGTTCAATGCATCATCGAAACCATTAATGTTATGATCACAAAAACCATTAAATGTTTATACATATTCTTAATTTATTACAATATATATTAGTTTGTTTATGATAATTACTTATCTCATCTACTACACTGAACCAAAACATTTGCAAGTTTCAACGTGCGATTGTTGTAAAAAATATATAATATTTATTTTTTGTTTTTTTTCAGATGATGAAAGAGTTACGAGAGATATCGAAAGGTTTGTAGCGATAGGAAACAAGGTCAATGGGGCACTAAGACGTATAAACTCCAACCGAATATTTTCAAAATTTACTAAGATGATCGTCCATAACGGTATTTTAGAACCAACGTATGAAGAATACAATTAGGTGACAATGTATGATAGAATACAGAATGAAATGATTAAGAAATTTTAAGGAGAATACTATTAAACAGTTTGGGCATGTAGAACAAATGAATGAATGAAAAAAGACTAACAAAACAAATATACAGTAAAAAAAAACATTTTTACTTTATAATACTTGTACTTATATTTATTTTTAATCTTGAAAATTTTCATTAAGCCATTGTTATTTAATATTTCCTAGAATCTGCCATGCCTAAACAATTAATATGTGAAATAAACTTACTTTCATTTTATTTTTATAATTATTACAATTTAAGCTGACAGCATTTTTAATTTACAAAAGTTGTGTATTCATTTCAATGTTTGAATGTAAAATATTATTTTTATATTTTTTTGCTTTTTCACTTCATTAAAACAATAAAGTGACAAATTTCTGTAAACGCACTGTTCCTCACACTCACTTGCAAAATGACTCTTCTGACTTAACGATCTATACAAATGTGAGTGGAAAGCGTAGTAGAGGAATACCAAAGAAGTATGGTTGGATCAAGTGAATGATCTTTGAAAAGAAAAATATATAAAAAGTCAGATAAATCGTAGTGTATAGATGTGGAAGAGGGAAATTATATATGTCGTGATAGAAAAGTCTGGCGCCATCTCTCTCTGCATATCCAGACAGTGAAATGACTTGATGGTATGTATCATATGTACGAGTATATTAACACTTGTATGCAAATACATCTCGCGAATTAATTGCTTTTCTTCCAATCTACCATAATAAGATTTAACAAGATGAGAGCGTCAATCATGTGTTATTGAGCCGTTGGTAGAATATCCCGACTTCGCATATAGTCTCTAGATGATGACACTATAGATCATACGTTTTTCGGTTGTCCTTTAAGTGACAGGTTTAATTTACTAAACGCCAAATCTTCGTCGCGCCATATAAGTGCTTTTTTTTTCAAAAACTTTTTCACTTATAAGATCGATTACGATTTTTTTAAATGAAGTTAGTGTAAGCTGGTGTCTAAATATTGTGGTTTTGTTATAAGCTTTTGTCTATATATTATGGTTTTGTTGTAAGCTTTTGTCTAGATATTGTGATTTTGTTGTAAGCTTTTGTCTAGATATTGTGGTTTTGTTGTAAGCTTTTGTCTAGATATTATGGTTTTGTTGTAAGCTTTTGTCTAGATATTGTGGTTTTGTTGTAAGCTATTGTCTAGATATTGTGGTTTTGTTGTAAGCTTTTGTCTAGATATTGTGGTTTTGTTGTAAGCTTTTGTCTAGATTTTGTGTTTTTTTTTGTAAGCTAAACATTGTGCTTTAACAATGATGGCTACATAAAAAGAATCAGTTTTTATTCAATAATTATTATCGGTCCGAGTAATATTGTAAATGGTAACTAAGAAATTGAAAACAATATTCGAGAAAAGTTTAAAAAAATAATTAAAGATACATCTCGAAGAAAATAAGGAATGAGGAAGGAATTCTACGGGAGATAAGGACGAGGAATATTTTGAGATAAAAAAGGCTTGTTTAGATTTTTTTTATAAATTAATATTTTTTATTTTACATTTAACACAGGTTTAACTAAATCACATAAAAACAAGAAAAAATCAAAGATTTCAAGCCTAAATATAATATAGTATACATAATGACAACCGGAACAGCGGAAACTACAATATTATTTCCCTTCAAAGTGGCTCAGTTATACCTACAAACTTTATTAAGGAATTGAATCCTGAATTTATTCACCGACTTGTCAAAAATAACTTATAATTACAAGTTCTCATACCGTGTCCTTTCCGGGATAAGTAAAGAGAACAGCCATACTGTTCTATACAAGCGCGCAACTTTTGTCTCCTTCACATTCATACATCTCACCATGCATAATCATCTACTATTCGCACTTCTCCAAAAGCTGATCTACAGGTTCCAGCTAATGTTTCCTCGGTTTACCCTTTCACATAAACCTTGCACTTTTGAGGTACATGGCTGCGCGGTAACGCACTCAACTTCCGCGTGGAAGGTCGTCGGTTCGAACCCCACGCTGTGCTACTTCCCTCAAATGACACATATATTTTGTCTGCCTAGTATAGCCTAGATATGTATGACTTCCGTCATATCTATTCTTCCAAATAAACCATGCCGATGTGCTCCGATCGTTTCACTTCGGTGTTTCATTAGATCCAGTACAGCGGCGTGGCCGGTGAATTTGCTGGTGTGCAACGGCTCATTAACTCAAAAAGAACTCCACGGTACAGCTTTGCTTTCCAACTGAATTGACGTTGGAATGGCGAGGGGATCCTTAAAAAATGGCTAACAATGCAAAAAAAACAAGCAGCCCCGGGCTAGAACACAAGCATATTAACAACTAGGCCATGGATATCCTAGAAAATTTCTTTAAATAAATTCTTCTACCTTAACCGATATAATGATTTCTATTCCGGTAATCGGGTGTTATGTTATAAAAATTAAATTTACGGTTAATTTAAGAATCGGTGTATAAAATACCAGACTAGATCAACTTATGGAATATATTATACAAATATTTTCACATTAATCGGTAAGACACAAATATGTTTGTTTCAAATATATACTATGTAACTTCTCACTCAGCAATTAGCACAAATCTTCGTCACTTTTGTCTAGTTGGTTGTATAAAATAGACATGAGGCAACTCACCGATTGTGCCATGTGCAAAAAAAATTACAAACACAATAAATATGATAATATATCTCAAACATTTTTCAAACGTCCAAACATAGCTAAAAAATTACAAACACAATAAATATGATGATATATCTCAAGCATTTTTCAAACGTCTAAACATAGCTAATAAAATTACAAACACAATAAATATGATGATATATCTCAAACATTTTTCAAACGTCCAAACATAGCTAAAAAATTACAAACACAATAAATATGATGATATATCTAAAACATTTTTCAAACGTCCATACATAGCTAAAAAATTACAAACACAATAAATATGATGATATATCTCAAACATTTTTCAAACGTCCAAACATAGCTAAAAAATTACAAACACAATAAATATGATGATATATCTCAAACATTTTTCAAACGTCCAAATATGGCTAAAAAATTACAAACACAATAAATATGATGATATATCTCAAACATTTTTCAAACGTCCAAACATAGCTTAAAAATTACCAACACAATAAATATGATGATAAATCTCAAACATTTTTCAAACGTCCAAACATAGCTAAAAAATTACAAACACAATAAATATGATGATATATCTCAAACATTTTTCAAACGTCTAAACATAGCTAGTAAAATTACAAACACAATAAATATGATGATATATCTCAAACATTTTTCAAACGTCCAAACATAGCTAAAACATTACAAACACAATAAATATGATGATATATCTCAAACATTTTTCAAACGTCCTAACATAGCTAAAAAAATACAAACACAATAAATATGATGATATATCTCAAACATTTTTCAAACGTCCAAACATAGTTAAAATATTAAGCAATTGAATTTATACACACTAGACACAAAGATAAATTAATTTTGACTAAATAACCCCCTTTCTATGATATATAGTATACTCGTACTTCCAAAAATATTTTTAAAAGGTCTTATGGTTTTACAAATATAAAAACAGCAATGTACCATATTTAATTTTTTTATTTAACTCAATTTAATTAAAAATAATGTAAAACAAATTTAAATAATATATGAAACAAACAAAAAATTTTATGTCAATTAATCACCATTATAAAATCTCAGAATGACCTCCTTAGCCTTGTTGAAAATAGGCCTTTCCTTCAAACCGGGGGTAGCAGGTTCAAGTTCCATTGGTACCCAGATTAAAAAAAATAGATTCCAGTATAGTTTTCACTTTCACTTTTATTTAACAACTATCTGGTAAGTTAAAGGATTTTTCCAAATGACAATAAATCCGTCAGATTTTACTGTATACAACGAAAGTGTAATAAAATACTGTCTTCAAGTTATGCTTCAATAGTGTTTTCTTTTAAAAATAAGCAAATCATATCAATATACGAGTATATTGGAATATTTTACACGAACTTGTTGCAATAATTCAATTATTGGAATAGCAAATTCATTGTTAAATATTCTAATATATATTCTACAAAATTAAAGCAAAAACCTTTGATAAATTATATTTCTTTATTTTGTTTCAAACATATATTTTTCCCGGCGATGATCTCCGTGCCCTAGTTGATAAAATGCATGTCTTCCGAACCAAGGGTTGCGGGTTGATTCCCGTTGAAACCCAGACTTTTATATTTTTTTTTAAATACATTCCTGCCTGGTTTTCACTTCAGGGTTTTCTAACATCTTTATGGCAGAGTGGAAAAGATTGCCACATTGAAATGGGCTTGCCTGGTAACGAAAGTGTAATACAATAATGCATATATACCAAATAACGAAAACAACATAAATAATGCCTGCTATAAATAATTACTGAATAAAATACTTATTTCATTGATGATCGAAAGTTGTGTTAAGTAAATTTTCGATAAGAGTGCTAAGTAGATTTTCCTTGAAATATTTCGTTCTGTCAAAATAGCACGTGTAAAAGTTATGAAAGTGTGTACATTAACAATATTAAATAGAAGAAATAGTTATCACACTATGTGCATGTAAATTGTTTCAACTGTACCTTATAAGTGCTGGTGGCTTTCGCTTCGAAATATCCGAGTTTCACCTTAAATACTTCACAGAAATACTCAAACACCAAAACAGCTGAAATCACACTCACTTGCCAAACAACTTTTGATAAACTTTTTTTTATTTAACGCTAATGTTACAATCAAATAGTAAATGATATTATTAAACTCATATTCTAATTGAAACTGAATTAATTTTTACACAAAAAAAATCGAAACAATTGCGGAGAAATTAATTATTTATTCTTATTTAAGGCGGGATTTGAAACTTTGACAACGATATCGTGTTCGATGACATGCAAACAACTACAAAAGGCGGCACTTACTTCACATAAACCTGCTCTCGACGACAGATCGCCGTACACTAGGTTGAACCCTCGAAGCGGACATGTTTTAGTATTATCGCGTTCTCTTATTGAGTGTGCGTGGTAAACGCCATCTATATAAGATTTTTATAATTAAATCACATACCATCATGCCATATCTCATTTAGGATAAATGACAATAATGAACAACCAAGTTTAACTGTGATTTATTTATTCATTTACAGTCGATATAGATTATTAACAATTTTTACAAAATATAATCTAAATTTAAAATACGATGCAATACAGAAATACAAGATACATATAATTAAGCCAGTTCCCTGTCGGGGTAAGCGAAAAAGGTACTGCGCCAAATTTTCCTATCTCGACACACATCCTTTGTCTCTTTTGCATCCATCCACTATCAAAATTCAGATGGCGATTGAATATAGAAATGCTCCCTGTTGGAGTAGGCAGAGAGAACACAGCACAATATATTTTTATCTTGATACAAATCCTTCGACATTATTCATACACTCTCTCATACAACTCGAATGATTCCTCTGATTTTCTATCATTTAACACATCGATCAATAAGTCCCGGGACTAACTACTAAAACAACATTTGTTTGCCAAATTCTTCTTTATTCATCAACATAGTCTCCTTCAAGAGCGATACATTCATTCCAACGCTTTCTTAACTTTTCTATGCCAGCCGTGTAGAACGATTTATCTTTGGTTTCAAAATAGCAAACACGGCACCCATTTCAAAAAAGCTTTTTCATGACCAAATGTTCATGCAAAATAGTGTAAACACTACCAAATGGTATATTCAGGATGTCAGCTATCTCACGCAACTTTACTTTGCGATTTTCCATCACGATTTTTTTTATGTTTTCTGGTGTAACAGCCTCATTTGGACGACCAGACCGTTCAACATCATTTGTGTCTGTACGACCGCGTTTGAAATCAGCATACCCCCGACAAATGGTTGTTTTCGACGGAGCAGAGCCCGGATAACACTTTTCAAGCCATCGCTGAGTTTGAATGGTATTTTTTCCCATTAAAAAGCAATGTTTTATCAACACACGAAATTCGGTTTTTTCCATTGTTTTGAAAATAGCATCACTAACTCAATGACGCAATGTCGGAATGTCATGAAAGTTTGACACGTAACTTCTTAAGGTAGGTACTAACTGAGAATGGTATGGATTTGTTATTAGAGGTGCCATCTGTTGGTTAGCCCCGGGACTTATTGATCGATGTGTTACTTGATCCAACCATATTTTCCTTGGTATCCCTCTCTCACTCCTTTCATCTTTAATTTCGTCACATAATAAAAATATATTTAATAATCAAAATTATAATTTACGTATCGTGTACATCCGATAGCTCTTGTTAATTAACCATAAATGAATAAATGCAAAATTATAATTTACGTATCGTGTACATCCGATAGCTCTTGTTAATTAACCATAAATGCAAAATTATAATTTACGTATCGTGTACATCCGATAGCTCTTGTTAATTAACCATAAATGAATAAATGCAAAATTATAATTTACGTATCGTGTACATCCGATAGCGCTTGTTAATTAACCATAAATGAATAAATACAAAATTATAATTTACGTATCGTGTACATCCGATAGCGCTTGTTAATTAACCATAAATGAATAAATACAAAATTATAATTTACGTATCGTGTACATCCGATAGCTCTTGTTAATTAACCATAAATGAATAAATGCAAAATTATAATTTACGTATCGTGTACATCCGATAGCGCTTGTTAATTAACCATAAATGAATAAATACAAAATTATAATTTACGTATCGTGTACATCCGATAGCTCTTGTTAATTAACCATAAATGAATAAATACAAAATTATAATTTACGTATCGTGTACATCCGATAGCTCTTGTTAATTAACCATAAATGAATAAATGCAAAATTATAATTTACGTATCGTGTACATCCGATAGCTCTTGTTAATTAACCATAAATGAATAAATGCAAAATTATAATTTACGTATCGTGTACATCCGATAGCTCTTGTTAATTAACCATAAATGAATAAATGCAAAATATATCTGATGTTGATGTAAAGTAACATTTTATCATCAAATAAAAAAAAATCATGCTATGAAAGATAGTCGATTTATTGGGAGGATAAAAAGAAAATATTAAATAGATAAGGACACAAAATATGTTTTAAAAACGTACAAATCCATTAGGTGTAAATCAGGGGTAGCCAACCTTTTGGGAGCGCGTGCGAAAACCGGTATTAAATAAAGGATCGAGGGCCGCACGTGTATTTTTTTTAATTAATAGGCATATTAAAATTTAATTTGGTTTATTCTCTACTACGGCTTTCCGTAGTCACTTCATTCCGTATTTTGACATTCATCGAAACCCCATGTATTATATTTTTCTGAGTGCACGAATTTCTACAGCATTCATTCGACTTTGCAGTATTTTCTACGTCCACATCTTACTACCATACACCAATGTTGATACAACAATATTGTTGGAGACTATCGTCTTAGCCTATCATTATGAGTCTATCATCTACCGAAAAAGAAGGGTCCTAGTATGGTAACCATGCATACTAGCGCGGATCGTCTGGTAACCATGTGTTACTTCTTTTTCACACGCGGAGATGTATTACCAAGATTTGAGATGACCAACCGCGAGTTCCGTAACTACTCAAGTAGTTCTACCATAAGTCGAAGGCATGAAGCATGGAGCTGAAGACAATCTTGTCTCCTAGCCAAGATTTTTATTATGTCTGAATCACCATTGAAGTGTTCCATTCAATCATTGAAGGATGCCATACGAATAACTTAAATTTAAAGAGCATTTTGAAACGGCAAAAATTATGCTCCGTTTAAACAATTTATGGGTATTTCACTTTGAGTTTAAACGTAACAAAAACAAGTATTTCTACGGCATATATAGTAGAAGTCATGCATAGAAATAATAATAAAAACGAATATTCGAAGAACTCGGAACACATTCTGCCGAAAATATAGAGATCTTAGCTGAATTAGTTGAGGGATTTCTTAGGAATGTCAGAAATACGACTTACTTATACAATTTAAGTCAGAGACACTAAAAGTGGATTATTTAGATAAAAAAGTTGGCCTTAGATCGAAATAAGTTAAAATCTAAATTTGTTGCAACTTCGACCTGAAAATGGAAAACAACGACAAGTGATTTGAAATAACTTTCTACAGGATATCTCAAAAGAATATACAAACGTTAAATGGTAACAAATTGAGTATTTATTAAGATACGAGTATATTTAAGATTAACAGTAAATTAAAGAAAACAGATGTAGATTTTTTATTTATAGCATATTCTCAAATTGATGACAGTCCTGGTCCATGCACTGTTAATAACGTGAAATCGCAAAAATCACGAATAATTCGTTTTGGTATTTAGCCGCATTCTCTCTCAATGACTGCTTTCAAATTATTAAATGTTGCCAGTTTTGTGACATACACTTTTTCTTGATGAGTTCCCATAAATAAAACGTCCAATTGCGTTAGGTCTGGGGAACGCGAAGGTAATTCAATGTTACTTATATGTTCAATCTATATATTAGGCAAATTTTCGTCCAGATAAACCACATTATGGTAGTAGTGGGGAAATACACCATCTTGCTGGAAATAAAAGTCTTCCTTATCCTTAAACTTTTCACGAACATATGGTATGACAAATTCTTGCAGGTAGTTTAAGTAAACAGCACAGTGTAAAAAAGTATGTATTTTTGGAACATTCTATACCATATATGTATAGTAAAATTTCGATTGATCGTTCTTCGAATAATCGTTTTCCCGTATGTGTCGTTTATTTCACCCAGTCTCGAATTTATTCCATGTAAAACACTTTAAAAGCGTTGTTTTATGCGTCATTTAAAATATCGCAGCTTTTTGTACTATATTACTCGATCGTTCGTTTTGTCAAAGTAGTAAAGCAAAATTTAAATGCTTGGTTTAAACGGCACTGGTAAAGAATTAGCGGACCATTCAAGATACACGTGTTTTACTCAATACTTATTACTGAGCGCAAGTCACCACTACCGCACACACCATACACCCCGAAGAGGGCAGAGGGTGCGACACAAGGTTTGAAGGAGACAGCAGAAAAGGTTGAAGAAGTTGATGAAGATCCGCCTTCTGTATCGTAATTTTCGTAAGTACGTATAGCCTGCAAAAACCTGAAAACTTTTGTCCACATACAATAACTGATGCCAAAAATAAATTTCCGACATCAAAAATTACTATTCATTATGGAAATAAAACCATAAAAAACAAAGAACAATTAAAGACATTTTTAACTAAAACAAAATTGTTTCTTTTCTTTATTTTTGTTTCAGTGTAACTTTATACAACAACTTAGGCCACGGACGATCTCCGTGGCTTAGTTGGTAAAACGCCTGTCTCCTAGCCCGGAGGTTGCGGGTTCAAATCCCGCTGGAACCTAGATTTTTAAAAAGGATTCTAGTTCCCTTAAGGCCTCTTTAACATCTACCTGGTTGATTGGAAGAGATTGCCAAATAGCAATAAGCCAGCAGACTGTTATGTATACAACGAAAGTGTAATACAACCTTAAAACAACTTTAAAATACAATACAACTTTAAATAATTCTTTTGATTTGTGGACAAATATCTACGTATAAGTGCATATACGAGTTTTTTCAAAATAAATGGGCAATTTACATAGCGCCGTTTTGAGGGCAAACTCTCCTCGAGAGCGCTATAACTCATGACTCGACCCCATATGTACAAATATAAAATACGAGTATCATTAAATAAATATATACATATAAACACGCATTACTTGAGCGTAAGGAAAGGAAGATAGTGACTGCGACCATTTGAATAGGTACTTCCCCTAATTTTAATGCTTTAAGTATGGTTAAGTATTTTTTAGTAAACAAAGTAATATATGATACAAATATTTACCAAGGCTATACCTATATTCACATTTATTACTTAACTAATCTTATTTATATATTATAATTTATGAACTTACTTAATCTTATTTTCTTACATGTCATTTTATTTTTTATAATCTTAATATACGAATTCTTAGAAATAATTAACACCTACATACAACTTATAACTAGATAATAATTCTTACAACAAATTATTTAGCAAGAACAAGTCCACTCGTTCAGGCTACTTGTATTCCATCACATTCACTCAGACCTTGGTCCTCCCAGCTAATACTGTAGGTGGACTAGTCAGGCAACAGATAAAAGTATTTTTTGTAATCTTTCATCTAGCAATAGACACATATCTACTCGTATATAACTCAGGCCTGGTTTGTTGGAAGAGATTGCTTTATGGCAATTAGCTCGCCATTTTATATACTTGACAATAGAGTATCTAAATAAATAAATAAATATTGTTTTTTTTTTCGAAGCATATACCATATTTGGTTAAATTGAAACAAGTCTGATGTTTAAAAGCTTGTGTCGTTTATTTTCAAGTAAATTTCAAGAAAATAATACCATGTGGATGATTCTTCTTTATAGTTGACTCTTGATTATCCGGGGTCGCATTAACAGGATTACAGGTTAACTGAGGTAAAACAATCCGATTTTTTACTGTTCCTGTCAATACATAACCCTGTTGATACGACCCGGATAAATGAGTCTACAATATTTGGTTGTTTTTTTACTTTTTTTTAAATAAAATAAGAATATTTCACCCTGCGATTGGTACGAATATGCGTAACTTTTGTCTGGTTTTTTGAAAGAAATTGTCCAAATAAAAAAAAACACTTTTATTTATTTATTTAACACTTTTATTGCAAATACAATCTGGCGGGTGTATTGCCAGGCGGCAATCTCTTACAATCAACCAGACCAAAGTAAAGTAAGCAAGTTACGTGGTCGCATAAATCATTTAAATGACTATCCATCCCCACGAAATCTATAAACACATACGTGAGCATATGCCCACGAACCCCATAAAGACGGACAATCACCCGAACATTATTTTTCATATAAAGTGAAATATCATCAATCAAAAGGAAAGAAAGGGATGGTGGAGAGAAAAGGAAAAGAAAAATCAGGAATGAAACACGTTATTTTACTGACTAGAAATTAACTTTTTTCTGTCGCTTCTTGAAGCATGCCAAGGACGGAGCGAGTCTTATATTGGTTTGTAACTGATTCCAGAGTCTCACTGCATGGACAGTAAAGGACGACGTAAAAAAGAGAAGCGGTGAACTGAAAAGGCCAATAGACAATCTCTGCTTGAGCGTAGCACTTTTTCTCATATCTCGCAAAACATTTCCAAGACTTAAATAGTCCTAACCAACAATTGTCCTTTTCGATACAATGGAGATTAGATTAATTGATTTCTTCGCACATTAATTGCTAAGTAGACTCAAGAGGAGACCCGAAGTTATTCATTAACACAACAATAAATTCTCTTACGTTCATTGTGTTCAAAATCCTTATTCATTAACACAACAATAAATTATCTTACGTTCATTGTGTTCAAAATCCTTAACGTGCTCGTATATTTTATACAGACTTAACTTCTCAATATATATTTATCTTAGAGTTATAATAAAACTGTACAAAAGAGATAAAATATTTTATACTCATCAATAAATCGATCAAGTTAAAATCTACGCGTGCCAAATTTCGTTCAATTGAAAAGTTTTAATGGAAAAACATTTGAAATATTCTGTACTGTATTTTGGCATCAATTCCTGTCGTCATTTATCTTTTTTATTTTCTTTCTCACAGAGGGTGGTCGAATCTCATCGTGACCCGAGCCAAGGGGTGATACCAAGGGATGTTAATATTTTAAGACCAAATCAAATTGTTCTCAAACTTTGAGTTGAAAATTGAAAACAATATTTAAAAATTTTCATTTGAATTTTTTTGCGATAGCTGATCTATTGACGATATTAATAGTCTTGTTAGTTAGGTATTGGTTGGATTCGATTCTAGGTTATGATAAAAAGTACATTTAACAATTTATTTTGACTTTATGAAATTCTGTAATAATAAATAACAATAATTCCTAAAACTATGGCATCCATGGCCT
The DNA here is from genome assembly GCA_949825065.1 of Odontocerum albicorne. Lineage (NCBI taxonomy): Eukaryota > Metazoa > Arthropoda > Insecta > Trichoptera > Odontoceridae > Odontocerum > Odontocerum albicorne. The sequence continues at coordinate 47,433,036 of OX463840.1, read as the reverse complement.
AGTTGGTAAAACGCTTAACTTCAGCTCTGAGGTTTCGGATCCAATTGCCAATTGTGCCAGAAAAAGAAATAAAAAGGATCCAAGTCTCATAAGAGAGTTCTTATTGTAATAATAGTCGCTTGCGCTATTCTTGTGTGAGAGAGTTGTTGTATATTCAAGTACAGTAATATTTCCAACGCGTGCAATGACGAACTGCATGCTGCAGTGGTTCTTAAACCCGAAGATTCGATTTAGAAAGTTAAAGACAGTTTTGTCTCTTGGCCATGTTCTTCAATATGCCTACGACGCTAGTTCAGATGTGTTGAGACCCCTCAACATTACGAATTAATTACTCTATCTTTTAACGTCTATTTAAACAACAATATACCAAGTGTTTTAGGCTGCCTACAGAAAGAGTTTTAAACCAAATAATACGTTAAGAAGTATTTTCTTCCCTTCGCAAGCAAGACTCTTGCATACTTACAATATCCATGTTCTGGTTGGTAAAACACATGTCTTCCGATTCGAGAGCTGCGGTTTCGATTCCCGTTGGCACCACTTTTTTTCCAATATTGTACCAGTCTGGTTTTCATTTAAGGTTTCTTTAACATCTTTCTGATTAGTTAAAAAATGGTACATGGCATTAGGCCACCACACCTCAAGTATATTAAATTTCGTTTTAAAGCCGTTTTTTCTTCATAAATAATTTTGTGATTCTAGAATTTTGGCCAAAAATGTAATCTAGATATTTTTAATATATTGATGGGTGTTTAGTAAGATGAAGAAAGAAGCTTTAAAATTGTTTGACATTTGGAAAAAATTAACGACGAAAGAATGAGTATGCGAGTACGCAATTCAGAAGTTCAAAATGTGCGTGCAAAAGATAGACCGAGATTGTGGAAGAGGCGATATTTATGTGCTTGGATAGAAAAGTTTAGAGATTTGTCCTCTCTGCTTACCCCGCAAGGGACATAGCGTAATATGTATATAATTAATATATTTAATAATCTTTGTACTAAAGCAGCGATTTCCAAATGCTTATTTGCTGGGGCCCTTGGCATGTGTTGAAATTCCTATGGACGTCAACTTAATGTGTATTTTTTTTTGTAGAAATATAAGATTACCATTTATTGTATATATTATAAAAACTTCCCCATTCTAACCGCCACCCTAAGCTGTCGTCTCATTCACCACCCCTTACTCCTGCTGATGCTTCGCTCGCTTATTTGTTAGTAGATACCTACCAATATCACCAGAAGAAAATTGTATTAATTCGATCTTATTGCGTGCATGAAGAAGATATTTTCTAATATAATTGTAGTCGTTCTGAAAGAGTTCGCAGACCCCCTGGGATACACGGACACCCTAGTTTGAGAACAGTGTACTAGAGTAACACTCTTTAATTTATTTGCTCCAAGTAGGAGATGCTGAATCGGCCCATATAAAAATTGTAGTCATTCTGAAAGAGTTCGCAGACCCCCTGGGATACACGGACACCCTAGTTTGAGAACAGTGTACTAGAGTAACACTCTTTAATTTATTTGCTCCAAGTAGGAGATGCTGAATCGGCCCATATAAAAATTGTAGTCATTCTGAAAGAGTTCGCAGACCCCCTGGGATACACGGACACCCTAGTTTGAGAACAGTGTACTAGAGTAACACTTTTTAATTTATTTGCTCCAAGTAGGAGATGCTGAATCGGCCCATATAAAAATTGTAGTCATTCTGAAAGAGTTCGCAGACCCCCTGGGATACACGGACACCCTAGTTTGAGAACAGTGTACTAGAGTAACACTCTTTAATTTATTTGCTCCAAGTAGGAGATGCTGAATCGGCCCATATAAAAATTGTAGTCATTCTGAAAGAGTTCGCAGACCCCCTGGGATACACGGACACCCTAGTTTGAGAACAGTGTACTAGAGTAACACTCTTTAATTTATTTGCTCCAAGTAGGAGATGCTGAATCGGCCCATATAAAAATTGTAGTCATTCTGAAAGAGTTCGCAGACCCCCTGGGATACACGGACACCCTAGTTTGAGAACAGTGTACTAGAGTAACACTCTTTAATTTATTTGCTCCAAGTAGGAGATGCTGAATCGGCCCATATAAAAATTGTAGTCATTCTGAAAGAGTTCGCAGACCCCCTGGGATACACGGACACCCTAGTTTGAGAACAGTGTACTAGAGTAACACTCTTTAATTTATTTGCTCCAAGTAGGAGATGCTGAATCGGCCCATATAAAAATTGTAGTCATTCTGAAAGAGTTCGCAGACCCCCTGGGATACACGGACACCCTAGTTTGAGAACAGTGTACTAGAGTAACACTCTTTAATTTATTTGCTCCAAGTAGGAGATGCTGAATCGGCCCATATAAAAATTGTAGTCATTCTGAAAGAGTTCGCAGACCCCCTGGGATACACGGACACCCTAGTTTGAGAACAGTGTACTAGAGTAACACTCTTTAATTTATTTGCTCCAAGTAGGAGATGCTGAATCGGCCCATATAAAAATTGTAGTCATTCTGAAAGAGTTCGCAGACCCCCTGGGATACACGGACACCCTAGTTTGAGAACAGTGTACTAGAGTAACACTCTTTAATTTATTTGCTCCAAGTAGGAGATGCTGAATCGGCCCATATAAAAATTGTAGTCATTCTGAAAGAGTTCGCAGACCCCCTGGGATACACGGACACCCTAGTTTGAGAACAGTGTACTAGAGTAACGCTCTTTAATTTATTTGCTCCAAGTAGGAGATGCTGAATCGGCCCATATAAAAATTGTAGTCATTCTGAAAGAGTTCGCAGACCCCCTGGGATACACGGACACCCTAGTTTGAGAACAGTGTACTAGAGTAACACTCTTTAATTTATTTGCTCTAAGTAGGAGATGCTGAATCGGCCCATATAAAAATTGTAGTCATTCTGAAAGAGTTCGCAGACCCCCTGGGATACACGGACACCCTAGTTTGAGAACAGTGTACTAGAGTAACACTCTTTAATTTATTTGCTCCAAGTAGGAGATGCTGAATCGGCCCATATAAAAATTGTAGTCATTCTGAAAGAGTTCGCAGACCCCCTGGGATACACGGACACCCTAGTTTGAGAACAGTGTACTAGAGTAACACTCTTTAATTTATTTGCTCCAAGTAGGAGATGCTGAATCGGCCCATATAAAAATTGTAGTCATTCTGAAAGAGTTCGCAGACCCCCTGGGATACACGGACACCCTAGTTTGAGAACAGTGTACTAGAGTAACACTCTTTAATTTATTTGCTCCAAGTAGGAGATGCTGAATCGGCCCATATAAAAATTGTAGTCATTCTGAAAGAGTTCGCAGACCCCCTGGGATACACGGACACCCTAGTTTGAGAACAGTGTACTAGAGTAACACTCTTTAATTTATTTGCTCCAAGTAGGAGATGCTGAATCGGCCCATATAAAAATTGTAGTCATTCTGAAAGAGTTCGCAGACCCCCTGGGATACACGGACACCCTAGTTTGAGAACAGTGTACTAGAGTAACACTCTTTAATTTATTTGCTCCAAGTAGGAGATGCTGAATCGGCCCATATAAAAATTGTAGTCATTCTGAAAGAGTTCGCAGACCCCCTGGGATACACGGACACCCTAGTTTGAGAACAGTGTACTAGAGTAACACTCTTTAATTTATTTGCTCCAAGTAGGAGATGCTGAATCGGCCCATATAAAAATTGTAGTCATTCTGAAAGAGTTCGCAGACCCCCTGGGATACACGGACACCCTAGTTTGAGAACAGTGTACTAGAGTAACACTCTTTAATTTATTTGCTCCAAGTAGGAGATGCTGAATCGGCCCATATAAAAATTGTAGTCATTCTGAAAGAGTTCGCAGACCCCCTGGGATACACGGACACCCTAGTTTGAGAACAGTGTACTAGAGTAACACTCTTTAATTTATTTGCTCCAAGTAGGAGATGCTGAATCGGCCCATATAAAAATTGTAGTCATTCTGAAAGAGTTCGCAGACCCCCTGGGATACACGGACACCCTAGTTTGAGAACAGTGTACTAGAGTAACGCTCTTTAATTTATTTGCTCCAAGTAGGAGATGCTGAATCGGCCCATATAAAAACGGTTATGCGAACATTTTTTGCACTTAGCGGAATGAGTGTATTTATTTTATTGCATTTTTTCACAAAACAAATTTGCGATGTGTAAGTGCTGCAAAAGAAATATCCTTTTGAATAATTCATTTTCAGCCTGTGGATATCTTACAGATTTATATGCAAATTTCAACTGCCACTTTTTTCGTTTATATATATGTGAATAAATTAGAAAAAAATATATATTTCAGCACCTTAAGTTTTTTTACACAATTTAACTTCTTGAATTTTAGACGTTTGTTTCGCTTTATGGTCTCTTATTTTATTAATAAAATAAATAAAACACTATTTTCTATTTTGTTATCGCCATTGTTTCATTTGAGTCCACTACCGGTTTTAAAGACCTCCGCCTTCCTCGTCAGGTGAATTTGAACTAAATTATGTCGAAAATATATTTTTTCTAATTGTAATAGGTACAGGAGATGGGGAGGGGAGACGTTGGCTAATAAGGGGAGGGGAGAGCTAGCTAATAAGGGAGGGGAGAAGTTAGCTAATAAGGGGAGGGGAGAAATGGCTAATATGGGGAGGGTAGAAGTGGCTAATAAGGGGAGGGGAGTAGGTAGGAATCAAAATGATCGCTTTCGAACGAGAAACATATTTCGCAGAGGACTATTATTGAAATTAATTTGGTTGTTTACAATGTGAGACTTAATTCAACGCTTTTTTTTTAATCTTGTTCACAATCTGCAAACCCTGATCGATATCAAACGAATGGTTTGTTTCAATTAAGTGGTTAGCTATCTCCGAGAAATTAATATTATTGAGACATCTCAAATGTTCCCTAACTCTTGTTTAAAAGTTTCTTTTTGTTTTGCCTATATAAAAATATGAACACTTGTTATATTTAAAAAATTTAGTCCAGTTTACTTTGTGTATTCTTATTGATAACCAGCTTGGTTTTTTAACTTATTGGCTGTATAATATATAGTACTGTATGAATATCTTTAGGCATTGCTTTAGATACAGGTACAAATATACTGCTTAATTATTTACCATTATTATTTATTCTACTCGAATACCTGAATCGAAAATTGTGTTACAAAATGTTAATATTTGACTATATCATAAGTTTAATCTCACAGTAAAAGAAATTAATAATCCTTTTATGTGCTGACTGATAATTTCTATATAGGAAAGACAGGAAGATCTTTAGAAAAGAGATTTCGTGAACACAAATCCGCCTTAACAAATCCTATAATTTATTCTGAAATGCCTAATCATTGTCACTGTGAAACCCATACTTTTTCTATCGATGATGCCAAATTCTTACATATCAGTAGTAACGGAAATAAATTGGACAGATTAGAGGCCCTAGAAATTTCTAAGTCAGTACACCGATCCGAACATCTGTTGAACAGTTATTTCCCAAAAATCTCTCCACTCTTGACCGAAGTTGTCCCATGCCTCCCTCATCCCTCAGCCCCCAACCGTTAAAGAGTGTATATCGGTACCAGTTCGAACAGCATTTGGTATTGTTTGCGCCCCCCTGAAGATGAGGTAAAAGCCTTGAAACCGGTAGGGTTATACCGTCACAAAAAAGTGGAATAAACAGTGTTTGATAAAAATAAATTACAATGTCGTTAAACCTCCACAACGTTTATGCCTTAACTATAAACAACATATTTCTTGTAGGTTGGAAGATATTGCAACATGGCAATAAGTCCGCCAGGTTGTACTGTATACAACGAAAGTGTAATACAATACTTTCCTTGATCTTCTTCTTTCAAGCCTTCTCGCATTTGTACCGTATATTTGTTATGTTAGTCTTTCTTCATTCATTCATTCTTCTTCGACTTACTCAGTCTTCACATTCACCCCTTATCACTGCGTTCCATTTTATGTCATACATTGTCACTGCACATTTTCTTCTCAGTGCACACGTTTCTATAGCATTTATTCGGTTCCTTTAACCATCATCGAAATTAGTGTCACTTTTGGAACGTATTGGTTTTTTAATGTATAAAACGAAGCGAGAAGACAGTAAAAGAGAACGAGCGCAAGAGCATTAGAGCCTGCATAGTTTCTTGAAATAGTAAGTTCCAAATATGGGAAGTACAGTACCCGGCGGTAAGTAATAAACATCAGGCTTAAGAAAGAGACTGTCGGCCATAATCGGCTAAGTTCGGCTTTGTACAACGTCGTCTCTATCATTCATACACGTGTTCCGTAACGAGACTGTTAGCGCATCGTGCGACAGAGTCGACGCTCTACAAAGCCGAAGTTAGGCGATTATGTTCGATGTGTATTACTTACCGCCGGGTACTATATCAAATTTAATGGCCGCGGTCCCTGACTTCATGTCGTTACACTCAACTATTATATATTATATTTATTTTGTAATATTTTCTATCTGGCAATAATAGTCGATTCGAGTTCCGAGTCGGAGCACTCTTGAAGAGACTTTGATCTGTAAGCGATCTTTATAAGTTGTAATTTTATTATTATTATTATTACTTAACAAAGATTTTTTATTGCTGTAAAACAACACCCTCAAATTCAGGGAGATTTTTCTTTTTTCTGAACAATGCGTTTGCCTTGAGTAAACAAATTAATTTTACTTCATAGACCTTCCTAGAAATGTTTGTATTTCACCAATTCAATACATAATATTCATACCAGCATGCCGCTTCACTCTTGGGGTAGACAAAGTGCAGAGTGACAAATTTACCTATCTCGACACACAAATTTCTACTCTTTCACAATCCATAAACCTTCTAAAACTGCTGGTACAATTTCTTTTCTTTCTTACATTTTCTTCTTTCTAAATATCATACACTGGATTCAGCCATATTTTCTTTGCTGTTCTTCTACCACGCCTTCCACTTATATTGGCACTATCTACACAATAATACCTTTCCAAATATATTAACTGACATTAAGATGAAGAGTGAGCCATTGTATGTTAAATGGTCCATGAAAACTGCCTCCATTTAAAATAGTAACTGTTCCTGTTCTGGAGCACATGAGGGAAGACGCCTTGGCCGAGCGCCACCTTCCCTTGCCAAGATATGGTGTGATCCGATGACTTTAATTTCATTATACCCATTGTTAGGCGACTGAGATAAACGACAAGTGGCGTCGACCTCGATAATTTTATCAAAAGAGAAGTGTATTTTTAGTGTGTCATATAGAAATTTGATTTAAAAAAAAGAAATTAATCACATTTGATTTCATCTACTTGAATATTACGACAAATTGTGAACATACCTACGTGATTCATGCCCCTTTTGACGTGATTCATGCCCCTTTTGGGACTAACAGAGAGGACAGGTATCTACACCATTTACTAAGCTTTGCATAGTCCACATCCTGACATCTTGTCATACATTTCACTCTGTTTCTCATATTTTTCTCAGTTGAAATTTCGCCAACTATATATTTCTTTTCATTTTATATTTGGTCAACCTTTTCCTCGCTCTTAAGTCATAAATAAATCTTGTATTTTGTATGTCATTCCCTCAATATGACCAAACCATCTCAAGAATATTTCTACAATTCTAATTATCTGTAATTATATCACTTCTTAGTCAATGACACATTGTTTAACTAAATTACCTAACCAATCACACATTTCTCCAGCATTTTATTCATTATTTTTACTTTTTATCAGTGTCCAGGTTTCACTGCCATATATTTATTAGACTTAATTTTTAAATTGGAGAATTTGTATGTGGCAAAAAGCAAGTACGAAACATACAACAAACATTTACTTAATATGTTAGTATTAACTGTTCTCAAATTTTATTGATATTTAAACATATTGAAAAGTGTACAATTTTTTACCTAATTTCAATGTAACCAATTTTGTATACATCATACTTGTATATTGTGTAGTAAAAAAATTATAAACAAAAATTAGAGGATATGTTCTTAATTTTTTTTCAATTATTGTTAAGTATAATATTTTATTAAACCATTCAAAATATTAACCGTCTGATTTAGAGAATTGACAATCTCTATTGCCTTGTTAGTAGAACGATTTTCTTAAAAAGGTTTCGGGTCTTAATCTGTTTTTTTTTCTCACAAAACGCTTTTTAACCTATTTCTAATTGGTTAGAAAAGTTACTACATGGTATTTTTACTACACTAGACACAGTTATACGAGGGGAGGTCAATAAATTCGCGGGATTTTATGACACTGCATGGGCTCTTGATTTGACTCCGGCTCATAATAATTAGACCAAGTTTCGTATCCAGTAACAATTCGGCTCAAAATACCCATTTCGTTATTTCTGCAGAGGTCCAAAAACTGTCGGAACATTCGACGCGTTATTGTTTTTTAAGTGGCGTGAGCATTCTGAGTACCCCCCTTGCAATGACTTTTGATATCCCTAGATGATGATGGAGGATATTCAAAATGGTTATATGTTAGGTGATACTCCAACCATATTTGAAAGCTGTTGTTGTTTAGGCGCGCATCTTCCAGCACAAGATTTTCTACTTTTTTGACGATGTTTGAAGAAGTGGCATCAACAGGGGGAGTCGTCTTCAATCGTTTATCTCCCATGTTTAAAAAGACTATGCCAATTGTAAACTATCGTTTTTACAGAGCAACAGTCTACGTAAAACGCTAACATCTCTTCCAAAATGATTGGAGATGTTTTGTACTTAGGATGTTATTATACGTTTGATATACTCTCCCGAAGATATCTAAAACAACGATGTCAAAATAAGACTTGGGAAATGCACTAATAACGAACCATATTATCAGAACATGCGCATACGCACTACCAACCCCTTCATTCCGCGAATTGATTGACCTTCCTCGTATATACCTAAGAAACATGGCATTGCTTATTGAATATTATGTGTTCAGGATACAATAAACTAAGCTTTATGGCTATCCTTGTATCTTTTTTTTTAACGTATGATTACAATAGAAATATAATGATGAATTTAATTAGAACAAAATGAAACGAATTAAAAACAAAATTTACTAACGCAAAATACATCATAAGGTATTAAATACTAAAAAGATAAAACCAATCTAATCAGATAAAATAAACATCGTCATCTCCATCTCTCTCTCACCTCCCACGTGTATCAGTCAGGATCCAAAGTCATATCGCGCCCCCTCTATTGGCATCCAGAATATTACTTTTTTTTTTCTTGAACAATCATGCCTGATTCAAATATTTTTAGCTCTGCATGATCTTATGAAAGTTAAATCCTACTCCCATCACATAAAAACTCAACGAGACCATTCTAATCACCAGACCTATTAAAACAAGTATTAATGAAATAAAATTTGTAGAAAAATCAATTATATAAAAATCACACACATATTTTTAATAACGTTTTTAATATCACAGAACTCGATTAAGAACACTGAAATTTCTCAAAAACATAACGAATGAAAAACACAATATAATCTTAATTATAGAAAAATATAAATATACAGCGTTATTTAGAGTGCGGACTCGAACTCAATATTCGAACCCTTTACTCTAAAATATCACAAGATAATTATATATAAATTGAGTGTTCGGTTAGGTAAGTAAGGTGGTGGCTACGGCCATTAGATAAAGTACTTCTATAGTACGTATCTGCGTATGCTTAGAAAAAGATATTTAATAAGAAAACTGCAGAAAACATACCAAGGGAAGACATACTAAGGGAAGACATACCAAGGTAAGACATACCAAGGGAAGACATACCAAGGTAAGACATGCCAAGGTAAGACATGCCAAGGTAAGACATGCCAAGGTAAAACATACCAAAGTAAGACATACCAAGGTAAGACACACCAAGGTAAGACAAACCAAGGTAAGACATACCAAGGTAAGACATACCAAGGTAAGACATACCAAGGTAAGATATACCAAGGTAACTACATAGACAATTGTATAGATCTTCATATATATGGTAGTTTTACGTTGGGATTTATTTATTTACCATACCAAGGTAAGATATATCAAGGTAAGACATACCAAGGTAAGACATACCAAGGTAAAACATACCAAAGTGAGACATACCAAGGTAAGACACACCAAGGTAAGACAAACCAAGGTAAGACATACCAAGGTAAAACATACCAAAGTAAGACATACCAAGGTAAGACACACCAAGGTAAGACAAACCAAGGTAAGACATACCAAGGTAAGACATACCAAGGTAAGACATACCAAGGTAAGATATACCAAGGTAACTACATAGACAATTGTATAGATCTTCATATATATGGTAGTTTTACGTTGGGATTTATTTATTTACCATATAAGTAAACTGTAAAATGTACCTTATAACAAAAAATATAAAAGAGCAAGTAGTGAGTGCTCAGCACATTAAGCTTGATAGAATATACTAAATTTAAATAAAAAAATTACCCAATTATAACAAAAATATTTAGAATGAAACAGATGTCAAATCGTAAAATCACACGTTACCAACACAATACTGGCCCGTTCATATGCGCACAGCCCTCATTGCGCAAAAAATACAAACACAATAGACAAATCATTGAAAATCAAATACAAATTGAAAACAAAATATAAAAGATGGAATCAGACAAGTACAACTTTACAAATCCTCAAAAAGAACGCCCGGAAAAACCACAAAAATTGTGAAAAAAAAAACACTTCAAAAAATGTTCATACATAATCCTAAATTTTGATAAGACCTTTCAAAAAGGAGTTGTCTTCAAGTGCTTGTTAAAGCTATACACGTCACTAATATATCTTATACTAAGAGGAAGATATCTCGAGAAGAGAAAATATCTCGCCCTATTGGATCAATTCGGAACCATCAATTTATTCGATGAAGATGAAATCAACATCAAAGATCTTCACCATTCATCAGACACAGATTCAAATGGTAGAATGAAGATATTCCATTAAGAGACACGAATACAAAGAGACAATGTTTGAAATTAATCCGGTCCCGAAACTTGAGCCAATATAGACTTTTTAGAAGCGGAGTAATATGATTATTTTAAGACTACATAGCAGCAACATTCAAACCTAGCAGTAACATTCAAACCTAGCAGTAACATTCAAAACAAAATACCCCAACGTAGCAGTAAGATTCAAAACAAAATACCCCATTAAGCAGACCTGGCCAATCCAAATTGCCCCACGGGCCGCATTGACGATCTAAAATGTTTCAAAGGCCGCACATAAATAAGAATAATTGTAAATTTGGTTCCAATTTTTTTTTCAATATCTGGCTTTACAGCGAAATTCGTACTCATCAATTTCTTTGTAAGTGATTGATTTATGTAGATGCAGAGGTACACTGTGAATCTGAAGGAAAAAGCGATACTACAACTAGATATGAAGAGAAAACATGTATTGAACCAACAAAATAATGTATTTGTATGATAATGTAATGACTTAATTCAAAGTTATTAATTCGTAAATATATTTGTATGGTTATAAAAAAAAACTAATTCGTCATATATGACCGCGGGCTGCACATAAGGGCGTCGCGGGTTGCACATAAAGACACTGCGGGCTGTGGGTTGTCCAGTCCTGCCATAAAGCATTAAAAACAACAAAATTAAAATTAACGCAAGACACGATTGCATGATGTTTGAAAGAAGGTACTATAAAAAAGCAAATAAATCGTCAGGGTTGTGTAGATATAGAAGAAGCAAACAATGGTAAGAAAGTTCTTTCCTCTTTGGCTACCCCTAACAGGGAGATGGCGCGATGGTATGTATAAAGAACTACTTCCTACTCCCACCGGGAAGTTCCGTATACAACTGAAGTGGCATGCAATATTTTTGCTGTCACTTCATGAAATCATAATTACATGACAAGGTATGCACCATAAGAATAAAGTAAATGACCTTATGGAACCCAGCGTCGTCACCATTTTGATAGATCGATGTGGGATTCAGGTGGAATGTGCAATGATTAGCGATCGAGGAATGCCTCCATGCGTCACGGTTGCCGCAGACGAGGTGTGGATGGGAGTGCCTCTTTCCCTCGGCCCACGGTGGGAGGAGAGTTGCGAAATTCCCAATCACATGTCTATGATTCGATGACGAATACGTGATAAATCCATTAATCTTCGTTTCCGCTTTAGTTGTATGATTGTAAAGAAAAAAATCGCATGTCTTTTGTATGAGTTTCGATAGAACAATGATTGCCATGAACCATCTTACTAGAATTCCTAGTACTTTTTTAGACATCAAGTAATTCATTGCGACTAAGCAAGATTTGTGGTGAATAAATCAAGCAACTAATAAGTTGCTTGATGAAAAATTGGAAGCAGCTAGCGAATAGGTCATACGTGGAAAAGTGGAGACTCAGGATTGGATGGAGACAGGAAATTTAGCCTAAAATCAGTATTAGTGGAAATCTACGCTGGAGAACTATTGTACAATTGCTTTCCGAAAGGAAAAGGGAAAGACAACTGGCTGAGGTAAATTGAACGTTCAAGTCATGCTGAAGTTTATACCTTCTAGTCAAAGCTTTATTACTTTAACAAGGCTGAATTTTCAAAGAAGTGACAATAAACTAACATACTCACAAACGTTGATGTTGGCGAGGTTGCAACCCTTACATAAAAGGAATAGAGGAAGACAATGATGATGATGGTAACTTGCCGCCGTCTGCATCTCACCGCCAAATATCATCTCATTGATTACTTCAGAGTAAACGTAATGAAAGAAAAACAAGACAAAGTGTAGTGTCGGTGTTGATTGGTCCATGTTGCTGACGTGTGACACGGACGGTACCTACCGTGGCTAAATCGCAGGGACGTGCCCGACAGGTTTGCAGGCAAATCACACTCAAATCGGCTGCACGCAATGCACATACTAATCGGCCGACGTCAAGTACACACTGGCGGAACAACCTCAATAATAATATATCAAGAAAACTTTCAGATAAGCTGGCTTAGCGCATAGAACAAACTTTCTCTGGAGTGTCTAGAATAAAAGGTGCATGGCCACGCGGTAACGCACTGGACTTCCGTGCGGAAGGACGTCGGTTCGAACTCCGCGCCTTCCAGAGACTTTCTAGGTTACCAATTTTTAAAAGATGCAGCAGCGAAATAAAAACGCCATTGAGTTGACTCCGAATCGTACAAATAATATAACATCAGATTATATAGGGTAAAGCAAAATTAACTCTTCTATTAAAGCGAGCTGTATTTTTTCTGGTTTGACATTTAACTTTTTTTTAAATAGAGTAGCGCAAAATAATTCATTATTTGATACACACTATAACAACATGCAGAAATTGTAACTATTTTTGTTCAAAAAATAAATAAGTTTTGCTAACTTAACGAGAATATCAAAGAAGACATTGTAATCAACCGGTACCAGAGAAGAAAATATAATAATTCGTGACTAAGTAAATCTATTTGAACAGTATGGAACGACCTCAAACGTTCATTCTTCAAGAAGTTTAGTTCAGTTCGATCCCACCTCCACCCACGCTGTTATGGGGGACAAAATAAGTCTCCATCCAGCGCGATCTACACTAGATGATCGAAAAAATCTTTATTTTTTTTATGTGCGCGACATCACATAGTGACGAAGAAGGAACTGCCCAAAGGGACTCCTTCTTCAGTGGCAACACACTGAATGTGAAAAGAATAGTAGTGACGATGGACTTATGGTCTGACATCGCGGGAGAAGGGAAATGACTCGCAACGCAATTTTTTCTTTCTTTTTTCTGTCTTATAAAGTGGCTAAAGGCCTGTAGTTCAAACAGCCCAGCAAGTGGCCAGTACTTTCGCAGAAAATTTCAAATGCAACAAAACTATCCTTTGACGCTACTAGATCGGAGTAGCCAATGGGTCCAAAGATGAACCGATGTAAGGCTGTGTGGAGTTCCCATCGGAAATTACTGACGCGATTTTTATCGCAGTACCACAGAATTTGCTCTGCGGATTAATCAAGATGGCTGCAAAAATTCCAACGGGGTGAAGGGACAAGATTAAAGCTAAAAATGTTGCCATTAAAGCTCCCATGGCAAGAGAAAAATTGGGTAGTCCAATAGTTTGGTTGTACCCATGGGGAGGCTAAGAATCGACGGTCTTAAGAAAACATTTCCCGTGTTAGTGAAAGAATAGCGAAGTCTCTGGAAATATCAACAAGAAGGTGAGCTCAATAATTAAACATTTCATCACATTCTAATCGACGAATTTTGAAACAAATTTTTCACTATTTTCTTTAAAAAGTTCAGTTAGTGCAAGAGCCATAATCAGCGGCCATAATGGTCCAGAGGCCACAATCAGCGTTTGGAGTACAGTAATTTCATTCTGAATCTTACAAGAGAAATTGAGTATTTTAGCAAAAAAATATAATTAGTGACGAAGTACATTTTCATCCCAGTGGACATGTCAATAAACAAAATTCTCGGTTTTGGAAAAGTGAAAACCCATAAATCATTCACGAAACACCATTACATTCACAAAAAGTTACAGTATGGGGGGATATGTCATTGAACCTTATTTTTTTTAATATGAAACTGTTACTTGTGAAAAATATCGACAAATAATTCGAGACTTTTTAATGTTGCAAATAAAAAAAAACAGAGTTTGTTATACCGCGCAATATCAACAAACGCAAAAATTAAAATACATAATAGTGTACCTTGAAGTATGAAAGAGAAACTTGGGCATAGCAGAAGAAGGGTAAGATTAAGATTGATACTATGGAAGGGCGTACACCAAGGAAAAATTGTGGAGTGTCGTTGTACGAATATGGAAGAAGGCGGAATTAAAGAATCAGAAATAAATGTATGGATAAAATGAAACGAGTTTAAAGTAAAAAGAAACGACATTCAAGATCATTTGAACATATAGAGAGAATGAACGATGAAATAATTAATAAGTGAGTATACAAGTCAGAAGTGCAACGTGTTCGTGTAAGAGTTGGACTGAAGAAAACGTGACTGGACCAAATGGACCAGATTTTGTAAGAAGGTAAAGTTTGAATTATGACTAATAGAATATTGTGCATGACGCAATGTATGAATGTTGAGGAGGGGAAAGATGCTTGATTGGATAGAAAAGTTTGAGTCTGTTATTTCTGCCTACTCCGCGATGAACATGGCGTGATCAAGAGAATTTAACAGAACCGATATCCTTCGAAAATGATCTAATGAGAATCAAACTAGAATACGCATTTACAGTTTGGGCTCCTTATCAGCTCAAATATAAAAACAATATAGAACAAATACAAAAAAAAAGTCAGATATCTATGGTACAGAACAAAGGGCGATTACCCAAAATATGCTCAGCATGTCGAACGTCTCACGGTGTGTAACTATAGAAGCCTCGAAACAAGAAGGCAAGAATCCATTGCGATATTCCTACTAAAGGTTTTTCAAGGTTTTTTTAACTGTCCCGCGAGTCTAGAAGCACTAAGTTTATATGATATATGCCTAATAAATATAGCCGTGCAAGGAATCACCCTCTGTTCTACTTACCAACTTACAGAATGAATAGCATGGCTAAACACTCAGTCACGCGTGGTATAGAGACATTAAACCAACTGAATGACACTGTGGAGAAGAATCCTGACTGATATTCTTCCTAACGAATAAGCTAACTTTAGAAGCAGACCGTATTTGTATAACAGGAGAAATCCGTGCAAAGTTAATAAAAAAAATGTAAATGAACAGCACAATACCGCATACGGACGCCATAACACCGCAAAGAAACCAAATCTGGGAGTTAATTTTGCTAAACCCTGTACAATCGCATTTCATCCTGCTCAAGTCTTTACTTTTCTAGTCGTTGCTAACTATCCATACCGACATTCTATGGAATAAGATTACAACCACCATCAGAGTCTCACCCTTATTGGCAGAATTCAAACAGAGACGTAAAAGCGATTACATCTTTACTGCTATTTTTCACCGATTGGCTTGATGTAGATTTGTTCCAGAGTCTTCCTGATTGATCGAAGAAAAATTAAATAGAGTGGCGAGGGTTCCCTTATTTCCGTTATTACACGCAGTTGGTCAATTTGCAAAATCCTTTTTCAGTCCTTAATATGAGATTCTTTAAGACCTATATCAATCAAGGAGTAGAAAACTTTACTATCACTGGAAGCCAAGGTATGAGTGTATGTTTCACGATTCTCGTGACAACATAATAATACTTGACTAGTATATCACTGGAAGCCAAGGTATAGGTGTAGGTTTTAGAGTATTCATGACAACATAAGAATATTTTATATCACTGGAAGCCAAGGTATGGATGTAGGTTTTAGAGTACTCGTGACAACACAAGCATATTTTATATCACTGGAAGCAAAGGTATGGGTGTAGGTTTTAGAGTACTCATGACAACGCAAGAATACTTTATATCACTGGTAACCAAGATATGGGTGTAAGCTTTAGAGTACTCATGACAACACAAGAATACTTTATATAACTGCAAGCCAAGATATGGGTGTAGTTTTTAGAATACGCATGACAACGCAAGAATACTCGATATCATGGAAACCAAGGTATGGGTGTACGTTTTCGAGTACTCATGACAGCACAAGAATACTTGATTTCACTGGAACCCAAGGTATGGGTGTATGTTTTAGATTACTCATGACAACACAATAATACTTTATAGGTATCACTGGATGGATGATGTATGAGTGTAGGTTTTAGTATTCTCGTGACAACATAAAAAATATTAAAAATATATTTTATATATTGTAGGAGCATATTTTTATTTTCTATTATTTCGTTTGAAAACTATTATAGTTCGTTAAATGAATAAAAAACCATTGTTGATTATTTTAATGGCATACGTCGTATTGCTGGTTTGTAGGAATTTCAATAATTCAAAAGGGTTGTTGGTTTCATCTTCGTGTTGAAATGTTACGCATGTTTATGTGGGGAATTTGGTAATGAAAAGGTATTAACTGCTTCTGTAGCCTTTCAGATATTCGAAGCTTTCGAAACGTGGTGCTATAGAAAGATGTTTAACAACTCAAGAACAGAATTTATTACCAATTGTTCAGTTTCAGTTATTTGGCTTTCACAAAAACGAAAAACAGCATAGATGATGAACATTTTCAGTGTTATACCAAGTATAAAATGTTGTACAGTTCCTGGCGGTAAGTAATCCACATCGGGCTTAAGAAAGAGACTGCCGGCCATAATCGGCTAACTTCGGCTTTGTAAAGCGTCGTCTCTGTCATTCATACACGTGCTCCGTCGCGATTTGTCACCCATTATGGCCGTCATCGTGTGAAAGAGACGACGCTTTACAAAGCCGAAGTTAGCCGATTATGGCCGACAGTCTCTTTCTTAAGCCCGATGTGTATTACTTACCGGGTACTGTACATGTATTCCTCCTCTAATTTATAGACACTCTCAGATCTTAGTCTATTTTAACTTATTCAGAGATATTTGCTTTATTTTATATATAGTTGAATAAAGCTTTGTGTTAGCAAGTAGTAGCACTATGCATGTCATCTGTTGTTTATTATTAATTTTGATAAAAAAGCCATAATAGATATGCACCAAGTGTAAGGGTTCTAAACGCCAGTGGCATTCGTTATCAATTTGCATGTCGTGGGAAACATGTTCACCGAGCGACCACTCATAAATAACTGCGTGCGCTCCATTTAGAGTGCGCATTATATATTTGGCAGCGCACGCAGCCAGCATGTCGCGTAACCACAACTCTTTCTATATCTTTATTGTCCTGCTCTATCACTCTCTTGTTCTCTACTATTCGTATTTCTGAGTATACAATCAAAGATCAGAATCAAAGGGAACTATATAATCGATTTGAAAAATATAATTTGGGCACTGAAACGACAGACTACTGCAAAAGTCGATTACATCGGAGACTTCTCTGACCCCAACACGCTGTTAGTATCGAACCAAGATTTCGGAATTGGCATATCAAATTCTGATTTACATGAATTGTTTTCTAAGTTCGCAATCCTCAAAACTCTTATATGCACTATGACAGAAATGGACGACGTAACATAGAGGTCAATAAAAAAAATGTGATTTTTCAAGCTAGATATTATGATATATCAGTGGAGACCAAGGAAAGTAGGATTGGTTCAAGTGAACGATATTTTGAAAGAAGGAAATTTAAAAAGTCAAAAAAATCTTAGAAGTTACATGAGAAGGTGTATGGATGTAGAAGAGGCGAATGTTGTGTGTCGTGATAGGCGCTCTCTCCTCTCTGAGTACCCCGATAGCGTGTATGCGTTATATGAATCACTTATAAATTTTGTCTTTGTCACAATTATACCAAAACGAAATTTATGCCTGAAAGTTGTGTTGTACGAGTATTATACATATTACACGTTTGTTGTATATATAGTAGTACAATCTAGTAGGCTTATTGCCATTTGGCAATCTCTTCTAAAGTTGCATGCGTGAGTTAAGAATCAGCTTTCTATTGGTGCGAGTAATTTTAAAGGTGTGGACTGTTTCATGTGCCTTGGGTCACTGATAAACTCTACAAACAACACCAAAGAAGGAATAAACAAGCGAATGCTGTTTGGTCTTATCCTTTCACTTACGTAAGTTTTGGCTGCTCTTCAGGAATAAAAATCCAACTGTTCTATTATCTGCTTAGACTGCGATTACCACACCATCAGATACCTGGACATTTACAAAGCGAGATTAAGGCTAAGGCCCCACCAAAGTGCTTCACTAGGTGCTACGTGACTAATAGACTAGGTGACTTCATGCTTGGCCACACCAAAGTGCTTCGCACAAATTCATTTGACATTTGGGAGTGGTTGAGCCAACAAACGACGCCACTCTCAAAACTAACCAATTTCATTACAACTTACCATCTTTATTTACTTCCTGTGCAACTTCATTCCAAAGTGATTTTATTACAGGTACATTTTTGTATAATTTGCTCGATGGGTTCTACAAAGACTTCCTTTTATACACAGCTGTTATTAAAACTTCCGCTATCTTGTAAAATCACTTAGTGACACAATAAAATTAACCAGCACGTCTGTTCGCTAGGAGACTCACTAAGTGACTAATTGTCACGTAGCGTGGCGCGAAGCGTGCAGTGTGGCCACTGTGATAGTATGCGGTGCGTTGGTTCGCTAGGATATGTCACCTAGCTCACAGTGTAGCTCTAAGCACCAAGCGAGGCTCCTACCAGTGTGGCCGAGGCCTAAGAGTTCTATGTAGATACTTTAGCGACAAAGATTCTCTGCAGAATATATGGTGCAAATCGTTTAAACTTAATTAATTAATTAATTTCATTCAAGTTTTTTTCACATTACGGATTTGAAAGGACCAAACATAACAAGCACAAAAAAAAACCTTAATAAAACAATTCATGACAAAATTTAAGACAAATAAGTTTTAAATTTTGTCATGAATTGATAAAAACAATAATAAATGTCTCAAATACGAGATATATCCAGAATTGAAGGGAGTCTGCCTGCTGCACGACAATGCCAGACCACACACGGCCAACGCCACGAAGGAACTGCTCGCCTCGTTTAAATGGGATGTCCTGAACCATCCCGCGCATTCCCCTGACCTAGCACCTTCAGATTACTATCTCTTTACCTCCCTGAAGCTGCACATGGGTGGTAAAAGGTTTTCAACCGACGAGGAGGTAAAGGAGGAGGTGGAGAAGTGGACGGAGGGGTTGGCGGGGAACTACTTCGAGGAAGATATCAAAAAGTTGATACCCCGCTTCACCACCTACATTGAAAGGAATGGCGACTATGTCGAAAATTAGCTTACATATGTACTACGGTAACCACGTAATTTTTTTGTTTAAATAAAAAAAATTGTAACCTACAAAAATTCAGTACACTTACTTTCTGGATATGCCTCAGAGAAATAAATGTCTCAAATAGTAGATAATAGATGGGTTTACTTTTTATTTTGTTTTCTGCCATACGTTTTTGTTTTTTTTTATTTATTCTTTAATCTAGATATGCGGGGGTGTGGGATGGAAGCCCCCTGATGGCCTTGCGGTCGGGCTCGCCCTTCATTGGTGGGGTGTATCTCGGCCGGGGGAATGTTTGTGGGATGAGCCCGGACCTTTTAATGTCTTCTCTCTTGAATGTATTTTTTTTGTCATCTATTTATTTTCTGTGTTTTTTTTATATTCTTGTTCTACGTGTTCAAGGGTGTGGGCTGAAAAACATCTGGTGTCCCCGTGGCTGGGTTCGCCCTATATTGGTGGGGTGTATCGTGGGCCGAGGGGATGTTATTAGATGAGCCCAGACATTTTGATAGCATCAGTATTTAATGTATTATCTGCAATTTATGTGTTTTAGAAATATTATTTAAATATATTTTGTACATACTATGTTGCTGTCAATAAACCTATATTTATTATTTATTTATAAAAACAATAATAAAAGTGTTTATGTTACACTAAAACATTATGACAAAATATAGCACGTTAAATAAAAAATGAAATTATTTCACGTACGAGTATTACACTAAATTTAAGAGATTTCCCGGAAGCAGCTGAATGACACACGAAACGTGTCTATATGACACACACGGTCAAAAACTGTGATTGCTCTACATATCGGCATTTACAAAGTCAGGTTGCTTCAACTTATAGAACAAGTTGATAGAAAAATCTAACGAATAACATAAGTCGTCATATATTTCCCAGAAACAGCTGAATGACACACGAAACGTGTCTATATGACACACACGGTTAAAACTGTGATTGCTCTACATATCGGCATTTACAAAGTCAGGTTGGTTCAACTTATAGAACAAGTTGATAGAACAATCTAACTAAAAACATAAGTCGTCATTATTTTCTTATACATTGTGCCTTTACGTTTTCATTTACCCCCGTATTGACAATGGCACGTGTAGACAGAGGTATAACGAAGAGCTCTATTATACAAAAGCAAAATATATCAAAATAGCTAGACTGCGCTGGATTGGGCAATTATACCGCATGCAGAATACTGATCCTGAAAGAAAGAATTTGTCCAGCGATCAGATGGGGCGTAGGAGTGTGAGGAGACCAAAACGATGTTTTTAACGAAGAGCTCTATTATACAAAAGCAAAATATATTAAAATAGCTAGACTGCGCTGGAGTGGGCAATTATACCGCATGCAGAATACTGATCCTGAAAGAAAGAATTTGTCCAGCGATCAGATGGGCGTAGGAGTGTGACGAGACCAAAACGATGTCTGCATGGTGTGACAGAAAACTATCGCACACTGGATTTTACCAATTAGAGGAGGGATGCTGTTGAGAGAGATAAGTGGTAGGATTCCTGCAGGCAGTTAAGATCCACCCTGGATTGCAGGGTTGACGATCATATATATTTTTGAGGGTTTTTGAAACATAAATGTGGAAAAAGAAGACTTCTATATTTAATTGATCAGATTTGGACCTGTGTCTCAACGTCTGCAAATGATGTATGTTTGCAGTGAGACATTTATTCCGCAATTTTTCCGCAATTTTATTCGTGTTACGAAAGTTAATCTTGACGTGTTTAGCCGGGCGGATAATATGGAAATCTAACAAGTTCGAAACTCGCATCGAGTCACTAAATATTATAAACTATTTTTTCGCCTAGTTTTGAGGGTACAAGAATGTCTATAATATAGACCACGACCAAGAAATTGATAGTGAGTTGACGTAAAAAGGACCTGGAAATCTTAGGCAATTCCCGATGGAGTGAACTAGCGAAAGACAGAAAAACTGAATAGATATAGATCATATAGTAAAAGCCCTCAAGGGTCTATTAAGTCAAATACGTATATCATCGTACAAAGCGAAAACTAGTTTATCTCAGTTTACGCTGACTTTACAGGAAAACATCTCAAAGGTATTATGTAAATTAAATTATTGCTCATGAAATATGTATCTCAATTTTTTTTATTTTAGTAACATTTACAACTAAACTAGCAAGATTCATTTTTGATAAAACGCTGAAAAACAATATTTTTGTGTCCTTTAATAATAAGTGGTCATTTTTATGAGAAATTTATTTTCATAAATGAAAAACTATTTTCAATTAAAATATAATATTTAGGGCTACTTGAATATGATAGACGCTGATTTAAAAATTAATATTAACTTAATTTTAGCATAAAATGGTGTGCACTGGACAGCGACATATTTAATATATCCATGCATACCATCACGACATTTCCCTGTCGGGGAAGGTAGATAGGACTGAGTGGCAGACTTTCCTATCTCGACACACATCCTTCACATATTCTACGTCCATACACATTTTCAAACAACTACTATTTTTCTGACTCTATGTTTCCTTCTTTCAAAATATCATTCACTTGATCTAATCATGTTTTTTCTTGATCTTTTTCTACCTCACTTTCCACTCACATTTGCACTATATTGGTTTTTTCGGTCTTTCTTCATTCATTCGTTCCATATACCCAAACCACCTCAGCATATTCTTCTTCATCGTATTTAATACATCAGTTCACATTCATTTCGTATTCTGTCATATATTATCACTATGTGTTCTTCTCAGTGCACGCACTTCTACAGCATATATTCGGCTCCTCTCAGTATTTTTCTACGGTCACGTTTCACTCCCATAAATCAAGTTGGTACCAAAATACTACCATGTCTTATCATTTTAGCAGATTTTGATACTGTCCAGTTCATGATATGTTTTAACACCCCATTGACTTTGATTCATTTCGGTACATGCTGTTAGACTTATACCTATATTTACTAAATTAAGAGAGAGCGTTGCCTCCATGCAACAATAAAGCAATAGTTTAAACACTTCTGCGATATTTCTCTCTCAATAAAACTTACCCGGTTCTCAGCGGCAAATGAAGAAATTACAGAACAAGTACTCTTTCGTCTCAGATTGCGATGGGCTCAATAATAATTTTGTACTAGGCCTCCAAGATATTATCTCCGGGACAAGGGGAACAACAAAGGAAAGACATAAAATTGTGATAATACTTAGTTTAATCCAATGAGATTTTAATAAAAAAAAACTCCGCAATAATGCCGAGAAAAATTTATATATATTACCAAAAATACCAGAGTAGGCAGACTAATAATTTGGGCTTGCATTAAAGACCGATTCCCGCTCAATATTCAGCACAAACATAAAGGCTATGAGGTAAGGAGAAATCCACAATGATAGGTTACAATAAAAAGAGATCACTCACCCCACAATACCATGAATATCGATAAGGAACGATACGCGTAATGTCTATACTCTCGGAACTGCGGAGGAACCAGAAGATTCTCCCCGAAAACGAAACCGGAACGATGCCTCTGATGATGATGATACCGCAAGCGTCCTTTGAAGCTTCGCGCTGCGCCGATACAAAATTCCTCCCTGGCGTTCGGCCTGGGAGAACGATTTCCGACCCGCAGTTATTTAAAGAACCGCTTTTCTTAGTTTCTCGAAACTTTACTTGCTTCACGCCCGATGGAGCCAATAATAATCCAAGATTATTTCTTTGGAAATACTATTCCGCAGATAAATCCCCGCGTCAAGTCTGGATGGAAGTGCGAGCAGAACTTTCACAACAAAACTAATTATTAATTCGTATTTCCCAACAGGAGATTATAACTCGGAACACAAGGTAACTGACCGATAACTTGAACGAATTATTTAATTATTAATTCGTATTCCCCCGACCGGGAGCTGTCTTAATAACAGGACTAGTAGTCGTGACGGTACCGCTCGTAATGAAGCACCGACCTTCTAGCCGCCTCACCTGTCCATCCGCACGTGATGCCCTTTCGCCCGTCGATCATATTTGTAAGCGATGTCCTGATTCGTCAAATCTTTGGTCGGGCCGTAATTTGACCAATCAAGCCCTTGCATTTGATTATTTATTATAAGTGACGCAATTGCTCGGTGCTAGATGAAATTCTTTAAACCGCCCGTTTTGGAATAGAATCTTCCAGAAACAACGGATGATTGCATCATTCCCTGTCCTAATTACAACTGCGTCACGCTCGGACTCGATTTTTATGCGTCATTATTTACCCGTCAAAATCAGAACAAAGGGAAGTCCGTTTTAATTCCGCTCGTATCAATCAATTTCGCGCGTTATTTTCCCTTTTGGATAAATCCCAAACTTCTCACCCGTCTTTTATAAAAAAAATAAATATACTCCTAACACTCCATCTTATGTTATAAAAGAAAACAAAAAAAAAACAACAAAAAAAAAAAAATTATCATTCCCAGAGTATAGACACATCAGCTGTAGGCAATTATAAGGAGCAAGGGGTGTATGTCCCCCCTACTGGATACGGTCTCGTGGCCGATTTACCGGTTGTCAGCATTTGCCTGTAGGACACCCCTAATTGGTGTAAGGGAACCTAGCCGCAAGGAAACCACGGAAACCTTACGATGACAACACACTACTGAATCTACTATAGCCCATAACCTTATACTAAGGAGCACGGAACAATCCTCCGGTAACTCCTTACAATAGTACAGAAGATTTTCTTTCCAATACTGGTTTAACCACAGGGCAACCAGCACTGAAACAATTGCATAATACAGGGAGTACAATTCCTAAAATAATTTTAATAAACAAAACAAATAAAACAAAAAAACAAAGACAATAGATTATAGACAAATTCACCTAGGGCATGGTCACCGTATACTTCAAAGGTGATCAGATATAAACAAAAGAATTTCAAATAAAATTAAAATAACACCAAGTATTATGGATGGTCACCCTATATCACTAAAGGTAGGCCGTCCCTAAGAACAAGGAGATAATGATTTTACATAAGCACGGCTTGTGATACATCAACGGGTAGGTCAGAAACAAAACAAAAAGGAATCCACATAAAAAAAATAAAAAAAAAACAAAATTATATTATACATGGTCATCCTATATCACAAAAAGGTAAGCCGTCAATAATAACAAGGAGATAATGATTTTTACATAAAGCCCGGCTGGTGATACATCAAAGTACAGAGCAGAAACAACAAAAAGGAATCCACATTAAATAAAAAACACAAAATTATATTATACATGGTCACCCTATATCACAAAAGGTAGACCGTCAATAATAACAAGGAGATAATGATTTTACCTAAAGCCCGGCTGGTGATACATCAAAGTACAGAGCAGAAACAACAAAAGGAAAAAAAAAACAAAATGATATTAAACATGGTCACCCTATATCACAAAAAGGTAGGCCGTCAATAATAACAAGGAGATAATGATTTTATCTAAAGCCCGGCTGGTGATACATCAAAGTACAGAGCAGAAACAACAAAAAGGAAAAAAAACAAAAAAACAAAATTATATTAAACATGGTCACCCTATATCACAAATAGGTAGACCGTTAATAGATAATTAACCCACCCCTCCTCTCAGGGCATCATGCTGAGAAAAGGTTTACAACCAAATTAGTTAATCTCCATTCATCCTCTCACTAACACTGTAGCCTGTTTCGCGGCTGACCTTAAAGATACACTGGACACTTACTTAATTATACACTTACAGGATTTATACGGGTGACTCTACTCCTCCATTGCCAACCTCTCCCCCTCACTGTGAACAGAGATCAATCATTACAAGCCCAAATCCAGCCCTTACGGTAAGGACTGCACTACACATTTCTACAATCACAACTGCCCACCCATCTGGCATAATAAGTGGTAATTATTACGCAAGCCAATGTAATCAGATAAGGACCGAAAATTCTTTCGAGACGGAATTTTAAAAAGACACCTTCTAAACTATTAGGAAATCTAACATAGCTAGAACGAAGCAGAACCGGCTGTTCAACGACTGTCCTACCACACGGCTCACACCTAACCCTCTCCCTGAAATTCTAATCCATTCCTATTCTCTCTCTGAAAAGAATAAACAATGTTATTGAAACACTCGCGGTTAGGCCCGATCTTCAGCAAGACACGTCCCCCGGCCCCCAGACCAGAACCAAGAATCACGCGAATCCGCATATGACGCCTGAGGATAACCAAGATCTGAGGGTCAGAACACGCGGTTGCACCAATCGAACCCTTCCAAGCCAGAAGCGCGTGCCCACCAGAACATGCTGGAGCGGCAACTCTGCTAATGCGGGTTCATGACGCCCGTGGTGGAGACAATTCAATACATCGCTGATGCACCGAACGGCCCTCACCAAAATATTAACCGGTCGAGAGGCTAGCCTCTCTCAATCCGAACTCCTAGAGGCAGTTCAGGGCTTCTGCATGCTACCTTGAGCACGAGAAGGACGATGATTACAAAAAAATTAATACTACACACAAAATACTGGATGAGTACCGGCCATCCGTAAGCCTTTTGAAGAATAATATTACATACACAAATTAATATAAAACAAAATGCTGGATGAATGTAGGCCGTCCGTAAGCCTTTTGCTGGATGTATTAGGCCATCCGTAAGCCTTTTGCTGGATGTATAACGGCCGTCCGTAAGCCTTTTAAAGAAAATAATTTTAATCACAATTGTTAGGGAGGGAGAAAAAATAAAAGGAAACAAAAGGAAAATCAACACAAAAACAAAAAAACAAATGATATTAATACGCCATGCAGTAAACAGGAATAACAAGAAGCCCTACCTAAACAAATTTATTCCCGTGTGCGGGACAACAACTCTTCGATGAGGGGGTGGTTCATAGTTAACCACCCGAAAAGAAAACTCACAGTATGTAACGAATTACAGAAAGGAACAAAGACTACTTTCAACAGAGAAGGTGAGCCAGCCTACAAGGCAACATATCTGAACCTGTCAATATAGTGCTATAACAAAACAGAACAGTAAACCCCAGGTTCTCATCCAGCGATGCCATTCCTTTCTATAAGGCAATAATCCCACGAACTGGTTACACCAGTATTAACCATCCGTACCACCGATGCAGGCTACTATTCTCCAAAAAAAAAATACTAGGAGCAACTCCAATTTCCTTAAATCCTCGGGTCCAACAGTCCAAGCCAATAACTCAGATATGCAATCACCGAACCAATAACAATTTTCTAACTCCTTGAGAATCCTTTTAGCGAGGTGACTCCATCTCCATTTCCATTATAACGAGCAACTAGCCTAACAATACTTTCCAACGTTTCAAGCAATTATTTTCAATGGATGTTTGACTAGATTAAGGTTCAACCTTAAGAACATCCAACACGGAAGGAAGCCAACCCCTCCCTTCATTTGTATTCCTGTAGATTCTACAGATTCTTTACCATACGGACTATTATCCGAAGGTAATTTTCAAACATCAACCATCCTCAATGGGTCTTGCACTAAAGCAATGTTCAACCTTATGAACACCCGATACTGAAGGAAGCCTACCCCTCAGTACATAAGAAATTCTGTATACTATACAGATTCGTTACCCTACGGATTATCATCCGAAGGTAGTTTATAAACAGCACCCATCCTCCACGGGTCTTGCACTAAAGCAATGTTCAACCTTATGAACACCCGATACTGAAGGAAGCCTACCCCTCAGTACACAAGAAATTTAGTACACTCTACTCGAGGCTCTCAGCATTCCGTCACTCATGGTCCAGGCCCAGGCTCTGAGCGCCAGATACTCTTTAAAAGTAATAACCACACTAATCACGGGGAAGAGTACCAAACCCGTACATAGAACATATGGACATGACTCCATACGAGATTGCCTCACGACTAGCTCACTGTTTAATCACCCTAGCGGAATTATGAACTCTCACTGGTGATGTTATTTATAAAAAAAAACTCTACTGCCATTCATCAAAGAATCCGACAGTGCATACTTTCAAGGTATGATTTAAACATTAACAAGAATATAACGAAAATTTAATTTAAGAACCTGTACTTTCCCGACCATGAATGACTCCCAATTAGGCACCGATGAGCCTATCACTACTCCATATGCTATTAACCTTCTTATACTCCACCGGGTCACTAAATAGTGGACACCGGACTGGATCTAACCTATGCGTGCGCATCCCTTCTCGTGCGACGACGGCTTACTGCCTACTGCATGCGACGGCGGATCGAGACCACGGATGCTTGGTATATCATTTGCAACGATGGGTCAAGACAACGTGAGACAACGTGATTCAACTACCTACACCATGCCAAACGATTTATAATCGTATGCGAAACTGAACTAATTCTCGATGGCTACTACTCACAATGGTAAAAGAAATTCAACTGCGAAGAGAACGGAACCGAATATATGTTCCGCGTCTCACGGCCTGCCGGAACAATTGGTCAGGACACCCGTGAGATTACGAAACGCTCATTAGCTACTGCGTCCACTGACGCACTCGAATCGAGCCAAGACCTAATGGCAAATCTTGAATACTATCGTGCTGGAAGGCCCGCTTGCCCCCTGAACCTGTAGTCTCAACCTAACCCCTTACAAGAAAAGATACTCTCCCGGTCGCTGTGTAATGCGACAAATCCGTTAACTCCGACGTACTTAATACATTAAAGTAATACAATGTTAAAGAGGATTGAATCGCAATTGCAACGGAATTGAAAAAGTATGCCGCGCCTCGCGGACGGACGGTATCAATTTGTCCGCACGACGCAAGACGACGAAGTGCTAAATAGAATATTCCTCGATAAGGAGATACTAGTATGACGGAAACGGAATTGATAATAATATAATACGTCTCCCGCGGCCTGACGGTATTTGTCAGGGCAACGCGAGAGGACGTACTTCACACCCTTAAGGTATACAAAGTTAAAGAGGATTGAATCGCAACTGCAACGGAATTGAAAAAGTATTCCGCGCCTCGCGGACGGACGGTATCAATTTGTCCGCACGACGCGAGACGACGAACTGCTAAACAGAATATTCCTCGATAAGGAGATACTAGTATGACGGAAACGGAATTGATAATAATATAATACGTCTCCCGCGGCCTGACGGTATTTGTCAGGGCAACGCGAGAGGACGTACTTCACACCATTAAGGTATACAAAGTTAAAGAGGATTGAATCGCAACTGCAACGGAATTGAAAAAGTATTCCGCGCCTCGCGGACGGACGGTATCAATTTGTCCGCACGACGCGAGACGACGAACTGCACAAGAGAATAATCTGCGGTGAAGGTGGTTCTATCTTAACGGAAACAAAGCCGATCGCAATGGCAACGGAATTGAAGAAGTAATCTGCGCCTCGCGGTCTAACGGTATCAATTTGTCAGTACGACGCGAGACGACGAACTGCTGATCAGCTACTGCGTCCACTGACGCACTCAAATCGAGCCAAGCCGAAAACGGCAAATCTTGAATACTACAACGTAGGTAGGGCCGCTCTTCCCCTGAACTCGTACTCTCAATCAAGCCTTTTACAAAAAAGGAAAACTCTCCCGGTCGCTGAGTAATGCGACAAATCCGGTAACTCCGACGTACTTAATACGGGTTAGTGCCCCACCGGTTCTTTGGAAACTGAACATCTGGAGGCGGTCCAGACATATCGGGTAATATAGCCAATGGACGCGCTGGGATGGCTCTAGCCCTCCAAAGATTGTCAGCCGTCCTCGCGGGCTCCCTTCGGGTACGCGGCTGTTCGGGGCAATGACGCGCCACATGACCAGGAAGACTACACCGAAAGCATCCGCGGGGATACGGATCCCGAATATTTGGGGCACGAGATACTGGAGACAGGCTAGCACCTGTTCTTGAAACGAAAGGAGTAGGACGAGGCAACCTTCCCTCATCTCTATTCATCAGCTCAAAAGACAAGCACAGCTTTTCCAGTGCACTGACTGAAACCGGCTGAGAGCTGACCAGAACTGCACTATAACGGTGATGTAACCCGCGCCTAAATACCTTTACCAATTCCGCATCAGTCAAGGGCGAATCCAATGACTGATTCAAATTTTGGACTCTAGATACATAGTCCGTAGAAGACTCGCCTGGCTTTTGTACAGAGGACCAGATATCCATTCTTCGCTCCGTCATAAAATCGTCAGACTCGTATTTCTCTAGGAAGAGTCTCCTAACCATGTTCCAATCTACTATTTCTCTCTTCTTACTTCTAAAGAAGGTTAAAGCTCCGCCTCTCAAAAACTCCGGTAAGACCGCCGAGAGCGCATTCTCCTCGACCCCTCGCGCGCAACCCAATTCCTCAAGACGCGACAAAAACTCCCTTACGCAACCCCCTCCAGAAAAAGGCTCCACTGGCCATACGGAAAAATTTAAATTCCCCTGCGGAACCGCACGTGGAATATTTATACGCGCCGCTCCCTCCCCAGCGTATGGAGATGAGCTTGCCAAAGGCGAAGGCGCCAAGGTTTCCGAAGCCGTCACACCCGCGTCCGTTCCCTCCAAAAACTGTGGAGCTCTCATAAGATTCCGGTAAGGCACGCACCTGACCGGTAAGGCGACCGCCTCCGATGACGATGATACCAGACTCTTGTTAAACAAAGAGGCCTGACGCCGCAACTCGTAAAAATTATTACTAGGAACTAATCCCCTTTCAATTAATTCCCCGATTAGCCTTTCCTTCGTGGCCTTCATTATATTAACTATAGGATCCATTGCGCTATCCATCCTCAATCCTATTCGTAACAGTAGGTATCAAAATTTATACCCAACGAAATCTTACTTCACCTTGTTAAACAATGCTTTAACTACACCGTTTAACCGGAACAAGAATCTAACTAAAACGTAACTTTAATTTAACACAAACCTCCCCTTAGTTGAAATGTTCCGAAATTAAGAACTAGCAATTATAACCAATATGTAATATTATCAAATTTCCTAAAACACACTTCCACCACACCGCTTGCTACGAATCTACAACTTAAATATCAAAGTAATTCAATTCAATATTATTCACTCTCTTATATTACAAAGATTTGTTCCGAAAACAATTGAGTATAAGCACCAAGTGATTTTATCTAAATGTAGTAACACTATTCCCCTTTACCGCATCAACAGCGACGCAAACCGAACTACTGTAAGTTATACGCACTCTCCTCTTGCCTATCCCCGCGCAAGCTATAAGGCGAGATTGGTTTCAAACAAATGGTCTTGAAATTCCAAAAACACTGGAATACTTCACGAACGTAACCACTAATCACTTCTCTATCCGCAATTAACTAGGCACTCTTTTATTTATTCAGTCGCTTATTTCGTTTGAATTAAACTATCGCTCAATGCGTATCTAAACATTTTACGCGGCAAAACTATACTCCTGATTATTCGCAACCCACCACCACAGACGCTTCTCGAACCTGTCCCGAAATGGCGACCCACGCTTTTATCTTACGAATTTCGCGCTAAATTTTCTGAAAAAAGAACAAATTATATTTTTATACACTTTATCACCCCGTCCACTTAGTCAAATACCCTGGAAGCCAGCATTTTTCTAAAATGGCCCCACGTACGGGCGACATTGTTTGACTTATACCTATATTTACTAAATTAAGAGAGAGCGTTGCCTCCATGCAACAATAAAGCAATAGTTTAAACACTTCTGCGATATTTCTCTCTCAATAAAACTTACCCGGTTCTCAGCGGCAAATGAAGAAATTACAGAACAAGTACTCTTTCGTCTCAGATTGCGATGGGCTCAATAATAATTTTGTACTAGGCCTCCAAGATATTATCTCCGGGACAAGGGGAACAACAAAGGAAAGACATAAAATTGTGATAATACTTAGTTTAATCCAATGAGATTTTAATAAAAAAAAACTCCGCAATAATGCCGAGAAAAATTTATATATATTACCAAAAATACCAGAGTAGGCAGACTAATAATTTGGGCTTGCATTAAAGACCGATTCCCGCTCAATATTCAGCACAAACATAAAGGCTATGAGGTAAGGAGAAATCCACAATGATAGGTTACAATAAAAAGAGATCACTCACCCCACAATACCATGAATATCGATAAGGAACGATACGCGTAATGTCTATACTCTCGGAACTGCGGAGGAACCAGAAGATTCTCCCCGAAAACGAAACCGGAACGATGCCTCTGATGATGATGATACCGCAAGCGTCCTTTGAAGCTTCGCGCTGCGCCGATACAAAATTCCTCCCTGGCGTTCGGCCTGGGAGAACGATTTCCGACCCGCAGTTATTTAAAGAACCGCTTTTCTTAGTTTCTCGAAACTTTACTTGCTTCACGCCCGATGGAGCCAATAATAATCCAAGATTATTTCTTTGGAAATACTATTCCGCAGATAAATCCCCGCGTCAAGTCTGGATGGAAGTGCGAGCAGAACTTTCACAACAAAACTAATTATTAATTCGTATTTCCCAACAGGAGATTATAACTCGGAACACAAGGTAACTGACCGATAACTTGAACGAATTATTTAATTATTAATTCGTATTCCCCCGACCGGGAGCTGTCTTAATAACAGGACTAGTAGTCGTGACGGTACCGCTCGTAATGAAGCACCGACCTTCTAGCCGCCTCACCTGTCCATCCGCACGTGATGCCCTTTCGCCCGTCGATCATATTTGTAAGCGATGTCCTGATTCGTCAAATCTTTGGTCGGGCCGTAATTTGACCAATCAAGCCCTTGCATTTGATTATTTATTATAAGTGACGCAATTGCTCGGTGCTAGATGAAATTCTTTAAACCGCCCGTTTTGGAATAGAATCTTCCAGAAACAACGGATGATTGCATCATTCCCTGTCCTAATTACAACTGCGTCACGCTCGGACTCGATTTTTATGCGTCATTATTTACCCGTCAAAATCAGAACAAAGGGAAGTCCGTTTTAATTCCGCTCGTATCAATCAATTTCGCGCGTTATTTTCCCTTTTGGATAAATCCCAAACTTCTCACCCGTCTTTTATAAAAAAAATAAATATACTCCTAACAATGCCGTTCAATATATTTCTTAAATATTACATTACATTCACACAAAACTCACAATGAACATTGGCAGCATGTATGACTAAAAAAAGCATTTGAATATATCGATTCAAGTGCCATGCTATAAGAAAAGGATTGTCAATGGAGACAGTGATTGAATGGAACTATTGGGAACTTCTCAGTGGGAATGAACTCTTTTTTTTTTCGAAGTGGAAAATTATACTTGTTTAATTTTATTTCGTTACATCTGTACAACAATGGTTCACTATATTTTTATTTAGATATATAGCAATTCTCTAAAATTGGGAACGAATAAAAATAATTCATTATTACAATAAAATCGATACATTGAACTTTGTGCAGAATTTTCGTTTTACATTTCCATGTTACATATTATATGGATAGGCTGTCACATTCCTTTTGGACAGCTCTCCACATTTGTTTCATATGATAAATGCACACAGCTCTCTTCTCGGCTTCATTTATGTTTACTTCTCGTCATAAATGAATTTCTATTTCTTATACTACTTACCTTTCTCAGAGATAAAATGTATTCGTCTATCTCCTTTCACTTTTTCGTCTGTCCACCTCTTCTTCGGTTTATTTTCATTTCACAGACATATATATTTCATAAATCTTGCACAACCATTTTTTTCAATCATATATTTAATAAATTAAATAATAAAACCATCAACTTTTATCTGTCTTTCTAAAATTGGGTTAAATTTTTCGTATTCAGGCATATTGATAAGTTGGAGGTTATTAATAATTTCGTACTGACGCACTTTGATAAGTTTCAAAGACAATGGATTGGAGTAGAATAATTTATTATCTTTTTTTATCCCTACTCAGCAGAATACGAAGAAAAAAATGTTTTTTTTTCTATTCATATAACGTATATCTTTATTCTGGAAAACATATTTGCTTCTAACAAATCATATTTCAATTTAGATAAAGTTGTGGTATATTTTTGTTTTGTTGATAAAAAATTAATGTATCTCTTACTCCGATAGAAAAAAAAACCTAACTTGTGAAATACATCGTAGAAAAACGATTATTCACTGTCGTTTACTTACCCTTGAATCATGTCTTGCAAAAAAACATTCTACGTAAACAGAACTTTTATAAAAATATTTTCTGTGGAATCCAGAATACATGGTTTGATTTTTTACAGGTTAATTGTATGCAACAAAAGCTACCAGGAGTAGTGTTATTCAATCTTTTTCAACTATCAAAATAGTGAAACTTTGAAGTCGTTTTCAACATCATCGAACAAATTGATTAATCCGAATCGAACTAATAGGCCGGAGTATTATTATAAAGGTTTCTATTTCTGTGGTGAACAAACACATGTCATTGATAATAACTTTTTCAATAAAATTTGTATGCTCATTTAATTAATACTTACTTCCATTAATCACTAGATTGACTGTCTGAGAATTAATACTTACTTCCATTAATCACTAGATTGACTGTCTGATAATTTACATGCATATATAACATAACGCCGTGTCCCTTTTCAATTATATAGAGAGGACACCTTTCTATCCATACACATTCAATTAAAAAAAAAGTTGACGATATTATAGAGATTGCAAAAAGAGTCAAGTGAAAGTGGGCCGAGCACGTCTCCCGACCAACGAACCATCGTTGGACAAATGAAGTAATCCATCGGTACCCAATATGCAGAATAAGATCTGTAAGAAGACAGAGAGCACGCTGGGTGGATATATCATCATCATCATCATTATCAACCAGGGTCGATCAACTGCTGTATGAAGGTCTCCCGAAGCTGATTTCAAATAGTTTTTTGCTCGTTGGTGCCATGTGATGCTGCCAGGCTTCCTGATTTCATCTATCCAACGTACCTTCGGTCTTATTTTGGACCTATTTATGCCTCTTGGGTGGCATTGGATTATTTCGGATGTCCATCGAGAATCTGACATTCTGGCTATGGGTCCTGTCTATTGCCACTTCATTTTCTTGCACACCTTTATTATGTTGTGAATCCAGGTTTTTCGTTTACGGTCTCTTTTAACATGACGCAACATGCATCTCTTCGTGCTTCATTGGGTGGTCTGGAACTTTTGTATGTTCTTTGCTGTGAGCGTCTATGTCTCGCAGCCATACGTAAGTACTGGGAAAATACACTTGTTGTAGACCTTTCGCTTCAAAGATATTTGTTGAAACGTTCAAATGAGCTCCATGCTAGTTTTGTCATTCGTGTTATTTCCTTCGATATGCCACCTACAAAAGAAATAAGTTGGCTCAAATACAAGTTCCAGCGGTTTTCCATCTACAATTATTGGTTTTGGAGTAGCAAAGCTGTTCATCGCATATTTGGTTTTTGATATATTCATGTATAAACAAACTTCTTCACTGACCTCTGCCAATTCCTACAGTTGGTGCTGAAGATCATTCGGGTTTTGTGAGAATATAACGATATCGTCTACAAATCTCAAATGGCGCAGGTATTTTCCATCAATCACCAGGCCTTTATTATCCCATCCCAGTTTACTAAAGACATATTCAAGTGTAGCTGTGAATAATTTTGGGGAAATAGTATCTCCTTGGCGAACTCCCTTACTAATTCGGAAGGTTTCTGAGGGTTTGTGGAGATGTATTTTTGCTGTTGCATCCTTATAGATGTTATTGAACAACTGAATGTATGCTCTATCAATGCCTTGTGTCTTTAGAGCTTCTAGTATGGCAACTTTCTTGACTGAGTCAAAGGCCTTTTCGTAGTCCCCAAAGGCTAGGTATAGAGAAAGTTCGTATTCCTCACATGTTTCTATTATTTCCCGCAGCACTAGAATATTTTTTTTCATTTATTTATTTAAGAAAATAAGAGCTCAATAAGGGTCACACCAAAATTGAACGTCTCAAAGTAGTTAAGAAAAAGGAAAAAATAATAATAGATAATGATCTTCTTGCTAAAAATTAAAATAGATTTCAACTAGACCTCAACTAGACCTCAAAAATCGATTTAAAATCCTCAGCGAACCAGAGCTTCCGATTTCAATAGAATCAATAGAAGAAGTCTCAAAAAGCTAAAGCAAAATATGTCTTTAGAAAAATGCCACATCATTGCACTTAAACTTTCTGATAATACTGTTACTAAACAACGAAACCTTATCCTGAAGAGACCGGAAGAATTTTATAGAGAACTATATACCGATACAGATACAGTAACTGTACCTGATACAAACTCAAATCTGGAAACAACTGAGGACGAAAATATCCCGATGATCTTACTAGGAGAAATCAGATACGCAATCAACCGAATGAAATTCGGTAAGGCCACTGGTACCGACGGTTTTTCCATTGATTTCGTTAAACAAACAGGTCGAGAAGTGGATACCATCTTATCAACACTTTTCAACAAGTGTCTTCAAGGAAAAGACATTCCAAAAGATTGGAAATCTGCAACCGTAATACTTCTCCATAAGAAAGGCGATCAAGAGGATCTTAAGTACTACCGTTCGTTCAGCATGTTATCTACCCTATACAAAAAAATTATCAAGATCTTAACTAACCGACTCTCGAGTACTTTTGACACAACCCAACCACGAGAACAAGCTGGATTCAGGAAGGGGTTCAGTAAGGAGCTTTTGATCATTCGTCCAAAAAGAACCCAAGTTTCGCGTCCATGTGTTACTACTGGTAAAATGCATTGGTTAAATATCTTCCGTTTGAGACAGATTTGGAGAGATTGCTCTTGAAAATGTAAAGAATTGTAATATGAAAAAGGTACAAGAAATACAAGAAAAGATTAATTTTATTGAATTAATATCCATTTTTTTTTTCTTTTACAAAAATATTCAATTATTTTCTTTAACTTTTGTCATAAAATCATAAATAAATTAGTCTTAATTACGTATTGTATTATGGTTAATTCCCCATTACTCCATACAAAGAAGATTCTTCATCCGTGACGAATCTCAAACCGTAATTTAAAACCTTTAATTGTCATTTTTTTATAAATCTCTCTCCGAAGTAATAAATGACGGAGGCTGGGAATGAATATCGCACACTGTTATCCACATTTCCTTATAAGTCGGGAGTCAGGAGACACCGACATCGCTCAGGTCGAGGATCCTTGGACAGCAAGTCTTGTACGACAGAGGCGACCCAAGGTGAAGGTATTACCACATGTTGTGTCCAAGAACCGAAAAAACAACGTCAAATCTTGACGATTATGTAGGGCTCAAATTTTGAGAATAATTTACGGCATCGCGAATCAACGTTGGTCGTTGTCTTATTGTTAGTATTTACGCTAAGCAAGCGAGCACCCCAGATTTGTTTCCAAACGGAATTCTATATCTTGGAAACAAATCTGGGGTGGTTCTTCGGAACTGGTTTTACTCTTAGACCATTATATCATACATCTGAAATTATATCTTTCATGTGTTAAAATTTCAAATGTTTTTTTTTTACATCGGTGGTTAGCTTTCACGCTTAAGTAGTGTTAATAAACAACACAAAAATATCGCTAAATAAAACTGCGTAATAAAGTACTGCAGAAGATTAAACCTACCGATCGTCTAAGAAGTTTAATCTCCGTGCCATCAGAACTTTGCGTTTAATGTGTCAAGAAATATGCTTACTGAAGTGCAACAGCACGCACACAATAACCCAACATATCCACAAAATGGCTGCAAATCATACTTGATCTCGAGGGATAGCCTATCGTATAAGGAATTTAAATTGTAATTTGTTTAATCAAACACTGTTTAATCCATTTTATACAGATGACGGTGTAACCCTGCCAGGTTAAAGGTTTTCACCTCACTTATTTGTAACCTCCGTAGCTTTGTTGTTAAAAACCTGTCTTCTGACCGTAAAAAGTCTTAGGGAGCAAATAAAACGCGTCTAGCAAATTTTGAAATGTGGACAATTTTCTTTGATCTTGGGTTTTAATTAAAAATTAGGTTTACTCTGCCAGGACTTTATATTAGCTGTAATACAACAGCAAGCGCAAAATAAACCATCCACACGAACAGTTTAATAAACTAACAATATTTATTACTGGGATAAGACTCCTTTTTGTACTACTACCTGTGTGTACACACATTGCACTTAAGGGTGCAGCGATCCTGATGGTTGATGCACAAGAAATGCATTTCCTTATAAAACATTTATCACGTGCCTGCGTGTGCAATAATGCTATTTTCATCATTGCAGCACGGTGACTAGAAGATAACAAATACTTCGATGGAATTTTTCAATGTTACGTGTAATCCTAAAAAAAACTAAATATTATCTCCTGCCAATTGTTAACAATGGAATTTAAAAATAACTTGTTTAACTCCTCGTTATATGCACTATAAGAGAGTGTTTATTCCTAAACTTTGTTTAATTTTTATGAATTGATGGATATTTTAAACATATCAGTTAAAATGTTTGATGGGATACATTTTTTATCATCTACAATATCTGAAATTTATCTTGAATGGGTTTATCTTATACGTAGAAAGAAAGGGATGTGATGAAATGGTCTTCTTCACTTTTTCCCTGTTTTTTCCTGAATACCAAACAACTTAGTACAGATGTTAAAACTTAACCCTGTCAATATAATGAACAAACATTTGTTTTTAAATTAAGCAATATCAAAATGACTTTTATAGTGTTGTTTTGTAATTTTTTTGCCTTTTCACAAAACATATTTGTGATAAAAAAAACAAGATAAAATATGAATGATACGTTTTATTCTATATTTATTTATTTCGTAAATAATAATTATTTACTTTTAACTTAATTAACTTTCATCAATAATTTTACATGTGAGAACATTCATATATATATATTATTCACATCAACACTACTTAAATCTAGCTTTAACATAACAAATCTAGCTTTATCATAACATGACGACTTCCGTGGCCCACTTGGTAAGACGCCTGTCTCCTAATCCAGATTTTGCAGGGTTCAAATCCCGCTGGAACCCAGATTTTTTTTAAAAGGATTCCAGTCTGATTTTTACTTAAGGCCTCTAACTTCTTTCTGGCTGGAGATTACAACATGGCAATTAGCTCACCAGGATGTATTGTATATACCGAAAATGTAATACAATAATACAACACAATACAATAAACAGACAGCTAACAAAATATCCGAAAATTCTCACTTTCTTTTCAACTTTTTGGCATTTCATGGAAAAAAATGCCTTCCTTTGAAGAAAATTTTTTAAAACTGCCTCCCTTAGATAAAAAATTTTAAAAATCTTTTGAAGTATAACTTATTTTGACTTTTTTCATTTTAATTTTTGAAAACCGATACTCATCGCGATTTCTCGTGGAGTAATTATGAACCTAGTTATAATATTGTATATATCATAACATGGGTCGACGTTACTGGGCTTCGTAGTCGAGAATCCCCTCGCCATTCCAAAGTCAATTCCATTGAAAAGCAATATTGTGCCGTGGAATTTTCATTTCTTTACTTTTTATTTTCAACTTCCTTAAATGAGTATCTGTCGCACAACAGCAAACTCACCGGCCACACCGATATACTGGATCCGAGGTACACCTGAAATAAGCATACAGACACATTTTCCCCTTCTATTTAAAGAATAGGTATGATTGAAGTCATAGATATCGTTACACCCCCCGAATACTTGATGGAAAAAATGCCTGTTTCAGTTTAGGGGCGTAACACAGCACGGGTTTAGAACTGGCGACTTAAGGGCGTTAGATACCGCGCAACCATGCAAGAGGGAATTTAGTTAAGCTGAAGTGAAATTTGAAATTAGTGAGATAATAAAATAAAAGGATATTCATTTTCCTGCACGTAACTCCGTCCCGTGTAACACTGGCAAGCGTGTTCGCTTTACACTCAGGTATCCGGGATCGATTCTAGGTTGTTCCGAAACAACTTTTACTTGGAGGTCTATTTTAATAGCTGTTTAAGATCAATTTCTGGAGTACTCTTAGAAAAACCGATATTACATAAAAAAACTCTTCACAAATTTTTGTTTTACGAATAAATCCTCATTTTATGTCATTGCAATGATGATTATTTTTTACTGCTCACAATACATAAATTAAAATTAATGGAAAAGTAAACCGTAACAACCCTAAACACCATTAATTTTGTGAATATAGAAAACCACTTCACTAGGCAAGGTCTATGACGAAGTGGTCTCGTTCCTAATTAACAAATTTCATAAAATTGTCTTAAATACTGAAACATTTACATATCATTTATAGTTAATGCATTATTTTTATATAATGTTTATAGTTAAACATTGTGGAGGTTTAAAGACATTGTAATTTGTTTTGTCAAACACTTTTATTCCACTTTATATAACGGTAGAACCCTACCAGTTACAAGGTTTTCCTCTCATCATAAGGGGAGCACAAACAAGAGTCTTGTTTATGGTCCCCTGATGAAGAGGTGAAAACCTTGAAACCGGTAGGGTTATACCGTTACATAAAGTGGAATAAACAGTGTTTGATTAAACAAATTACGAAATATTCACATTCTTACGTAAAATGCGAACCCACATAGAATTCCAACGGTATCATTATGTCAACAACCACATCGAAATCATATCCAAAAAGTTCTCATCACATGCTCTATATTTGCATCAGTCATTCACTCAAATTTCTATTTAGAAACCTCCAAAATGAGCCAACTTGTTGGATAATATTTAAATTTAAATCCGTGATATTATAGGAATGTTTAAATAATCAAACAAAATATTATACACAGTTCAGTTTCATCACACCATCACTCACGCTGTTAAGGGGATAACATAAGTCCCCATCCAGCGCGATCTACACTAGAAGATCGAAAAATTCTTTATTATTTTTTTACGAGCGCGACGTCACGCAGTAACGAAGAAGAAACTTCCTAAAGGGACTCTTTCTGCGGTGGCGACACACCTGATAATGAAAAGAATAGCAGTTACGACGGACTTAAGTTACGACGGATTTAAGTTACGACGGACTTAAGGTCCATCATGGGAGAAGGAAAATGACTCGTAGCGCAGTAAAAAAATCTTACAAAGTGACTTAAGGCCTGGAGTTTAAACAATCCAACAAGTTGCCAGTATTTTCAAATGTAACAAAACCATACAAAAAATCACATATAACCCTCTACAGAAGTGTAATGGGCTTTGTCAAAAGCCTAAAAATATCCCGCTTGTATAACAAACAATGATGAGGTATTGACAGAATAAAAGAGATTTCCTCAACATCTGTTAAAAAATCTTACCATTGTTCGTCAACAGATGGCATAAAGACTAAAAAAACATCTTATCTGCACTACGAATAAAAACATTTAAATGATGTACAGAGATGAATCTATGGTATAATGAGGAATGTTGCCTAGGCATAAATTGAGCACTTAACTCAGCCTTCAAATGTGGTCATAAGCCCACAAAATACCAATTAAAATAGGTACCGTCTCCTGTATATCCAAAACAGAGAACAATGTTAATAAATCTATGGTATAATGAGGAATGTTGCTAAGGCATAAAGTGAGCACTTAACTCAGCCTTCAAAGGTGGTCATAAGCCCATAAAATACCAATCAAAATAGATACCGTCTCCTGTATATCCAAAACAGAGAACAATGTTACTAAAGATTCATCCAGGTCAAAAAATAAATAATAAAAAATACTGTAAGGAAGCTGCTGATGGATCTCCAGGTAGATCTGATGTCAGAATCCAACATTAACATCCATTTACAGTTCGCGAAGTAACTGAAAACCTAAAATATAATTTGACATTATAAGATCGGAGTAGCCAATCGGTCCGAAGGTGAACGATGTAAAGCACAAAATATGATACTTATAAATTCAAACATACATTTTTTTTATTTATGGTTGTAACGATTTACATATAATAGGAGATTAAAGTTTTTACCAAATACATTGAAACTGCTTCTGTTTATTTTATTATATATGATACCAAATTAATGAAAAACAAATAGTTTCAGACCTGCAGTAAAAGTAACCACACGCATAACTTGAAAAATCTATTGATCAGAAAAATGTGAAATATCTAAAGTCTTCCAAGTGTCTTGTCTTGAAAAAAAAACTATAAAACGTACATATATCAAACTTTTTAGGAACTGTCTATAGCCAATTAACATTTTAAGAATAAAACAAATCGATTCATTCAAAATAACATTTTATTCCAAACATCTTTAAAAATGCCTCAAATTCTTCAATGAAACTTTCGAGAAACAATCAATGGAACTTTTCCCATTCAATACTTCCAATTATCCGTGTATTTACATTGTAGAACCAGAAGGCAAAAAGCTCCCGAGACACGCACCATATCTGGCAAGTGGCACTCGCCCGGCGCAGGCCAGTGACTACTGGCGCGAGCGATACTGCGCTGCAGAAAAAAATATCTCGTGCTAGTAATTGACAGCAACTATCCTTTGCAATGTATTGTACAGGAACGCACGTATTAAGGTTCAGATTATACAAAGACTTTTTCGAAGAAAAAATTTATGAAGTTAAGAAAAATTATGGTTTGTTTTTTACTCAAAAACATATCTGTACCCTAGAGGATAAACCATGGAAGTCAGTTTGCACCTTAAAGGATAAACGTAATGAGTTATACATGAATTGTATGATGTAACGTCGTTTATACTCTGGGGTAAAATGTGACTCCCGTGGTTTATCCTCTAGGGTACAGATATTGATACACACAATCTTATGAGTTTTGTTCATCCACTTACAATTCTATACCATACACATACAAAATATCCCATATTTAATATAAGACTTGCGACGAGATTTTTATCGCAAAATAACTTAGATATTTTGCATTTATTAAATTATTCTTATTGTTCCACTCGACATATCTAAATAAGCGATGTGGACACGTTGAAGAGCGTTGGTTTTTGTCTGGAATCACTGAAGTATTCACGAAATTCGTTGCTCGTCATTGTACGGCTTGGAAATACTACAGCATGTGAAAAGGTAAAAATTCTCGCATACATCTAGTGCGCTTGTGTATTGTTGCCAAACTAACTAATTTACCAGACTGAGACTTTTTTTTAAATATCATCTGGATTCGAACCCGAAACCCCCGTATTAAGCATCTTACTAACTACTGCTAGAATATATAACGACCTCCGTGGCCTACTCTTAAACCGTTTTACATCTGAATGTACGTTTTTTTGTATCAGCTTATCATACATTTTTATAGCGCAAGCAAAACAGCTGCATCAGATCAAACATGCGGATCGTCTTGTAACTTAATGTATTTGCTATTGGAGCTTTGGGTTTAACCTGTCGAGATTGTGTGATTGCTAAAGTGCAACAGTTTGCACACAGTGAATCAATACATGCACTGGCGTCCTCTAATCTCTCTAAGGGGGCTGAAAATCATACTTGATTACAGGGCATTGCCTATCGTATGAATCTGATACCTTATACTATATATGAATTAACGTATCACAATTTGCTATTCACTATGCTAAAGATGCTCGTTTAGTGAAACCATCAATTGACCAAAAAGGCATGAAATATAACTATATATTTATTAAATTTAATCATATCAGACAAGCCAAACATCTAAAACAAAGTTTTATTTTATTTATAGTAGACAAAAACACTTTAATTTTATATTATTGAAACATTTTTAAAATGTCATTTTTGTTCTTCGAAGTCGACCACACTTTCTTATAAATATTTTCGAATACAAGTTTTTTAAAAGTATTAACATTAAATATCCAATCTGAACCATCCCTTATCGCTCACAAGTAGTCGCGGGTTGCTTCGCCATGTA
The DNA here is from genome assembly GCA_949825065.1 of Odontocerum albicorne. Classification (NCBI taxonomy): domain Eukaryota; kingdom Metazoa; phylum Arthropoda; class Insecta; order Trichoptera; family Odontoceridae; genus Odontocerum; species Odontocerum albicorne. The sequence goes on along the minus strand of OX463840.1, from coordinate 47,389,496 downwards.
TTAAAAACGTGACCTGACTGCAACAGCCTTCATTCACATTTTTTTACAGCCAGATCTTTTATATCAATTTAGTGACGAAATATTATATTGTATCCATTACTGCTGACGTTTTGAATCAAAACTTTTTTGTCTTGAATGAAACATACTTTTGTCTAGTTTTTATCCTTTGTATTTGGAAAATGTAAATGATTATGATCAATGTTGATTTTTTTACTGAAAATAAATCATAATGGAAAGTTCTAACAAAAAAAATCAGTTTGTTTAATTTTTATGTACTATATAACAATCATTTTAAATAAATTGAGTTGCAAGCATTGTTTATTGGATTATGGCTTCTTTTTTCTTTATATACATTATTCGTTTAGTGTTTCGTTTATGTGAATATTCGATAGTGTTGCTAAGAAAATAAAATCAAAGTAAAACCCCTCGTTGAATATAAATGTACGTATTAGGGCAAAGAGACACTTATAATCATGGATGAAGAATTATTATTCGAAACTTTTCTTTTTTTTCTAAGCGATTGACTTGGCAGAATCTGTCTTCTTAATAAAGTTTTTTCCCAGATTATTCGGAACAATAGTTTATTAATTCATTTATTTAACAATACAACAACAATCAGAGAATAATCTGAATAAATATCAATTATTACATAAAGAAGATATTAAACACGATCAACTAAACTAAAAACATATTAAAAAAAAAAAAAAATATTATTGAACGGACGTGTCTATGGCCTAAAAGGACATAACAAAAAATATAAGAATTATATAAGAAACATTAAAAATTTAGTATTGATCTAAACCTCGAGAGAAATCAATTAAAAAAGCTTTTCCTAAAATTATCAGAAACTTTTCCGGACTTTAACATTTCATAGAACCGTGCGTAACAGATTAGTTTCACTCTTTCAATATTTGCTAGTTAGTTTTATAGACTTACGTGGAAAAATATGAAGTTCTTTTTTATGTTTTTAGTGTATAATCTTAATGAGATATTAACCCTCAAAATAATAAGGCAATTAATTAGATTGAGTACAATTGTATTAAAAATGTATGTATTTTTTTTGTTTAAAAAATGATTTATTTCGTACCGTGAAGTTGTCATTCATTACCATGGTGCCACAGCAATTTTTTTTGTTTAAAAAATGGTGTATTTCGTACCGCGGTTTATTTTGTACCGTATTTTTTTTGTTTAAAAAATGTTTTTTTCCGTACCGTGGTTTATTTTGTACTGTATTTTTTTTTGTTTAAAAAATGGTTTATTTCGTACTGTTTTTTTTTGTTTAAAAAATGGTTTATTTCGTACCGTATTTTTTTTTTGTTTAAAAAATGGTTTATTTCGTACCGTATTTTTTTTGTTTAAAAAATGGTTCATTTCGTACTGTGAAGTTGTCATTCATTACCATGGCGCCACAGCAAACCAACAACAAATAACACATAACCGGAGAACTTGAACGGGAGCCGAAGTTAAGAATGATCCAGTTGTTGAACAAAGCTACGTGTATGGGCAGAACGAGACGTGACCAGAATCCGAAACTTAACTCAATGAAATTTTCAGTTCGATTCATCCATCTGGTGTAGTTTAAGGTAAACCATTTTATCTGTTGAAATACTTTGGTATGATGATGCGATCGTGGTGTGATAAATAGGACCAAAAAATACAACTTGAGAGGCTTTAAATATTTATACGTATTCTCTAAGAATAAAAACGATTACATTAAATTAGGGTTTATACATATGTTATATGTCATCACCCAGCTTCCCGTTTGTCTTGACCATCTCATTAAGTATTACATTTTAATAAAAGGTTAGTTTAGTTAGTAAAAGGTAGTTAGTTAGTAAAAGGTTAGTATACAAGTATAGTGTCATATAGAGATAAAATACAGTAAGACCTATTGATTATTTTTAGAAATAATAAATAGCAAAATATGTTAGGTAAAGGACGAGCCTACATCTCTCTGTCATAGGTTTGGGTGTTGTTCAACCGAGTTGTTTCAGGTTACAGTTGACAAAGTGAAGTATCTCATGACAGTAGCAAATCTTTACTTTGATGACTACACATTTCAACCTCAAAATAAGATGTAACCAGTGTAATAACTGTTTCAATAGAGATAATAAAAATATTTACGAAAAATATTAATAAATATGAATATTAATAAATTAAAGACAATTTATTATATACAAGTATAGTGTCATATAGAGATAAAACTCTTCTCAAGGGTGGGCTAACTCGAGACTCAACCCCACTATTAAAGACTGATTAAAAATTATACAAAATAAATATAAATAAGTTAAGTGTAACGATATGAAGGCAGTGGCTGTAACGGCAGTGTGATTGAGCACTTCCCCGTATCTGCTAACATTTAAAATAGCACATTTTGGTAAGATAACCGAAAAAAATTACCAATTCAAGACGAACTAACGAACTACAAAAAAACCTTTGTAAACCATCCGATATGTGATATTAACATATTCGGGTTTATGTGTAGTGTAGTGTATGAGTGTACCCGGTAAGTTACTATCACAGATCATTCTGAACCGCATCCAGAAACAAATCTTAGCTATCTTGAGAAAGCAGTAGTGTGGTTTTGTCCCTGGCAGGTATTGCTCTGATCCAATATTCTGTGCCAGGTTCGTGTTCCAACAAGTGCATGACTTTAACTCACCAATCACATGCTGCTTTACAGATTTTGAAAAAGCCTTCGACAGTCCCCACAGAATGTCCATATGGAAAATCCTGGCCTTGTATGGTATCCCGCCTAGGATCGTGTCCATGATTAAGGCCTTGCACCTTTGCACCTAGACTCCGAGTGCAGTGTCAGAACGTCCAGTGGTCCAACCGACGCCTTCAGGATCTCTACCGGAGTCCGGCAGGGCTGTGTATTGGCACCATTCATTTTTGTCATCGTCATGGATTACCATCTTAGAAAATCCATTGTGGATTCGTGTGGGGTGCCTTTACTACAGAGGCCAAACAATGAAGGCAATGTGGGGACGCTGTACGATCTTGAATACGCAGATGATCTTGCCCTATTCAATGTTTCTGTGAGCGGATTGCAGCGCAGTACCACAAGATTATGTGAAAATTCTTTACGTCTCGGCCTTCGAGTCAACGTTGGTAAAACAGAATACATGTGCAACGATGCATGTCCGGATGGAGACGCGCCGGAATATAAATTCAGATACCTGAGTGCCACCATCACCTCCAATGATGATCTCCGGACGGAGCTACCCATCCGCATCGGAGCTGTCAGCGGGGCGTTCAACAACATGAATAGGATTTGGAAGGCGACTGGATTCAGCGTCACAACAAAATGCCACCTGTTTAACGCATGTGTCATCCCGATCCTCCTGTACGGCTGTGAATCTTGGCATCTCACCAAGGCTCAGGAGCGCAAGATACTTAGTTTTGAAAACAGGTGTCTCAGGAGGATATTGGGAATCAGGTGGTATGACCACATAACAAACGACGCTGTACGCCAGCGCACCCGGCAGGGGTCTGTCGTCTCTGTAATTCGGTAGAGGCGATGGTTCTGGCTGAGACATGTTCTGAGAATGCCCGATAATAGTTGGCCGAGGAGAGCGCTGTTTTTCTGTTCATTGGGGTCCCGATGGCCTGGAAGACCCTCTCTCACGGTGTACCGTTCCTATGATAAGGAAGTCAGAGCGTTAGAAATGTCGTGGAGGAAGGTTACCAACACCGCCCAAAACCGCTCTGAAGACTGGTGGCCTCCCTATGCTCCTTTGTGGAGCTTTAAAAGAAGGGTGAAAAAAAAAGTGTATCATATGTATGTAATGTGCATATATAATAGTATTTTTTTATATAAGTCCTCACAAAATGGTAACTAGAGTAAAAACTGTTTCTGTAGAAGGAATTAAATTATAACTTTACCAGTTCTTCTTTAAGTTCTAAGTTACTAATATTAACAAACACTTAAAGAAACAGTATGACAAAATTGAATTTCAAAAATATTTCGTTTCGCGTACCACAGGTTTTCCAGATATGTTAAACATGAAAAGAGATATTGATACTCTCATATAAGGAATCAAAACTTTTTCCCTCTTTAAGTGAAGAACCAGAATTCTTAGAAGACAGACGTGTTCATTGATCTTGGAAGACGCTCACTGATCGCAATTAAAAGCATTCGTTGTTAATTTTATTTTACGTTTTAAAAGAAATTGACTTATGATACTACCATGATATTTTCATGGTGCAAACTAATTTATCATTATTTTCAACAAATTCTGCCGCAATTGTGAAAAAAATGACATCATTCCTTAATAAGATATTTAATACCTATCAATAACCTGTCAAATATATCCAAAAATGAGTGTGATGTAGGCGAGCGTGAAGTACTCGATTAAAACTCACTTTTTGTATTTTTTCTGCTGTGACGTATTGTCTATGCTCTTGATTCAGAGAAATATTAAGGGCTGTTACTTTCTTTTATTGAATAATTTATTACAGTACAATATATTTAAAAAAATAAGCAGTAAATGCTTAATTTATTTTTATTTTTTTTAATTATTGTATTTGTAGGGAATACCGTCGTCGTCGTAAATATTGTCAACATGCACGGTCAACGACCGATGAATCAACCTTTGAATATGTACAAAGATCACATACCAGAACGTCAATACTGTTTACACGCAAATAATATTTACATCTCATTCCACGGTAGAAAGAGAACGCATCGCGTGTCTCACCGTTTTGGCAATAAATACTCTACCCACTATATCATTGGCAACGTCTGCGACCACCTCGGAACGCACAGGAGTGAGATCAAGATATACTGCGGACGCATTCACGCGCCCCGTTCTGAAATTGTATATATACCTACTTATCGACAAATAAAGAGCACTTGTTATTATTCACTTGACCATTCATCGCTGTTTACTATTTATCGATTATTCACTCTCACTTTTTCGCATTCCTGAATCGACGTATTTTATTTTAAATACAAAACAAATCAAAATCATCACGACGTATCAATAAAGCAATTCCGCTAAATTGATGACCCCGAACGAAAAGGAACACAGAATTCGACTAAAACGAATATAGCGATGTCAACATCATCAGCACGTCCTACTAGGACACACGCTAAATATTTAAAGTGATACGATTACATTAAAAATAAATTTAAAAAATACGATCATAATATTTTGGTGTCTATCTTGAATCATGGTCCCGAAGTGGTTCCTGACTTTATTTACGTAGACTCCAGTATTTCCAACAATGGAGGGTGCAAGGCTATGATAGAAAGAAGAATTGGAATGGCAAAAACACGAAGTCAAACTCGAAAATATATGCAAGAGTAGAATCATCATCTTCACGACGAAAATGCAGCTTGTTAAATATCTCGTCTGCAATATTTATGTGTGGCGCTGAGATCTGGAGTCTGAGAGCAAGCGAGAGACATGGAACAGATGCATTTGAAATGCGGTGCTGAAAAAGGATTTTATAATTTCCATGGAGAGCAAGACAAACTAACGCCTTCATTCTCGAAGAACTAAGAAACAGCGACGGATTGTCAATAATATGCCTTCGACGAGTCCTTAAATTCTTTCGTGGCTCAAGGTGACAGTTTCGGAAATTTTGACTATCTGCAATTATCGTATATCTATCGAAATCTACCTTAAATAGAATGAAAATGCAAAATATATTGTAATGCATTACAATTTCGTTGTATTGACACGTGGCTATCTCTTCCGACCTACGAAATGAGATATTGAAAAAAAAATATTCCTATGGTATCCCTAGACACACCCGAATTGATGATGCGAAGGGGTGGAAGAGCGTGGCAGAGAAACATAATTGTTTCCCGGTCTCAGTATACGAGCATTTTTTTTAAAACCACTGGAGTATGCAAACCAAACTGGGACCCCTGTTTTCTTTTCTTTTTTATTAGGTATAAAGGGAAAACTAGACTACAAAACTTTTTTTTATATTATGATATTTACTAAAATTAAATCCAAATTTCTCGGGTTAGTCATGCTAATTTGGCCATAGAAGTCGTTATAAAAGGCGTCTTGTTTTGATAATTTGTCACAATGTGACAAATTAACAAAACAAGAGCTAATAACAGCAAATAAGATTTCAAATATTTTCGGCCTCATTTATTAAAGACCAATGAGGATTTTCATTTTCGTTATAAAAGTATTTGAAGAAATTGTTTTAATTTTAATTTGATACCTTCATATTGAAAAAAATCTGTTTTATTTCAGTTTTCAGTCTGAAAGCCCTGAAAAATCAAACAGTCTAACGATATCAATAATTGCATACGAGTTGAGTCGAGTGTTATCTCTTAATTGCACCCTCGCTGAAACAGTACACTCGAGATTGTTTGGAGTGCCTGCCTCTGACGCAAGAACGATTAAGGCTTGCGATTCGATCCCACGTCTCTGGATGACGCATGTATTGAGCAAATACGCCCTCACTATGTACAAATGGTATACCTATGTGTATAGATCCACATCAGCCACCACTTCAACATTATCCAGGATTATATAAAAGGGGCATTAGGAAAACTTTGTCATCGGTGTGGGAGTAGTAGGGATTTTGAAACTGGATATCTGTGAACAGGGCTTCTGGTGTATGTGCAGTTTTTGCGATGCACGTAGGTAGGCAATAGCAGGGCTGTTCGCAAAACGTTTCATGAACAAGGATTTTACAAATTAGAAAAGAAAATATTTATGTTAATTTTTTTTTTATCATTTTTAAGAAAAAAAGTCTTTCACGTTAATACCATCTTGTATAACATAAAATTATAATTTAAGGGAGATTTTATAAAAATTCATGATTATATCATCATCATCATTGCTAACCAGGGTCAATCCACTGCTGGATGAAGGTCTCCCCAAGTTGACTTCAAATAGTTCGGTTTTTTGCTCGTTGATGCCAAGTGATGCTGCCATGCTTTCGGATTTCATCTATCGAGCGTTTGAGTTTCATGCCCCACGCTTCGAACCATGCCCCACGCTTCAAACCGTGCCCCACGCTTCGAACGCATATATGACTACGAGTTAGATTGTATATTCTCTGTTTGACATTCCTGGACTGGGCCTTACTGCTCTGCAGTAGGACCACTCAAAGACCAACAAAAGTTATTGAACTTCGAAAATCGACTACCACGAAATATACTTGGTCCAAAACATGCTGCAGGAGAGTGTCAACTGATATCTAATGAAGAAACTCGAAAATCGATGAGACAATCACTAATTACCTGCGACATAAGGTTGCGAAGCTCGTATGGATAGGCCATGTAAGCAGATCTTAGTTGTCGGGATCAACATGTTATTATGCAAACCCTACAACAAGGAAGAAGAAAAATAGTTGTACTAAAGTACTACATTGCTATTTGTTTTATCAAACACTGTTTATTCCACTTTATGTAACGGTATAACCCTACCAGTTTCAAGGTTTTCACCTCATAAAGACTCAGATCAGGGGAGAACAAAGAATATTGTTTGTGCTTCCCTGATGATGAGGTGAAAACCTTGAAATCGGTAAAGTTATACCGTTACATAAAGTGGAATAAACAGTTTTGTTAAAAACGAATTACAATGTCTTTAAACCTCCGGAATGTTAATGCCTTAACTATGAATAATATAGTGTACTACACTTTCGTATTATTTGATTATATTATTTTCGACCTTAATAAAAGGTCGAAAATAATAGAATCAAATAATATAGACCTAAAACTGAGAATACTCCTCATCAAGACCTATGTATGGAGTATCTTGATGTACGGCTGCGAGACATGGTGCCTATCCGAAAGAGATAGACGAAGACTAGAGACTTTTGAGATGTGGTCCTATAGAAGACTATTAGGAATTTCCTGGAGAGACCGCATCACAAATGAAGAGGTTCTCCAACGAATCGAAGGAGGAAGGCACCTGCTCAGGATCCTGTCCGAAAGGCGTGCAAGATGGATCGGTCATATAATACGACAAGAGGGCCTCTTGCATGCTATAATGGAGGGTATGACCGAGGGGACAAACTCTAGGGGACGCCCACGCCGAGAGTACCTGGAGGACCTGTTGGTGGACGTGCGCTGCTCAACATATACAGATTTAAAAAGAGCCGCACAGGACAGGGGGGAATGGAGGAGAAGAGTTGAAATTGCTGCAAACCAGTCTTAGGACTGCAACCACGGAGAGAGAGACACTTTCGTTGTATGTTATACAATAGAACTTGGCAGGCTTGTTGGCATGTGAAAAATGTTTCTATCCAACATGAAAGATGTTTAAAAGGCATTAAGTAAAAACGAGACTAGAACCATTTTTAAAATAAATTAGTTTCTAACCAAAATCAAACGCATAACCCTCTGGTTTTAAGACTTATGTCTTACCAACAAGATATATTTGTCGTGATAGAAAATTTTAGCGCGCTGTTTTTTCAGCTTACCCCAACAGGGAAATAGCATGTTTATGTGTATGTACGAACAATCTTAGACTTAAAATATCTGCTTCAATATTTATTTATCCAATGTCAGCCAACGGTCAATTTTAATGAATGAATGTTCATATCAAATCGATACATCTTGATTATTGGTAGTCCTTGGAGTTGGATCATTCAAATATGAATGAATAAATAAGGGCATGCATGCGATAAGAAAAAGTCTGGGCCTGATAAATGTCATTGACGGCTTATCTTAGCTACGTGCTTCCTGACACATCTAACGCTCAGGAATATTTGTAACTTCTATTTTTAAAGGAATCATTTTTTGCACGTAAATGTGCTTATCAAACTAGTAAATTATTTATTGAAGATAATGACAGAGGCATTCCAGTATAATTTAACGTCTAGGGTTTGACAGTTTTCAGCCTTTCTAATAGTACGGTTTTATCACTTCCAAACAAATCGGTTTTAAAATACCAGTACTTCCAAATAACCGGTTATTAACAATTTTCATTTTTTTACCAAAAAAAAGGAAATCCGTATAAAAATATATTTCATTTACTATGCTATACTGACTGTGATAATTTCTATATAGAAAAGGCAGGAAGATCTTTTGAAAAGAGATTTCGTGAACACAAATCCGCCTTAACAAATCCTCTAATTTATTCTGAAATGGCTAATCATTGTCACCGTAAAATCCATACATTTTCTATCGATGATGCCAAATTCTTATATATCAGTAGTAACGGAAATAAATTGGACAGATTAGAGGCCTTAGAAATGTCTAAGTCAATGCATCGAGGGGAATATCTGGAAAACACATATACCCCAAGAATATATCCGCTGCTCGCCGAGATTGTCTCATCCCTCCCTCCAACCCCAGTCCACAACCCGAAAGTTTAAACCCGAAAATGATTTAAAAAAATACAAAATTACCACTGTTCGATAACTTAATCTGGCTATTATTTTGGATAGAAAAATTGCCTGAAATAGAAAATACATTCCGACTGGATGACTGAATTTGGTTTTATAGCTTTTAGGGCAACAAGTTATAAATACGTTGTTTTTTTTATTTTAGTTGTTGCATCAAATAATGACATTTCAGCCATCAATGTTTTCGATGTTTATAATATTTATTCAGGCTCTTCTAGAAAAACTAACTAACATCTCATCTACTAAGAATGTTAATATAATTAAATATATTATTTATAGTTAAGGCATTAAATATTGTAGAGGTTTAAAGACATTGTAATTTGTTTTATCAAACACTGTTTATTTCACTTTTTATAACGGTGTAACCCTACCGGTGTTTGATAAAACAAATTACCACGTCTTTAAACATCCACAATGTTAATACCTTAACTATAAATAATATATAAACAACGATTACATCTCCGTGGCCTAATTGGTGGGATACCTGTGTTTTTCCTTGGGGGTATGATTTCCGTTTGAAATGAACCTTTCATTAAAAAAACAAAGAAGCCTTCCTCCATAAATCGAGTCGGTAAGACGGGGGTAAAAAGTTAATTACACTGCTTAAATTAGTTCTGACAGAAGTCCCAAAAAACGTAACAGCCTTTTTTTACTCTATAATAAAAACCATCGTTGGTACTTTTTAATTTTTTGCTTAATTTTGGCTTTCTTCCAATTCACTAATATCTTATATTTCTTGTATATTTTCAAAACTAAGACAAAGCTGTCTTGTGCACCAATGGATAAAACTGAAATTTCCTTATCAAAATATAACAGTTTTTTTGCCAGTGAGAAGTTTTATTTTGATACTAGTTGACATTTGTAGCACATAAAAAAATAATATGACTTTTGTACCTTGGTTTATAAGACGTTTGTCTTCCAACTAGATATTTCAAGTTCGATTCCAGATCGTACTAAAAAAATAGGGCCCCTGTCTGGTTCAAGAGTTCGTCCGATGAAAATACTGGGCATGTGAGTATGAAAAGAACCATTGGAATGATTCATTAAAATAGTAAAATACAAAGTGTATTTCTTTTAGTAATATTTTTTTGTAGGAGGCATTCCAACAGTACTTGAATTGCTACAATTCAAGGATAATAATGGCGCAGAACAAATAACAACGTCAGCGCGTTGAGTTCCTATATCTCTATTTGAGCGGGATCGGGTTGCATTGGGATTAGCCCCACAGCAAACAGGGCGTCGTCAATGGGCGCCGTCAGCCCATTCATCAACAACCGATCGATAACCAGGGTTGCCAACTTTTTTGAGTGCCTTGTTCTACCAAGCATTTAGTGGTCACAATCTTGTAAGAAACAAACGTGATTGTGGAAGGAGTGATAGAAGAAGACTAAGGAAAGTATGGTTGAATCAATTAAAGAATATTTTGAAAGAAGGAAATATAATGAGCCAGAGAAATTATAGTTGTATATGAAGATGTAAGAGTAAAGAGGTGAAGGATGTGTGTTGTGGTAGAAAAAAATTGGTCCACTGGCCTCTTTGCCTACTCCGACAATGAAATGGTGTCACAGTATGGATGTATCTTATATTTTTTGTACATGATAAGAAAATATGCAGTATTAAGAATGCTCTCCTAGTACTGGTCACAAGAATCAGATATACTATATTTCGTCTACGTGTGAAAGGAAAGGGTATTTTCCGTTTTATGGTACCCTTTAGATACTTTACCATTTCTCTCGAATACATTGCATAATTTAGTTGAAACGTTTTATTACACGCTGATAATAAATGAATATATAAATAAACTTTTTGACGGAGGGTAGCTTCGGAGTCCCTTGGTCATTATCGAAGAAAGTCCATTGAAATTTTCCGGAAGTTACGACAAGAGGCTTATTGCAATGGGTAGTATTTCTTTCAAAGTTTTCCAAACAACAGTTCAATAATTATATAAAAAATATATATTTCCCATCCCATATCATGCTAATTTTTATGGATTGATACCGTAGACCTGCTGGTTGACTAACTCGGAACTCTTATTTTAAGTTGAACAGCTTATCACATTTAAGTTGAACGGCTTATTATATTTAAGTTGAACGGCTTATCACATTTAGGTTGAACGGCTTATCACATTTAAGTTGAACGGCTTATCACATTTTTCATTTATACACTCACGTCACTGAAAAGAATATTGAAAAAATATATGAGATTTACACTTTTTTTAGTTTGAAGAATGAAAATCAAAAAATGTATGAAAGAAATATTTTATAATTATACATTAAGTACACTCAAACAGATATATTATGCATAAACAAAATTCGCAATAGGCAACAACACTCTCTCAGATTCAGCAAAGACTGAAAAATGAGTTATCACTTCAATGTGTATTTTAGTTATATAATAATTAAGGATATACGTCAATAGACATACTGTCGGTTTTTTTCTTTCTAATGACGGCATACTTTGTTTGCCTCCTACACATTCATACATCTTCCCTCTACTCAACGCATCAGTTTCATTCTTAATGATTTCTTTTCTTACTATGTCATACATCGACATACGGTGGAAATGTCAATGCTTTTATCGACATACAGTGGAAATGTCAATGCTTTTACTAGACTCCTTTAATTCATTTTCCATTTCCCCGCTTCACTGCAATGTATCAATGTTGGCAAACGTTGTTAAAAGCCGTTGTGAAACATCTTGTTATAGATCTTGTTATCGCTTGATTTGAGTATATTAGTGCCTCATTGACTTTATTTCCTATTGCAATTCACCGTTCACCTTTCCGTCGACCGTGAAAATATTTACCAAATAATTTATCACATCTGAAATTTTCATATCTAATTGATAATGTTGCCAACCCTACCATAAAGTGTTTCTTAAAAATAGCGATGACGTATCCCTTCTTCCCGGCTGGCTGGGCACCGAGCAGGAGGAGTGACAAGTCTAAACAGGATAAAGCCTGTCATTGTAAACTTCAATCTAGGGCAACTTGTATCGACTTGGTGTAGCTTTGATATAAAAAGAGAAAGAAGTATTGTTTATATTTTTAAACAAATAAAAAATATTCAAGCAAACTCATAAAATGGTTAAATGAAATGGTAGTTTTCAATGAAATTGGTTTCCATAAAACTTGTCTCACCAAATTAAGATTACCTTGTATATAAATACGAAATAAACAATGTCTCTATATTTCTATTATTCTAAACTTTCATGTCTTCTGCATGTTCTCCATATAAAATGAAAACTTTGCTCCACATATGAGCAAAATTCCACTCCTACACATGGACCTTCGAATCAGATCATGTCAACCTAACCTAACCTAACTTAACATTTTACACAGCAATTGTCTCTAATATTTATAACTTTTATCTTGTTTGTTGGAATATATTGATTTAAGGCAATAAACTCGGCATTTTTATACTATGCAATAAAGTACAAAAATTTAAAAACAATAAAAAATTTTCGAAGCTAATGACAAGATCTATCCATTAAATTCTCAAAAAATCCAATTTTTGTTCTATGTAAGCGTTATTCCACTAAAACCAAATCTAAGTTCTTTACCTCTATAAAATAAGTATTTGACAATTACGTAAGTCTGCTTGGTGAAGTTTGGTAATATTTTGTGGTATACATACATAACATATATTGAACTTAAATATACATATAATTATTAAATAATTTTAAAACAATGACTGTAATTTATTATTACTACTGCGTTTTGTATCTTCATGTTAATTTTAGATAAAGTTTTGTATTTTTTGTCAATAATTTTAAGTACTTATATAACCTGTCACATGTTCATTTGTATATAAAGACACTGTTGTGTCGTTAATTAAATTGAACAAATAAAAACAATGTTCAGTCGATTTGAAACGTATCCGACGTTTCAAAGGCGTTGTAACTTTCATTTTCAAGGAAATGTCGAGAAAATTTTACGAAACTATATGATCGCTATATGATACTATATGATCGTTATATAAATTAAAACTTTACTCTATATATGAGTAACAAATCCACCCCTATACCCGGACCTTCGAATCAGGTCATGTCAATATTGAACTGCATTATTTGCCAGGCTCGGATGTGAACGCAAGACTCGGGTGTCAAGGCTTATGTGCTCTGTTAACAGATGCGCCGGGTAAGCTAACTCCTTGCTTGCTTATCTCCAAACTTAAACATTGATAATCTGACGTCACTATCGGTTTATTTATTTACCGTTGGAAATTCCAAAATAGAAATATAACTGCTATTTGCAATTCTATAATTAACATAACGATGCTTGCTTTTACCTCAGACAATGAACAAATACTAGTTTAATCATATGACGTCAAATTACTGGATGATGTAGTAAATAGGATTAATACAATCAAAATATATATTAGCGTAACGATTTTATGAAAACGAAAATTCACATCCTATGATTTAGTTTTAGAAATTCATGTATGAATAAAGTCAAAAAGAAAGACAGATTTTACAAGAAAGGTTTAACTATAAAATATATTTCTTCCCTGTCTTGTTTTTTTTGCCGTTTACCCATCAAGAATGTTTTTCAGCATTCTTCTCCATCGCGTGCTCAATGCTGAGCATCGTCATCTGCTATCTCTCGAACTCGACGCACCACCTGTATTCATCCCTCCCAGTTGTGGGGCATGTTGATTGCAGCGCTTAAAAAGAATCCTTTATTTCATTCGTCCATCTCATAGAATATCTTCTTCTTCCTCATCTTCCCTGAACTGCCCTTGTGATCACCGGCTTCCCTGAACTGCCTCCGTGATCACCGGCTTCCCTGAACTGTCCCCCGTGATCACCGGCTTCTCACGACTTTCATATGTTTCTTGTATCACGCACAAAGTACTTTAAGATTTAATTCAGCATGTTGCCTTTTGGTAATCTCCAATTCTCGGATGATAGAAACGTTGGTACGCCTTGCGGTCCTCGGAGTTATACAGCCATAAATAAATATAACATAAAAAACTTTAAATTATATTACAATATAATACACGATTTACATATATTAATTATTTTCAAGTATTACCTAAAATAATTATAGCAAACATATACCATGTAACTCAATTTAATGTGAACAAATCAAGTTAATAATTATATTCTAGTATATTGTATCATGGAAATATACGAGTATCCTTGAAGAATTCTAAATTTTCTTAAAATATGATGTCCGCTAGTAAAAAAAAATATTATTGATCTTGACCAAGTTATCCTGGTTTGTCGTTTTTTCACTTGTGAAAAACAGGGGGGAAAATCACACAAGCGCATTAAAAATAATAATTACGATTGCACTTTTTAATTAAAAACTGCGTGAACTCATCATGATAAATTAAAAAGCAACACAAATTTCAAAATTGAGAAATTAAAGAAATTCCCGATTTTGAGCATCCCCCTGGACCACCTGAAAATTTCCACATACACCGCGTTCTCTTAAAAAGCCCAATGAGCACCTTTAAGAATATTCTGCTCTCTAAACGGCGATATATAAATTGTCATTTTATTATATTTATTATTATTGAAAACAATCTTGCAAAGGTGGAAAAAAATCCGTATTTTATGGTAAGAACCCCCACTCTAAAGATCATTTTAACATGGAATGATCTGTTTGGAATATTGAGAGGTTGAAATGAGTTCTTCACAGACAATACAAAAAGTTCATCGAAACGTTTTGATATAATATAAATGATCAAACTCTGTCTGACCTAAAATGACCACAGAATCATTTAAGAGATTTAATCTCCTCGAGTATTTATCTTAATTTCTAATTATATTTTCCTTCATTACGCGTTTTCCTTAACTCACTTCAAGTTAACTAAAATAAACTTTTTAAATGAAAAAATAATTAAAATATTATTTTTCCCATCTGAAAACAATATCGTACACCCTGTATCTGAATATATTTATTTAAAGACAAAATCAACTTAATGTACTTATAAATACTGAGAAACCAGTAAAAACTAACTCGTGCATAGATCGGTAACTTCGCAGCCAATGGACACTTCAGTTCAATCCTCTCGGTCAATATTGGCCAAAAGTAAACGTAGCCACGGTGATTTCCATTCATGGAAATATTGCAGAATTATCTCCCATTATCTTGAACGAGCAAACATATCAGTGCAATGCGCTGGCTTATAGATTTTCAACCAACTTAAACAGTATAGTTTATTCAATTACGAGATTAAAATACGAAACCGATTAAAAAGCAATTTTCATAAAATAATCCAAAGATAAACAGCAATTTTTATAAAATAATCCAAAGATAAAGAGCAATTTTTATAAAATAATCCAAAGATAAAGAGCAATTTTCATAAAATAATCCAAAGATAAAGAGCAATTTTCATGAAATAATCCAAAGAGTTAGAAATCATCATAATTAATAAATGTAATAATAAAAATATTTTCTTTGCTCAAAAAGACTGCCAAGAAACATGTACCGAAGATTAAAACTGCTAATACACGATCATAAAAAGGATATGAAATTGTATAATTTGTCAAATGAATCATAGTTTTCATATTTCATACTATTTAAGTATGCGATCAAACAACGAAATTCTGGCACAAGAATGGTTTTATCACAAATCATCCATCCTAGTTTGGGTGAATTGCCTATCATAAAAAAAATATATTCTAGCTTCAACCATTTAGTCAATCAAAACTTAAGTCACTTAACAAAATATATTATATTAAATTATTTGTTTAATAATTTTTATGACCGCCATTTACACAATTAAATTTTTATTACAAAATGAGTATACTCGTATTGATGCTTCCTAGATTCCAAAACACGGATATGATATTATTGAAATTATGCATGTAATAGCTCAGGATTTAATGTGACTGTGAATTCAGAGCTTCATTGTTTCAGCTGAGATTTTTTAGTGCGTACATACATACCACCACGCCGTTTCCCTGTCGGGGCATTTAGAAAGGAGAGTACATACACCTTGTCATATAACCCCTATAATTTATCCGAATTTTAACATTACCTTCTTTCAAAATATCATACACTTGATCCAATTATACTTTTCTTGATCTTCCTACCAAACATTCAAATCATCTTTGCACTGTATATTTGTTTTATTTATATTTCTTCAATCATTCGTTCTACATATACAAACCATCTCAGAATGCTATACTTGATCTTACTTAATACATAAGCCTTAAGTTTACATTCGTTCCTGCTCACTTCATTCCATATTTTGTCATACATTGTTACACCGTGTATTCTTCTCAGGCTACTCACTTTTATAGCGTTTATTAGTTTTTTTAGTATTTAAAGCAAATGCATGAAGTTTGTCATAAGGAATGAGACAACTTTATCATGGGTTTTTCTAGTGAAATGATTTTCTATATTTACACAATGAAAGGTTTTTGCATTGTTATGTACGTGTATTCTATGGTTTGCCTTATAATTAAAACGATATGTATAAAATATAGAAGTTGGCAGTATAATTACAAACAGGGTCTGAAAATGAAAGCTGCAACGTTTTCGAAACGTCGGCATTATAATTAAAACCAAGAAGATGATATAAATTTGGTTGTCCCACATTCTTTAGCCCAGCTCAAATGATACTAATAAGAAGTTGGTTAAATTTACCCATTAGAACATTTAGGCCAATAATTGGATGTCTTCATGAAACATTCCTGAAAGCAGTAGATGAATTATATCACTAAATCAAGTCGCTAACTTTCCATCAACAAAGAAATCACTTTGTTGGGAGAATTATTCATCACTTCAGGGCAATAAACGTTAGGAACAGTGACGGACGATCTCAGATATTTTAGCAAATCGAAAAGAATTGAAATTGCATCAAAAGTATTTTTGTATGTTGTTTGTGCGTTGAATAATTTATCTGCATAATTTATTGTCACCTGCAACTAATAAAGACACAATTTTATTTTATTTTCCCAAATTGTTCTTTACCTATTTTTGTATCTGCATACTTGGAACGATTTTTTATTTATTTGTTTGACAAAATAATCTATGATACACTCATTTGCCAAAGGTTATACGAATGTATATATTACTAGAAAATTAAATAAAGGCACATATGCAAATATATTACTTGAAAACGAAATAACTATGATAATTTATCTTTTTAAATATGGTGCCTCAAAATTCTTGTTCGAAGGAGAGTAAAATAGATAAACATTTTAAAATTTCTATTATAACAATCAATTATATATACATCATTAAAATTGGTCAAATAAATCGGTCAATAAAATTGGTCAATGAAAATCACTTGTCAGAATTGTTATCTAGTTATAAGTTTAGGCGTTACCTATATATGAGAAATTAAATATTAAGATTATTAAAAATAAATTTATGTATGTGTTCAAATAGAAATAGAAATTTTTAAATTTTTATTTATTTTACTCAACTTCAAACAATGATTTTGAGGGACTATATTTAAAAAAATACGTTTTTACATTTTAAACTTTTTATTTTATCACTTATACGATATAATCCGAATAATTTCGAAAGCTAATTAATTATCTTAAAAATATTTTAATTGGTATCTTCCAATCGAATGTCAGAATATACCCATTCTTTCATTAACAGTACAATATTCCTGACAAAAATAGTGATGAAAATATAAAAGCAGTGAGTGTTTCATTCATTACAAAATAATATAGTCTTAAAATTTTATTTAAAATAAAACAATTTATAACAATTACGATTAAAGCAAATAAAAAGAAACATCTACGCAACAACTCATAAGAAAGTGAGTCCGCAAGTCAAAATGATTTAAAAATGAAGCAATATAACACGGTCGACAATACGATACGGGGCTGTTTCGAGTCAGGCTCTTCGCACCTCACCACACCGAGCGTCACTCGTGACATTCGTGCGAATTCAAGAATGGTTTATTTAAAAATTCAACACTTTATAAATTCTGCAGTCTTCTTTTACCATACAGTTCAACAGATTATGGTTAAATATATCTTCAATCTCAGCAAATAGCACACATACGTATATATTATACATTCAAGGAAATAAAAACACAAAATACATTGACGCCCATTCATATTCAGCTTTATGTATACCTGCGCAACATACACTCTTACACATGTACATAAATTTGTGGCTTATAAACTCGGTATTTCAAAGTCATAAATCTCCATGTATTTACATGGAGATTTATGAGTTTGAAATACCGAGTTTATGACTTTGCTGAAAAACAAAATAAGGAAACAAAGAAAAAAAAAATAAAGTCTGGTAAAAAGGAGTATGCAAAGCCAGACACCTCAAACCAAGAATTTACACATATACCACTAACGACCAAAAGTTTTCTGCGTCAACAAGTCAGAGCATGTATGAAAAATTACTATGTCGACCTCATCCATCACATGATCAGGCAATATGGCAGTTGAAATTTGAAACTTCTGCCCTTAACAATATGTCAACTAAAATGACGTGTTTCGACAGAAATTAAACGCTTTCCCTTAACATTTCTGAATATAACGAAACAACAAGTCTTCTATCGGCTACAGTTGACATACTACTGAGGTGGGGTATCAAATTTGTAACTTTTTTTTTAAGAATAAATATGACCGAAGTCATAGGTGTCCTTATACCCTCAGATATAGGCGGAAAAAAATACCTGTGTTATTCAAGGGGAGTAACACAACGCGGGGTTCGAACCATCGACCTTCCGCACAGAAGTCCAGTACGTTACCGCGCGGCTATGCACCTCATTGCTTGATTAATCTGTCCATACACTATTTAACTTGTTAAGAAAACTTGTTTACCTAAATTGTTTTATATTTTACCAAACAAATATTTGTACATTTCTAAATCTTAAACTATAGTTGGATAATAATTTATTCTACATTAAAACTTTCTTTCCGATCAAAATAAAAATTAACTGCCTAAATATCAGCGTCTATTTTCTCAGTCCGTCCTCGTTGCCAATTTTCTGCAAGTTTGTAAACATATTTCACCCCGACGCGCGCTGTGGCAGAAGCAAATTTATAAATTTCTCGCGTCAAACGGTTCATAAATCGTTTTATTTCCTTCTCAATCGTCGATGAAGTAGATTTTATTTTAAGAAGGATGACCTGGTCTTCGGGTCATGCACCTCGAGTTTACTTTATCAATCGACTAAAACATTTTGATTTGTTTTCGAGTAGACTCAATCCACTGCGCGTGTATTCGGGCAGCTGTTCTCAACATGAAATATCAAAGTATGATCAAAGCATGGTCAACAAGTCCAAGATTTCGAAAGAAGCTGTCTGTCTCGTCGAACCCATATACTTCTGAAGCTGTGATTGAAGGATAATTTGGAGATATTCTAACTTTACTCCTGAAGGCTGTCAACGTTTTAAGAGCTTTGGATTTCTTAGTGATGTTTCTCAACTTCCGATGGTCTATCGCTTTTCTCTCGACTGGTTTGTCAATGTCCAGGTACAATAACAATTGCACATGCGTCAGCTCTGCCAGGTGACTCAGCAGGACCCACATGTCTGTGACATCTACGGGAGGAAGTGCGCATCTAGGATCGGGATGTTTTCTCACAGAAGATCACTTGATCAACGTGGAAGAGCAGCTCAAGATTGACGTTGGATTGGCGAGGGAATCTTCGACTACGAGGCCCAGCAATGACGACCACGATAATAATAATCGCCTCACGTCACCAATCGTTTTCAATTCAAGATCTATACTATGAAAATGTATTAACTACTCCCATTATTGTACTTTCTGCTAAAAATTTCGCACTTTCTATAATCATCCAGTCAATTTTTAAGAAGCCTTACGTGAAAACCTGACAGGACTCTTTTATAAAATAAATTGGATTCCGACGGGAACCGAATCCGTAGCTTTCTGGTTGAAAGATAGGTGTCATACCAACGAGGCTACAGCGATCATCATTATGACTTTTATATAATTTCTGGAAGTTAATTGCAACAATTTCGCATTTATATGTTTTATAGAATTCATTATACCATAATATTTGTTTAGATTAAAGCAGAATACAAAGAAAAAAAACTGTTACTTTTTACCTTTTCGGTCATCAAATATTTAATTTTTTTTTCTTATAAAAAATGTTTGTAAAATTAACCCTATCAAAAACGCATACTTTGAAATAAATGTTTGCTATTTATTTATATAAAAGATAGGCAACATATAAGTAACCTTTACTTTCATAGCAAATTTACCCCATAGAAACATTTATCATACATTATTTTTTTTAACTACGCAATTTAAGATTATTTAAAATGAAATGACACATAAGATATTACAATTGAATTAATCCATAGTTATAATGTATAAATAAGATTAGTTCTTAATATATAAATTTGCATACAGGTATAGCCTTAGCCTTTGACAAATGTTGGTGTTATACGAGTAGATTACTTTATTAAATCAAATTTAAAAAAACAATTCAAAACATGGACGGTTCAATAAATCAACACTGGATAGTAGATCAACGCATATGTTAAGTAGAAAAAATACTCAAATATGTACATGTAATGAAAATGCAAAAATGATAAAATTACAATAAAAAACGATATTTCAAAAAGCTATTTCCTATATATAATATTTAACCCAACTAGTTTCCAGTCATGTGCGAGTTAGTTCGGAGCACCCCTGAAGATGAGTCGCATGCGATTTGAAACTAGAAAATGAGTCGCATATGACTTGAAACTAGAAGATGAGTCGCATATGACTTGAAACTAGAAGATAAGTCGCATGTTACTTGAAACTAGAAGATAAGTCGCATGTTACTTGAAACTAGAAGATGAGTCGCACATGATGTTTTCAAATGAATTATAGCGTTTCAATTTTGATTTATATTTGACTAAACATTAATGTCAGTGTTAACGCTAAAACTCTAGATATATTATTAAAAAGCTATTTGATCAATAAATAAAATCTTATTAAATAATATTCGCCTTAATAGATATTTTCTCATACAATGAGATTAAAGTATTCCGCGAAACTTATTGGTGAAGCCTCGACCCGTTCAGTGACTTATTTTCAGCGGAATGTGACAAATTGCAAAGCTCAAATGAAATATTCATTCCCTCCCCTCACCGTTTGTTGGCTGCCAACCCATTATAAAATTCCATACATTTTTGACAAAGTAAAAAGCGAGCATAATTCACTCGGAACGCAAATAATTCGGTGAAATATACAATATATTATTCAAATTTTATCTTTAATATTTATAAACCACATAGGTATTCCATACCATTGTATTTTTTTATACTGTTATGAAAATGTAGACAAAGCACATTTTCCAATTTTAAAGAAATCTATGAATATATTTTGAGGGTTTCGTGGTTCTTCGCATCAGATGGTCTTTTGGAGTGTTGTACCTGTTATGGCCTTTTGCAACGAAAACACTTTTAGAATTTCAACTGTGTAATTTTATTTTTATAATCGTTGAATTACATTGAAGTAAAATATTAACAGTATTGTGGAAGTAATAATAACGATGATGTTAACATCGTAGTGACTTTAAGAAAAATGATCGCTGCCTCTGATATGACGTCCTATTTAAAGCAAAGATAACGTACGAACGACCCTTAGATAATTAAGAGAGAATTGGTCGGGTATGTTATCGTTGCCCTTAAGGTCAAATCGATATCAGGCGATTATTTGGAATGTCTCGTTCGCTGTTTACTTCCGTTTAGTGATACCAAATCTTTTTTGAATTTGGATAGTAACGGTTCCTGATAATTTCAACTTATATTTCATTACTCACTATATATCGCATTTACTTTTCCATTTAGACGTTTCTATCACCATGACTTTGGATCAATAAAAATAAAGATAATAAAGGGAGAAAATCCCTTATTTAAAAAAAACTTTTAAGACTATTATTTTTTGTGACAATAAAATATTAACCTAATCCATATCCACATTCTCCAATAACTCAGCATAAATTGTTGACTTACAATAACTCTAATTCATGAGTTATCAGTTCGTATTCCCCATGTGTGTTGCCTTAAAAATGCATTAAACCCTGGCAAGCGACCTTGAGTGAATATCTCTCAAGCACTACAATATTATATTGAGTCGACAAATTTACCACGTATTTTTTCTAATAAATTCCTTTATATTTTTTATCAGGTTCAATGAGCCACAAGTATGCGAATACGAATTGTTATTCGCGTACCTAATCAGCAATCTTGAATAAAGGTTCTCCTTTATTATTATTTTAAAACGGATCACCGTTTCATTCATAAACCTCCAATGATATATATGTAACTTAAATCTGCCTTGTTATTCAACATTTTTCTTAGTAAAGCAGATTTTTCTCGATAACGCTCTCGCTATCTTGCCAGGTGCCACCTGGAGTATCTCGGGAATTGCAAAAATCGCTTATCTCAATGTAACGACTTCAATTTATTCTTAGAATGACTGGTCTTCCAAGAAATACGTGTTTATTTATAACTCATGTTAGCTGATATAATTCTTTCTTATTCTGTGTATAATATTTTTGGAGGTACTTTCTAACATTTATTTACATACTTAAGTCGGGATAACAAATGCGTGTGAATAAACAGTAAGGTCAACAGTAATTAATCACGTATGAGGTCAGCAATCACAACAATGGTCATTTGATGATAATTTCAGTTCGATCCCATCACCACCAACGCTGTTACGGGGAACAAAGTCCCCATCCAGCGCGATCAATATTTATGAATAAATAAGATTTCGATCTACATAACTTTATTTGTTATAAACGCGACGTCACTTAGTGACGAACAGGAAACTGGCCAAAAGGACTCCTACCATGGCGACAGGCCTGAGTGTGAAAAGAGTATTAGCGACGACAGACTTAAGATGCAACCTTATGGGAAAAAGAAAATGACTCGCAACGCAGTCAATATACTTATAAAATTACTTAACGTCTAGAGTTCAATCAGCCTAGAAAATTGTCAGTACTTTCATATTTGAAGATAATTATCAAAAAATAAAAAAAATCGAAATACAAGAATTGCACTTGAGCAATTTGAGCCTAAAATGTGAGGTTATAATTTATTTATTTATTTTACACTTCATTGCAAATACAATCTGGCGGGTTTATTGCCAATCCACAATCTCTTCCAACCAAACAGTTACATTTTCGAACCGTCGGCATAGTATATGGAACAACACACCGAAAATCCTTATACAACTGAAGCCTCTGAATTGTGTTATTTTATTAAATTGCTATATGTATTATGTTTATTTGCATGTGGCAATCTTTTCCAAGCGACTTGAACGTGTTTAAACAAGTTTTTAATTAAAACCAGACTAGAACTCTTTTCAAAAAATCTAAGTACTCATTGGATTCGAACCCACGCATCGGAAGACAGACGACTTACGTCTTATTTATAGCAGTGAATATATTGTTATAGTGAAAAATTGTTAATATGCTTTGAAAATAATAGCCGTAATTATAAAAAGCATAACAATAACAATCAAAGGATAAAAATAGAGCTCAAAAACTCTTGTAATAAATAGGAACATTGTATAGGAGTAAAACGATCCCAAAACCGTATTATTTAACAAGATGACACCATTTGTTTATAGTGTCATCTTGTTAACCACGCATGATCTCTCAATCGTTAATCTTTCAAAAATATATTCTGCACAAAATTGTTTTACATAATAACTCAATTTATTTCATTAAGAATGCAATGCTACATAAGCCATATAAAATTGCATAAGCGATAAAGAATAAGTAAGACATATAATATAGTAAATAAAGCAAGTTACATGGCTGCAAAAAATATTCAAAAGGAACGTGATCCTCATTGTATACTAAGGAACGTGATGCACATTGAATTTGCTATATGTCGTGCACATTCTTCTTCAGTCTTTCCGACATTCCACTGTCCATAGAGCTTTTGGCAAAGTAAGCCTGTAGGAGTCTTAGCCTGAAAGCTCCAGCGCAATGAGGATCTACATCCGCTTCTTTGACCTTCCACACTGTGTGTGACCATGAATTTTACATGTCCTCTTTGCGTGAAATGTAACTGAAGAATTGAATATGCATCAAGTACATAATGTTGAAAGCCTTTCTGAGATATTAAGTTCTTCTAGTAAAGAGGTATTTGTGAGTCGCTCTATCTATGAAAAACCCTGCAAACATCTCCAACACCACATCTCGAAAGACTATATCATTGATCTTTTTCTTATCGTTCATATTGAAGTTTCCGAGGCGTACAAGAATATTGATTGACAATTGCACAGCTATAGATTTACCAAATAAATAAAATTGAACAAAATACATATCATCGCGTCATATGTTGTCATCACGTCACTGTTGGGGTAGGCTGAGAGGACAGAGGGCCTTAATCTCAATACATATACTTCACCTCTTCCACATTCATTCACCTTCAATTTCTTACGATTTCTCTAACGTTCTAAGTCTTTTTCTTTCAAAATATCATTCACTTGATCCAATCATAATTTTCTAGTATTCCTGTACCACGCTTTCCACTAACATTTACACTACATTTTTATTTTGTTAGTCATTCATCATTCATTCGTTTTACATTTCCAAACCATTTCAGAGTGCTCTTCTTCATCTTATTCAACACATAAATAAGCTTTAAATTCACATTCATTTCTAATCACTACGTTACGTATTCTGTCATGCATTGTCATCTGTTCTTAGTGCACGCATTTCTACGGCGTCAATTTGGATTCATTTAGTCTTCGTCTACGTTTTAAAGTTGGTAGGAAAATGCTATCACTGAAGCAGATTTTGATACTGTCCGGTTCGGTTATACGAGTTATGATCAATGTAAAACTGCAGAGTATTTATGCCACCAGGATGATAGTATGACTTCTTTTTATTCGCAAAAACGAAATTGAAGCTCAAGGGACGGAATTTTGAGATGGTAAAAGAGATTGATGCTGAATCGCAGGCGATTCTTGACCAGCTTAACAAAGATAACTTTGTGGGGCTTTTTCAGCATGGTAGAAACGCTGGATGCGCTATAATAGTAGGAGGAAACTATGTTGAAGGCGATGCAGCCCAAAATGTAATAATAAAGATGTTTTTAAAGCCAGTTCGATTTCATATTGATCATACCTCATATATAGTATGTTTTAGTAGGCCATTGAATTTATTTCATATCATCATCTGAAAAATACTACCTAAATAGTAGAATTCTTTATATTGCTTTAATCTTTCATTATTTATCAATATATCGCATTTACTTTTCCTTTCACACTTTTCTATCGCTATTTATTCTCAGATTCGTTCTCGAGAATTATATTGGAAAAAGGGATTTTACTAAGTAAACCTTATAATTGATTTTAGTAACAATATTTGGCGAACCTTCAATAATATGATTTAGTATTCCTATCCATTGTGTGTCTTCCTGATCCTAAAATGTATATTGGGTTTGCCAGGATGATAGACTACAGAGTATCTATCAATCACGCTGACACGGAGCATATTCCTGGCACGGGGTAGCTGAAGACAGCAGATCAATCATTACTCCAGGAAGTGGGGGAGAGTGCCATCGATAGAGGTGAAGAACCTACATTAAGGGGATGAGAAGAAAACTATCATCATATTTTGCAAATATCTTAATATGTAACCAATAAGCATATATCAATGTGTGTTAAATTTTTCATGTTTTTGAAATTTGTTGTTGATTTTCATTTTTATTATATGGTGTGTTTTAAAGTTTATTTGATTACTGTTTTCATTTGAATTTTATTTTTTTATCAACACAATAAGACGACACAAGTGTCTTAAAAATAAATAAAAATAACGTAGCAATATGGTGCATGGCCGCGCGGTAACGCATTGAACTTCCGTGCGGAAGGTCGTCAGTTCGAACCCCGCATTGTGCTACTCCCATTGAATGACGCAGGATTTTTTTCCGCCTAGTATTCGGGGGTATAAAAATACCTATGACTTCGGCCATATATATTAAATTTAAAAAAATGTCCTCAAAAAAACTTACAATTCATGATGCATCTGTTTAAGTATAATATCTTTCAAGATATTATACTTAAACATAACAATGTAAAAAAAATCAACAGTATAAAACTTAGAAAATATGGCAAAAAAATAAATAATATGATATCTTTCAAGGGTATATTAAAGAAAAAATTGCAAATAAAAATTTAAGGTTGCTTTTATTAACATTTTATTAAGTAAACACTAAGTGTCATCTAGGTTGTCACTATATTATCAGCATATTTCATTACATTAAGGAACATTCCATATATTTTTATGGCTTTTGATTAATTTTCAATAACGTTTTTTTTTTTAAATTGTCCAAACAGAGATTAAACAGAAGGGATGAAAAGATACATCCCTTATTTTTTAAGTATATTTCTTAATAGTAAGCTGTTCTTTGATGGCAAACGGGTTTTCGGTTTCTTGAGGCTTCTATAGTCTTAGAGAGTTCAAATTTGTACATCGATGTCTTCCAACAAGAGAAAGAAAAACACTTATTAATTAATTTGTTTTGTCACGTCTGGATTATTGGAATTATATTTGTCCGGGTTTATCTGATTGGATAATTTCTAGACTTAAGTATCTTAGCAATGCTAATGTAGTCATAAATGTTGGTATATTACTCTGCTTCTAAAACGTCTCCACTGGCTCTGAAGTGGAGTAACTACCTTCCTATCATTACACTTAACTTGCGATTATATGTGTATTTGTTTTGTAATATTTTAAATCTGTCAATATTAGTCAATTCGACTCCCGAGCTAGAGCGCCCTTTAGAACAGTGGTCCCCAACCCCCGGGCCGCGGCCCGGTACCGGGCCGTTGACCAAATGGTACTGGACCGCGCAAGGGCCTGCTTAAAAATTATAATTACTTTTGAAAAATCGAACATACCTAATAAAACTTAATTATAGCTTAAAATAATTATTCCGTTGAAAACCCCTTCACGCTAAGTTACCACCGACCTTTACAATACATTCGATTTAGCATTAAGTTAAAATATTAAATCTGTTTTTATTCATTTTTAAGGGGTAACTGTATTTTATTTTGAAGGCATGTTTAAACACGATTCAATTAAAAATATTAAATCGAAACACATAAAACTTCAACATCAAAACTTTTAAAGAAAATAGATAAATAACTTTCAAGTTAATATATCTGCAAGATATCAGAATAACATTACGAGTAAAATCCCGATATTAAACCCTAAGCATTCTCAAAATAAATTCTTTTCTCTATCTTGGAAAAAAATACTTTTAACTTTCCGTTGAACCTTAAAAATATTGAAAATACCCATGAATCCAAAAGAAAATTAAAAAATTATCTGAAATTTAATAATCCTTCATTGTTATTATATATTTTTTCGTCGTTTTTCCCACAAACCTTACGTTTTCTCTACTATTATTCGTTACTATAACTTATGTACCACAGTTGTAAATTGTAATATTATATATTGTACAAATATATAGTTATTAAATTTAAAAAAAACTACATTCAATGTCGTCGTCGTCCCCCCCCCCCCCAGTGGGCCGCGGTAAAATTATGAAACGTTGACCGGTCCGCGGCGACAAAAAGGTTGGGGACCACTGCTTTAGAAGATACTCTCTAAACTGTGCTGTGTAAATTATAATTTTATTCGTATTAAAAATAATGAATGTTCTAAATTATTTATTGAGTAAAATACTAGAACAACGACGACCGATTTTTTTCGATTCTCAATATATCATTTCATACAAATATTTAATAATTACTCTACGATTTTTTTATTTACCATTAATTTTATAAATACAGTAAGTATATCGAGGGTGGCCAACTTGTTTGTTGTCGCGATCGAGTATTTATGTAAAAAAAATAATCGCGATTTACCTATCGAATTCGGGAGATTTAACACAAATTTATAACACTTATATTTAAAAATGATAGCTAATAACTAAAAGTTTATTGATAAGTATGAACGGAATTTTCTTAGAAAAAAAAATATTAAAGAAAAAAAAACTTATATATACATGTTAAATAACATACATACATGTATTTGAAGTAAACATATACACACATTAAAAAACGATGACTTATTAATTGGGTTGAAAAGTGCATGCAGTAATAACTGATTTAGCAACAACACACGTCATATTATAAATTACGAAGACGGCCGGGATTGGCCAAAATTGCATCTGAATCGATCTGTTGGCCATCCTTGAATATAATATCTCTTTCTGTCAAAATAATAAAATGGAGTCATAACTAAATTTATATCTTAATATTAAAAATATGACAATGATATGAAATGCTTTTTATTTCAGATCCTTTTAACTTGGCTCTCATTTATGAACTGGTTCATTTATTCTTAAAATCCATTTTCTACTGACGTTGCTAATGGGTATGGTAATGTCCTGAAATCGTTATGGTTTATTGGAGACCTTCAAAGGGCCACAGCAATACAATGGCCAGCTCTTACGCTTTTTGATGTTATGTAAGATTAATAAATAATACATGGAATCAACATTTATGGAACCCTAAAAGTATACCAGCTTTATCAATCATAGTTGTTTTCATAATTAATTTTCCTTAAGAAAGTTACACGAATAAGTAAAATAGAAAATAAAAAAACTTTCACAATGGACTTTTTTTCTCAAATCGTCGTGAAACTCTGTTTTGGTCCAACGATGAAAATTAATTATTTAAAGACGATCTGAAATAAAAATAATAAAAAATTATTTATATAGCATTCATAATGGGTCACTCGGGATTCGAGCCTATTACAATAAAAAAATTTAAGGACAGAAGGATGGTGGATGCAGCCGTTATATTGGGTACTTTCCCATATCTACATACGTTTGAATAACATATTTGATAAGAAAACCGCAAAACACTTACCAAACAAAATTTGTATGTGTTTTGTGTACTTACATATATTTTTATAAATAAGACCTC
The DNA here is from genome assembly GCA_949825065.1 of Odontocerum albicorne. NCBI lineage: Eukaryota > Metazoa > Arthropoda > Insecta > Trichoptera > Odontoceridae > Odontocerum > Odontocerum albicorne. Next base: position 47,360,308 of record OX463840.1, on the reverse strand, counting down.
TCAAAAACGTTTGCCTTCGAGTGCTTCCTAAAGCTGCACGTGTCATCTATATCACATTTAGAAGCGGAACATTCCACGCCAGCACCAGCAACGGCAAAAACCCTGTCAAAATACCTCGCCCTATTGGATCGAAATTTATAACTTAAAAAAGCAGCCCTAACCAGTATTAAAAACTCACTTTTTGTACTTGTATAGAAAGTAACAATAGAGTCTAAAACATATACTTATGAGTCTAAGAGTAAAACCAGTCTGCTAATGAGTCTGCTAGGAATCGAACCTGAAAATACGAGTATTGTAAGATGGAGAAGAAATCGCAGTCCTAGTTTTATTCTTACTTTAGGCCTCTAACGAATTTCTTGTTGGTTGGAAAATATTGATATAAGGTAATAAAACAGAGGTTGAACTGGACAGGGTTCATTGCAAAATGAACCGATGATAGACGAACCTAGAAATCACTGGAGTTATGACCAAGGACAAGGAAAAGAAATGTGGAAAGACCCCTAATGAGATGGTTGGATAACATCAGAAAAGTGAGTGGGAACTACTGGAAGCAATGTATCCAAGATAGGAACGAGTGGAGAAGGAGAGTGATGGCATATATCCAGTTCTGGAGTCAACCGGACAGATGTTGATAAATAAACAACCTCCGTGGCCTAGTCGGTAAGACGCCTAACTTCCAGTCCGAGGGTTACGAGTTCGATTCCCGATGGAAAACAGATTTTTTTTAAATGATTTTAGCCTGGTTTTCACTTAAATAATGTTTAATTTATTTTTTTGCTTGAAAGAGGTTGCTTTATGGCTTTATTTTCGAAGTCACGGAGCACTTTTGATTATAAGAAAATATTGCGGAGCACCAAAATCATCGAGGTCATAAAACTAACAATAAAAAATACATGAACATTATTTTTATTACAGAATAACGATTACAGATTACAAAAAAAATAATAAAACATTATTATAAAAATATAACATAATGTGTATATTATAAATTGTATGTATTTGCAAAAACTGTAACTAAAATAACTCTTTCATAAAAAATATTATCAATGCGATACTTGAGCTTGATGCCTTTTACATATTTCAACAAAATCAGGTTTAATGATTGATATATTGTGGCTTCCCTTATTTTTTCTTCTGAATTTGTAAGCCTTTCGCGTGTTTTCGTTTTTATATTGATTAATGTTGAAAAACCAAGCTCACATAAATATGATGTTGAAAATTGTAATAAAATTATGAGTGCCCTTGTGGAAAGAGCTGGGTATTCGACTAGAATAGAAATCCAAATTTCTTCATGAGTTATTTCTGAGAATTTGATTTTTAGGGTACGATCCGTTGACAACGATATTCATGCTTCTTCCGCCTGTAACAAAAATCAGTAACTCGATATATCAGTTATTATGCTAAATGAATTTCGTATCCAATAATAATTTTCAATCTTCAAGGAAGGAAAGTAACTAGCAAACTTCGATTAAATGTTTCATATTTGACGGAGCATTTGTAACATCCTCGCGGAGCACCGGTTAAGAACCACTGAACTAAATTATAATGAAATACGATAAATAATTATATAATATGTTTATTGATCGCAAGACAGTATGTACATATATAAATACATTCCTAAATCACATACATATCTCAAGATAAAAATCAGAAAATACATCGAAAAGAGAAGCTATCAAAAGGCCTGGGTTCATCTCATAACATCCCCCCGGCCGAGATACACCCCATCAATATAGAGCGAGCTCGGCTGCGAGGATACCAGATGTTTTTCAGCCGACACCCTTGTACATGTAGATTAAGAGAGAGAAAACAGAAAATAAATAAATGGCAGGAAAAAATGAAAAGTTAACCCACAAAAACTAACTCAATACAATAAACTCGCCAAGTTGTGCTCCGTATAATAAAAATGAATACAATATTATTATTAGTCAATTAGGCATTTCATTCTACGAGTATAAAGGGGATGATTTGTGCCAATGACAATTTGAAGGAAAGAAAACAGTTTGATAATATGTAAAAAACTACTAACGATAAATTCAGATATACATTAATGGAGAATATAGTGCGAGTAGGTGGGACAATTTAAAACTACTAACAATAAATTCAGATATACATTAATGGAGAATATAGTGCGAGTAGGGGGGACAATTTAAAACTACTAACAATAAATTCAGATATACATTAATGGAGAATATAGTGCGAGTAGGTGGGACAATTTAAACTACTAACAATAAATTCAGATATACATTAATGGAGAATATAGTGCGAGTAGGTGGAACAATTTAAAAGTATACAGTACGTTTAAATACAAACGGGTGTATACAATAATGCAATACAAATGATTGAACATATTCATGTGCAAAAAATATGATTAAAATGTAATTTATTAATCGAAATTAATGAGAACTCATGATTGTATCTGAAGAACGCTTAGCCATATTATACCTTCAGCTATCGTTCATACAAACTTAGTCAAGTATTCGACAAAATAAATTGAAGATTAGTATTATTTGATATTTACAGCAGAGGTTAAATATTGTGGAAGGCATAATGTACATCTCAATGTCAACAATTCTATTAAAACGAGTAGCAAAATTATCATCTGAATGTCCGGAGATTAAATATATATTTATATGTGTTAATATTATACTTAATAAAAATAATAAATAATCAGCAATTATGTGAAATACTTTTTTATTTGTGTCATTAATGTAACTTGATGTACTTGTAATATCTTAAATATTATGAATATTGATATTGGTATTAATTAAATCTTAATTAACTACAGGACCGCTACTAGGGGTGGTGTCACCTAAGTTCAACAACCGAAAATACATACAGTGTAGCGGAAAAGACAAAACTAATTTTAAAAGCCTTTTCAACACGGGCTGTAAGATTTTTAAGAGCAGGGCAGACAAGGCTTTCAATTTTAGACGATTTTTTTCGATAATGTTTATATATTAATAAAATTATTATAATATAATTATTTTCTTAATATTCTACTGGTTCAATTTCCAACTCATTTGATCGCTAGTTATCAACTAGTTCATCATCATCATCAATATTGACTAATTGGTGAACATTAATAAAACAGTTCATTGTCGTGATCAATTATAGACTAAGTTGATCATAAGACAGTTCAACAAACTACGAGTATTAAATGTTTGGATTTAACTTTATGGAATTCCATATTAAAGTATTTTATATTAAATTCCTAATAATTAGTGGAATAACATACAGTTATAAACCAGTTTATCATAATTTTTAATTCATAACTTAATTTATCGTAAAACATTAAAAACAATTCAACATCAACCATATACGAGTAAATAGCGTTTTGCAAAGAAAAAAAAATCTTTACGGCACCGGCTTCCAAAATTAGGGTTGATTTTGTTTGTATGTGAAAGGAAATGATATTTCCCGCTTTATGGTACCCAATTAGTTGTCTACCATTTTTCTCAAACATATTGCATCATTTTATTTGAAACATTTGATGATACGCTGGTAATAAAGAAATATAGATAATATTTTTGACGGAGGGTAGTTTCGCGGTCCCCTGATCATTTTTATCAAAGAAAGTGTATTGAATTTTTTTGAAATCTTTTGCAAAAGGTAGTATTTCTATCAAAATCTATCTTACAATATATGTAGCACATTCGATATTAATTTATTACGTTATTTCCCTCTGCGTCCAACGTGCCCATACCATCTCAATCGCCTCTCAGCAAGATGGAGGAGAGGCGATTGAGATGGTATGGGCACGTTGGACGCAGAGCACCCGATCACATTGTGAACCAGGCAATCTCCATGGATCTTCCTCGAATAACAACCAGAGGAAGACCAAAGAATTCATGGTTGGTGCAAAAAGATAACCTGATGCAGAGGCACGGCCTGGGGGACGTAGTCCGGGACAGAAAAGCATACCACCTGAGGACGAGGAGAGCTGACCCCAACAGTCTTCGCAGACAGTGAGTTGGGATGGAGCTAGGGAGAAGAGGTTATTATGGTATTTCCTTGTACAGGTTATACTACCAAGATTCGAGTTTAATTATATATGTAACATTGTACATTTCTTCAACGCATAAAATTAGATACAATTTATTCGTAGTACTTTTGTGTTTTTGGATGTGAAACGTTCAACTCTCGATCGAAATTAAAACCTTTCTCAGTGTCCGGCTTGTTTTTGAGGAGTTCTGATTTTTGTGAAGGATTCACTAAAATTGCTCAAAAAATATATAAACAAAGAAAACAAAGTATCTCCTCACAGATCGTAAAATTCTGCAATTCCGTGTTCGTTGGCTACAAACACTAGATTTATTATGTGACCCTGTTATCCTGCTTTGTCTGCATCCAATTGACTACGATGTTCGTAAATCTGAAATTTTAAGAGTATAATATAGATTTGCTGCAAGAATGTAGTCTGAAAGTTATAGACAGAGCCATTAGCTCACTGAATTTAGTATAAAAACTTAACGAATCTTTTTTATAGAACGAGTGAGAAGTTGTGAGATGTACAAGGTGGCTTTTTAAATGGAAGATGATGAAATGATCAAATTTTCTCTTTGCGTATTTATTTTTATTTATTTATTTTACACTTGACAATAAATATACATCATTTGCGAAAAAAAACATGTAATTTATTTTAGACATACAATTTGAATGGATCTGGGTTTGTTGCCTTTCATTTGTCGTGTCCACAGTAAACTAGGATTTTGCCTCTACCTCACTGAGGATATAAAACATAAAAAAATAAATCGATACTTCTTTACGATTTTTGATGGTTGTGGAAAATTATTTTATACAAAATCTAACGCATGGTAAAAAATTGGCCAGTCAATACTATGTTAGATCTCGAGATATAATTTATTCAAGTTCATATAGTTAACGCGGTAACTAAAACTCAAACTTAAGAACTTAATTAATTTGTTATATATTACGCTTTTATTGTATACAGTACAACCTGACGAGTTTATTGCCGCATGGCAATTTCTCACAACCAAACAAAAAGTTTATTAAAAATACCTGAAGTTAAAACCAGACTTATACTTTAATTTGAAAAGAAAGGATATCAGCAAGAATCGACCCACAACCTCTAGGTAGTGAGATAGTTATTTCACCAATGTGAAATTTGATTGGCCAAACTGATGATGCTTGAATTGATCAAATAGTATAATCTTCCCACGTACCGTGTTTAACCTGCCAACTTAAATGAAATCTGCATAAAGAAATTTTATTAAGAATGTTGATCTTCTTCTTCCTAGTGTCATGTCAGGCCCTCCCAACGTTGACTATCATCTGAGAGTAAGCATATTTGTCCCTGGCAGCCCGAAAAAGATCCCAACGCTCCTTATACCAGTCCAATCACGTATATTGCGGAGCCAGGAAATTTGCCTCCTGCCAACACCTCTTCGACCCTCTATTTTGCCTTGGATGATCAGGTGCAGTAATTTGTACTTTTCTCCTCTAAGTACATAACCCAAATAGAACCCCTTTCGAATTTTAATATTAGTCAGCAACTCTCTATCAACTTTGGCTCTTTGAAGTACCCTTGTGTTGCTGACCATATCCTTCCAGGGTATCCGTAGCATTCTCCGGTGTGTGCACATTTCGAATGCTTCCAGTCGGTTCATAACATACTACCAACTTTGAGGGAGTATGTTGATCAATGCAGAGAATATGAAAACATGCAACCACAGAATAATGACGATTGAATAACTTTTACAACGATTATTTTTACAAAAAGAGAAAGAACACGTTGAGAACTCTGTAATTTTTAATTAATCACACAGTCACCTCTAGACTCTAGTTGGTAAAATATCATTATTCCAGCTCCAGAATAGCGGAAGAGATTCCCGTAGAAGTCAAGATTTTTATTAAGAAAATATTCTAGTCTGTTTTCATTTAGGCCTCTTTAACATGTTTCTGGTTTATTGGACGATATTGTCATATTGCAATATCATCCAATAAATCTGAAAAAGCACTGAAAAATACATGGGGGACAATGTATGTCAAAATGTGGAACTAAATAATTAGGAATGAATGTGAACTTAAGACATATGTGTTGAGTAACTGCAAAATAAATATACAGTGCAAATGTAAGTGGAAGGTTTGCTTGAGGAAGATCGCTGAAATTGTGGTTGAATCAAATGAATGATATTTTGAAAGAAGAAAATATAAGAAATCAGAGAAATTGTAGGAGCTATATGATATGTATATATGTAAAAGAGACGAAAGATGTGATAGGAAAGTTTATTCTCTCTATACGCAGGGAAATGGCGGGATGCTATATATAAGATATTCTCAACATAAACATTCTTACATTAGATTTAATATAAATTTCATATTTCGGTCTAATTAAATCCGATCTTTAACAATATTATCTTTATAGCTTTGGTCGAGTTCTCGGTGCCAAGTTGAATGCACTGTCTCTGTGTAGCTACAGCAGATATGATAGACCTATAGGTACTCGCAGTACATTGTATAGCGTATATAGTCTGGTCACAGAGACCCGCAGTCTGTCCCCATGCCACCGCGAGTCTGAAATGTCTCAATTTCTAATGAATGACTTTAGTTTATCTTTTTTTATGACCGACCCTTGACTTTTAAATGTTGTCTGTGGCAAGGAATATATTTTATTGCATTAACAATATTATTTTAGAAGTCACGATAATATGCATCAATAAATTTATTCAAAATAATTTGAATGATTGTTCATAATTCATCAAACATCAACCTGTTTGACTCCAGTCTTTTTTAACCTGGTGAGCATATTGCCATGTGGCAATCTGTTCCAACCTACCAGAAAGATGTTCTAATGGGCCCTAAGTGAAAATCAGACTGGAATCATTTTTATCTGGGTTTCAGGGGAGATCTAACCCGCAACTTCCGGATCAGCAGAAAAGCGCCTTACACCCATTCCACGGAGATCGTCTTTATTTATATCGAGTTTTGTATATCGGCCTCTTATTTCCTGTTGTAGTCGTTCCTATCTTCGGTGCATTATTTCTGGTTATTCCCAGCCACTCTTCGTATGTCATCCGACCATCTAGATAGAGGTCTTCCAAGACTTCTCTTGCCTGTCCTTTGTTACCTCTACAACACTTTATATCATCTGGTAATGTGCCCTACCATGATCTATATCTAGGTGATAACTCTTTCAATGACATAATATGTCATCCATGTCTACTACCTTTGCCTGCTTAATGGATTTTTTTGCCTCGGTACATCTCTCTCGAGACTAAAGCTTCAAGTATTTTATTTCCCCGTGAACTAATCAAGGAAAGCTTATAACGGGTCAATGGTGCTAAAGAAACAAATCACCATCAGCAGAAGAAGTGAATACTGAAGTATTGCACTTCTTAAGGCTTCTTCGAAATAACTCTAATAAAAATATAATCATTAAATGTTAAAAAAAAAGTGTTTTCTCTAATTTTCCAAGTCCCTTTTTATTAAACAATTCCACCCCTAGTTCAAATTTTTGCTTCTTTCTTTTCAATCATTGAATTGAAGATGAGTACATGTTAAAGAGCGGGACCGGGAGACAGTATTGTCATCGGCTCAAATATTGGAATCTTTGGGTTGAAAACCACTGGAGTAGGCAAGTAAATCTCATTTTTCAATGAAAAGTGTTGAAATACTTACCTTACATGGCAATATCATACACGTCTAGCGCGTGCAATTATTACTAGGAAAATTCTTCAACCGGAATTTAAACCCTTTTTTTGTACGATTGAAAATCGATCCTGAAACCCTCTGATGGAAGACCAACATCTTACCAACTAGATCACGGAGGTTGTCCTTCAGTGAGCTTTATTATTGAAAAAGATTTATCAATTAATCACGAAACGAATACCTAGCTCTTACGACACAAATTATTCCTGGTATATTCAGATTGCAGATCACATTATACATGACGTGTTAGACAGGATACAAATAGTAATAAATTACCACAATCAGAAAAGACATCTTCTCCATTTATTTGCGATATATATTAATAATATATGTCACAAATAAAATGGAGTAATAACATATGTTTACAATAAATGATAAAGTCGTATACTAATCACATTCACTAAGGAATAGTTTGAAACTAGACAAACCGGAATCAATACAATTTTCTAAGTAATAAAAAACACAATAAAAACAGTATGAACTACAAAACACTAGAATTCTTGATTGCTTATAATAGGTGCTTTATTGTTTTTTTTCACTTTTTTATTACTATTATTAAAGGTGAACAATAGAGTACATATATAATAATATTAAGGCAAACTATAGGGAATAAATACAAAAAACCCATCATTTTGATGGATTTAGATAACTATTTCGCTAGGCAAAACTTGTAAAGAAATAGTCCCCATTCCTAAATCACAAATTTCATGAATATATGTCCTAAATACTTAAATTTTGATCTAAAACCTTAATTATCTGTATTCATGTCCTTGCATATACTTAATTCTTAAGTTATCACATATGCACATATAATTCCAATCGCATCAAAAATCATGTTCAATAGCTCTTATGGTACTGTTAAAAAGATAATTATAAAAAATATGATGATTTTAAGTGGAACTTAACTTAAAAGAGATTTAGTGGAACTTACGACGAAGTATAATTTTATAATTGAAGTTGAGCCTAGAATTCGTCCACGAAGAACATTTTTTAGTGTGTCAATGTATGAAAGAAGGCACAATGAAGACATAAGAAATTAATACATAGATAAGTTTAAAGAAAACATCTTTCTCATGGTTTAGATATGTACAGAGAATGAATGACGAAAGAATGACTAAGTGAGTATACACTCAGAGGTTTAAGGTATGCGAGCAAGAGAAAGACCGAGGAAAATGCAGCAGAATCAAATGGACCAGACTTTGAAAGAAGATAAATTGAGAAATATTCATAATACAAAAATGTTCTTGAAAAGTTGTAAGAATGTAGAGGAGACGAAAGGTAAAAAGAAGCGACAGTTCTCTCTGCTACTGCAGCAAGGGACACAGCGTGATGATTTGTGTGTAGGAAGGAGTGAGTGACTGAACTACAAATAGAACCATTAAGAAAAACAATCTCACATTCAGATTATATGACGTGTCTTAGTTGAAAGGTTTCTAAGAATGAAACTGTTTCACTACTCGAGATATGGGTAGGAGTTAACTCGTATAAATACTAACTAAGTATGACGACTCCATGCGTCACTTTATTTGTCAACATGTAAGCATCCTACAAGTATTCTTTTGCAGGAAATTAATTGGAAAATGAACAATTTTTATCTCTATGTATTTCACAATCAAGGTTACAATATTTTCACAGAATAAAAGCAAAAAAGTTTTCAGTCTGATTATTTTTGGTTAATTTGTAATATCAAATAACTGTGTCTCTATTTATTAATTTATTTAATACTTAATTATATAAAATCAGACAAGCTAATTGCTAGGTACCAATCACTACCAATCAACCAGAAAAAAAGTAAATAAAAGGCATAATAATATTAATTTATAAAGCGCCGTTTAAAGAGCAAACTCTCCACAAGGACACTGGAACTCGGGATTGGAACCCACTATTATTGACAGATTAAAAATATAAAAAAATAAGTACATCTATGTTGAATATAAGAATAGATTTGTGGAAGCTGCGAATATTAGATTAGGTATATTCCCGTACACATTTTATCTTTCGGGTACCATTGAAAATGGAACCCGAAACCCTCGCGTGGAAATCAAGCGTCTGAGGTCATGGAGGTCGTCACAACAAACAGATATTGTAATTGACAGGATCAGGAGAAACAATCACAAAGGCAGTTGAGAGGAAATACCTAATCTTACTTTCCTATCCTTACACTTATATTTAATTTTAAAGAATAGATATGACCGAGGTCATAGGTATTCTTATACCCCCGAATACTATGCTAAAAAAATGTCTTGTGTCATTCGAGGAGAGTTCGACTATAGTTTGGAAATTCTAGGATGAGTCCTGTGACAGCTCACAAATTCGCCCCAATACAACCTTGTAACGATGTTCAGTAATTTTAATTATTTTATCAACTTTAATATAAGCCTCAATTCTAATAAATAGCAAGTTGTTTAGGTTGTATTGGCGCAAATTTGTAAGCTGTAACAGGATTCCTCCTAGAATTTCCGAACTATAGGTGACCTTCTGCATGGAAATCCAGTGCGTTACCGCGCGACCATGTATTTAGTTTATAATATGTTTAATCTATCAATAATATGGGTTCAAGTCCCGAGTTAGAGCACCCTTGAGGAGAATTCGCTCTCTAAATGGTTCTGTATAATTTGTTCTTTTTTATTATTATTAAAACTCCCGATGGAAGACAATCAAACCACAGAGGTTGTAATTTTAAAAACAGCACTACTTGTTGTCAATGATAATACTAAAGCTCATCAATATTAAGCATTATTTAAACAAATATATTTACAAATAAGGTGAGCACACAAGCACGATTGATAAATAATCAATGGGGTAGCGTTCAATGATTTAGTGCTCGTAAATTTGATATAATGGATTGCCAGAACCCATAAATCATATTATTTTAATAGCGGATATTATTCTGTATTAATAAAAGTTATTGAACTCATTATACGATTTCCTTGAAAACAAAAATAAAATTATTAAATTTTAGCAATGTAAACATTTACGTCAAATTAAAATATTTTTATTCGTTATGCTCTTTACAGAGTAGTCGTGATCGTTGGACTTGATATTGCGAGCGGATTACCCGCACTGTAAAAAGAATGAATGATGCACCTCCATTTCTCATGTTCAGTAGGATTTCTACTTCACTCTTGGAGTAAACTGTTAGTATTTTTTCTACGTGTTAATTCATTGTATTGACCATCAGTCTCATGATCGAAAACATTATATTTTTACTTGGATAAAAGTCTTTCTAGAGTATTCGAAGTTGTATTATTGAAGACAAACGTTTTCATTTTTAACCTAACCTCCATTTCTTACGTTCAGTAGGATTTCTATTTTACTTTAAGAGTAAGCTGTTAGTACTTTTCCTACAGGATATATTCATTGTATTGACGATCAGTCTCATGTTCGAAAACATTATATTTTCCCTTGGATCAAAAGTCTTTCCAGAGCATTCGAAGTTGTATTATTGAAGGCAAACGCTTTCATTTTTAAAGTGACTATCTTCTTGCGTTCCTTTTCTCTCAATGTTCATGTTTCGATACTATAAAGAAAGATTAGGAAAATCAATGTTCTTATAAGTTTTACTTTGATAAACCTAGTAATATTCCTTTCTCTCCACATGTTCTTCAGCGTATCCAGTATTAACCTAGTAATATTCCTGTCTCTTCACATGTTCTTCAGCGTATCCAGTATTAACCTAGTAATATTCCTGTCTCTCCACATGTTCTTCAGCGTATCCAGTATTAACCTAGTAATATTCCTGTCTCTTCACATGTTCTTCAGCGTATCCAGTATTAACCTAGTAATATTCCTGTCTCTCCACATGTTCTTCAGCGTATCCAGTATTAACCTAGTAATATTCCTGTCTCTCCACATGTTCTTCAGCGTATCCAGTATTAACCTAGTAATATTCCTGTCTCTCCACATGTTCTTCAGCGTATCCAGTATTTACCATGGATGGAGAAAGATATTAAATACATTGAAAAAGTACTTTAAGAAATATTTCATTATTTTTTTTAATTACAAGTCATGTCCTAGACAAACCACCATCGATCAAAATAGTAAGTTTATTAATAAATATCTACACCATCTTGAAATAGTGCACGAGTATGTTTGTATGTCTATAAGTGACGGAGGTGACTGTGAGGAAAAACTTAAACGGAAAAAATGTGTGAAAAATCAGATGGAGAATATTTCAGACCTAATCTAATGTTTGCAGTCACCACCTTTTTATCCTTACTTTCGACTCATATATCATAATAATCGTACATATTTATTTTGTAATATTTTTTAATCTGTCAAAAATAATGGTTCGAATCTCGAATTAGAGCCCCAATGAAAAAATACTGTTTTTTCATTGGGGCTCTAAACGACGCTATATAAATTGCCATTTTATTACATACATGTACATACCATTACCCTGTTGAGGTAGGCAGAAGACAAAGTTCCAGACTTTCATATCTCGACACATATCCTTCTATGCCACTCCGACTATTTCCTAGACTTTCTACATTTCCTTATTTCAAAATATTCACTTGATCCAATTATAATTTCCTTGGTTTTCCTCTACTATGCCTTCTACTCACATTTGCACTGTTTATTATTTTTATTAAGAATCACGGCGTCACGATCAAAACAATGATACGGCTCGTGCCTGAATTCATAATCCGATCGACCTATTTTTTATTAAAGAAATTAGTATTTATAGTTAAATTTCAATCAAATTTGTCGTTATTACCTTAGTTAAAAGTTTGAGCATATTAGGTTCGCATCTAAATACGATCACATTTTAGTGTTAGAAATTACTATTTATTATATTATTTAAGCTGGGCTATAAATTCGGGCTTTTATTTTCTCCATTTTCCTGCACAATATGAAAACATGGGCGTCGAGGGAATCGGAAGGAGGCTGACGGTGATTGTTACGAATTCAATAGATGGCCATACGCAATAATGTTTCCATCCTGATGGAGTTGCCTATTGAATAGACACCCTCCTTCACATGTATAAGACGCATGATGCAGTTTTTCGGACATATTAGAATGTCTGTAGAAGCTGCATTTGCTTGGCTAATTTGAAGATACCAAATCAAGTAGACAGGATTATTCTGGGTGGTGGAAGTGCATCAAAACAGCAGTTTTTTTTATCAAAACAACCATATTCAGACACGAGGGATAGAAGAACTACTTGTTTAATGTTTTAGCATCTTAAAACATATAATAGTGTGAGGAAGATATTAAATTTTAATTACGCTAAAACTATGCAAATTTTGGGATCAAGGTAAACGGAGCACTTAATATAATATAACAACCACGCTTTATAAAAAAAAGGCAAAAGTGACAGTGTATAATATAATATTGGTGCCCACCTTGATTTATGAAAGTGTAACTTGGATTTGGCAGAAGGATAAAAGTAAGATTAATATTGTGGAGATGTGTGAACATAGAAATTTGTGGAGTGCAAGTGTATGAAAGAAAATGAAATGAAGACATCAGAAGTTTATTTTACTGACATTTCTAGTCAGTAAAATAACGTGTTTCATTCCTGATTTTTCTTTTCCTTTCCTCTCCACCATCCTTTCATTTCCTTTTGATTGATGATATCTCACTTTATATGAAAAATAATGTTCGGGTGATTGTCCGTCTTTGTGAGGTTTGTGGGCATGTTCTCACGTATATGTTTATGGATTTCGTGGGGATGGATAGTCATTTGAATGATTTATGCGACCACGTAACTTGCTTCATTTACTTTTGTCTGGTTGGTTGGAAGAGATTGCCATCTGGCAATAAGCCCACCAGATTGTATTGCAATAAAAGTGTTAAATAAATAAATAAAAATGCAACTAGCACCGAAAAAAAAAAAAAAAAAGTAAATGCTTAGATAAAATCAATGTTTTAAGTAAGATGAACAAAAGAGATTTAAGATGGTTTGGACGTGTGGAGAGAATGGATGACTAAGCAATGAGTCAGAAGTGCAAGGTATGTGTGGCTTGGATTAAATGAGCCAGGTTTCAAAAGAATGTACAGTGAGAAATATGAATAATAAATGATTATGCATGACAAGATATAGGAATGTTGAGGGACCAATGAAGGTTGTACTTGGATAGAAAAGGTTATTTCTGCCTGTCCCGCAAGGAACACGGCATGTTAATACGTATATATTAAATTACTATTAAGGAAACAATATTTTCAAACATATTCATTCTCGTTATGTATAAGATGTCATTTATAGTCTAACTACAAGTATACTCGTATCTACCTGACCTCCATTATTATTAAAAGGTTTCAATTGACAAGTACTCGTAATTACGTAGTAATCAACACTCGTATTATCGCTCAATTTACTCGTGTTACAGCTTTATATTATTGCAATTACTGATTATAATTATGTATAAAAATTCTTCGAACAACATTTTAATTACATTTTTTTTAAACATTGTCAACTCGTTATTGGAAAATAAACCAATCAATCCAAATCTCATTAAACTTTATTATCTTGTCTCATTTTATTTACATCACAACTCCTTGATTATTTAAAATTATTGTTGTTACATTATTATAATTATTGTAAATTTAATAAATAAATATAGGTTTATTGATAACAACATAGTATGTATAGGTACATATTTAAATACATTCCTAAATCAAATACATATCTCAAGATAAAAACAGAAAATACATTGAAAAGAGAAGCTATCAAAAGGCCTGAGCTCATCTCATAACATCCTTCCGGCCGGGATACACTCCACCAATATAGGGCGAGTTCAGTCGCGAGGACATCAGATGTTTCTCAACCCACACCTTTGTTGAGTTAATTAAGTCTTAACAGAAGGACAGAATTAACCCTTACCAGTTCAAATTTACACCTGCTCGTGTTTACAACAGAAATTATTTAATTTTATAATGTTTAAAATAATAATGTTAGTTTGTTATTATAGTTGTAAATTTATTTAAAAATATATAAAATTCCATAAAAAGGTTACCGTTTATTCTTCTTTTCCCCTTGTTTTATTTACATGTCTCGCTTGGTAGATTCAGCACGTGCCAATTCCCAAAGACTCTCAATAATAATAATTAAAAAAAGGCAGAAAACCCCTAAATAAACAAAATCGAAAAAGCATGTTTTTTAACATGACAAATGCATCAAAAAAAAATTCACCTTAAAAGCATCAGACAATTTTCATTTTAAACGGGCTCTTAGCTTATTGTAGGGCCTAATTCAATATCATTCTTGATATTTTACAGCCATGATATTTGGCTGTTTATAGAGTTTCAAATTCTTCATTTACTTGAATGCACCATCTTATGACCAGAACTCGAATTCCCTTTACCGTCTCTGTGGATTGTCTCCATGGATCGAGTCGATCGATTCTCCCCAGTCATCAAAAAATATGTCACCAGTTCCGTTTCAATAATAAATTGTCTTTACATGTGTATCTTACAGTTCACTGCATATCCACCGTCTTTTAACTCGGCCTCTGTAGCTTAGTTGATAAGACACCCACCTTCCGGGCTATGTGTTCGATTCCCGTTGGAACCAATTTATTTTTAAAGGGTCCTAATTTGATTTTCACTTAAATCACCTTTAATATGTTTTTGTTTATTAAAGGTTTTGGTTAACTTTGTGCAATTCTATATTAGAATATTTAAAAATAAATTACTATATTCCACTAATTATATTAATTACCGTCTTTTTCCGGCGGAATGATCATTCCGCCTGAAGAAAGTCTCGAGATAGGAGGTAGAAACACGTGTAGTGGGAATTAATATAGTTAGTGGAATAATAAATTAATTTACTGTTAAATATTTTTCTTTGTTTGGAAGATACTATTGTACACTATGGCAATAAACCCATCAGGTTAAACTGCAACCCACCAGGGTATACAACGAAAATGAAAGAAAAAATTAATGCTATGGCCTAACATAAAACAGCAACTGGATGGAATATTTATTTATAACAGTAGTAAAAAACAGTAGCGAATGCTTCATATATTAAAAAAAGAACTGAATAAAAAAAATAAGAAACGATTACAACAATAATTATAAACAAATAGACTTATAGAAGGGTACGGATATATGTCACCAACACAATGCGGTGCTGTCCAAAATCGGACAGCCCGCACTGCACCAAATCAGACATCAATCTTGACATCAATGTGACAGGGAAATACAGATGCGCACAAACAACAATCAAAATGTGCATACCACAAGCAGTCAAAAGCAAAATCGTCTCTACAACACTCAATGTTTCAAGACACCAACAAGTAGAACAAAAACATTTAAAAATACAAACACAAAAAACCAATCATTAAAATCAATATACTCGTATAATGGACAGAATCAAACAGCTGTAATTTCACAAATCTCCTTCAACGCGGAAAATATATGTTACAATAATAAATTCAAAAGCAATGTCCTCGTCAGAATTGCGTTTTCTAAGATGAAGAGCCATTATAAATACATGAAAATTTCAAGAGAACATATCATAGTATAAATAGGCCAAAACCCATACGATGGTTGTCGTCGAAGAAAGAATACGAGAATTGAAGTTTGAATACAAGAGAGCGAGAGAGGAATACTTGGATTCTCTCCGAAAGTAATTCGAAATTTGAATCTCGGTGGGTCCGTGATAACTAAACGAAATTTAAATACCTAGCTAACAATTTTTGAACCGGTGTAAAAGGGAACGATGTATAAATGATATATAATATATAAACAAATTCTATATTTATGAATATATATTTTCATAAATGTAGAATTTGTTTTACTTCCGTGAATATTTCACGGGTTGCAACTAGTACGAGTACTAACATATTTATTTAGAAATAATGAAAATAAATTCTTAATTCAATTTCAGTTAATTATTTGAATAACTCATACAAAGAAATTATTTGCTCAATCAAAGCAAAGTTATTCCAATTGATGTTTCTCTAGCTTGGATTCCTTCACATATTAATTAGTATCAATGATAATGAATATGTTTATTTCTTGGCAAAGCAAGCATGTTCTACCGGTTGTCCCCTATCTGATTTTTCACTGCCAGTAACTAATCTTTTGAATAAAATTAAGCATGATACTTGGCACCGATGGGCATTGGATTGGGATGTAACTGATACAAATAAGGACTCTAGATATAAATCAATCCAACAATCTATCCCTTTAAAGCCATGGTTTAATAATAACATATTATAAGAATGAATAAGATGGAAGTGTCCGTCATTTGTCGTTTGCGGATAGACCACTGCGTGATGGCTAGTCACCTTTACAGAATGGGTATTGTGGAGAATCACAGCTGCGAGTGTGGCTGGATGATGAAACTATAGACCATGTATGTTATTTTTCGGTGGTCCTTTGCGAGATATGTTAGATTTGATTTACTAAAAGCCATATCTTTGCCGCGTTCAATAAGTGTCGCATTTCTTCTTTATTCGAGGAACTTTTCCATTTATATTATAGATCGATTGTTAATTTCTTAGGCTTAATTAGTTGAGACTTTGAATTATCTAGAATTGTTTTTTTTTTTTATTTGTTTTATTATATTGAATTATATAATTGCATAATGTCTTTAATTTGGTGGCACAAATCATCCTAGTTTGGACGGATTGCCTATTAAAAAAAAACTATAATTAATTTTCGATGCAAGATACCAAAACTGTGGTTCGTAAATTTTCCCTCTAAAAATGTTCATGTAAATAAAATAACACTACTGTCACGGGAGTCAGGTAGGTAACAGAGTCTGCGATTATTTTTAACTCAGCGCTAAGCGCAGAAGAGTCATTCCCCCGGGAAGCGACGCACGATGGCCAATGAATAAATATATCGCTTCTTTAAGGCAAAACTGTAACGAGTTGAAATTTAAAGTTTAAAAATATACAAATTTAATTCACGATTAGTCTACTCACTTCCAGGTATAACTTTATTCTGAACTAAAACTAAAATTTAAAAAAAAAATTAACTAACAGAATTTTACAATGTTATCGAATAAAATAACCTTAACCTATTTTTTTCAGATTAATATTATATTTTATTGAACTTTCGTTGTATAAATTACAACCTAGAGAGCTTATTATCATGTTACAATCTCTTTCAGCCAACTAGAAATTTTTTAAAATGGCCTTGATTGAAAACTAGCGTGAAATTTTTTTTATTGAATAGGTTTCCATTGCATACCCAAATATCAGAGACAGCGTTGCCTATGCCAATAGTTTGTTGAATAGTGGACTCCTTCATTTATTTAGACCCTTTATCATAAAGTATAGAAATTTGAATATATTGTCATACATCAATCTCTTCTAACCAACCAGATAAAAGATGCGCAGAAAAGTGGCAATTGCTGAATGAAAGGTAACAACGTTTTTTTTTTCTTCAAAAAAGTCTTAAACACACTTAAGAGGTTAAAAAACAACAAGGGTGAGTGTCTTACGATAGTCGATCACTGGTTTCAGAGTCTGATGACACAATTAAGGGGAAGAATGAAGAGTGACAATTATTAACATTCTGGTTTGAAACATACGAATACTTTCAGATTTATTATTATTCCACATGAATTAATTAAAAAAACAAAGCGCTCTTAGGGTGAGGTTAATTTACAAAACAGCGCTATAAAACTCTTCCGTTTATGATTGTGGTTAAAAATTTAACTGCAAGATTGTCGATCGTATTTCAAATTATGACTTGATATTATTAAACAATTTAAAATATATATCACGAATGAGATGTGATTTTTCATTATAAAGATTAAGGTAAACTACGACAACCTCTGTGACTTAGTTGATAAAACGTTGATTTTCCATTCAGTTGTTTTGGATTCGATGCTTGAAAGTACCAAAAAATAATAAAAGTGTCCAAGTCTGGTTAAAAAGATCGTCTGGTAAAAATACTAACATTTGAACTGTGAGTTACTTGCTTATTCCTGTGGTTCTCAACCCAAAGGCTCGATTACTGGGGGTTGAAAACGCTCTACAACCTGTCTGCACCATCAATCCAGATATGATGAAGGGTACCATGCGAATAAAAAAAAGGATTAAAAAAAAAAACATTTCCTACATTAAGAAAGCAAAATATAGAACATTACATATAGAAAGTAATATTTTTACCAAAACAGGCAATAATAAAGTTTGTGAAATATTGTGAAAAATCTTAAAATTCTGGGTGAATGCTTTGAGAGAAATACTCCAATACACAAACCTTCGTCTCCCAATTCGAAGGTTATGGGTTCGATTCCGTTGAAGCCCAGAATTTTTAAGACCAGACCGGTTTTCACTCAAAGCCTCTTTAAGATCTTTGTATTGTATTACGCTTTCGTTGTATACAGTATAACCTAGAGGACTTATCGCCATGTGGCAATATCTTCCAACCAACCAGAAAGCTGTTGTGAAAACTAGACTGGAATCCTTTTAAAAAAATTGGGTTCCAGCTGGAATCAAACTTTCGTTGCTTATTGTACTGTACATGACAACCTGTTGTGCTTATTGTACTGTAGAAGTGAATGGCCGCGAGGTAATGCACTTGACTTCCGAACGGAAGGTTGTCGGTTCAAACCCCGCGCTGTGCTACTCCCCTCGAATGACATACTCGTAAGTATTTTTTTCGCCTAGTATAAGAATATCTATGACTTCGATCATATTTATTATTTCAAAAAAAAGGAAAAAAAACATGCCAGTGTACTCCGATCGTCTCACTTCAGGTGTGATCCAGTACAACGGTATGGTCAGTGAGTTTGCTGGTGGTCAACTGTTCACGCACTTATGAAAGAATCTCCACGGCACAGCTTCGTTTTCCAACTATATTGACATTGGAATGGCGATGGGATCCTCGACTACGAGGCCCAGCAACGACGAAGACGACTGTTTTATAAATAAATAATTTAATAAATATGTTAAAAGCGTAAAAATACAGTACAATACTCAATAAACTGCTATACATTTTAATAAACGGTAGATTTAATTTAATTATGTATAGAAAATGGATAAAATAAATAATAAAAAAGTTCTTAAAGTATGCACAACTTATTTTACGAAAATTTTCGACCTATGACAGTCTTGCAGTAACAGAGCGATATTTTCGTGCAGTGACGCGCCGTCTAGCGGCGCGGGGAACTCCACTTCGTCGGCGGTACCTTTCAGTCTTCGACACTAATACCAAGATTCGCGGCACTTCACTGTGTTTCAAGAAACGCCAATAATATATTATTTGAAAAATGAAGTATTATAGAGTCATGGTCCAAATATTAGGATATGCAAGTGAACATACGAGTAGATATGGCAAAAAGCGATGAATGTAAGAT
Source organism: Odontocerum albicorne (assembly GCA_949825065.1). Taxonomy (NCBI): domain Eukaryota; kingdom Metazoa; phylum Arthropoda; class Insecta; order Trichoptera; family Odontoceridae; genus Odontocerum; species Odontocerum albicorne. Next base: position 47,340,374 of record OX463840.1, on the reverse strand, counting down.
TTGCCCTCTTCAACCACTAAGGGCATGGCAAGATATTGCCACATGTCAAGAAGCCCCCCAGGTTGTACTGTATATAACGAAAGTGTTATACAGTGCAATACAGTAAAGACTCGACGTATCGGACACCGTCAACCGGAGTTATGATAAGGTCTATCGTGGGAAGACGTGGATAACAGATTTGAGAATCATGAATTATTTTAATCATTTATTTATTTATACATGACAAGAAATTTTATAAACACTTCATTTGTGAAAAAATGACAGGTAATTTGAAGTGGACACTAAATTTATATGGGTCTGGGTTTATTGGCTTTCATTTGGCTTGTCCCCGGTAAGCTAGGTGTTTGCCTTTATGTTAGCAAACTAAAGCATTCTTTATTATTCCACACAGACCAAAAATTCAATGTCCCGCATACAATCGTCGAAAACTGAATGTTTTGCCCCCTTTTGCCTTTATTAAATTCGACATCCCGTTGTATGTCATTGGAAGCCAAATAAGCATATTACCTTCGGGTAAAAGATGTTCTAACTCTAGAGATGGTGAACACCTAAATTAAAATAAAATAGTAATATCTCATCAATAATGACGGCAATAAAACAAAAACTATAATATACTTTGAAAATATTTTTTTATTCTATCTTAAAGTTTATTGATGACAACATTTTATTTGTAAAAGTGCGTGGATTTTTTCTGATAAAAAGTGTTGACAACACAATCATACAAATAATTAACAGCTGTCAAATAATATTGGAAAAATTGTGCTCAAACTTGTTTTGAATATAGAATTCCTTAGTAACCAACGTACAAACGGTGAGACTTATATTTGTTGATATTCTGTTTAAAAGGAATATAAACACGAATAATGTTTTACTAATATTTCTTATTAAACCCTTATTGTTACACACGGGCGTATGTACAACCTAAATATGACAACACTTATTGTTACACACGGACGTATGTACAACCTAAATATGACACCACTTATTGTTACACACGGACGTATTTATAACCGAATTTATGTTGTTTGGTGAATATGTTATGCTTTTTACAATGATTTATTTGTACTCGGTATTGTACTTCTCTCAATATGCCTATATTAAAGCTTTTTTCGGTTGATGACACGAAAAAAGCTTTAAATTGACCTAATTACCTGGAGTTTTATTATCTCTACCTATTCTCTTTTTGTATGAATTGATGGTATTAATTTTTGGTTAATGTTCATTTTCTCGAATTATATACAAATTGAATCGATCTTTTCCTACATAAAATATAACAATCCATAACACCTGTAGCCTATTTGGTGAGACTGTCAATCAACTTGGAGATATCGGGTCCTATTTCGTTGGTTAACGATTTTATTGAAAGAGTTTCTAGTCTGGTTTTCATAAAAAAAATACCTGCATCAAATTATGAGAGATATACACGTATGTGACATGTGCAGCTTTGAAAAGCACACGAAAACAACCCTTATTTATGAACACTACACACATACATTAAATTGTCTGCCTCAAATTATAAGAGATATACACGTATGTGGCGTGTGCAGCTTCGGAAAGCACACGAAAACAACCCTTATTTATGATTATGTATGAACACTACACACATAACATACACTAAATTGTCTGCCTCAAATTATAAGATATATACACGTATGTGGCGTGTGCAACTTTGGAAAGCACATGAAAACAACCCTTATGAACACTGCACACATACACTGAATTGTCTGCCTCAAATTATAAGAGATATACACGTATGTGGCGTGTACAGCTTTGGAAAGCACACGAAAACAACCCTTATTTATGATTATTGATGAACACTACACACATAACATACACTAAATTGTCTGCCTCAAATTATAAGAGATATACACGTATATGGTGTGTGCAGCTTTGGAAAGCGCACGAAAACAACCCTTATTTATGATTATTTATGAACACTACACACATACACTAAATTCGACCTAGAGCCAAATTCAGACCAGAGGTTTTATGTACTCGTAGTTTGTCTTCCCTTGGTAAGCTTTCTGCTGTTTTCTTTTTCTGATATTTTCAATACAAATGCAAATGCAGGGAACTTCCTAATCTATAACCGCAGCTACCACTTTTCTATATTTACACTCAACTTGAGTTCGAATCCAGAACAGGAGCGCCCTTAAGGAGAGTTCTCTAGACGGCGCTTTATAAATTGTCATTTTATTCTTATTATCATTTTAAATTTTAAGTTTTATTATCGGTTTCTTATTGTATAGCTTCTAACATTCCCTAAAAAGAAGTTTAAGTGTAGTTAATGATGAAACATGAGAAAACTCGGTGACGAACGATCTCTCAAGATGAACGGGGATTATCCAAGCTGACTCCTCATCCTTAATTTAAACTCGAGTTACGCCTTAGACAAGGAAAAGATTACGAGATTTTCAAAGAAAATTATCTCCCTCCGCGGGAAATGATGGCTATTTTTTCTTCTCCAGCACCATGAATCACATCCTCTTTGAGATTTTTATCTTTTCGCTTTTCTAATTTTCAAACAGAATACAGTCATCTTGTTTATCTTGTTATTTAACATTAAATTAGATACGTGAGTTTGACTCAACATTTTTAAATTACTCAGAGATTGAGAACTTTTAATTATCAAGGACTTTAATTTTATTTATATTAGAACAAGAAATATGTTTTCATATGTTATTTAAAGACAACGTAAATATGTTTTCATATGTTGTTTAAAGACAACGTAAATATATTTTCATGTGTTATTTAAAGACAACGTAAATATGTTTTCATATGTTATTTAAAGATAACGTAAATATGTTTTCGTATGTTATTTAAAGACAACGTAAATATGTTTTCATATGTTATTTAAAGACAACGTAATTATGTTTTCATATGTTATTTAAAGACAACGTAAATATGTTTTCATATGTTATTTAAAGACAACATAAATATGTTTTCATATGTTATTTAAAGACAACATAAATATGTTTTCATATGTTATTTAAAGACAACGTAAATATGTTTTCATATGTTATTTAAAAACAACGTAAATATGTTTTCATATGTTATTTAAAGACAACGTAAATATGTTTTCGTATGTTATTTAAAGACAACGTAAATATGTTTTCATGTGTTATTTAAAAACAACAGAAATATGTTTTCATATGTTATTTAAAGACAACGTAAATATGTTTTCATATGTTATTTAAAGACAACAAAAATATGTTTTCATATGTTATTTAAAGACAACGTAAATATGTTTCCATATGTTATTTAAAGACAACGTAAATATGTTTTCATATGTTATTTAAAGACAACGTAAATATGTTTTCGTATGTTATTTAAATACAACGTAAATATGTTTTCATGTGTTATTTAAAAACAACAGAAATATGTTTTCATATGTTATTTAAAGACAACGTAAATATGTTTTCATATGTTATTTAAAGACAACAGAAATATGTTTTCATATGTTATTTAAAGACAAAATAAATATGTTTTCATATGTTATTTAAAGACAACAGAAATACGTTTTCATATGTTATTTAAAGACAACGTTTAAAATACAAAAGAATTTTAGAAGTTGTAATATCAATTAAATCATGGTTAGTGAGATGTAAAAAACTAAAGACGTAAAATTACTTTAAATATTTTATTAGAAACGTAAAATCCTGTAAAACTTTCTGTATATGAATTTATTTCAATCATTCTTGTTTTTACAAATAAAGTTGATTTTTATCTTTTTGTTAAATATATATTTAATTTTATTTTGAAAATTTTATCTTTCTTATACAAAAAAGTAAAAATAAAAGTTTTTTAGAGCAACGTAGTATGTTTATATATACATACTCGTATATCCTGAAATTGCATATATATATTTCAAGATAATGGTGAAGAAAATACATTTAAGAGAAAACATACCGCTACGTGTAATAGACTGAAATTCCCACCTGAAACACTTTTAGTTTTCAGAATATTACATTTCAGCGACGGTAACAAATAATATAAATCAGACAGAACGAATGACGTCATCCCCTTCCGGTCTCGCAACTATCAGACCTGCCGACATATTTATCGGTTGTAATTATTTATAAATATTATTAATGAAGACACTTTAGTTTCTAACAAGTAGTCGTTTGTTATATTATATCACTTTACAACATACTTACAACATACATATTCTCATACATTTCCTTCTGTTTCTCTTACCCTTACCTTAAGGTGTCATACTATACTTTTCTCGGTCTTCCTCTAGTATGAATCCCACTAATGGTTGCAATGTAAATTTGTTTAGTATTTTATCACCATTTAACATATTCAAGCAATTTCAAAGTGTCGCATTATAAGTAACATGTTATTTAGTTGAACTAACTAACTTGAGGTAGACAGTGCTAAAATACGCACAGGGATATGCTTAATAAAGTAGTGGAAATAAACAATGCGTTTTATTTTCTTCACATTGTATTTTCTTCCTCAAAAATGATCATAACAAAGAATTGAGATAAAAACATGAAACAACAAGGAAAACATAGACCAATTATATGGTAATTATTTACGCAAGTTTCCTTTCCAAGTTTTTTTTTTGAATGATTATTTTTTTAATATCATCTTTGTCGCTTTTCCGAGTAGTTTCGATCATAATTGCTCTCTCTCGTTATAAATATTCTTCCTGGAAGAGTCAAATTATGAAAATCATCATTTGTTTTCATATTTTCGTAATTTTATTAATATTTTCCAAATTTATTTTCATTTCAGCAGAGCTAGTCAAAGGAAATCAGCCCGAAAAAGGACATAACGTAATAATCGTTTTTTTTACCTCTTTATCTATTTACAATACGAGTATATATATGTATTTTCAATTGATTACTCAAATAGATTTTTTATTAAAGATGTTTATACATAACAAAATATTTATAACTCACTGAATAAGTGATAAAAGTTAAGAGTTCTCTTAGAATTAATTAATACATATTACTCGTCGATGTATCCCAATTGTTAATGTAAACATGTTGAAGAGCGGGACTAGGAGACAATATTGTAATCAGACTCGTCAATCTAACCTTCGGACCTATTAATGATTACAGTAGATCACGTTACTATGACTTCATGCGTTTCAACTTCGTGGATAATGTATTAAACATAATGGTTACCTTATTTTATATGTATGTATATATATATTTGGGTACAATCGAGTATCGAGCATGAAACTTCAAAGTTGAAAACGGAATTCTTACCAACTAAACCACGGGATGAATGAATGCTCAGTCTAGTGTCAAAAAACTTAGTAATATATGATCTGTCAATTTCCTTTTCTTAAGTTTTTTCGTTTTGCCCCTTTTAGAGTGATTTAAGTTATTTTGACTTTTAAACGTCCCTGTTTATGTTTCACTCCATTATCTCGGCAATTTATCAGACTTATGAAATAAAACAGACAAATTACACATCTAAAAATGTTTCTCCGCTAACCCTGAGCGCGTATTCGCGACACACGACAATAAATTTGCACAGTTACACAAACATATCTTTAAAAAATTGCCGACAAAAATCATTATTCATATTTGCTTTTGCTTTATTTTGGAATAATCCACATTTTAGTGCGCGCAGTAAAATGTCATTCGACTCTCCATATATATATTTTTTTGTTTTACGCTCCATAAGTAAAAATTACAAAAGTACAGACGCATAAATATTACACTGCTCATTACCGCTCCAGATGTGAGTAACAGAATGCAATAACGTTGTAAGAAAATGTTTTATGATTTCCTTTTTTTAAAAGGCTAAACGTAAATCCTATTTTAACACGTCTGTTAAAATTCACATACCGATTTATAAATAAATATCTCATTAATTTTTCTTCCATTTATAAAAACTTTCATTATAGTTTTAGCGGGGAAAGACACATAAAAGGGGTATTTAACATCGAAAGCTCATAAAGAAAAATGTAATAATTTGGAATAAAATTTTAAATAATATGTTAAGTTGCTTAGTTTAAAAAATTCATAGGGGTAAGTGGTCGTTTCTCCTAGTGGAGGGTCCTCTCGCCACTCCAACATCAAATATAAACTGCTCTTCCACGTCGATCATGTGATCTGTGATAAAACAGTCCGATCCCGGATGTGCACTCCCTCCCACAGATGTCACAGACATGTATATCCTGCTGAATCGTCGTGCCAATGTTGACGCATGTTCGCAGCAGGTTGACTGTTTCTCACACGTCTAGCTCTTGCGACACCATCAGCCGAGAGTATATGGCTCTCCATCCTCCACGGTCCTGAACCACTTGCTCCCAGTCCTCAGGCACCCCACACTAAGTCAGCGACTCTCGTAGACTGTCCTTAAAGCGCTTTCTCTGCCTAGCAATCCTTCACGTAAAAAAGTCCATGTACAAATCGTCTTTGCACAAAAAATATATATTTCATTTATTCATATGTAGATATGCTGATAGGGAATCCCTCGTGACGGTGTATAATTATCAGGCATCTTGCGAAGGAAAGACGCCTGTGCGTGTATTATACTCAAGAAAATGTAGCATGGTATCTGTGACGTTTGAAACGTCACGTCTCAAAGGGATGGGATAAAATCGTTTTTTTTTTTACAAATCGAATCGTTTTTTATAAACCAAAAATTGTTTTTCTCTAAACTGACGTTTTAATTCCTAATTTTCATTATACTGACCATCTAATGGATTTTATGATTTGTATCTATCTTTGAATAGGCCAAGATCCACTATGAATTAATACTAATTACGAACATTTAATTTTATGTATAAAAAAATCAAAAATCCAATTATCGAATACCCCATCCCTAGTCAATGCAGACTAACGTAGTGACTTTTGACGAACGTCGCCAAATATTATTTGATTTTAACAAACTGACATATTTTTACTAATTTGTAACAAGATGTATTAATGTGTCATTATTGTTAGTTTTGTATAATGTTTTTGCCTAAATAACTTGTTATTTATTAGAATCGAGGCTTATATTAAAGTTGATAAAATAATTAAAATTACTGAACGTCGTTATACAAGGTTGTATTGGGGCAAATTTGTGAAACGTCACAGGGACCATGCTACATTTTCTTTAGTATAGTTTATTGTAAAGAAGTTTTTGCACATTGCGTTTTTTATATTGCTTTACAACGCTATGATAAATAGCGCATAAATAACAGAGCTACATGAATTCAGATGTAAAACGGTCTGACTAAAAAAACAATCCGGGAGTGAATCCGCTAGAAATCAAACCTGGTGCACCCGCTTGCTTATCGTGAATGTTGTACCCAGGCCGTTGAAATCTTCTGACATTTTCGCGTCGTGATTGTTCATGATTATCAACCCAGATTTCTATTCAAGGAACAATAGTGACACTAAAAATTGTATTAATATATATACATAAATACGATACGTATTAAAGCTAATATTATAATGATGAATAATGCATTCGTGTATTTATCTCCCGCGTGAGTTAACACTTTTCAAACGAACTGACTATGCAACGGCGTAGTTTGTTTTCATTTAGGCGTAGTTTGTTTTTATTTCGGCGTAGTTTGTTTTTAATCTTCCTTATCACTAAAATAATAATCATCACTCCCATATACATTCCATCGGGAAATCAGGAATACCATATAACGACTCCATCCTGGTGGGTTAAAAGCCTCCATGTCCTCCAGCGGTCGTATTCTAACGGTTAGCATTCGTTCTAAGCAAGCAGGCACCCCAGGATCTATTCCAGGAGGATTCACTTCTGGACTTTTACTGGAAACCATTTTACATTGGAAAAATATCTTATTAACAACATTGAATTCTTACAATTTCCCTTATTTATTTATTTAACACTTTTGTTGCAAATACAATCTGGCGGGATTATTACCAGGTGGCAATCTCTTCCAACCGACTAGACAAAAGTAAATTAAGCAAGTTATTGTACATGGTCACCTAAATCATTCAAATGAATATCCATCCCCATGAAATTCATAAACACATACGTGAGCATATGCCCACAAAGACGGACAATTACCCGAACATTATTTTTCATATAAAGTGAGATATCATCAATCAAAAGAAAAGGAAGGACAATTTACCTTACTAAAGGATTGAAGCTAGTTAGGAAGGGTTGAAGCTAGTTAAAGGGTTGAGCTAGTTAGGAAGCGCTCTTGAGATGATCGTAATGGTTAGGAAACAGCACTATACCAAAATGAAAAAAATGGATTAAGGAATTAAAATATTAATCAACGTCTCGCTTAATTTTTTTCTATAAATTTTAATTTAAGCCTTTGAAACAAATATGGTAACTTATAAACTAAAGGAGAAAAAACAATCCATTTAACATTAATCCAATGTTGAGCCTTAAAATTTTATTGATATGTAGTAATTTTTTTGTGAGTGCGGAAATTAAATATAGTAGTAATTCGATGATGATTTGACTTGATATTTTGACATTACACATATAGTTAGTGCATTTGAAGACCCAAATGCCACAACTCATTCAATGCAACTGGATGGGGAAATATTAGCCGGCTGTGACTCATTTAAGTATCTGGGCTCATTCATTCACAAAGACGGAGGGTGCGCCGCGGATGTTGACCATAGAATAAGTGTGGGATGGATGAAATTCAGATCGGTAACAGGAGTCTTATGTGACCCAAAAATGCCTATAAAACTGAAAGGAAAGGTATACCAGACTATCGTTAGACCCGCAGTTATGTATGGCTCAGAATGCTGGACTATGTACAGCTCCTACTCTAGGCAACTTGAAACAGCAGAAATGCGAATGCTTAGGTGGTCGGCAGGAGTATCACTGAAAGATAAAATCAAGAGCTCACGCATTCGTGGTAGCCTGGGAGTCACTGACATAAATAGTAAGCGGGAAGAGTGACAGCTGAGATGGTACGGGCACATAAGATGGAGACCACCAGACCACACTGTAAATCAGGCAATGGCTGTTGATCTTCCTCGATAGCCATCCAGAGGAAGACCAAAGAACTCATGGATGACTCAATCTCCAAAATCCTGCAGAGAAATGGCCTTGATGAAAGCGATACCAAAAACCGAAGAATATACAGCCTGAGAACGAGGAGAGCCGACCCCAACAGCCTACCTAGGCAATGAGTTGGGACAGTGCCAGGAAGAAGAAGAAGAGACATATAGTTAGTGCATTTCTTCATACAAGGGTAGCTTATGGGACAGACGACGAAATATAGGTTCTGGGATATATTTTTTTATGTCATTGAAGATCGTGTCGTGGAGTGTCTCTTACACGGGGTGACAATGTATGACAGAATACGGAATGAAGTGATGAAATATGAATGTAAGCTTAAAGCTGGTGTGTTGAGTATGATGAAAAAGAGCACTCTGAGGTGGTTTGGGCACCTGAAACGAATTAATAAGCAAAGACTAACAAAACAATATGCAATGCAAATGCGAGTAGATATAATAGAAAAAGACCAAGGGAAGTATGGTTGGTTCAAGGGAATAATATTTTGAAAAAAAGAAAAGTGTGAGAAATCATATGAGCTGTATAAGAAAGTGTATGGATGTGGATTTAGTGAAATATGCGGTTCAGGGTAGGAAAATCTGGCACTTTGTCATATCGGCCTACCTCAAAAGGAAAATGGCGTGTGATAATACGAGTATATGTACAATGTGCATATAATTCCATTTTTTTTCAGCCCGTTTCACATTTCATTGTGGATTGTATTGTTATACCCTTTCATTATACGAGTATATAGAATAACCTGGCTCAGTTGTAGTTGGATAGCAAGCATCTTACTTAATTGTTAAAATGCCTGACTTCCAGTCCGGATATTGGGGGTTCTGTTCCTGTTGTAACCCAGATTTTCTTAAAAAATATTCCAGTCTGGTTTTCACTTCTTTAACATTATTTTCATTGGTTTGGAGATATTGCCACTTGGCAGTTAGCCCGCCAGGTGATTCTATATACAACGAAAGTGTAATAAAATACAATACAACTTGGCGGGGTTATCACCATGTGGCAATCTCTTCTAATCAACTAGAAAGATGTTTTAACTAACCTTTAGTTATAACCAGACTAGAACACTTTAGCACGAATTTGAAAATTAAACCCGGAACTCGCGGAATGGAAGTTAGGCGCCTTATAAGGTAGTTTACAGAGGTCGTTAACTTCCAAACCAAATTTGGCTCTAGCTACTACGTAACAATGTCTCACGTTAAAACACGTTGTACACATTTGCTTTGTATTTTTATTGTTTTGGTTTCAACATTCTTAAAATATTAATGTGTTTGACATTATTGATATTTTGTACTTGATTCTTATTGTTATGAGGATTATAGTGTTTTTCTTTATACGAGTATATTGAGTGGGTGAATTATTCAAGAGAATATTTATTTTTTTATGTATAAGTTGTTCTTGTTTTTCTTTTGTTTTCCTTTTTTCTAAATTAATTTTTTTGTATGTTTTGTCCTTTCGTGCATAAAAGACAGTCCTGAATCTTGGACTGCAGTATGATTGTCTATGTCGTGGTATGTGTATGCTTATTTCGATTGTAATTTTGTATAAATTGTGTCAATATTTTAATGTTATACTTTGTACTGTATTGTATTCCACTTTCGTTGTATACAGTACAATCTGGTTTACTGCCATGTGGCAACCTCTTTCAACTAACCAGAAAGGTATTAAAGTTGCCTAAAGTGAAAACCTTTTTTTAAAACTAGTTTTCATCGGAAATCAAACCGCAACCTACGGATTTAAAGACATACGATTACTAACTAGGCCACGGGGATCGTCATTGATGCGCGCTAAAATTATTCATATGCAAATAGCTATCAGGAAAAATAACAAACCCTTTATTAATTCACAAACTTTTCTTTAATGTACCGGACAATTAATTATTTACGCATTCGTGAATTATAATTGTTTTCGGTACCATATTCACTAACTGAACTCTTAAGAACACCAGTACTCGCACACGGAAAGGCTTTGTTAATTAAATTTTCTAATATCTGTATCGTTCACATCTCGGTGGATAAATTGAGAATTAAACTCCTTAATAAAGTTTGTAGGTATAACTGAGTAACTTCACAGGAAGCATGAATAATATTAATCATGTTATCTTTATGCTATAGTTCAAAAAACTTTTTATTGGTCATTGAAGTATAATTTATGACATTTAAACATAAAAAACAATATCCGTCAAATGTCCGCCTCTAGTAGCTTGACAGATGTCCACTCTTTTGTCAAAATTTTCGATGACATTTTGACATAATTACGGTTCTAACTCATCAATAACGCGAATAATTTCGTTCTTCAGTTCAGGAATTGATTGGGGGTCGTTCTTATAGACCTGGCTTTTCACGTAACCTCAGAGAAAATAGTTCAACGGTGTCAGATCACATGATCTTGGTGGGCAATTAACATCACCGTTTCCGGAGATTACAATATGTTACATAAAATAATTCAACAATTTGAACGCGTTATTGTACTGTATACGACTCCATTTTTTATAAATCATACATTACACTTCTCAAATGTCACAAGACCCAGGCAAGTTCGCAACGTCATCTGTGTTTTATCCAAAAATTTTAAAAACCGCTCAATTCGAAAGACCCTTTACTTTATTATTTCTTTTCCTTGTTATTTGATGTACTCGTAATTTGGTTAAACTTATATGTACTCGTAATTTGTTTTATCAAACACTGTTTATTCCACTTTCTGTAACGGTATAACCCTACCGGTTTCATCATCCCTTCATCATCAGGAGAGCACAAAAAGTCTTGTTTGTGGTCCCCTGATGATGAGGTGAAAGCCTTGAAACCAGTATGGTTATATCTTTACAAAAAGTGGAATAAACAGTGTTTGATAAAACAAATTACAATGTCTTTAAACCTCCACAATGTTAAATCCTATACTACTATAAACAATATATAAAATATGTACCATACGTTTTTTTATTGGTCTACATCGACCGTACGTTATAAGAAAATTTATTTAATATAAATCAACTAGATTACTTAAAATGTATATATTTTTTTATAATTTTCAATGATCGTCGATGATCTGAGTCATGTTCCAACGGGGAAACTAGGTGCTCCAGTTTGGCGGACAATAGGCCAAGGTGAGGACGGATATAGACCGGGAAGTGTGCCATCACTCACGCCGGGCAGATCTGGTCATCTTCCGTCTTGTTATTTTGATACGACGGATATACGAGTATTATACTGTGGTACAACCCCTTCAAAGCGATGACAACTTGAAATACGAGGCATATCCAGAAAGTAAGTGTACTGAATTTTTGTAGGTTACAATTTTTTTTATTTAACCAAAAAAATTACGTGGTTACCGTAGTACATATGTAAGCTATTTTTCGACATAGTCGCCATTCCTCTCAATGCAGGTGGTGAAGCGGGGTATCAACTTTTTGATGCCTTCCTCGAAGTAGTTTCCCGCCAACCCCTCCGTCCACTTCTCTCCCTCCTCATTTAGCTCCTCGTCGGTTGAAAACCATTTTCCACCCATGTGCAGCTTCAGGGAGGTAAAGAGATAGTAATCTGAAGGTGCTAGGTCAGGGGAATGCGCGGGATGGTTCAGGACATTCCATTTAAACGAGGCGAGCAGTTCCTTCGTGGCGTTGGCCGTGTGTGGTCTGGCATTGTCATGCAGCAGGCAGACTGCCTTTGTCAGCATGCCTCTCCTCTTGTTCTGAATCGCCCTCCGCAATTTTTTTAGAGTCTCACAGTATCTTGCAGAGTTGATGGTCTCTCCTTGAGGCATATATTCAATTAAAATTATGCCTTGACAGTCCCAAAACACGGATGCCATGATTTTCTTGGCTGAAATTGTGGTTTTGAACTTTTTGGCGGAGGTTGATGAGGTGTGACGTCACTGTTGAGACTGCCTTTTGGTTTCAGGCGTGTAGTGTGCAGCCCAAGTTTCATCTCCAGTAACGATGGAGTGGAGAAATTCATCTCCATGGAGTTTGCAGCGCCTCAAAAACTCTTGCCTTTTTACAAAATTTCGCACTTGGCGGGAGATTGGGTTGACATTTTTCACTAAGCGTGTTGTCGCGTCGGCACTTCTCAACGTACTGACCTCGAACTGGTCTCGTTGTGAAGGGGAAGGGTCAGGCTACACGGAATTGTAGCCAACATGTCGAAAATAAAATCCACCCGGTCGTGAGAGCCTCAGTACACTTACTTTCTGGATACGCCTCGTACTTGACAATGTAATCAAATTTATCTAAATTTTATACAGCATTTATTATTATAACAATAGTTATTTTGATACGACGGATATACGAATATTATACTGTGGTACAACCCCTTGAAAGCGACGACAACTTGAAATACTTGACAGTGTAATCAAATTTATCTAAATTTTATACAGCATTTATTATTATAACAATAGTTAATACTTGACAATGTTATCAAATTTATCTAAATTTTATACAGCATTTATTATTATAACAATAGTTATTTTGATACGACGGATATACGAATATTATACTGTGGTACAACCCCTTGAAAGCGATGACAACTTGAAATACTTGACAATGTAATCAAATTTATCTAAATTTTATACAGCATTTATTATTATAACAATAGTTAATACTTGACAATGTAATCAAATTTATCCAAATTTTATACAGCATTTATTATTATAACAATAGTTATTTTGATACGACGGATATACGAATATTATACTGTGGTACAACCCCTTGAAAGCGATGACAACTTGAAATACTTGACAGTGTAATCAAATTTATTTAAATTTTATACAGCATTTATTATTATAATAATAGTTAATAGGGCATTCCATCCTATTATATAAAGAAAATAATTTTTGCATATGATAATTAAGCAAAGGAGGAAATCCCACTTATAGGAAAACGTTTTATCCAACATTTATTACAAAGTACGAATACATCACTTCATACCAGAAGGAGCTGAACTGGTTGAACGTTAGAAATATATGCAATATTCCCATACTATCACTATTGTATAATGTCCTTAACTGTCCCGCCGCCTCTTATTATCTCGTCGAAAATATTCAGCGTCTTTCCTATCATGGACTTACGCTATGCTCAAATAAAGATTTCCCAGTTCACCGTTCTTCTTGTATTATTTATTTCTTTACTGTTCATACAGTGAGGCTCTGGAACCAGTTACAAAGTAATATTAGACTCGCTCCGTCTTAAGCATGCTTTAAGAAGCGACTTAAAAACACTTAATTTCAAGTAAGATTTTTCTTTCTTCTCTTTTATTCCTTTGATTGATGATATCTCACTTTTACTTTTATTTTGTAAATTGTTCATAAATTTTGTAAAGGTGAATAATCATTTAATTATTTTTTGAGACTATGTAGCTTCCTCTATTTACTTTTGTCTGGTTGGTTAAAAGAGATTACCACCTGACAATAAGTCCACGAGATTGTTTTTTATAATGGAGTGTTAAGTAAATGAATAAATTAATAAAAAATATTTATATTTATTTTGACCCCTTCAGGACATGTTGGTGGAGGCTTTCCTGACTCTTATCCGTTCATATCTGGACTCTTCAACTCGAAGAGCACTGGTTACGAAGATTTCAGTGATATCATTCACCTTTTCAGTTCAATTGATTAGGAATCTTCCCCTACCCCGTCAGACTTCACGTTGCCAGTGATCACCAATCTCTCCAAGTTGTAATTCTCCTCCTAATTTACATAAAACCCAATCTGCCAAAATACTCAAACCCAATCTGTCGAAGTATTCAAACCTAATCTGAAAAATATCATTGAGATTGTCTCTGATGGTCAAGCAATAACGCTTACCATTAGGCAACTAACACTAAAGAATTTAATACTCGTTTACTGAAATATATGCAAAACCCATCTCATAACTCGTTCAGCACCCAATTAAAATGTATTTTCCGCATTTATTCAAGATAATTACGAAAAACAATATATTGTGTTGAAGTACGTACATCCATAACATGAAAGTGAATCCTTGGAGTCGTCATCAATAACAATGCGGAATGAACAAAGTCGATGAAAGATTTACGACCAAACACTTTAAAAGCTATTGAGGCCAGTAATTAAAGCTTTCATTATGTTTCGAAGACTATTACTTCCCTCTTAAATATTGAAGCGAAACATGGAAGTGACCTTGAAGGACAAAGAAATAATAACTTAGTGAACATGGATGAAGTAGACCCTTTATTAGAAAACATTCAGTTACACTTGTGAGGGCATGTTACAAATACGCTTCATCAACCGACGCAATTAAGAGTTGACGAAGAATGTGTAGAAAAGGGAGTGTTAGGGTCTAGCATCGACTATTGCAATATTAAAAAAACATTGGATCACTTGAGGTTCAGTTGAACTGACTACAGATAATAAAAATAGGTAACTTCATGACAGATTTCCTAAAGTGCCTTAGATGGCGCTTTATGCTTGTGCGCTTTTGAAAGTGCAAAGTTTCCGAAAGTTCTTCACACACTTTTATCCCAAGAGCAATATTTTTGTCAATTCGAGCTTGTTACTCCATGTCCCAAAATCCTGATGAGATTCAAGATACAGAAGATCCTTATTTTTTAATTGTGACATTTCAATATCAGAGTCATATATACAAAAAAAAAACTTTTTAAATACTCGTACATATGGACATCATCACATATGGTAAAAGTCACCTTAGTCTGTATGGACGAGTTAATTTTTAGTTTGAAAAATAGTATTTGGTTTTCTTTGCAGCAACAGTAGATGGCCAAGTTACTTTTTAGAACTGCTTTTTAATTTATTTTTTATCTTTTCTTGTATTTTCTGATTCTGTTCTACGTATTTTGTTTTCAATTTCTTATTTAGTCATCGGTTTTTTCTACGAGTATTTTTGTTTTTCAACTTTGGAATATTATACAACTCAGTGATGGAACCGTTCACTCTAATAATATACGTAATACTTCCAGAATATAATTATGCAATGCCATGAATTAATATACATATTCATTCGATATTTTCCATATATTGCCACTTATCACGCGGTCATTGTATTGATACAAGATTAAGATATAGATTTTTGTTAATATTGATCTCCAATATCACCTCTTAGAATATTTTACTTCAAGTGACAGTCACCTTGTTTATTTTTTTCTCATAATATAATGTATCTCATTACATATTGTACACATATATTCCATTAAATTAAAAAGCAAAATAATTCAAGATAAAAATCTTCAAGACAAATTATTTATTGAATCAATAACACATGTACATTGTTTCAGACGCCATTTTCTTAATATATTTAATATTCCCAAGTGGGTACAAAGATAATGCGATTACAATGCGATTACGATGCGATGACGTGCGATATTGTACTGCATTATTAATGTTTAATGGTGCACAAATGATAGCGAAATTTTTCAGTGGTGGAACTATTTGCATTATTAAAACAATGCAAAGTTTTTTTTCCTTGAATTTTAGAAAAGAAGTTTGTTTCACTCTATGGTGCCATGTTTATAATGATTTAATAAAATAAATAAAACACTTTGTATTCACCACTGTTTTATTTGAGTTCACAACCAGTTTCTTACTCCCCGTCTTTCTCGTCTGGTGAATATTAACTAAATTATGTCTAAAATATAGTTTTTTTCTAATTGTAATAGGTACAGGAGAGGGGGAGGGGAGTAGTGACTAACAAAGGAAGGGGAAGTATGTTCTCCTCTACCTATTACGATTAGAAAAAATATACGAATATTTTAGACATCATTTAGTTCAACTTCCCCTGACGAGGAAGACGGAGGTTTTTGAAACCGGTAGTGAACTCAAATAAGTCAGTGGTGAATGCAAAATACAATACAAAAAAAGTTATTTATTTATTTTATTAAAAATTTATATAATATAATGTGGCTTATAGATCGTTCAGCCAGAAGAGTCATTTTGCAATAGTGTGAGTAACACTCTCTGTGTTACTCACACTATTGCAAATTGGTTTTAGAATGCCACACGATTGGTTCGCGCAGAGCGCACATTCGTATTGTTGTTAAAATACTCGGTGATTAGAAAAATACTACCATGTCGAAATTAGGAGTGCGATTTTTGTCTAATGTAATGTATAATTCAAAATTTTTCGAAAGCTTAGAATGTACTTTGTTATAACTTAAATTTTCCTAGAATTTAGTATCACTCCATCCACTATTATTTAAAACTTTTTTATTTAGCATTGTAATTATGATACATTAATGTGCTAAATAATCTTACATTCATTTTATTTTTATGTGCTATAATCTTCTTAAAGCTGACAAACATTTTTACTTTATAATATTTGTACTTATATTTATTTTTAATCTTGAAAAATTTCTTTATTGTTATTTAATGTTTCCTAGAATCTGCCATGTCTAAACAATGAATATGTGAAACTAACTTACTTTCATTTTATTTTTATTATTACAAGTTAAGCTGACAACATTTTTAATTTACAAACTGTGTGTGTTCATTTCAATGTTTGAATATAAAATATTGTTTTTTTTTTTGCTTTTTCACTTCATTAAAAAATAAAGTGACAAGCTTTTGCAAACGCACTGCTACTCACACTATTGCAAAATGACTGTTCTGACTGAACGATCTATACCTGCGTGTTTGTTTTTTTTTTACAATAGGTTGATCATTCTGAAGTTCGCGTAAGCAGGTTCGAGGTCAAGTGGGAAACCAACCACACTCAATTCCAGTCTCGCCTTAGATTAGTAACCATTGCCAAAATATCAGTTAAATTTTCATTAACTCGTTTGGTACCTTTCAACATATCCGAAATTGTAATTTGGACGTTATGAAGAGCATGGCCGGAAGACAACATATTCTTCGGTTCTATTAAGGAGACTTCAGGTTTAGAACAACTGTAGTAGACAGGGAACTCACGATACGTCATTGTCAAATATCCTCATATTCTGGATTGTATAATATAAATACATACCTCTATGGACCAAAAGTTTCAGACCTAAACAAGCTAGAACGTATATAGAAAGTTATAGTTTATACTCAACATTAACGTGCTGACGTCATTATTCTAATTACTTGGAACCAATTTACTGGTGATTAAATAGTAGTGCGTTGAACAAAAATATAGCATGCTGCTCTTATAGGTCATTCTAGTAGTGATAATAATAATAATAATATGACAATTTATATAGCGCCGTTTAGAGAACTGACTCTCCCCAAGAACGTTCTAAATAAATATTGGAACCCCCCTTTATTGATAAAATGCAGGGCTGTGGAGTCGGAAAAAAAAACACGACTCCGACTCTGACTCCGATTCCTATATTTGCCAACAACACGATTCCGACTCCACAACTCCGACTCCACGACTCCGACTCCAAACTCCGACTCCACAACTCCGACTCAAAAAAGCTCAATTTTATCAGGTTGTTTCCTACCTTTGCATATAGCCATTTTTTCATGTTATAGGGATAAAAATAAAACAAGATCAAACTTTAATAATTATTTATTAGAATTTAATAGAATTTATTCTTAAAAACAACATTGCTTCTATTAAATCTGTATTCGTAGAGGCTCTCAAATCAGAATTGAGAATTTTAAGAGCGGAAAATAACCGCTCTACGGATACTTGGGTTGGCGGTAATGCTGTAACGATCAATGCTGAATCTTTTATGATTTCTAGATACCGCTGTATTGCCATTTCAACATTTAACTTATAAGTTCGGTCAATTTTTTCCATTATTTTCAATGCATCATAAAATTCAATTTTAAATTTTGAAATAGAGTCTCCTTCATCTATATTGGGACTGTGATTCAAACGAGGACGTTTTAGTTTATCTTGTTCATTGAGATATTTTTCAAAATCGTCTTCAGATTCAGCGGTGTCGGATGAAGATGATGATACTTCGTGTACGCTGCCTGCTGTCGTCTCTTTTTCTAGTCGAAGACCTTTCATACGAACGGTTAATTCAAACAGAGCGTTTTTAACTCTATTTATTTGTTCTTCCGTCAATATAGATCGAACGATGGGGTTAACATAGATCCCAGCCAACAGAATTTTCTTTCAACGTGAGAAAGAAGGAGACAAACACATTTTCGTAGACTTGATGCATTAAATGGATCTCGGTGATTCACCATATTGGCGCGACTTGCGCCTGCAAGTTTAATATTCGTGCACAATACACATTCATTATAATAATTTTAAAAAAATGTATTTTAAATTTTAACGAAAAAGTAGTCGGAGTCGCTCGTTTTTTACGACTCCTACTCCGACTCCGGCCCAAACACCGCGACTCCGCGACTCCGACTCCAACTCCGACTCCGACTCCACAGCCCTGATAAAATGTACATAAAAATCAATTTGGAGAGGAAAGAAAAAAATAGTGAAGCTACAATATAAAGAAAAACATTATTAATTGAAAAACAGGAAGATTTTTTACAGTATACTTCCTTTTAATTTCACATTAGCGTAAATCCTCCCATTGTTTATGTGAATTAACTGACAGGTGCATATTAAACCCGTAAAACAGACAAAACTTTCCCCTCAAGAAAAAAGTGTTAAATCACGGTGAATGCAAAGACGAGTAAAATATGTTAGTATGCATTTTGGAATATGTCTGCAAGATGTGGTATTCGAAAAGTTACTATGAAACTAAGCTTTGAGTTGCGCAGTATAGAGAGGTATTACCATGACCTTATTTAAAAATCCACAAAGTTGTACTGTACTACGAAATTAAAGAGAGGTGTTACCATGACCTTTTTTAAAAATCCACAAAGTTGTACTGTACTACGAAATTATAGAGAGGTATTACCATGACCTTATTTTAAAATCCACAAAGTTGTACTGTACTACGAAATTGTTATACATAATTCGCTCGGGCGGTGCTATATCTTCCTTCCGTGGTTGCAGTCCTAAGACTGGTTTGCAGCAATTTGAACTCTTCTCCTCCATTCCCCCCTGTCCTGTGCG
Organism: Odontocerum albicorne; assembly: GCA_949825065.1. Lineage (NCBI taxonomy): Eukaryota > Metazoa > Arthropoda > Insecta > Trichoptera > Odontoceridae > Odontocerum > Odontocerum albicorne. Next base: position 47,320,483 of record OX463840.1, on the reverse strand, counting down.
GCTCTTTTTAAGTCTGTATATGTTGAGCAGCGCACGTCCACCAACAGGTCCTCCAGGTACTCTCGGCGTGGGCGTCCCCTAGAGTTTGTCCCCTCGGTCATACCCTCCATTATGGCATGCAAGAGGCCCTCTTGTCGTATTATATGACCGATCCATCTTGCACGCCTTTCGGACAGGATCCTGAGCAGGTGCCTTCCTCCTTCGATTCGTTGGAGAACCTCTTCATTTGTGATGCGGTCTCTCCAGGAAATTCCTAATAGTCTTCTATAGGATCACATCTCAAAAGCCTCTAGTCTTCGTCTATCTCTTTCGGATAGGCACCATGTCTCGCAGCCGTACATCAAGATACTCCATACATAGGTCTTGATGAGGAGTATTCTCAGTTTTAGGTCTATATTATTTGATTCTATTATTTTCGACCTTTTATTAAATGCAAGTCTAGCCTGATGTATACGGCTGTCGACCTCGCTCTTGGACCGACCGTCCCATGTTATTTTGCTCCCGAGGTAGACAAACTCCTTGGTGTTCTTTAGTGGTTTACCCGACATCACTATTCTCATCTGGTGCTGCGCTCGGCCTACAGTCAGCAGCTTTGTTTTGTCTTTATTTATCTTCATACTGTAGTTATTTTGAAGAATGCTTTCCATAGTTGTTAAGGCCTGTTGTAGTTCCTCTTCACTTTCAGTAACCATAGCAATATCGTCAGCGAACCTTATCATGTCCACCTTTTGCCCGTGTAGATAGCTATATCTACTAGATGGGATTTGTTTAATAATAGTGGATTCGAGTCCTTAATTAGAGCGCCCTTGAAGAGAGTTTGCTCTTTAAATGACACTATATAAAACTGTCCTCTGAAAAGAAATTTAGCATAAGACGCATGTCTTCTAACTCAGGGATTACAGGGATCGATTGCCGTTGAAACCTTTATTTTTTTCGAAATGAATCTGATTTTATTAAAGACCTCCTTAAATCCTTCCTAGTTGATTGAAAGAAATTATCGCATGAAGATTGGGCCAACAGATTTTACGATATACAATTAAAGTGTAATACAATACATTACAAAAATGTGCGATATGCAATACATTACAAAAATGTACAATACATTACAAAAATGGAAAATTTCATTCTTTTTTTGGATCGTATATATTGTACTATTCATAAGTTTTTCAATACAGGCCTCATCTACTCGTAACTATCAGAACCACATTGTGTAATAAACTAGTCAATTCCTCGCCACTCAGTCAGGCATTAATGCAAAATAAAAAAGCCAATCATCTAATCAGTCGCAGCAATATGTATGGCGTGTAATTGATACAACCTTCACATGGCGTCTAGCTGTCGCCCAGTGTCGCCATCTCTCGTCGCCACCTCGGGGGCTGGTCGTGCCGCTCCAATAGAGGAAGTGTCTCCCACTGTCCCTGTCACTTTCCCTCCCTCTATTGAGCAATGTACAAGAGAGGAACGGATGCAGAACTTGCAGTCACTGTATACTTTGATTTGATTCGACTTCATGGTGCAATGATAATCAAAATGCAACAGTGGCGTATTTTCAATAGTTCAAACGTCATATAGAAGATTCAATACCAAAACAGCCACAGTTCATATTATATTATATATTGCATTGCAATTAAAAAAATTAACGCAGTATTGCTGTTTTGAAAGCACGCTTAATAGATTCACTGTTAATCACGCGATATCCAATAGTGTAAGACGCGCACTAGGGGGCACCCACGCTATATAGTGTGGTGAGCTTTCAGTATTTTGTATAAGTTGGTATAGCACGGCGTGGTCCTAGCCACATCGGGTTAACGAATTTCTAGCGACTATATATGGACAATATATAAAAGAGTAATTTTGCTTTTTTTTACGAAAAAATAAAGCTTTTAATTTAAAACTTAACAGTATTTTTTCTATACTTAATAAATTTGCAAAATTCATATGAATAATTAAATTTTAAATACCCATTGAAATATTATTTAGCATGTAACATACAATAACAATCCCCGACGAAATTTGAGTCATATTTGTTCAAGTGACCGTATACGGCTTTTAAGGCTCTGTTTGATCCCACCACCATCCAAGCGATTATGGGGAACAAAATAAGTCTTCATCCAGCGTGATCTACACTAGATTGGAATCTTCTTTATTTATTATGAGTGCAACTTCACTTAGTGGCCCAAAAAGAACTGCCTAAAGGGAATTCCTATTTCGGCGGTGACACACATGAGTGTAATACGAATAGAAACGACAACGGACCTTAGGACCAATGTCACGATAGAAAGAAAATGTAAATATAATCATATGATCTGGATTTCAAACAACCCAGCAAGCTGTCAATATTTTCGCAGAAAACTTCGAACGCGGTAAAACTATCGTTTGACGCCACTAGATCGGAATAGCCAATCGGTTTAAAGATGTAATGCTGAGTGAAATATCATTCGGAAATTATTGACTTAATAACCATCGCAGTACCACTGTATGGCACCGGTACAAAAAACTGTATCATAGGTGGATGGCTGCTGCATGATACTCGGAGAATTCAGCTCACATTCAGAGGCGTAGATCGGTGAAAAGGTAGCAGGGTGAAGAGATTCCTCTTAGGCAGGTAGTAGCTGATTTCAAGTAAAAGTCGGTAGGCAGAGTGAACTGAGAATGATTTATTTTGGTTTTGGCCTTTCTTATATGCGGCCGATCGCTCATCGCAAGCACCATTTTCCACCACTGCATGCGCTCACAACTCGTAAAATACCACAATTTTCGGGAGTTTTGCGCATGCAGAGGCCGGCCAGCCAGCGATATAATCTCGCGGTGGCCGCGCACAAGTCACGACACCGCACGGACCCCAACAAACATAAAATTATCACATACAAAATTCGCCAAAAATACCAAATAAATATGGTACACATACAAATATTATATATCTAAACAAACCATGAATTTACATATCAAACAAGAAAACAATTAAAAACAAATACACAATTGTTTTATGATGACGCCGTTTCCCTGTTGAGGTAGACAGAGAGAAGAGAACGCTTGATTTTCCTTTCACGATACATGTATTTCGCCTTTTCTACACCCATACACCTTCGTATACAACTCCTACGATGACTTTTTAAATTTCCTTCATTTAAAATATCATACACTTGATCCAACCATACTTTCCTTGGTCTTTCTCGACCATGCCTTACACTCACATTTGCACTGTATATTTGTTTTGTTGTCTTTCTTAATTCATTCGTTCCACGTGACCAAACCATCTCAGAGTGCTCTTCTTCATCTTACTCGACACAATAGTCTTAAGTTCACATTTATCTCAAATCACTTCATTATGTATTATATTTTGTAGTACATGTGTCGTTTTAAGTGCACTAATTTCTACAGCATTTATGAGGCTTTTTTTCGGTATTTCTTCACGTCCAAGGTTCACACCGATACATCAAAGTTAATTCTAAAATACTGTTGTGGGCTATCATCTTAGCTGATTTTGATACTCTCTGATTCGAGTATATCATATTTATTTTAGTTCATCATTGACTTTGTTTCCTATCGCTACACGCCATTTGATATCCATTGTAACTCTTCCGTCATCTGAGAAAATACTCCAGAGTTCCCAAACTTGATCTGAACTTTCATTATCCACCCATATACCAAATTACGTCAAATTTCGTTCTTAAATACTATTGTGGGCCATCTTAGCAGATTTTGACACTCCGGTTCGAGTACATTTATTTTAGTGGGTCATTGCTTTGATTTCTATCACTACACACCGATCTAAATCCATCGTAACTTTTCCCAACTTCCTATAAACGTTCATTATTCACCAATATATCAAATTTCCTTTTCCTTTTACACTTTTTAATCACTTTTTTACACGTTTCTATCTATATACTCAGGTCGAAGACTGCCCGCAGTCAATTGAAAATCCGCCCTAAATAAATAATTATTAAGGAAACTAAAATTATTATAAATTCAAACCACAATTTCCTACGCCACTGAATTGCAGCAAGAGGAAATAAAAATGCAATCGTTGAAATTATACTTCGCAGATCAAGTCCCCGCTGCAGCGCCTTTTAGAGATCGCGAAATAACTTGGCTGAGGCTGTGCTCCTGTCCTGTCGTGATGTCTGATAATCGAATATAATGGACTTATGAAAACTCATTACACGACAATATTCCTCGAGAAAGTTGTAGCTTTGCGGTAAGTATTGACAAATGGAACAATTTACATCAAAAGGAAATAAGTCAATTCCGCTGAAGAGTTGTTGTAAACTACTTCGGAGGTTCCATTGCATCAACCATTCTGCATCATTATTTCGCTGTGCAAAGTGCAAATAAGGTTAAAAAAAATTATATTGAGTTATGACTAGTTTTTTTACATCCGCGTTTTTGAGTTTGCAAATAGCATCGTTTCTAAGGTGCGACTTTTTAAGATAAATATTTTAAATAGATAAATACAGAGGATTGATAAATATAATATATTTATTATACTACTAGCTGTACCCGGCCACGCTTTGCTGTGGCTCAGTCTGGTTAAATGGAAAAGGAAGAAAAGAGAAAGCACACGTTTCTAATATGTTTAATTTCACAATGCTTGTGTGTATACAATATTATTGGTGTATTTCAGCCACTCTCAGTCTGTCGCGTTCATCGCCGTGCTCGCAAATGATCGCGTCACTCCAAAAGGTCAATTCACGATATGATTTGAAGTTATAACAAAAACATATAAAATTGCGAAACATTAAAAAAGGAACTGAATAATATTGTTAAGTTCGTAGACTTATTTGTTCTTGGCGGCAAGAATAGCTCGTTTACTCAGCCAATCGTGATTCTTATAATTGATTTGAATATTGGGAAATACTTTTTCAACCAATTCTTCTTTTGACATCACTAAATTGCAGAAGTTATGAGACAATGAAATTCGTCCTGAGGTCATATCAACCATCACCTTTCCGTTCCCAATTTCCATCAATTGATGTGAGAATATCTCAGCTGATCGATCGTTTTGCAGATGGACACGCATATTTGTAGTTAATTTCAACGTCTTTACGTGTCGCCACAAAGTAGAGTATTTCAGGCAATATATAAAATTGCGAAACATAAAAGTAACTAATTAAAAGTTAAGGGAAGACAGAGAGATAATTGTAACCAATTAAATGTTAAGGGAAGACAAATAGATAATTGGAACTAATTTAAAAAAATCTCCATTTCTACATATGATTTGATAGATTTTGAAACATAAACATAGAGATAAAATTACAATTATTATTTAGCATTGTAATTATGACACATTAATATGTTAAATACTCTTACATTCATTTAATTTTTATGTGCTTTAATATAATTAAAGCTGACGAGCATTTTTACTTTATAATATTTGTACTTATATTTATTTTTAATCTTGAAAAATGACATTATTGTTATTTAATGTTTCCTAGAATCTGCCATGCCTAAACAATTAATATGTGAAACTATCATAACTTACTTTCATTTTATTTTTATTATTACAAGTTAAGCTGGCAGCATTTTTAATTTACAAAACGTGTGTGTTCATTTCAATGTTTGAATATAAAATATTGTTTTTTTTTTTTGCTTTTTCACTTCATTAAAAAAAATAAAGTGACAAGTTTTTGTAAACGCACTGTTACTCACACTATTGCAAAATGACTCTACTGGCTAAACGATATATACCTGCATGTTTTTTTTTTACACTAGGTTGATCATTCTGAAGTTCGCGTGAGCAAGTTCGAGGTCAAGTGGGAAACCAACCACACTCAATTTCAGTCTCGCCTTAGTATCGTTTCTAAACGATAACAAGGTCTTAACCCCTAGACATGTCACCGCGACCACCTGAGGGGTCGCGGTGAAATATCAGGAGGCTTGCAAAAATACAAAGAACTTACGTGAACACAAGGAAAGATATACATTTTCTAAGAAAACGAACATATTTATTTCAAAATAAATATAGTACTAATCAATATTTTACATTGTTTACTCCAATGATTATCTCTGTGTAAGCATTTATTTAGCTGCCCTGTTAGTGGCGTAAAAGAGTAAATATCCTTATATTATAAGGTTTATCGTCTTTGTGAAAGTACAACATTTGTCTGTCCACGTGCACATGCATCAACAAGATTTTAAATTTTTGCAGGGGAGTCGCGAAGTCCTATTTTTTTATCTTCTGGGGGTCACAAGATTAAAAAATGTTAAGAAACAATACTCAAGAGGAAATGTTTCAATTCGCATTAGTTTTTCAAAGCAGTGGACTGGACCGTCGAGCTACCGGGATTTTCGCGGTGGTCCAATGTGCAAATGAAGCTAAGAAATATTCAATGTACAGTTTTAATTGAGCTTTAAAATTTTTCTAGAAAATGGAAAAATATTATCTCTACACTTGACGACGAAATTCGTTGCTACCATTGTGATAAAGCTGGCCTTGAATCATATGAAAACTGCACGCCATGTTGATTTTATGTTCTGCTAAGTTTTATTTGCATTCGTTGACCGATTTTTTAGCCTAATTGCTAACTGTTTCGTCAACACATGTATCCCGATAAATGTTTTTTTTTTCGAGTTAAAATGAATGAATTAATGCCCATTACAGAGTTTAATATAAAGCATAATACAAGGTGGTGAATCAGGATACTTGACGTTGGTGCCACAGACGACAATTATGTCAGTCAATTTATGCTAGATATATCACGTTGTTTTTATTTATGCTAGATATATCACGTCGTTTATGCTAGATATATCACGTCGATTATGCTAGATATATCACGTCGATAATATCACGTCGTTTATGCTAGATATATCACGTCGATAATTTATGCTAGATATATCACGTCGTTTTCGAGTTAAAATGAATGAATTAATGCCCATTACATAGTTTAATATAAAGCATAATACAAGGTAGTGGATCAGGATACTTGACGTTGGTGCCACAGAAGACAATTATTTCAGTCAATTTGTGCTAAATATATCACGTTGCATATAGGGCAAGAAGTTTCAGGACTTGCTGGTTGTCTGCATCTTCTTTCTTCATTTGATCCTGAAACTAGTAACAATTCTACGTCATTTAGTTATATGTACTGCTCTTTGCTCCCAGTTGTGCTGAGCATTAATGTTTTTAAGTGTCTTGTGCAGTACATCTTTATATGTTGAGTACTCGTACTGTCCACCGTGCTTTCTTCTGCCTTCCATTAGCTCACTAAAGAGGATATCTCTTGAAGTCTTTTAAGGCATGCGAGGTACGCGTCCAGACCAACGAAACAAAAATATATGCTGAACCAATCGTGTAATTCCTTAACTCAATCGCATCGCGAATATTTCATGATGATATATTCAGCAGAAATAATTCTTAAAGAAGATGAGTAATGATTTTGTTACAAAAATATAAGCATATAAAAGAAATTATCAATATGACTATACCGATATTTTTGTGCTCGGAGTATCGGTCCGACTTTGGGACACCTTACTCCTTCATCGGACTTACCATATAAGACGGACGAGGGATATTTTTTTTAATATTTGGGGTTGTTTGGAGTAAAACATGGAAGTAGAGAGGAAAAAATAGACATTTGTACATGAAGAAATGTTATAAAATACATATATGTTACATATTAATATACTTACGAGTATATCTTTATATGTCACATGCGTTTTTATGTATATATAGAGAGAAAGGATAGATATATACGCAAATATAGATATTTATACTATAATACATATATTACGAAGATGAGAACTCGGGGGGGGGGGGGGGGGTAATGGTGCGACTTTTTAAGATAAATATTTTAAATAGATAAATACAGAGGATTGATAAATATAATATATTTATTGTGCTCTTTGCACAATTTGGCGCCTACCGTTGCGGATCGGGGAACGTCGGCATCGGGATGGTTCGAAGTATTTGTTTGGGCCTGGGGTGAACTAAATTTATATTCGCACCATAATCTGAAAGTGAGTTTATCAGAGCGTTGCGGGGACTCGGGAGTGAGCTGTAAAATCTCTCTGCCAGAGATATCGCGAATTCTCGGGTGGTGGAGAGACCTGTGTCTTCATGGAGCGACCATATGGATAGGACGGGCAGACAGAATCTCATACATAGCGGCACGCGAAATCCTCGCAAGACATCACATGCCAGAAAAGCTGCCTAAAAGATAGAGAGACAGCTGGTAATCTGCCTTCCAAGAATGATTTTCGCAACAGAAAATCTAAGATGTTCATCAAGAAGAAATCGAAGGTCTGCTTTACGAGTATCAACTCCTTCAATGTGTTGCATTAAGTACCATTCACCATGTTTATAGACTATGCAAGTGACTAATTTATTGAAATTCCACAAGCCGTTCCTGCACAGCTTAAGGCAAGAGCTCACACGGAATGACCGTTAATAACCGTTGTGTCCTGTCAAGATATGCTCCTTCCAAATGACGTAGATCCACAAAGTCCTCTCATTATCCGGCTCCTGTGCACAGCACGAGCATAATAATGAGTAACGACGCGCTGGACTGACGATGGCCGAAGGACGATGGAAGATGGATGGCATCGCCAAGTAAATTGCCAGTAATCAGGGCAGTTATCCATAATTACCGCATGCCTAGTGCCGGGAAGCTATTCCGTGAAGCACATTCTTGGATCGTACGTCGTAAAAAAGCCTTTGAACATATGTTTATTTATAGATACATAGAGTTGGAAGAATAGCGTTATATCAACAAGGCGATCTCTGTGGAATGGATATTAAGTTCCACCTGAGAATTCAATTTACACCTTATGTGTATCATGTGGGTTTTTACCCTCTATAAAATCTAAAATATACTGTGCCGCAAGTCTACTTGGCAAAATTTGGTAATATGCTGTAATACACATACTCGTACAGTCCTCGGCGGTAAGTAATACACATCGTTTGTAGAGCGTCGTCTCTGTCGCACAATGCGCTAACAGTCCGGTATCGTAGTCACGATGCGGTTAACCCATCGTGCGACAGAGACGACGCTCTACAAACGATGTGTATTACTTACCGCCGGGTACTTTACATATACGAGTATATCGAACTTAAATATTCATACTTCATAAATACAAGTATAACATTAATTCTATCAATTACTTGGATCATTACTTATTGCAACTTAAGTTTAATTGTCCCTTTATGTTCGTTTAAGATAAATTTTATGTAATTTTATCAATAATTTGAAGTATTCAAACTAATTAATATGTTTTAATAAAATAAGATTGAACAAGATGGAAGTGTTTGGCATGTGTCGTTTGCGGACAGGACACTGCGTGGTGGTTAGTCACCTGTACAGAATGGATATTGTGGAGAATCCCGGCTGCAAGTGTGGTCTAGATGATTAAACTACAGATCATATATTTTTTTGTTGTTCTTTGCGAGACATATTTGATTTACTACGAGACACATCTTTACCGCGTCCAATGAATGTTTCGTTTCTTCTTTTTTCGTGGAACTTTTCCACTTATCATATGGATCGATTGTTATTTTTTTTAAGCTTAATCAGTTGAACCTTGAAATTGCCTGGAATTATCCCTTTTTTTAAGCTTAATCAGTTGAAGCTTGAAATTGCCTGGAATTATCCCTTTTTTTAAGCTTAATCAGTTGAAGCTTGAAATTGCCTGGAATTATCCCTTTTTTTAAGCTTAATCAGTTGAAGCTTGAAATTGCCTGGAATTATCCCTTTTTTAAAGCTTAATCAGTTGAACCTTGAAATTGCCTGGAATTATCCCTTTTTTTAAGCTTAATCAGTTGAAGCTTGAAATTGCCTGGAATTATCCCTTTTTTAAGCTTAATCAGTTGAAGCTTGAAATTGCCTGGAATTATCCCTTTTTTTAAGCTTAATCAGTTGAAGCTTGAAATTGCCTGGAATTATCCCTTTTTTTAAGCTTAATCAGTTGAAGCTTGAAATTTCCTGGAATTATCCATTTTTTAAGCTTAATTAATTGAAGCTTGAAATTGCCTGGAATTATCCCTTTTTTAAGCTTAATCAGTTGAAGCTTGATATTGCCTGGAATTATCCATTTTTTTAAGCTTAATCAGTTGAAGCTTGAAATTGCCAGGAATTATCCATTTTTTAAGCTTAATCAGTTGAAGCTTGAAATTGCCTGGAATTATCCTTGTTTTTAAATTGGTTTTATTATATTGACACATATAATTACATAATGACTTGAATTTGGTGGACAAATCATCCTAGTTTGGGTGGATTGCCTATTAAAAAAAAATTTATTGATTTGGTTTTGTTGTACTTACTCCATTTTTCAATAAAATAATTTAACACTAGAATAAAATCACACTATTTTAAATTATTATCTTGTGTGCTACTGTTTTCATGTTATATAAAATACATTTTTATATCGTGAATAAATACAAAATATAGAGGCCAAGTCTGATTAAGGATTCATCGATAACCGTTGATGAGGTCATTGTTAGTATTATTAACTCGTGCAACCAACTGCAAATTACGTGCCTACCCTAGAGGTTCTATTAATGGGACACGAATTTAATTTAGTTTACGAGTTACGCTCTTCTTCACATTAAACAAGGAGCCGACTTCTGTGGTCTAGTTTACAGAGCGTTTAACTTCCAACCTGGGAGCTACGGGCTTGATTCCCGATTGAAGACCTCTGTAACCTAGTTTGTAAAACAACTTTCTTTTAATCCGAGGATTATGGGTTCGATGCTCGTTAGAACAAAATTTTATGAAAAGATATATCAGTCTGAATTTCACTTAAGGCCTATAAAACATCTTTCTGGCTGGTTGGAAACGATTTATATATCGTAATAAACCCCCAGATTGTACTGTGTACAACGAAAAAGTGTAATACTCGTACAATACAAGAAACTATAAAAGAATCTTATTCTGGTTAGTCACATAATGCATTTATCATATATATCATTATAATCACACCATTTTCCTGTCAGGGTTGGCAGAGAGGACAGAGCGCCAGACTTTTCTAACTCAATAGACACATCCCTCGCTTCTTCTACATCCATACACCTTCTCAAACAACTTCTACGCTTTCTCTGACTTTTTACATTTTCTTCTCTCAAAATATGATTTAGTATTAAGGAAGATCAAAATGAACAATCTGAGATGGTTTGGACATATAGAACGAATGAATGAAGAAAGACTAACAAAACCTCAATTTCAAATGTGGTAAGCGTGGTAGATGATGACCAAAGTAAGTATGGTTGATGAAGAATACATGGGGCAACATTGTATAACAAAATACAAAATCAAGTGATAAGGGATGAATGTGAACTTAAGGGTGTTGTGTTGAGTAAGATGAATAAGAGCACTTTGATATGGTTTGGGCATATGAAACGAATGAATGAAGAAATACTAAAAAAACAAATATACAGTGCGTGGAAGGCGTGGTAGAAGAAGACCAAGGAAACCATAGTTAAATGAAGTGAATGTTATGAAAGAAATAATGGAAAAGTTAGAAAAATCGTAAGAGTTGTTTGAGAAGATGTGTGGATGTAGAAGAAGTGAAACGTGTGTGTCGCGATAGGAATGTATGGTGCTCCCTCATCTCTTCCTACCCTGTCAGTATGTATGTATGTTATTCATAGGAAAGAAATAGGAATATGACACTGGAGAAAACTTATATCATATATGTGAACTTATACATTTCACATTGAAAAAGAACCTCCCAGAAAATATAAGGCCTATTTTTTTATTTGTGCAATCACCTTAGTTTATAGTTTGGTAGTCAATCAAAGGGTCAACATTTTTTAGTGTTGGAAGAAGGTCTCAATTCTTGAAGATATCGATGATGAATTAAAAAAAATATATGGACAGTAACTTTTGCAGTTCTTAAAACGTTTTAAATTCACTCTTGATCGATAATTCTGAAAGCACTTTTTATTACTCATTATACGAGGGAATACATTAAGGTTCTCGCAATTTAAGTGTGGAAGATAATATCAGTCATTAAAGCGGCCGCTCGGTCCCCTGGAGCTAAACACCAGAGGGAAGTGGCGCAGGACCAAGGGATATTATTGCATTATTTATAGATTTATTTGACACTTTATGGTACAGGGTACGATCGGGAAATAAGCTCATATTTAAAAAAAACCATGAACAGTTTTAGGCAATTATATTTTATTGTTTACAATAAGAAAGTATGCACGAAGAGTTGTATGTATGTGGCAGAAGTAAAATATGTATTCCAGAATTGACTACCTCCCTGACATATTCTAGTTTGTAAGATGCCTATCTTCTGACCCAGAGGTTGCGGGTTCGATTCCCGATGGAACCCAGATTTAAGAGAAAGGTTTTTAGTCTAATTTTCACTTTAAGCTTTATTAACATCTGGTTGGGGAAGATTGCCACATGGTAATAATGCCACAAAGTTGGAGCGCTCTTGAAGAGAGTTTGCTCTCTAAACGGCACTATATAAAATTGTCCTTGGAATTGAATGAAGTGGAGATGGGCTCTGCCTACCTAAATAGATTCATGACGAAATTTATTTTATTACAATTTTGTTATAACACATATGGTACAATCTGGTGGGTTTATTGACATTTGGGAAATATGTCAAAGGGATCTTAAGTGAAAACCAAACTGGAACGCTTTTTAAAAACATTGCGTGTCAACGGGAGTTGAAGCCGCAACACACAGGCTGGAAGACAGACGTCTTACCTATTAGGCCACGGACACTATGTAGACAATGTCGGGAGAGAGGTTATAATATTTTTAGATTTTCACAAGTAAACAACGGAAAGCAAAGTTGAGCCTATTCCGCAAATAATACGCTGGAACACAAGCGTCTTACCAACTTGACGGTGACCTTTGCTTAGTTGGATCGACGTTTCTCTTCCAACTCGGGAGTTCGATTCCCATTGGAGCCCAATTTTTTTATTCCACTCTGGTTAGATTCAAGGTATCTTTAACATATTTCTGGTTGGCTGGAGAAGATTGCCACATGCATATAAGCACGCCAGGTAGTATAGTATACAATAAAAGTATAATATAATGCAATATGAAAAACCAAATGTTTTCCATCCTCACCAATGACTGGTAAAAGGGAGGGGGCATGAGAAAGAAAAGTAGAATAGGTACATTATACCATCACGCCATTTCCCTGTTGGTGTAGGCAGAGAAGAAAGAGCGCTAGACTTTTCTATCTCGACATATGAGTCGTTAAGTATCAAAAACAGCAATCTGTCGATTTTTGCGTGAATTGAGTTAAAACCGAGGAAATGTTCCTATTGTAAAACTACACATTTTTAAAACAACAATAACCCTTATATTGCTGTTTTTTTATCATGTAAACATTTTAAAATGTATAGTTTTACAATAGGAACATTTCCTCGGTTTTAACTCAATTCACGCAAAATCCACAGATTGCTGTTTTTGATACTAAACGACTCATAATATTCTTAGACAAAATTACATCCATCCATAACTTATCTGACTTTCTACGTTTTATTCTTTTAAAATATCATTCACTTGATCCAACCACACTTTGCTTGGTCTTCCTCTCACATGCCTTCCACCCACATTTGTACTATGTATTTGTTGATTGTTTAGGTAATATTGAAATTATTTGAATAGGTCATTTCGAAAACGATGGCACGTCATTGAAGATTTAATAATTTTTAAATCGCTGTTTAATGTCATCATCATTCTATCGTATAGCTCATGACTAAGCATCGTGACTCCCATGATAGCCTCCGACGACCCCGCTCCATCCATCCCTGCGCTCTGCTCCCTCCATCCCTGCACTCCGCGGCTTGAAGGGCAGTTGTTAAGGGTAGTCCAGTTGCGTCTCTCACTTGGTCAGTCCAACGCATTGGGATTCTTTCTCTTGTGCATCGTCTTTCCACGCCTCCAGTAACCACAAATCTCTCCAAAATGTCTCCTTGGCTACAGGCAATGTGCCCAAAGTTTGAATAAAGGCAAAATATTATGTTATACAAGTGCACTTTTTGTTAATATTCGATATTTTATAGTAACATGCTAGTAATTATTTTAGATACAGTGATTTATTAAGGGAATTAATTCATAGTCGTGATGCTTCATTCCCTTTGTATAGTTAATTATATGGATTATCCATTGTGTAATAATAAGAATGCAGTGGTGAATTACAAAGAAACCTTTGTAGGTCTTCCATTATGTGATAGTAACACATTCGGCTTTAAGTGTAGTGTATATGTGTTGTGTTTATATAACATCATAAATTATGATGAGACCTCCCAAAAGGGGTTGTTCTTAAGCATTTCCTAAAGTATATACAAACATTTCGGAGTTAGAAGAAAACTAAGGAGCTGTTAATCTGATAGGTATAACGTAGATGAATTCGAGACATTGATATTATTTTTATAATTTTTGATGAACTTAATATAATTTAAAATCATTAATTGTATGGTGGTATCTACGAGTATGTATATATGTGTATGCTCATTTTTTAGTTAACCTTGAATGCTTTTTAAATTAACGTTATATTTAAAAATATATGTCTGTTCGAATATTAAGAAGTTTGTGATGAAAAAGTTGGACGTGATTTTGAAATTGGGAAAAAGTTGGACGTGACTTTGAAATTGGGGAAAAAGTTGGACGTGACTTTGAAATTGGGAAAAAAGTTGGACGTGACTTTGAAATTGGGAAAAAAATCTAATTATTATCACGACACTGATGAACTTGAAACTAAAAAATACCACTTACCATAAAAATAATATAAGTCATTAATTTTTTTTAGGAAGTACCAAACGAGAAAAGCTCGGTAACGACGATCATAAATTAGCGGCACAATTGTGAGTCGGGAGTGAACTGGGAAACAGTTAATGTTTTCATTACATGTTTCAAGTTGAGATTTGAGCGATAATTTGTTTTTTATTACAGTTGTCGTAAATAGCACTCGATGAGCTTTAGTACCCAGCAAAAAATATTCATCATTTACTCAACTATACTTCAGAAAGTCTAGGATGAACGGTGCGACGTTTGTCACAAAGGGATGGAGTAAAATCGTTTTTTTTTTACAAATCGAACAATTGTTTTTCTCTAATCGAACAATTGTTTTAATTCCTAATTTTCATTATACTGACTTTCTAATGTATTGTATGATTTGAATGTATCTTTAAATAGGACAAGATCCACAATGAATTAATACTAATTACGAACATTTAATTAAAATCGATTTTCGAAATCGAGTTTTAAAAATCCAATTATCGAATACCCCATCCCTAGCCAATGCAGACTAACGTAGTGACTTTTGACAAACGTCACCAAATATTATTTGATTTTAACAAACTGCCACATTTTTGCTAATTTGTGACAAGATGTATTAATTTGTCATTATTGTTAGTTTTATGTAATGTATTTACCTAAATAACTTGCTATTTATTAGAATCGAGGCTCATATTAAAGTTGATAAAATAATTCAAATTACTGAACATCGTTACAAGGTTGTATTGGTGCAAATTTGTGAGCTGTCATACGGTTCATCCTAGATTTTCCGAACTATAGTTCCATATCGACAAAAAATATTTTTAATGTACTAAGATTGCGCGGAAGTATTCAAATTTTCAAATATTCGTTGGCACCCTTGGTAATCAACACTTTTAGACCCGAACAAAATCAAGACAATCTTCCCAAGTGCCTGGCTTGTTTTTAAGTAATTCTAAATTTTTGTAAAGGGCTTACTAACATTGCTACATCTAATAAAATACTCGTAGTAGGATTATTATAATGAAACTCGGAACATTCGTTTAAAATACTTTAATAATTGAGTTGAGTGTGGCAACTCTGTTGAAATTATCTTTGCGGAGAGCAACATCACACTATTTACACCTTACCTTGTCTCACTTATCTTCTTGTGCTTAGCACACACCCTGCAAGTTTTGCAAGGTTTTATTTTATCAATACATATTAAGACACGTTTTTGGACAACCTGTTTAGGGATCTTGATAATTCCTTATTCTTTTTGGATACGAAGGTTCTAGTTTGGCTCCAGATTCATATGTCAAAATCTTTAAGAATCTGACATTTCACGACACACTGATGATGCAACGTCAAAATCTTCATCATAAACCAATACATGTGGTACATATTTTTCTTATCTAGGGTAGGGGTCGACAAACTACGGGCCGCAGGTCAAATAAGGTCAGCTGTCTCTTTTTGTGCTGCCCGCGACCTAACAAACAATATTTATATTTCAAATTCTTTAAAATTTCAACACAAGTACAGGAGACATTTCCATATTCCGAAATCTATTTGATTGTACAATTGAGGAGCTTCCACCTAACTTTAAATTGTAAGTGATTAATCTTCAAAGTGATCAAATGCTAAAAGGCAAATTCGAAAAGAAGAATCTAACAGAATTCTATAAATGTCTTCCAAGCGATGAATATGGTCAATTAAGATCATATGCTCGGGAATTTATATTTGTATATGGCAGCACTTTTGCATATGGCATCTGGCATTTGTATATGGCATCATTTATATTTGTATATGTATGGAGTATCTTGATGTACGGCTGCGAGACATGGTGCCTATCCGAAAGAGATAGACGAAGACTAGAGGCTTTTGAGATGTGGTCCTATAGAAGACTATTAGGAATTTCCTGGAGAGACCGCATCACAAATGAAGAGGTTCTCCAACGAATCGAAGGAGGAAGGCACCTGCTCAGGATCCTGTCCGAAAGGCGTGCAAGATGGATCGGTCATATAATACGACAAGAGGGCCTCTTGCATGCCATAATGGAGGGTATGACCGAGGGGACAAACTCTAGGGGACGCCCACGCCGAGAGTACCTGGAGGACCTGTTGGTGGACGTGCGCTGCTCAACATATACAGACTTAAAAAGAGCCGCACAGGACAGGGGGGAATGGAGGAGAAGAGTTCAAATTGCTGCAAACCAGTCTTAGGACTGCAACCACGGAACGGATGGCAGCACCTACCTGTGAGAAATACATTTTCAACGATGAAAAACGTAAAGTTTAATACAGGTCAGCATTGACTCAATTTGGTGAAATGTTATCTCAAAAAAATCAATTCCATTATTCTCATTAGAAGAGTCGTTTTTCAAACGATTGTAGGTTTTTTAGAAAACTCATTATTAAGTCTTAGCCCACAGAGCCTAAAATATGTACTATTTGACCCTTTGCAATTTTTTTTTGCCGACAGGTGATCTAGGGCATTATCCATGCTAGAAATCAGAAGACTATCGTTTAAAGACATTCAAAATTCGAACGGCATTCGATTTGCGCGGAAATCCTTAAAAAACTTCGTTAGATGGATTGAATTTTATGTGAAAAATTACATCATTGATCAGTGTTATTATCTATGGTCCGTTTTCTACCATCAACGATAACGTATGAACACGGACAAAGAAATGTCGCGTCTATGATAAAAAATAACTAGAAATTATATTTATAAGTTTTTAGATGTTACGAAATACTTTTAAAACATTTATTTACACACTGTATATTTTAAGCCTGCTCTGGAAACATCTTTGTGCGCATGGTGGTGCCCGTCCAGCGGGAATTAATGCAGACATAGTCGTTCAAAAATCGAACGCCATTTAATTTGCGCGGGAAATCGTAAAAAAAGGCGATTCGACTGTTGACTACAGAAAACGCAGAGTCGCATGCTTTTAATTGTTCTTTTTTGTAAAGTACTTCCTTAAACGGAGACATTAATAGCTTTAGTCTATTAGCAAAGGCTATTAACAATCTACAGAGCTACCGATTTATTTTATTATTCCATTCAACGACTTTTGGCCTTAAATAATTATAAGTCAGTACATTCAACGATAAGTAATGAAAATAAACATAAATTATAAACATCAAGCCGTCTCCCTGTCGGGACAGATAGAGAGGAAGGAGCACCTGACTTTTATATTTGAACATATATTTTTCACTTCTTCTAGATCTTTACAACTTCTCACACAACTCTTACGATTTCTCTGATATTTTGCCTTTTCTTCTTTCATAATATTCACTTGATCCAACCATACTTTCCTTGGTCTTCCTCTCATACGCCTTCCACTCACATTTGCACTGTATGTTTGTTTTGTTAGTCTTTCTTCATTCTTTCGTTCTACATGCCCAAACCAACTCAGAGTGCTCTTCTTCATCTTACTCAACACATCAGCCTTAAGTTCACATTCATCCCTTATCACTTGATTTTGAATTCTGTCATACATTGTTACCCCATGTATTTTTCTCAGTGCATACATTTTTACATCTTTTTACACATCCATGTTTCACTTCCATACATCAAAGTTAATACTAGAATACTTATCTGAAATATGATCTTAGCATATTTTGATACTGTCCGGTTTGAGTATGTATATATTTTGGTGCCCTAATGACCTTGTTTCCTATTGCTACACGGTATTCGATATCCCTCTTAACTGTTCCATCATCTGAGAAAATACTATCTAAAAAGCAGAATGCTTCAACATGCTCCAATCTTTCATTACTCACCCGTATATAGCTTTTCCTAAACATGAATTTATCACAGAATTTATTCAACTGAACTTATGGAGTTGTTGATTGGTATGATTTATCAAATTTAGTAGCATTTTCGAAACATTACTTTGAGGGGGAAAGCTCTTGTCCTAATGATAAATGTTTACGGATTATTGGGCAACCAATCAACCAAACATGGCGATTATTAAAAAAATTATCATGAAAATCCTCGAATATTTTTCACAGTTTGTATGAAATTACAGTAGAGTGCCGATTATCCCTCGTAATTGGGGGACACTCGAGCCCGGATAATTAAAAAACGCTATTAATCCAAATTAAGTTTTTGAGTTCAACATTTTAAGAGTTGAAATGCTAGATACATTTTACTAAGCAAAATAAGTACACAGACAAGCTTTCTCAATGTTTGATAGATACAACCGCTAAACAGCGGTATTATACCGCGGCAATAAAATCGGGAGCCTCAAATTCACATATTTTCATGTCAGTATGGTTTCAGAGAAACTCTGTCAACTTACTAGCATTAGTCAATGGGTATAATGTAAATCATAGATTATAAAACAATTTCAGTCCTTGCTTTGTAATTTTCAAAATGTGGATTTTTTTTCCAGATCAACATAAAAAAATTGTACTACAGAGCCACGGTTAATCCAACACATGGATAATTGAGCACCGGATAATCGGCGAAAGAGAAGATTATGTAGATTTAAAGACAATTTTTGAAGCATCAGTCATCAAATTTTAAATTGTAAAAAGCACAATTCCTGAGCATGCATTTGAATTTTAATCTTTTCATGTACTGTAAGAATGACAACCTCCGTGGCCTGTTTGTTTACATTTGATTTGAGAGGTTTCTGGCTCAATTCCTCGGAACCCAAAAAAAAAGGGTGCCTGCTCCTTCAACATCCATGGTCTAGTTGGTAGGACACCTGTATTTCGGCCCAGAGGTTTGATTTTCGTAGGAACAAATATTTTTTAAAAAGGATTAGTCTGGTTTTCACTTAAGGCCTCTTTAAGATCTTTCTGGTTGGTTGGAATAGTTACATGGCATTAAGCTCGATACTTTGTACCATATACAATGAAAGAGTAATACTTCAAAAGGTCTCAAACTAGTTTTTCACAGGTCTTTTAACATTTTCTTAGTAGGTCAAAAGAAATTATCATACAGCAATAAGCAGATAAGTTGTTAAGTATACAATGGTGAGAAGACAATACAGTATTGAAAAAAAAAGCAAAACCAAAGAAAATTCTGAATAAAAAAATAATTCTTTCCAACCGATTCAATGCCCCATGCTGATCGATTATTCTGCCTTCTCGTGGGACTTGCTGATTGATTAATTTTAACTGTCATATTTTGTTTTTATAACGATTATTTTAATTTTATTATATTGTAATAAGCAACTACTTCACTTTGACAAATATCAATAACTGTAAGTGACCCACTGAAAAGTCGCATGCAAAATGATAAATTTACCTGTAAGCAAAAATGGGAACTTTACGTTGAGGCTGCAAATTTTTCAATTCACTCTTGTATGTCATTGATAGGAAAAATAAACAAAAATTGATAATAAAAGTGTTTAATATATTTCAATGATGACTAGAATTTAGATCACAACAAATATAAATGTATTTCTAAAAATATTACACATAATATTGCACAAAGATATAGTTGTTCACATAAAATATTGCATTTCTTAAAAAATATGTACTGAACAGTGGGTATTTACTTAACAAATTGAGGAACTAGCTATTTGTGTAACCATCTTAAATGATTTTAAAAAAACATCTGTCTTTTCAATCATATATCGTCGTAAAAGTAAATCATATAGAAAAAATCCCTCATTGCGGCAAGCCCTGACAGCGAGTTAGATTCTACTTGAATATCCACTCTAGAGATATTCCTTTGTAGGACCCAATAGACGGCCGCCGTTATAGCCATCAGTTCCACTTAAAAAACCGAGCTGTAATCCTTCAGCTTCTTTGTGGCAATCTCCACTCCACGCCGATACACCACGAAGGCCGCACCGACCCTTCCATCCAGCAGACTGCTATAGTACACATCCTCTTGTGCCTTGTGTGTCTTTTCCACAGACATCTGCTGTTGGGTCCTTATTCCACCAGCAGCAAACACCACCAAACGCTTGGCAGCGCCGAAAGCAGAGCTTTGTTTTTGACATGGTACAGTTCAACGGCTTCCAAAACTCGAAGAGCCCAAGGAGGCAAACCGGATGTGACCATCGCCGAGTTCAACGACATACTGTGGTAACCACGGCAAATCCGGATGCACATGGACCTTTGCGCCTGACAGCTTCTTACGGATGGCCCTATGTTTGCATGATTCTCCCCAAACGTCCAAACAATTGAGAACAACGGGCTCAACAGCTTCCTTATAGAGCACCCGAAGAATCTCAGAAGAGTCCCAGGTAGGCTTAGCCACCCGCGTAACCGCTCCAGATCGACATGCCCAGTTTAAATTCCAGTCAATCAAGACACGGGTTGATTCATGTGGTAGGTAATAAACCTAGATTTATATAATTTGAGTGTCCACTTGATATTACTTGTTTTCATGTCTTTTTTTCCATATATTGTGTAAGCATATTATATACACTTGTCATGTAAAATAAATAAATCTATACAATACAGTCAGATACAGTATCATCATTTTATAATTACACTAAACAACAGAAGAAAAAGGAAGGTAACTAACTATAATATACATTAAAATACTGTCCACAAAACCAATTTCTGATATTACTTTCAATGTTTTTTGAAACATTCTTATGCAATACAATCTCAAACAACATATTTAGTTTCATACCCTACATAACTTCTAGCTGGTCCACAATACCTTCAAGTCCAATAAATAACTATATTAATAAAATTTCTAAAAACTGTTATATATTCAATTTCCTTAAACAGAAATATTAACCCTGAGAGCACTACGAGAAAAAAATATAATTGTCTATCTAGTGCTGAGATATATTTACGATTCGGATGTTCGTGATAAATATTTATTTTAAACAACAAAAAAACAAAAAAAAACTATTTTTACAACATAAATATATTTTAGAATTTGTATCCTTGTATTCTAAATGAATGATATTCATTTAGAATACAAGGGTAGAACAAATTTCTTCCACTGCTATAGCAGTGCGCCGATCTCTCAGGGTTAACATGAGAATTACAGAGCAATTGGTTTGAATCAAATCTAAATCGTTTAAATAAAATCAAATGCTTTATTATTTTTCAAAAAGACATGGTTAATTTTATTTTCATGTTAAAAATTAATACAGAAGACTCGACTATTTTGAGTCGCATTAACCGGGTTGCGAATTAATCAAGGCAGTAAAAAACAAATTTTTTGAACAACATTTAAAAAATGCTAAAATGTTTTTCATTCGACTACATAATATGTACCAGAAAATAAAACTGGCAAAATTGTGAAAACATCATCGATAAGGAATCCTGATCCATGATATGTTTGATTCAGTGTTCATTTTTTATGGAAGCACGCGGGCGCATCATGTCAAATTGTAAATTTAAAATACGCGTGCATTGCTGTTATTACTATTTATTAATTTTTATTTGTATGTACTCCTATTTTATATCAATTTTGTTGTTGTCTATTTTATATCCACAATTATGCAGTTTAGTGTCTATTTTATATCCTCAATCTCTATTTTTGTGTATTTTTTCTTGACTTTTTAATATACGAGTACTTACATAAAAAATGTGAAAAATTCATGTGTTTCATTCATCCTTTTGTTGTTTCTCCCAACGCGCTGTCAGAATTGGTTTTCTGTTGTACCCCAAAAGGGAACCCTCAGGAACCTGGAGCATGTTGTCTTCTTTGAATGGCAAAATTTTTTCTTCTTCCAGTGTGTCTAACTGCTGACCACTTCCAAAGGAGATATCATCTAAAAAAATACATAACGAATAAAATTCACATATTGAAAATCTATAATCTCAAAAGTTTTTTAGTGACCGACACCAGACTAAGGACACAAAATTAGTAATATAGTTCATGAAGAATAATATTTACCTATCTGTTGTTCCACATCCGCAGATTAAAAATATTTTAAAAATAAAAAATTCCATATAACAAAACTTTTGCAGCGCACTAAGTAAATAATTTCCAGTGCAACAATCACTATGCTGAATACATGCGAATAAAGTGGTTTACTATTTAGTTAAGTATATGATAGTTTCATCTACTCATATAATGAACACGTATAGATTATTTTTTCTTGTCATTCCCTAAACATTACAGTATAATAACTATTTATATAACCCTTCCATTATATGAGATATTATAAGTAACCAGCGTAACTTATCTGTAAATACTACACTATTTTATTTACGGACATCTGAGTATTTTGATATCTCCGGAGGGTCCTGAAAAAAACCCCTTGCAGATACCGAGGAACAACTGCATATTTTTTTTCAAAATAATAAATATGTTCTGAGTCATAGGCATCATTATATGGTCAATGCTTTTCTTAACATGTTGACCATAGAATTAGAATGAAAATCCTTTCAAATCCTCATCATACCAAATTTGTCAGATGAATAACATTGGAAATAGCCTAAATTCTATTGTTCATTGTACATTCAACTCCAACTATGAGTATGTAGCTAGGCATTATTTACTGTCAATAATATAAAAACAGGTCAGTTTAATCTTTCCACCACCCATGCTCATATGGGAGACAAATTGCAATCTGCAAACAATGTTACCTGGCTGAAATTGTAATTTTTTTGTTTAAGCATTTCAATAAATAAATTAAAAAGATATATTTAAAAAAATTACCGGACCTTGGTCCTTTAAATCCTCTGCATTCTCATCATTTTTGGAATATTTACTAGAAAATCTGTCAAACAAAAGGCGGATATATTTTATTAATCTTCTCCCGTCAAAGTCTTGAATACTCTCTCCTTGAGTAAAAGGCACCAATTTATCACGGTCTTTATCGGTTTTAGAGAATTTCCCTTGCAGCAAATAGACAACATTTTGAGCAACAGTTTCTTCCCAATCCTAAAATAAAATAACATAAAATATAACAATATGTACACTTTAAGCTTTTTTAAATTTAAATGGTATATATCATACATGGTGGCCCATTAGTCTTCACGTTCAAAGATCGATAATTTTTTAGTTTGATTCTTTTTGTTAAATTAAATCGTACTTTATTTTACAATTCAAAGTCAATTATTATTCCAGTACAACATAAATATCAACATAGCTAGGAAGACTTTGCGTAATCGTGTAAGGAACACCACAATCCGAGAGGTCTGTGAGGTCCAAGATGTGGTCAGATGGAGACGACAGCGTCGACGATACTGGTACCAACATGTACAGAGAATGAATTCCACAAGAATTCCATACATAGCTCTGCATGGGATACCGGATGGATGGCGTCCACTAGGGAGACCCCCGAAACGATGGAGATAGCTGGAGCTCAGCATCATAGGAGGACAATCCTGCAGTAACAGACTCTTGAGTCTATAGAATGTTTAAGAAGAAGAAGAAATTGTCCAGCAAGATCAGGAGATTAATTTCACATTTTCGACTTTAATAATACAGATGATGTTCAGGTCAGCTTGGAATGTCTCTAGCAACACTGCACTGAATCTTAAGAAGTGCTTTGCACCTCTTTCCATATAAAATTCAGTTGGTGCAAGAATTAAAACCACAAGATCCACAACAATGCCGTAAATAAGAACTTTGGAGTGCAACTTACGGGCCAACCTCTATTAAAAACCCACACATTGTTTCGCGATAAAATGGTATAACTTAAAAAAAATCAAATAATGAGTTTAGAAACTTACACTAATGAAAAAAATTACAGGCGACAAATACACAATAATGGTTTTATTCCACAAAATCACACTTTTAAAGAATTTATATTACACAAAATAAAAAGGAGATATATGTGTATGGATATGAGTGAAGCAAAGCTATCATATTTTAAAAGTAAAAAGACTGAACAGGACTTTGTAATTTGTTTTATCAAACACTGTTTATTCCATTTTTGTAACGGTATAACCCTACCGATTTCAAGGCTTTCACATCATCATCAGAGGGCAATGACTCAACTTTAACTTGTGACATTTTTCTAAAAGAGAAAAATCATATTGGATATATATATTTGAATAAATGATGTTTAAAAATGCTTTTTAAATTGATATGTCACTCTGCAAATTTTAATAAAAATTTAAAATTTTCTAATTAATCCTATTGAATTTTACCTGCTGATCATGATGCAGAATATCTGGAGTTAGAGCACATTTAATCAAGTCCAGGTCTTCAATACTGGGCTCCATCAATTGAAGCAATATTAAAATTAATTTGATACAACCACTTAATTCAATACCACATCTAAAATCAAAGAAATATTTCAATGCAAAAAATGTCACTCAAAAAGAGATGCCAATACAAGAATCTTATTTGATCTATGATCCGCATAACTTCCCTTTGTTGACATTTGTAAACAGATATATTGCAACAGCTCTTATTAATATATACACTTTATCCAAAATCCGCCTAGTTAAGTTTCTGGTAATCTCCATAGCACTCTACAGAGTGGAAACATGGACATTGAGAAAGAAAGAAAGAAACATGATAGAAGCCTTGAAGATGTGGTGTTGGAGGCGGATGCTTACGTATCCCGTGGAATGCAACGTGCACCAATGTCTCTATCATCCAAGAATTGGAAATTACTGAAAGACTCTCGGCAACTGCAGAAAAAGAATGCTAACGTAACGTACTTTGGGAAATACGTTGCTAGAATATGAAAGTCTGGAGAAGCTGGTCATCATGGAGACAGTTGAGGTATGGCGAGCAAAATGAAGGTGTCTCATGAGATCGACAGATCAAATAAAGGAGTTAACAGGATCCTCTTTAAACGCTGCAATCACATGGCCCAGGACTGGGAGAAATAGAGACAGTGGTGCACCAAGTTCGAGACGTAGCAGAGAAACATGATGTTCAGCATTGAGCACGTAATGAAGAAGAACTAAAAAACAGACATCATTTCATACAAAAATTATTTTAACAACAAATTATGAATTTTGCAAACAAATTTATCAACGAGAACTTCCGAACATAATTGAAAATCCCATAATAATTAAATGAATACATGCAGAAAATAAAGTATTATATTACTAAATTCCTCTCACATTTGCACTATATACCTGTTTTAATCTTTGTTCATTAATTTGTCCCACATGCCCAAACCTGCAACCCTCAGATTGGAAAATAGACCCGAGTATTCTTCTTCATCTTACATAACACATCGGCCTTAAGTTCTCATTCATTCCTTATCACTTGATTCTATATTTTGTCAAACATTGTCACTCCATGTATTCTGCTCAATACACGTACATGGTATATTTCTACAGCATTTATTCGGCTCCTCTCAGTCATTTTCCACGTCCACGTTTCACTCTCATACATCAAAGCTGAATCACCATTACAAAATGATTAAAACCCATTTTAATTATTTTAAAATAACATAATAATGGAAATATCACAAATCGGAGAAGCTATGTTAATCAAAAAATAAAATAGTAAAACTCACTCTAATAACTTTATCCTGAAATTCTGAATGTCATCTGAAGTCATAGAAATCTTTTTGTGTGTATCTTGAAGAAGAAAATAAACACCCTCGCAAGATGTCGGAGGCTTCTCGCGGTATTTAATCATCAGACGTTTTTGAACTAATATAAATTGTAATGACAGGGTATCTAATGATTTCTGTAAGTAAAAACACTTATTGTAAAAAATATATAAATTTGTATTCTACTAATTATAGTACCCGGTGGCAAGTAAAACACATTGGGCTTAAGAAAGAGACTGTCGCTTTGTAGAGCGTCGTCTCTGTCGCACGATGTGCTAACAGTCTGTGCGACAGAGACGACACTCTACAAAGCGACAGTCTCTTAAGCCCGAAATTGTATTACTTACCGCCGGGTACTATACATTAATCCCCGTAACATGTGTTTCTTCTATCTTGTTCTCTTTAGTCAGAATGATCTCAGTTTGTTACTAGAACAATACTTAGATCAGACTGCTGTTATATTTCATTAGAAGTGTGTGTGCTATTGACCCTAAGGATTTTTTAAAGAGATGTGAAGCATTTTGTATTAAGGAATAATTTATTACTTGTTTTATTTTTGCTTATAACTTATATAATTTTATTTGTATTTTAAACAAACCGGAATAATTTAATCTGAAGAGAACCTCGAGCTAGGAGGTAAAAACACGTGTTGTGTGAATTAACAAATGTAAAAAATATTAATAATGTATTAGAGGAATGACAAAATAATTTATTAATAAATATACCATAATTATCTTAGTTATTTATTACATAAAAAAGGCATATTAACCTCATGGTTGTTCATGTGCAAGAATAAGCAAAAGTGCATTTTGTAACACAAATTATAACCTCAGCTTCGAGCAATTTCTTCCGCAGATGCGAGTGTCTTTCAACAGTTTGTACAAAATATTGCGTCAAATCATTAGATAGCGATCCGTACAATTTAAGACTGATAGACTTCTTTGCTTCCTCAGTGAAGGGAGGGGCTTTCTTTTTGAAATACTCTCTTAGTCTATTCATAAGTTGGAAGAGGACAGTGCCCATCAAAGCGAGGCCGTCACTCTGCAGCCTGTAGCGTTGTGAGGACTTGGCTGTTATTATTGTGACTGGATGATCGGAAAGGTTCAACGATTCGAAAGCTATTGCTCCACTTGAACCTCCAACTTCGGAGAAAATTGATGAATCAAAATCTGAAATAATATAATATACAATATTAAAAACGAAATTTATTACTAAACAACCTTTTATCACAGGTATTCACACAATTCTACCTGTTTTCAACAACAAACAATTCAGATGTAACAAGCAAAACGTACTGAACTTCATACCAAAAATAGTTTTCTTTCCTTTTGAACATTCCTCTTTTCCTCTCCAGTATCCCTTCTTTTTTCTTTGATTGATGGTATCTCATTTTTATTATTGTTACTCGTATTTATACTGTTCATAAGTTTTGTACAAATTAATAATCATTTTTGCCACATGTAACTTCTTTTATTTACTTTTAACTGCTTGGTTGGAAAAGTTTTACGAAATATTTCTTTATTCAGGATGAATGATGTGTGGAAAAGATTTGTGTGGGCTCGTGAGCGTGGGTTTCTTCTTGTTGTTTTAAATTTTGTTGTTTTTGCGTTTCTGTATGTTTTTTATTTTATTCTTATGATTGTGTCCGGTATATTGTGGGATGAATATTTTTGGTCTTTCTGGAGTGATGATGTGTGAGGAGTTTAATTTCGCATGATGTTTCCAGTTATAATTGAGTGTCACTGTTTGTCAGGTTGATGAGGACGTGCAACGGGGTTTTGTTTTTGTGTAATAAAAAATCGGAAAGAAGTATCGATTTATTTTTTCATGCTAAATATCCTCAGTGAGATACAGGCAAAAGCCTAGTTTACTGGGGATACGACAAATGAAAGGCAACAAACCCAGTTCCATTAAAATTGTATGTCCAAATTAAATTACCTGTTGTTTTTTCACAAATTATGTATATTTCTTGTCATGTGTAATAATAAATAAATAAATCTTAAATGAACCATTTCTTGTCCTAATAAAACCCTTACATTTTTAACTTTGATTCCATTCATACCACCCTTATCTTTGATTCCATTCATACCACCGTATGATTTTTTCTTATATATTTTTTAATATTTCCCTCCGCGTTCATACTCAACTTTTTGCCTTCATCATCTCTAAATTTCTTCTTCTTATCCTCAACCAATCTTTCTTTTAATCTCTATATTCTCTCTTTTTTCCTTTCATTGATTTATGACTATTTCCATGCAAATTTAAGTGGAAAGCATGGTAAAGGAACATATCAAGAAAAGTATGGTTGGGTCAAGTGAATATTTTGAAAGAAAAAAATTTAAAAAGTCAGAAATCATGAGGTGTATTATTGCACAGTACAAGAGGCAAAAGATGTGTATCACAATAGGAAAGTTTGGCACTCTGTCCGCTCAGCGTACCCTCACAGGGAAACAGTGTGATGGAATGTATGCATGTATAGTTGAAAAAGATTAAACAATGAAGTGTTAAAGAAATAAATAAAATAACTCGTACCTTTAAATAGTTCCATCAAATCTATTGGAGATTTGTCAGTTGAAATAGTAACTTTATATTTTGCTTCTTTTAATGGACGAATTGGAAGAATCAAAAATTTTAGTGGTAAATATATTTGTTTTCTAAGGATGCGTACATTTCCTAATGAATTTGTATACAAAACTACCACAAACAAGTCATTTTTCGACAGTGGAAATTTATCACATAAGAAAACATCAGTTTTTACATTTATTTCATCAGTTATAAAATAAATTGTTTCATTTGGATTTGAACATTTTAATGGAGATGATGCTATAAATGTAACTTGGATTAACTGAATGTCATCTTTGTTGAGTGGTCGAATAGATACTCCGATTGAACACTTAAGAAATCTGAACGCAGCTTCGCTTTGTTGATCTTCGTCCAAAACAATATTGTGAGGATGGTCATTCAATTCTAAATTAGGATTGATCACTATACTGAAAGGGATTTCCCTTTCAGCAGCTTTGTTGATTAAATTTATTTCTGAAAAAAAAAAAAAAGCATTGTACATTCTATCCCCGCAGAATAATACCGACGTCATTGCTGGACCTCCAAGTCGAGGATCCCCTTGCCGTTCCGACATCAATTCAGTTGGAAAGCAAAGCAGTGCCAAAAAGTTATCATTTTTTATTATATTTCTTTTTTCTTTTACAATGAGTGAGCTATTACACACCAGCATACTCACTGGCCACACTGTTGTACTGGATATGATGGTACAATAAAGTAAGAAACGGAGCACACAAGCATGTTTTCTTTTACTCTTTTGAAACAATAGATATGACCTAAGTCATGGGTATCCTTATACCCTCGAATACTAGGCAAAAAAAATACCTGCGCGATTCGAGGGGAATAGTTCATTACGGGGTTCGAACCGGTGACCTTCCGCACGAAAGTCCAGAGCGTTACTGCACAGCCATGCAAATTATAACCTCAGCTCCATAATGTAAAATTTAGAATAAATTGAAAAGTGTAATTCAAAATTCTTTAAGTTTATTGTAATTTGTTTTATCAAACACTGTTTATTCCACTTTATGTAACGGTATAACCCTACCGGTTTCACGATTTTGACCTCATCATCAAGGGAGCACAAAAAAAGACTGAATTCTGTTCAAACTTGTACCGACATACACGCTTCTAAGGGTAAAAATTCGGGTTGGGGATTGCGAGTTAAGGGAGGCAGGAGACAACTTCAGTGAGCAGTGGCGAGATCTTGAGAATATGTGTTTGCCAGATGTTCATCCCGATGCACTGACTTGGATATTTATAGGGTCTCTTAGTCTGTCCAATTTATTTCCGTTACTACTGATATTCTAACTTATGAATAATAAATGTGAAATGTGAAAAAAAACAGCTTGTAGTTTGAAATTTGCAATTCATGTTTCTTTTCAATTTCAACTCATTCCATTGGCGTGGCGAGGTCTTTTGCACCCGGGGACAAGACACAAAATCTTCACTTCCTTAGATTAAATGTAAACTAAGTATTGTACGGAAATAAGGTGGAAATCCAACAATCCGAGGCCAAACCTGTACATGTATTTCAATATTTTTTTTTGCATACATCATTTGCATTCATAAAAAAAATCACATATCATACATATATTGTATGCATATAAAACAATTTACTATGAATGTGCTCAATTATAAAATATACTAAGAACAATAACTATTTAGTTCAGAAGCTAAACATCTGTACTAGTTTCATCATTTACATATTACTAATACTAAGCATCTGTACTAGTTTCATCATTTACATATTACTAATACTAAGCATCTGTACTAGTTTCGTCATTTACATATTACTAATACTAAGCATCTGTACTAGTTTCATAATTTACATATTACTAATACTAAGCATCTGTACTAGTTTCATCATTTACATATTACTAATACTAAGCATCTGTACTAGTTTCATCATTTCAAATTTCAAACAGTTTTTCATACATATTCAGCTATTTTTAAGACTAAGAAATCATTTCTTATTTTATTCCACATTTTACGCAAGACTCACATTTCCACGACATTTATCTTGTTTTTGTCGCCCTTTTGCCACATCATTATAAAAAGTCAGCTTTGCTTCTCTAGAAATACTGCGGTCAGCAAAGATATTTTATAACCCACCATTCACTCTATTGCCAACTGCTATTCTTTTTTCCATATCACATTTCAAATAACAATCCAATGTGAATATGCTACCACGACATGATCATGGGACGGAAGTCCTCAACTTGCTCTAATATTTCATTCTTAATCTTTATTTCACATATTGTTTTAGACTTTCAATTTTTAACCAGACTGAAAACTCTTTTTAAAAATTTTAACTAATAGGAATCGAACCCGCAATCCCCAGATTGAAAAACAAATGTCTTACCAATGAGGCCATAGAAGTTGTTTATACACTAAAATAATGAATGAATTTCATGCATTACTTAATTAACAATAACAACGATGAAGCAAAAAATGTATATATATCGTGGTAGAAATATGTGGTGATCTGTCCTTTTTAGCCACCTTGATAAAGAAACAGAAAGATGGTTTTTACGTACTAAATAATAAAGTATTTATTTGAAAACCAACCTCCGAGATCATATTGATTATTGATGACACTTTGAATACTTTCAAGTTCCTCTTGAGCTTTGTCAAAATCAATATCCGCTTCGACTAATGGCGGTGCTGTAAAAAGCTCTGGTTCAGTTCCCAAATAAAAACATTTGACTTCTCCATAATCTGTCACAGTCACTATTGAGCCAGGCAAGTAAGAGAAAAATCCTCTGGCAATGGCGAGAGGCAGGAATGTCAACTGGCAAGACCAGAGCAAAGTGGTTTGCTCATAAATAAGAATTGTCGATGTTTCTGTAACCACCATCGTCATCAGTCGGGAATTCGGATCTGAAAATTTGTTAAGAATTGCAAATTTTAAATGTTTTACATTCAGTCATATTATTTTTCATATTCCGTCATATATATGAATGGTTTGTAAAAGCGTATTTTTTGTAAATTTTTATTGAATTGTAATTTATAACATTCTACATTATCTGATATTTTCAGTATCGGAAGGATGTAGAGTACTAACACATTGATCAATAAGTCCCGGGACTAACCAACAGATGGCGCCTCTTATAACAAATCCATACCATTCTCAGTTAGTACCAACCTTTAGAAGTTACGTGTCAAACTTTCATGACATTCCGACATTGTGTCATTGAGTTACAGTAGTTTTAACGACGCTACTTTTGCTATTTTCAAAACAATGGAAAAAACCGAATTTCGTGTGTTGATAAAACATTGCTTTTTAATGGGAAAAAATACCGTTCAAACTCAGCGATGGCTTGAAAAGTGTTATCCGGGCTCTGCTCCGTCGAAAACAACCATTTGTCGGTGGTATGCTGATTTCAAACGTGGTCGTACGGACACAAATGATGCTGAACGCTCTGGTCATCCAAATGAGGCTGTTACACCAGAAAACATTAAAAAAACCCTCAAAATTGTGATGGAAAATCGCAAAGTAAAGTTGCATGAGATAGCTGACATCCTGAAGTTATCATTTGGTAGTGTTTACACTATTTTGCATGAACATTTGGTCATGAAAAAGCTTTTTTCGAAATGGGTGCCGCGTTTGCTCACAATGGAACAGAAACAGAAACGCATCGATGATTCAGAGTGCTGTTTGGCACTGTTTACGCGAAATAAACAGGAGTTTTTGGGTCGGTATGTGATAATGGATGAAACTTGGATCCACCACTATACTCTGAAATTAAATCGGCAGTCAGCTGAGTGGAGAGCAGCCGGTGAAAATCGTCCGAAGCTACCAAAAACTCAACAGTCGACCGGTAAGGTTATAGCCTCCGTATTTTGGGATGCGCATGATATAATATTCATCGATCACCTTGAAAAGTTAAAAACCATCAATAGCAAATATTACATAGCGTTATTGGAGCGTTTGAAGGCAAAAATTACAAAAAAACGGCCCCATATGAAGAAGAAAAAAGTTCTTTTTCATCAGGACAATGCACAGTGTCACAAGTCGATGGTAATGATGGCCAAATTGCCTGAGTTGAACTTCGAATTGCTTCCGCACCCACCGTATTCTCCAGATGTGACCCCCAGCGACTATTGGCTGTTCGCAGACCTCAAAAAGATGCTCCAGGGAAAGAGATTTGGCTCTAATGAAGAAGTGATTGCCGAAACTAACGCCTATTTTGAAACCAAAAATAAATCATTCTACACGGCTGGCATAGAAAAGTTAGGAAAGTGTTGGAATGAATGTATCGCTCTTGAAGAAGACTATGTTGATAAATAAAGAAGAATTTTGGCAAACAAATGTTGTTTTAGTAGTTAGTCCCGTGACTTATTGATCGATGTGTTAAATTGTAGACCAACTTGGATAAAGGCTTTTTATGGCATCCTTATATGTTGCTGATGGAACATATTGGGTGATAATGATAATAACTTCTGTTTAGTGTATTGTATTATACTTTTGATGTACACAATGCAACCTAGCGAGTTTATTACCATGTAGGAATATCTTCCCACCAACCAGAAAAATATTAAAGAAACCTTAAGTTCTTTAACTCTAAAGCAAGCTCTAAAACATTGGTACCATAACATTTACTTTACAATAACAATAAAGGAAAAAAATAGTTTTAAACATACCATAATACCAGCCAACCAGATAGGCCAGTGAACAAACTATTTCAAATTCAAATCTCTTCATGAATTTTAAAGTACCATTGTCACTCAAACAATACAAAGATCTATCTCCTAGCATAACTAAGCTGCAATTGTGATTGCTAGTCTGAAAAAAAGAATAATGATTCAGAGAATGAAAAATTTTACAATTCACATTATTCAAATAAATAAAGGAGACATGAAATGAAAGAAATTCAATTATTTTCAATAGTATTATTGTAAAGTATTTGTTTTAAGTTTATTTGAAATATTCACATATTTTTTACAACAAAATAGTTTATATCAGTCGTCTCAGTGCCTATTATACCAGGAGTAGAGAAACTTGACTGCTATTTATGACCTATAATCAGTCACTTGACAGAGGAACCTTCTCTTCAAGGCCAACAAATTCCGAAATGAGAAACCTTCACCATTTAAGGAACAGTAAAATGTTTGCACTTTTCGGAATGCCCTCAAAAAACAACTTTAGAGTGATTTAAAAATTGATGATTTCGTGTACATGCTTCACTCTTACTTTTCTGCTCCTGTATGTCAATTATCTCATACTTAATTTCTCTGATTTTTCTAAGTTTCGAGTTTTAATTATTTTTATATACACTGGCAGTGAAGACGTTTTTTATATTTTTAACAATGTTTGTACATATTTATTGTGTTTATAATTTTATCAATGTCTTATCATTTGATTGTAATAAACTTTATATCAGTCCATTCCACCAGAGCAGCTTTTCCGATAGGAACAGTTGAGTATATTCATTATTATATAAACATCCTGGTTTAAATATCTAACTTTCAGACTATATGCTGCCTTTTTGAAAATTCAAAAACACACTAACTTTAAGGTGATATTTTACTATGACAGAGTGTTATACATATTTTTAAGTGAAAACCAGACTGGATGCCTTTTTTGAGTATTATTGAAAACCAAAGCCAAAACATTCAGATGGATATAAATACTCTACCAACTAAAATATCTAGATAAATATTCACCTGGACTTTATGAATATTCTTGATATGCTCTCCTAAGTTATATATCCAATCTGCCATAACCTTTTTTGAATTTCCAGATCTCCCATCCCCTGATTCAGATGTTTGTGATAGATTATGATAGCTAAAATATAAATAAATTATCTATCATATTGTGATATAATTTATTAACTGATGTATGTCCTCAAATTTTAGTAAATTAAACTCAATTATTTAACATCAAAAATTATTATGGGAAATTATTATAGAAAAATAAAGATGTGTAATAATGCAACACAAAACATTTGTATCGAGAAAGAAATTAAAAACAAAATGCAAAACTTAAACAAATTATTTTGTTTAAATATAGGTATATTACCACTAACCAGAGACAGAGGACTTTAAAATTAACCTAGGGGCTTTCCTTAACCAACTTCATTATATTTATCATTCATTATATATCATAACAATCGAGATATCTAGCAAATATCACTTTCAGACATCATTCCATCTGAATTTATTTAGTGGCTTTTATGAGCTGCCTTTTATAATTTTGAAAACAAAGTGCTCTGTAATTATTCTGGAACACTATTTTATTAAGAAACAGTGCTCGTTTATTTATTATTGTTAGCATATTAAATTGGGCCAAATTTAAAGCAGAATCATATTAACAAGAGATAATTTCAAATGCGTTATTAACCCTTTAAGTGCCGGAAGTTATTAGTATGGCCGTACCCAGCAGGCCGGGATTTTTTCAACAAAAATAAAAACTAAAAAAATTATATTTTTTGTATACAGATATAAAGGAGAGCGTGTTAACGCGTTCATTTTGTATGGCCGGCCTGGCGAGCACTGAATTGGAGAGCGCGTCAAAGCGCTCGTGGCAGTGAACCGATTAATAAAAACATACCTGAAAGATTCAATCATCCAGTTGGATGTACAAGTTATGAATGAATCAGTACACTGACTGAATATTACAGGAGCCGGCAACATGACATCAGGCAGATAGCAACTAAATGTAGCGACATCCTGCTCAAAGAACATCAGCAGGCCATCCAATGATTGAACACAAGCAAAGTCCTTGTCCTTAACACCACCAAAAGGTCCTATGGTCAAACTGTAGGCTGTTTTAGATAACACATGATGATACTGTTCAGAAAGAATATTCTGATTTCCTAAAAAAAAATTAGATATCATATTTAACTGTTTATTTATGCAAGAACCCAATTAAAAGTAATTAAAAAAAAAAAACAATATTTCAAAATTTTGCTCCTCCTAATTAAGGATTAAATATGAAATTCTGAGTAAAGGAAAAAGTACTTTTCTGTAATGTCTTTTAAAAATATGAAAGGAAATAACATTTATGAAAAATTTCTTACCAAATTCTGCTTGACCTTCTCTTGTTAGTAAAGAATATACAGATAACTTTTTTGGGTGTAAAACAGCTATATGCTCCAATTCAGAACCACTGGAAAAATCAATGTTTTTTTTAATTTTCATTCATAAATTTATACACAGTTCAAAAATAATAAATAAGTATTCAACATTACAAAACTAAATGACAATAACTGGTGACATATGATCATAGTAAATGGACAGCAAATCTCACTAAGTGCACATCATAAATGGTAGCAATTTGATTTACGTTATATATTGGAGGGCAACTGTTAATATAACAAAATAAAAAATGCACCGAGATGTGAGGACCCCTATTTTTTACTTGAAAAAAATCAGGCACTTGCTAGTAAACCAGAAGGAAAAATCAGGTACTTGCTAGTAAAACATAAGGAAAAATCAGGTACTTGCTAGTAAAACATAAGGAAAAATCAGGTACTTGCTAGTAAAACATAAGGAAAAATCAGATACTTGCTAGTAAAACAGAAGGAAAAATCAAGTACTTGCTAGTAAAACAAAAGGAAAAATCAATTACTGCTGTGACTTTAAATTCAATTTATATTCTACTAGATTATGCCAGTAAAAATTCAATAGGATTTTTTAAGTAGTCAACATACTCTATCTTGGATATAAAAACTATGCAATGCTAATATTGTTTCTAAATCAGATATATTCCCTCCTTATACTTATTTAAGAAAAACTTAAAAAAGCCTTATTTTGTAATATTCCTCATCCTAAACTCCTACATAATTTCAATCTCCATCCCTATAAAATTTGTATTTTCTTTTCATTTTTGTTATTTAACTGTTACACAAATATTAAATTTAATTCATTCCACTTTAGACACAGTTATGGATACTAATAATAATCTATTGTGAAACAAAAGTTGGTCGAGTGGAAGGAATTGCTTCAAAGCAATAAATCTGATATACACGTATTCACATGAAAATTTCGCACAAATAAATATATTTGATGACTGAATACTTGATCCCCAAAACAATGTGATCATCCATATACAAATTATAACCAAAAACTAACGTGAGTTGACAGCATCTTAAAAGCAAAGATAGCTTGACCAAACCGGTGATAACAGGTCAATATGAAACTAATGAGTGACTACTTAGAAATACCTAGCATGAAAGCACTTCAGGACAGAAACAAAAAAGGGATTTATGTATTAATTGGTGTTACATACACTGCTTTTACTCTGCTCATGACAGATGTATGCCTGTCGGTCACGTGTAACAAATCAGATTAATAACATTATTTAAGATTAATTCGAGATGGAAGGAATATTTTGAAGAACTGTACAAGAGTGGTGATAGTAGTAGAAACAATGGTGAGTCTAGTACAGCTAAAATAATTTAATATTTGGAAAATATTACCATATTATAGGATTGATAATGCCATATTATTATCAAACATAGCTATTTTTACATCGATTACACTTGTCATGTCATTCATCTATGTACCATTTAGTACAAATATTGTGTACTATGATGAGGAATCCCCATAGATATTATTTCCAAAAAACCTACATTTAAGTATTTACACCACATGATTGAGCATGACATATGGTTAGCAATATATGTACTATAAGTTGGACCCAGAGTC
This sequence comes from Odontocerum albicorne, assembly GCA_949825065.1. Taxonomy (NCBI): domain Eukaryota; kingdom Metazoa; phylum Arthropoda; class Insecta; order Trichoptera; family Odontoceridae; genus Odontocerum; species Odontocerum albicorne. The sequence continues at coordinate 47,283,208 of OX463840.1, read as the reverse complement.
AAAGTCAAACATTTAAAATTTCTGGAGTCAGAGCTGTAGTCGGACTCCACAGCACTGGTATTAAGACGTATGTCTTCCAATCCGGTGACGCGAGTTCGATTCTTGTTGGAACCTAATTTATTTTAAAAAGATTTCCAGTCTGGCGTTCACTTACACTGAAAATGATTGACCACAACAGTATTTTTTTACCAACTTTGATGTATAAGATGAAACGTGGACGTGAAAAAAGATTGAAAGGACTATAGAAATGTGTGCACTGAGAATAATACGTTGGGTGACAATACGAATATATCAAAGGTTACGCCAAAATCTTTGAATTCAGAAACTCTGTTTAATGCTACTCCCTGTATAGTATACTGATGGTGAGTTGGTGAAAACGATAGACTATATGATACACAGACATATTTTTTTATATTGAACAGGTGATTTTGCTCAGTCCAGTCATTCAGTGTAACACTCAGTTGTATCTGATTGATCTACAGATTCAATTCATATTTTAAAGTTAACTGAATTGGGTAATATTTGTTTAGAAAATTGATAAGAAAAGTGTGACAAAATTATTTTTTTAAAAGTATTCTTGTAACGAGTTTTACAATTATTTGTTGATGAATAAAACTATCCCTAAACATATTGAAGGATCACAAAATATAATCAACCGGATTCATATTTTTTTTGTACTATTATATGCAAATAAGTATCAATAAAAAAATATTCATTTCTTTGGTTTATTTATGTTAACACTACAACAGGTTATGAGGTCCAATTAAAGCAGTGAAAAACATCACAGAAACACCCGCACTTGAGAAAATTACATAGATGTAGTGTGACCTCACCGGGAATCGAACCCGAAACCCCCGGGATAAGAACAGTTCCGTACATATTGAACTAGAAGAATCACCGACTTTGAAATATGTCATCTTATTTTTCATTGTCAAATATCCTTTATTACTGTCAAAATCAGACTCACAATACTAATTTTCCTGTATCTATATGTAAGACTGGTTCAGTCATCATATTCTCTAAAACAACATGTGTAGGTTGATACGATCCATGCGGTTTGTAAATTTGGACAAGGCCGCTCAAATTGCCCATTATAATATTGTCACCAGCGCCTTCAATACCTAACTGACTTAATTTTATACAATTGTGATTAAATAATTCCACATCACTTTCTGTGATAACTGTGCCACTTGACCACCACTCTTTTGCTTTGAATAATGACATTTCTTATGTTTTTCGTTTAATATTTATTGAAAAAAATACTCTGGAAACCGTTGACCAATGTTTTTTTTCAGGTTTGTTTACAGCAAATGTCATGAAATATCAAGTTAAATAGACAAGTTGTTGTACCATAAATAATACGGATATTTTGAACTTTTTTTGCACATTGTTTTATGGGATAGGATTGGAATGTCGATTGATATGATATTATAGGTTTGACTTTGTAAAATTTTACTTTAATTGGTTTTTACATTGAATTTTACTTTATTTCAATTAAATCCCCTAAAATATACGAAAATAGTTCATTAATGTTTACTTATGAGTATTTACTTATAAATTTTAAATATGATTTTATGTTATATATATGATTGTATAGTAACAGTTGTTGCTAGACCTCAAAGTCGAGGATCCCCTTGTCATTTCAACATCAAGCCAGTTGGAAAGCAAAGTTGTGCCGTGGAGTTTATTTATGAGTGAGCCATTGTGTATTGGATCTGATGGCACACTGAAGTAAGACGATCGAAGCACACCGGAGTGCTTTTGAGTTTTCCCCCTTTTTTGCGTACAATTTTTGCGTGAAATGGTAGAAATTATTAACAATATGCCTTTGGGTCGACCATGAACTGAACGTGGCATGCCTGCGGTTGAGTAGGGCGTGTAGTTTTTTTGAGTCAGATTTTTAGATTATGACTACAGTCAGTTAATTTAACTTTAACTACTTTTTATATCACGAAATAAACAAACCGTATGCATATAAAATTTTTGAAAATATGCGTGTAAATTACTTTGTAATACACTTTTATTGCAAACGGTATAACCTGGTAGACATATTGCCATATAGCAATCTCCTCCAACTAACCAGAAATATATTAAAGAGACCTTAAGTGTAAACCAGACTTGAATATTTTTTTAAAATCTGAGTTCCTACTGGAATTTAACCGCACCCCCTGGGTTAGAAAATAGACATCTTACCAACTAGGTCATGGAGATTTGAATACTAAAATACTCGAAAAAATATACATTTATGAGCTAATATAAATTGTAAGATAAATTATTTGTATGTTACTTGATATATACTAAATAATTTATTTAAAAAAAAAATTATCAACAATAAATTTAAATGTTATATCAAATCTCAAATGTCTGAAACGACAAAATGAATCCTGAAACATTTCATGTGGAATCCAGTTGTCTATGGATGTATTTTGACATTTTTGTCGTATTCCACCAAAAACAATATTTCACGTCGGGAAGTGAGGTTATATTAAATTGGTGAAATTATAGTGATTGCATTTGTCAGGATTTTCGGTGAAAGAGTCTTCTATCTTTCGTTAGTAATCTTCTATCTTTCGAAAAAATGGCTCAACCTAACATTTCAACCGATACAACAGAAGCAGACCAAATTAAATCGGTTCGTATCATTGATAACTCTTTAAATTACCATCTTCATATTATCACATATCACTATATAATAATTATTTATTTATTTCCAGTTCAAGGAATTCGTCGTGTCCTACAACAAACTTTCGGAACTATGCTTCGTAGACTGTGTTCATGACTTTACTTCGAGAATAGTGAAGAAATCAGAGGTACAATATATTTTTTTTAAATTGTAACCATCATGTTTTTTTCTGTTTCCATCTTATATATTCTTATGTTTGTGTTTATATTGTTTTGGAATATTTTTTTCCTGTCATCCAGCAAATATTAGTGTGTTGGTACCCACCTTGACGTATGGAAGTAAAACTTAGGCCTGGCAGAAGGATAAAAGTAGGCTGTGAACATGCGTGCACATAGAAAAAAATATGACTTTTCAATGTATGAAAGAAGCCGAAATTAATACATCAATAATCTTGTAAGTAAAATAAAAGGAGCTTTAAGAAAAAAAAATAAGAACAAAAGAATGTATGTTGCTCCCTTCAAAATTGTAATTTTTCTTTTTGGTAACAACATTAACAATAGTAAAAGAACAACTTCCATAACATTGTATAGCAAACCCTCCTCATGGGCACTTTACATTAATGTAAGACAAAGATTCCCAAAGTGGTATATATGGACCCCCAAGGGTCGATTTAGACTTGCAGGGGGTCTATGTCAGTGAGAAAAGAAAATGGGGGTGCACGAGATGTAAATGGAGGTCCACGTGAGCGGATCCCATTTAAGCCAATCATCATCAATATTTAGGTGTTCCGTAAATGTCTTATTACACCTAACACAGATTGTGTGTTCATAATACTTATATTAGACATAGAAAATACTTATATAAAAAAATTAAATGCAAATCACTGAACGTGGAGATTTAAGACTATACCTCACTAATTTGAAGACAAATAGAAACTTCCTTAGAAAATGAGCACTAAATTTCCTTTCTAATTCTTCTATACCTTTATTCTTACTCATGCCGTCAAAATAGATGATAAGAGAGCCATAACAGTGACAAACCAGTGAGGATTCATTAAAAAAAACTGGGCTTTTTTATATCTTCTAATATATAATAGTAACACATTTGAATTATGAATGTAGAAATAATCTTCCTGTTTATGATCCAATATGTCAATTTGCTAATTTATAATAAAATTACAGAGCACGTATCAAATAAATAATGGAACATATAAGAAATGAAAAATATGTTTGCCCTGTTTGGAATCATGCAGCGTTTATGCCCATCTTAAGATTTCATAAGCTAAGTTCACTAAAATATTTCACTTTATATGCTACACCTAAATCAGTTAAAAAATCAAAGTTTAAGTACAATATTTCATAGTAAAAGTTAAAACACTGAGAAATTTTAACATAAAATATTTCTGAAGTGAAGTTTGTGGGTATAGGTGGGATATGTATAATTCCAAACAGTCAAATTGTTCTTCATTAGCTTATAGCATTTTTATTACATTTCTAGTTTAAATAATTTAAGAATATCTGAATATTGTTTGAACACTAATTTTTCTTTTCCAGGATTCATGCGCCCTTAACTGTATGGAGAAATTTTTGAAAATGAACCAAAGAATATCCCAAAGATTCCAAGAGTTCCAGTTGATGTCTAATGAAAATGCTTTAGCAATGGCTCAAAAATGAGATTAAGCCTTATTCTAAAAATTAGTATAATTAAAACCTACATCATAGAAATTCAAGTAATAAATGTCTTCTTCTAACAGATTATAAATAAATATATCATTTTCTGAATGAAACCAATTTTCATCCATTTCTTTTAATAAACAGTAAAAATAAAATCTATTCCTAATGATGAAAGTTTATTTTCATATGAGATAATCAATTTATATTCACATTAATGCTTCTATTTATATATAATTATAAGCATAATTTGAATTGGTTGTTTAATCTAAAAAAATAGCCAAAAAAACTTTCTTTTAAATGATTCACTTATTATTTTTTGATTGGCTAAAAAATCAATTAATTTGGTAAACTTATCATTATTTTGCAAATACATATTTTTGTGCTAAAACAAAACATGAGTAGTACATCATTAAGAATCTTCTATTAAAAATATTGTATTGTATATTTTTAAGTGTTATTCAATAAAATTTTGAATAGTTGCTTATTTTTTTCATTTCTTTACCTTACGCAATGTAAATTTTGATTACAAATCATTTTATTGATTTATTATTATGGCTTAGGAAGAGCAGAAATCTTTACTTTGAATAATGAAAATAATTACTCAAAAAATAAAATATTTGAAATGAATTCACAATACGTTAGATTAGATAGATTCGGAACACATTGGTTTCGAGTGTAATTGGAAACATAACTTCAAGGTAGGACAATAAGGATACTCTTAAAGAAGAGAAGAATCTCTCCAACCTTCTCATTACTGCCCATATTGAAATTACAGAATATTCACAGAAAGATAAAATAAATACTGTAGACACAAGTGACATATTACAATTGTAAACCAGTGCAAAAATTATAGCAGTAAAAATCCACTAATTAGAACAACAATAATTCAGAAGTAAAATGGGAGGGAAAAATTATACAGGAGGTATGAGTGGAATCAAAGATAAGAATGGAAGCGTTTTGTCAGAAGAAAGAAAGGTTCATTTGGAATGGAAGGAATATTTTGAAGAACTGTACGAGAGTAGTGACACTAGTAGAAATAATGGTGAGTCTGGTATAACTGAAAATAGTGAGCATTTGTAAAATCTGAATGAGATCAGTCTACAAGAAGTACAAACAGCCGTAAAAGACATAAAAAAGGGAAAGCATCAGGTTGCGATGAAGTGAGGGCAGAACTGATAGTATATGATACTCAACAGTTTGAAGAGCAGTTGTTATGGGTAGTCCTATTGCGGCTCTCACTTGGTCAGACCAACGCATTGGAACTTTTCCTCTTGTGTATCATCCTTCCGTGCTTCCAGTAACCACAAGCTTCTCCAAACTGTCTCCTTGGTCACAAGTGATGTGCCCAAAGAATCAGAGAACTCATTGAAGGCATATTGTCGATAATCTGTCGGTGATGTTTTGATCAAGTCAATGATATATTAAAAGAAGTAAAGTATGTGACAAAAAATACATGTTAAAAAATTAGACTTGATCTATATTACATTGAATAAAAAATGAGAAAAGTATATTTAAGCTGCGTAAATTACAAACAAAAGTATTTACCTTTTTTGACAGTTGCAATAAATATAATAACTTTGTGCTCTCCTTTATTCATATAAATAACGTAATATAAACAAAACATTTGCCTCTGGAGTTGAGTAACCCTGCATCAACATGTATGAAGCTTTTAATTCTGCAAAGCAACTTGCATCTCGTTCTACTAATGAGGCCATGTGTTTTCTATATCTCAATATCTATCCATATAATTCCCACAAAATTCTCAAAGATTATCAAATAATTTTAAAACAATGACTGTAATTTATTATTACTACTGCTTTTTGTATCTTCATGTTAGTTTAAGATAAAGTTTTGTATTATTTGTCAATAATTTTAAGTACTTTATAACCTGTCACATGTTCATTTGTATATAAAGACACTGTTATGTCGTTAATTAAATAAATAAAGTTCAAGTAATAATTTAAATTCGCTGCCAATCGATCTGTGCCATGGCCCTATAAGTATTATAAAGGCATGCCAATAGATCGATAAATTGGGTTATAAAGATTAAAGGTACTGTAATAAAGATACAATACTAAAAGAAAACTTAAAAGTTATTAAAAATATTTGATAAATCTTGATAAATAGAATTGCGTAAGGTTGGAAGGATTTTAATAATTCAAACAAATTTCCTTTAATAAATATTTTTTATTTCAGAACTTGCACAGCATACAATATTAATTTATAAAATATGTACATAATATATATCACATACACTTCATTGATATACTCGACAATTTAATTTGTCAAGGCAATCAGATATTTAAATATTCTGCTTTTATTTTGAGCTAATGATAAAAATTTTACATCATAAAAAATTATAATCAGAATTTTATTTTAAACTGAATTTTCCATGTTAGTAAATATCATTTGCTTCTCGGGTGCAAATATATATATTTTTTTAATAACAAGTGTCAAAGAAATCTTAATTTTGTGTACTTTATTTTTAACTTCGAATCAAATCCCAAACTCATATGAAAATCATTTAAAACATTTACAAAAAACAAAGTATGTGTGAATGAAAAATCAGGATTGAAATTTTATCCAGTTATTAAAGGTGAAATAAAATAAAAAAGGGAGAAAACACAGTTTTAATGTTCTACTTACATGTTGGTGAATTCTAAGTACATCAAATTTTACAGAATAAACAATCAAAGATCATTTAAAAAATCTTTTAAAATTCAATATATCTATTTATTTATCTTTTGTGCCACAATTTACAATACGTAACGAACATTAAGAAATATAAACCAATCGCCATTTTTTACATTTGGAATCTTTGACTGCTTAACTCAACATGACTCCTGTTTTAAAGCAGTCAAGTAATTCTCAATAATATAGTTTAACCCTTTACACCCAATGACACCAAAGATGTACATTTTGAATTTTCCAATAATTTCGCAGGTTATAGTGGCGACACGCTATAATTGGCTTGACGCTAACTTTCGCAGCAGATGGTGGTCTATCATACATGTCTTCATATTTTTATTCTTGACCTAGATTTTTAAAGTTTTCGCTGCCAAGTATTTTGATATTTCTTTGAAAAAAATATTACAAAGCTATTTTTTTATCAACATTGCTTAGGGTGACTGGTAACACCAATAAAAATTAACTTCGAATGCAAAGGGTTAATTATATTTTTTCATCAAACAATAATCATTTTCATGATAGAAGAGGATGAATGAGGTCTTCTGATTTACATAAATAACATCAAGCTGTTTTACTGTTGGGGTAGGCAGAGAGGACAGTTACAATTCTTGAACAACCAGTATAAATAAGAGCAGTATAAATACAAGCCAGCATTGTGTATAAATATATCTTGTGATTTAGTTGCCTTTATTTCTTTTTTTTTAAATTAATTCAACACTTGTTTATTCAAACTGTCATCATTAAATGTTTTTTTATGATTACCTTCTAAATAAATTATATTTTTACTGTTAAATATATATATTTTTTAGCTGTTGTAAAATGCTAAAACCATAAATTTAAAAGAGAGCTTATTAAAACAATTTTTTTTCTATTGTATATTTTACATCATTATTGTAAACAAGTAGTTGCTCTAAGAAAATTAAGTGCCAGAAAGAGATTCAAGTGATACTATCAAGTTCTGAAAGCAGTCCAAGCAAGTTGTGATAGATTTTAAATACTCTGAATTTTAAAGGGCTCTAAAATATAAACAACTAAAATGTATAAGAAACGTATTAATGAAAAAAATATAACCCCTAATTCAAATTGAGTAAATATCCAATAAAGAAACAAATGACAGTAAAACATTTTTTTTCATTACAAAGCAAAGTTAGATACGTTTAAACCCTTTTAAAATGTTTTTCAAGCAACTGGCCAATTAAAATTTCTTAGGATAGATTTACGATACACAGACTTCAGGACAGTGATGTAACCTTTTAAATTGTTTTCATTCATTACTTAAAATGTTATTTTTCAACATATTCCGATTGGGGTATGTTGAAGATCGTGGCCTGAAGACATTATTTTTAAGCCCCGTAAATCGAGCATTCGAATCAAGAACTACTAGAGTAGACATGAGACTTGCAGCTCAGTGTATATTTTAACAATACTATCACAAGTGAAGAAGCAACAACTTGCACACATATTGTGTGTACAACTATTGTTAGCAGATGAACTCTCAAACTAGACCAATTTCTTTATATTTGGGTACTATTCTAAACTGAATCTAAAACCTCCGGGCGGAAGACAAGCATCTTACCAGAGTTTTCCCCTTTTAAATGTGAAAACATCTTAAGCAGGTATTTGAAAATAATATCCTACATTATGCAATAAAAATAAGTGTGGAAGAATCAACAGAGTAAAGCAGGGGTTTACTGTAGTCTTGAAAAAACATTAAATTTGAATGATCCTTCCCTAAATTTATAAATTTTGAATATGTCATTAAATGAAAACAAAATGCATAAATAAGAGAACTATATGTGTTTAAATCTCATTTTTTGTATTACGTAAGTACTTGCGATATCTAAATTTTCCAATTGTTAATAATCTTATTCATATTCACCAAATTAATTATTAAAAATTTAGTTTACATTTTTAAGGTAAATATTATGTTAAAAAAATCTCAATCGAGCTCAATATACCAATATGATTATGTTTATACATGTAATTGTCAATACTTTAAAATTTACTGTTAATCAAAAACTAGATAATAATAATAAAGAGGTTTAAGATAATGTCAGAATAAACTATTAGACGTTAATAATAATAAAAAAGGACAATTTAAATAGTGCCGTTTAGATAGCAGAATGTACTCGAGGGCACTCTTACTTTAGATAGCAGAATGTACTCGAGGGCACTCTTACTTTAGATAGCAGAATGTACTCGAGGGCACTCTTACTTTAGATAGCAGAATGTACTCGAGGGCACTCTTACTTTAGATAGCAGAATGTACTCGAGGGCACTCTTACTTTAGATAGCAGAATGTACTCGAGGGCACTCTTACTTTAGATAGCACAATGTACTCGAGGGCACTCTAACTTTGGAATCAAACCCACTATTATTATAGACTTTTTAAACATATATACATACATAGATACCATCACGCCATTTCCCTGTCCGGGTAGGCAAAAAAGATCGAGTGCCAGACTTTCCTATCACAATGTACATTCTTAGCCTCCTCAACATCCATACTTACAATTTCACTGATTTTCTATGTTTCATTCTTTCAAAATATTATTCACATGATTTATACATTCCTTGGTATTCTCCTTACACACCTTTCACTCAAATTTGCACTATATACTTGTACGAGTATTGTAAGTCTTTCTTCTTTCATTTGTTCCACATGCCCAAACCATCTCATCGTGTTCTTCATCTTACTCAACACATCAACCTTATTCATCTCATATCACTTCATTCCATATTCTGTTATACATTATCATCCCATGTATTCTCCTCCATGCACGCATTTCTACTCTTTCGGCTCCTATCAATCATTTTCCACATCCACGTTTCACTTCCATACATCAAAGATGACATCAAAACACTATTATGGACTGATATCTTAGAAGATATTGATACTGTCCGATTCGAGTATATATGTCTTAGTACTCCATTGACCTTGTTTCCTAACACTACATGCCATTCAATATCCTTCTTAACTCTTCCATCATCTGAGAAAATACTACAAAAATAGTAGAATTCCTTAACTTGCTCCAATCTTTCAGTTTTAACCCATATATCGTATTTACTTTTACTCTCATACTTTTCTATCACCATTACCTTAGATATTGCAACATTTATTTTCAGATCTTTCTCTTTGCATCTCTCACACAATTTGCTAATCAAACTGCAATTCATCTTTACTCTCCACCAACACTACCATTTCATCTTCATATGTTCCCATTCGACATTCGTATGTCACCCAAAAAAAACATGTAACAGAAAAATTACACTACTTTTTCCTATCAATTTTAAAATTATATGATTAAATAAACAGAAATTGTGTTAAGTATGGTAACCTAATATTTTGTAACATTCAAATTGAGATGCTCATTAGCATTTTGATTATTTTGCTATAATAAAATCCCGTTATTTCGAAATTCAAGACCTAAAAAAAATCAAACTACACGTACCCCATTAATACGATTCGTGAATATATCGCAAAATACGTGAAACCATGTGTAAATTTTGTAATTTTTTTACATATTTTCGTATATTCCACAAAAACATGTTGAAAATGCATCAGGCACAGCATTGATGGTACTGCAGCATAGGTATTGTATTGTATTACACTTTCGTAGTATACAGTAAACCTGGCAGGCTTATTGCCATATGGAAATCTCTTCCAACCAACCAGAAAGATTTCAAAGTGGCCTTTGGTGAAACCAGACTGGAATCCTTTTTAAAAAAATTGGGTTCCAGCGGGACTTAACCCGCAAGCTCCGGGTTGTTAGACGGGCGTCTTACCAACTAGACCACGGAAGTCGTCACCAACAAGGCCAAGGTATGATACGTGGGCACAAACAAAAAGTTGAGTACTTTGTAAATTACCTGCAGCTTTATTATTCAGCATTTTTTAATCATTTGTATTAAAAAAAATATTTATAGCTTGGGTTATTTATGTATTAGGGGTTTTGCAACTATTTCAAATTACGAAGTATAAAATATGCGAAGTTAGAAATAATGTGAAATATTATATAAAAAAAATAAAGTGAAAAATGTTTAGAAATACACTAAGTGAGAGTAATTAGCACAAACTGGAGAATTTTTCAGATTAATCTATTTGACAATTACCATAAGCAGAATGTGTCGATAAACTAGGAAACCGTTCTATAGTTAGGTCACTTTGAGCAAGTAGTGTACATACATACATTGAATTCCCCATTTTCTAAAGGCATACGGTAATGGGGACTGAAATATGTAAAGGACGTTCCACACGAGGGGCTCAGGCACACGGTGGGTTGGCAGGTACATTGACATACATAAAGGATGCTGCACACGGACAAAAAACATATAATTAATTTTTTATAACCTTGTCCTTCAAAAATTTTTATTTACGTGATGTTAAAATGTATTGGTTTATAGTGTGAGGACCTGTAAATTATTTCGAATTATGAATGAATGGGATTAATCATGTATGAAATTAATAATTTGGATCTTGAAATGTTTGAAAAACTTCCAACTATGTCAAATTTAGAATTAACAGGGTTTAATGTGTCAATAATGCGTTAAATTGTGATTGATAATAGAATATTAAAAAAATTCAAGTTTGAATCTCTGTAAAAACTATTCAATTAGTGGTTTGTAAAAATTACGTAAGTCGAAAATCGTTATTTTTTAGTTTTTATATAGAGTTGAAGCTAAAAATTTTTAACTTATAGAGAGCATTTTTGTATTCTGTTTAAGTAGTTTGATTGAGGACAAATTTTTCTCACTTTTCTAGAGAAGTGTTATTTATTTTTTGCCGAGAAAAACACGATTCTTTTAGTATTTCAAATTCTCCCAATGCCTGATTTATCGAAATGCAATTATCCGTATTATGTTATAAGGATAATACCATTGAAAATTATTTTTTTCTTCTTTTCTCAATTAATTAACGTGTTCCTCCCGGGAAGCACAAACGCCTGTGATCTGATCTGTAGCATTCCTTTGTGTATTTTACGTAATGTTTAGTTTATCTCCTTTATTTAATGAGTCTCCTTAAAAGTAATGACTATTATTTATTATCAGAAAATTACTTGAATGTCATGTTTACTTGGTGATGTAATCAAATATCAGTGGTTCTAAACAAAATACGCGTTTAAACTTAGAAATTAAAAAACGCCGAAATTGTGCCGCGCACAGGATTCGTGGAATTTGATTTTTAACGCGGTGTACAGGTTAATATACTTTAAAATAGAATTAATCAAAATAAATTATATAAATCACAAGAATCCAATTGTCATCAAGTATTACATACATTGATTATTTTTTTTAAATATGTTTTCTTATAAATTAACAATAAACTTATGTTTTATCAATAGATTATTATCATACGTTTCTGGAAGAACGAAAATATTTCAAGTTAGAACATTATTTTTTTAGTAAGAAAAAATAATCTGAAAATATATTAAATAAATTATAATATTAATATTTGTATATGTTCTGAAGAACATAATTTATAGAACAAAGTATTTTCTGTTACATTCAGATCTTACAAAAGGAATTGACAAACATTTTAAATACTAAAAATAAATCAAAAATGTATATTCGAATATATATATTATACATAACAGCTAAATGTTGAAATCTAACACTGTGATACATACTCTCTGCAGGAAAAAATACAAAAGTTCTTTGATATTTATATCACTAATAATTTTGTTTTAAAAAATTTGCAATTTAGTTGGATAATCTCAAGCAGGCCCAACAAAAATTACTACTTAACTGCAAGTACAATCAATAATCTCTTAAAATAAACAGATAAAAGTAAAGCGCCAACTTATACACAATTTTTTAAAACCTACACAATATTTCAATATTAATTATATCAATTTTAATTGCACATAAAAATGAAAATGTGAGTCAATGTAAGAAAGTAAAGATAAAAGAAAAGTAAATAGTGAGGAAGGCAAAGAAAGATGTTCATTATAAACTAAAGAGTAGTATAGATCGTTCAGCCTAAAGAGTCATTTTGCAATAGTGTAACAGTGCGTCTACAAAAACTTGTCACTTTAATTTTTTAATGAAGTGAAAATGAAATTTTATATTCAAACATTGAAATGAACACACGCGTTTTGTAAATTAAAAATACTGTCAGCTTGAATTGTAATAATCATAAAAATAAGATGAAAGTAAGTTTATTTCACATATTAATTGTTTAGGCATGGCAGATTCTAGCAAACATTAAATAAAAATAATGGAATTTTTCAAGATTAAAAGTAAATATAAGTACAAGTATTATAAAGTAAAAATGTTTGTCAGCTTTAATAAGATGCACATAAAAATAAAATGAATGTTAGATTATTTCACACATTAATGTATCATAATTACAATGTCAAATAATAAAGTTTTAAAATAATAGTGGATGGAGTAATACTAAATTCTAGGAAACTTTAAGTTATAACAAAGTACATTCTAAGCTTTCGAAAATTTTTGAATTATACATTACATTAGACAAAAATTGCACGAATAGATTGCAGCACCTTTTCGACCGATCCCTAATATTATTAATCATTACCAAAATTTAAAATAATCTCCTTTGCTTGGCCCGAAAGCGGTTTTCCCTTTCCTAATTTCGACATGGTAGTGTTTTTCTAATCACCGAGTATTTTAATAATACAAACGTGCGCTCTGCGCGAACCAATCGTGTGGCATTCTAAAACCAATACCACTACACAAGTTGTGTAATACAGAGAGTGTTACTCACACTATTGCGAAATGACTCTTTAGGCTAAACGATCTATACCAAAATGAATTTGGTATATCCTGTTCATGTTTAGTACGTATTATTTTACAAATTATATTAATTTTATAAATGAAAGAATTAAATTCTATACACGATGACTCAAATTTAACATAGATTAATTAAATTATAAGTAATTATTTGTCTTAAAAAAACATAGCAGACATCAAAAGTGGATGCTCTTTTAATTTAAATCCTCGTAAATAAAAAGGTACCTGTCATATGAAATATAAAGTATCAATTAAATATTGGATGTTTCTATATATTTTTATTAAATCTAATTTTGTTTTCATTTCTGTTGCCTAAACATATTTAGTCTTTTTTTAATTTAAAAGAAATAAATTACCATTAATTATTTGAATGATTTTTATTTCAAGTTCCCTAATGAAATCAGATTCAACCAATTTTTGAAAATAAAATCATAAACCATTTTGTTTAATTAGACCTTTTTTAATTTTGATTAACACTGAAAAAAATTTTACTTGTCAGAATTTAAGATAGCTGAGAAGTTTCAAACTTGTAATTGAACTGCGAAAAAATGAAAAAAAACATCACAAATAAGTCCATATAGGATGTAAATAATAGAAAGAATAAATAAGCAATAGAAAATCAGCAAAACATTCTGATATTTCTGAAAGTAAGAAAATGTACTTGGAAGTTGCATGTAAGAAAATATATTTGAAAGCTGCAACTAAATTTTATTCTAAATTAATGAAGATTTTACTCTGATGGTTTAGAAATTTCAGTCTAATATAACGAATTGAGCAAATAATTTTCATTATAAGGTTGTATTCCCACTTGACGCTTGATCCCAGGAGAGTTCCAACGAGAAGGCAGCGCTTGATATAATTTTTTTAAACAGTGTGTCAAATTAGATTATTTTATAGTCTGCCTAGAACTTTTTTTATCATTGTATAAGTGATAAACTAGCCTAATTATTTCCTCCCATTTATATACATATTTGAATTATTCAAAAGCTCAATATCAAGTATTGAGATTAAAATATTAAAATTTACCATAAAGAAGTCGCCAATAAAAAAATCATGGAATGCTTTAAATTTAAATAATATTTTGAATAACCAAAATTCATTTATCTTTAATTTAGTCGAAAAATAATTGTTTGACAAATAACTTAAACAAAAATTTGGGTCAGTAAAATATATTTAAATTTTTGCAAATAAATCAGAAATATGAAAGAATTTAAGAGAATGTCATAGAGTTTAGATTTAGGTATATTCACTAATAGATTCAATCAACAACAAAAAAACTTTGGCAAATTATGGAATAAAATTTTTATCACATTCAGTCCAATAAAATGATTTCATTAAGTGGACTGAAAAAATAATACATCTCCATTAAGAAACAATATTAATCATATTGTTTTCAAAATAATATAACACTGTTTAACAATAATTAAGTGAGATTATGGAGTTCATTTGATGGAGTTAGACTGGGGTCTAATGCCACTCGAAGGAAGGGGTAACGTATAATTGTTGAAAATTGGCTCGGAATTTCCATTGGAGAGCTGCATGCATTCTTCGAGTGTCTTTATAAAAGTGTCGCACGTTGCATTTAGTAAGCTGGCAGTATCATCCAATTTCTATAAAAAAAAACAAATTAATTAGAATCATTATAAATATTAGGTAAAGCGGAAAGAAATGACAATTTTTTTTGATGCGACAAAAAATTGATTTAAACAAAAACTATACAATATAATTCCGTTAAATAATTACCGTTGTTACCGATGATCTTCCTCCACAGAATAGGCAGTTTTTTAATACCTTATTCGTAAAATTCTGGCGGTTTTACGGTAAAATATGACTCCAAGTGATTTCGGAGTTGTTCGACACTCGCAGATTTTTTATCTCGAAGCGAATGTTCCATCGACTTAAAAAGATGGTAATCCAAAGGTGCAATATCAGGTGAATATGGTGGATGCTGCAGAACTTCTAAATCTAGCTCTCTTATTTTGTCCTGCGTAATCCTTGCTGCGTGTGGTTTTGCATTATCATGTTGTAGAATTCTTCTCTGATTCTTTACTAAAACTGATCATTTTTTAAGCAGTTCTGCCTTTAATCTTTCGAATTGGGAACAATACACATCTGCTGTAACAGTCTGACCAGGTTTTAGTAATTCATAATGAATAACTTCCAAAATATCCCACCAAACACAAAGGAAAACGTTTTTCAGAGTCAATGTCGGCTGAGGGGTAGACAGGTGTACCTGATTTGTCGAAAACCATTGTTTTTTGTTTTTTTTTTCTGCTCGGATTGGTGTGAAGGACCCACTTCTCATACCCAGTAACAATTTTTCTAAGAAACGGATCAGTTTCATATCTGGAGAGTGAAGATGAACAGATTGTTATTCGTTGTTCCATGGCCGTTGGAGAAAGTTCGTGCGGCTTCCAAATTCCTTGTCTATTTTGTTTTCCGAGCCTTTTCAAATAGTTCTTCACTATTGATCATGGACAACCGATATCTTGTGACAATTCCTTGATAGTTTTACGCGGATCGGACCTCACTAATGAGTTTAAAGTGTCATCATCGATTTTAAGAGGTCTTCCTATTTTTGGTTTGTCCTTCGATTCCCTTTCACAACTTTCAATTTTTTGAAACCATCTTTGGCACTTCCGAGGATTCAAGATGTCTCTATAAATATCGCAGATGGTCTGGGTAGCTTATTTTGACTTCAATCCTTTATCGAATAAAAACAGCATAAAATACCGCAAATGTGTCTCTTCAATCTCTGGCTTTTGTAGTTTTGTACTTTAGACCAAAACCAAAAATAAATATCAAAACAGAAAGGATATTAATAGAGCTTCAAAACGATACCAACCACGACGTATTAACCCAACGGTAACTGGTGGCAAACTGGTTTCAACGTGACGCCTCATGAAAATTGTCATTTCTTTTCGCTTTACCTAATAGTAATAGACTTGCAATATAAGGTGGGACGCAAAGTTTGGGCAATTTGAATAGCACATGGAAAAAAATAAGAAATCACTGTATATACAAGTACAAGTCTAAGGGGTCTACTTTGAAAGAGACAAGGAAAAAGTTTATTTTTTCTTTGCAAAACTAGCCGAATAATCTGTCATATTTACGCCAATGAAAATTATGTGAAGTATCCATTTGTATTCTTTGCTCTTTTTCACCAGCCTAGTGCCCTCCCTACTGCCTCCTTGTCTTCCAACACCCCCTTACTACCACCTTACCTTCCAGCACCATCCTTGAAGTTTCTATACTTTGGGAATCATTACTTTAGTCCTACCATTATTATTAAGACATAAGTAATTTTTTTACATGAATTTTAATATTTTTTATATAAAATCTGTCAACGATTCAAACAAGTTTACATATCGAAGATAAGTTGGAAGAAATAGATGGATAGAAGCCCGCCAGATGTAACATGTATAACCATGTACATAATTGAATAAATTAATTTAAAAAAACATTTATAACAAGTTTATTCTACTCCTATCACTCTTCTTAAATACACATAGTGACATGCAAAGTATGTCTGGAAATTTACAGTAATTTTTTTTATATTTTGTATAATTTTTTATATTTTGTAAGTAAGCATCAATTGATAATAAAAATTCCCCTGCATTAATTTAGCCATTTTTAAATTAGATCAATAATAGCTTACCTCAACTTCTGGTCCTTTTTCACCATTTGCAGCACTCTTTAATGCATGAACATGTTGCATGAGCAAGTCACAATACAGTCTCAATTCAGATTTCTTGTACTTAAGTGTATTGGGACTTGTTTCACCTATGATAAAGAATATTTTTTACATATTAAAAACAATAACACATGATTAATACAATTTTCCTTAGTAAGTATATTTTCCTTTATGCAATAAATTGATTTCAATTTGAGTGAATAATAATTCACATTGCAAAAAATAGTTCGTAATTTAATCAAAAATATTACAGTTGTTTATCAACACTTATTATCGTAATTTGTTTAGTCAAACACTGTTTATTTCACTTTATATAATGACAAAATCCTAACAGTTTCAAGGTTTTTATCTTGTTTTTTGCTCCCCTGATGAAGTGAAAACCTTGACTTAAAAAACTGGTAGGATTATACCGTTATATAAAGTTGAATAAACACTATTTGACTAAACAAATTAGAATGCCTTTAAACCTACACAGTGTTAACTATAAATGCAGTGTTAACTGGCTTAACTATAAATAATATATAACTTATTATCAATATCAATTTTTGCCAGTTACATGTGAATGAAAAAAATTATCTACTAGGACTATCTAACACAGGAAAATAATAAAAAAGTACAGTTATTTAAAAATAAAATTAAAAACAATTCAACTTTTCAAAATGATTAAATAAATAATGGTTTTCCATTGAATATTCCATGTATTTTGTTCTAACAAACAAACAATGCAAATTTGATCCATTGGTTGTTAACCTTTCCCTTCCTGTGCTGTGTATTCAATACACATGTAAAAATGAGCTATTTAAAATCGGAAAAATAAGAATATTCATAGCCAATCGCTTAAATTAATTAAATTTGAAGTCAAAAGTGATAATAATTGAAATTTAATTGGTGAAAACATGAAAAAACATCGGCCAACATTCACAAAACGGGCGAAGCGACCATCTCGAACGAAAGCCCCAAAGCTACTAACAGGACAGAAACACTAACACTGTGTTTGTTATACA
This sequence comes from Odontocerum albicorne, assembly GCA_949825065.1. Lineage (NCBI taxonomy): Eukaryota > Metazoa > Arthropoda > Insecta > Trichoptera > Odontoceridae > Odontocerum > Odontocerum albicorne. The sequence goes on along the minus strand of OX463840.1, from coordinate 47,264,773 downwards.
TCGAAGGAAGAAATACAACTTCGAACTGAGATTCTATTTCTTGCGTTCCCATTTACCGAAGTAGAGTGAGAGTGAGACGTGAATAGCGTCGCTTCCTCACCCATAGCGGATTTTTAGAAAGAATATACCTACGTCACACACTGGCACATGTTTGATTGTATTGGTGAATTTATTCTCGATTTTCACAAAATATCTCTGATGTGGCCGATAAGTGCTAATTATTATTAATATTATTTTCTCATTCAATGTGTAAATGTATTAATTACGGAGGAATACCTAAAATCTGAACCCAGTATTTATTATATTTATAGAGATATTAAAGTTTTTAGAATCAATGTGTACTAGTTACACATCACAGGGAAGGAAGGGTTAAAGGAGAGTCTTGATCCTATTCATTGTTCACATATCAATATATCTTTGGTCAATACAATAGAAGTGTTAACTACACGGAAGAAATCGATAATAATATCTCTATTAATTAAAAATATCACTTTGAACAAGAATGAACTCGGGAATTATCAGATATCTCTAACTTTCCTTTTCTTTCGAAAGTCTTGGAGAAAGATCAATTAATTGTTTTCATTGAAAATCAATAAACTATCAAGTTTGTATACCCAGAACATCACTTCACAGTACCCGTGGTTACTAGATTTCTGTCTGATGTTATGTCTAGTATTAATTGTGCCAACCAGTTAATATTATTTGCTAACAGTTATAGATATGATTGTGACTTTCGATACAGTGAACTTTTTGAAACGCATGGATATTGAGTATAGCCTTTGAGGTGATGCCATAAAGTGAATGTCCCCATACCCCATTGTCAAACTCAGAGACAGATGTAATGTGTTATTAACGCTGGAGTTCCCAACCCAAAAAAATGTAACTAATTGAACGGATTAGAGGTTCTTGTGCTTTGGTTGATAGAGCATCTTCTCGGGCTCTTTAAATAGATTCCTCGCATTTGTTAAAACTAATTAATTGTTGTCAGAATTTAAAAGATTTTTTTCATCAAGGATTCAAAAGATTATCATATTCAGAATCTAGCCAAATTTACAGTTATCCATAAATCACACCTTAACATATGTCCAATCAAATATTGAAAATTAAAGTCACCAATCAATAAATCAAGATGATAATAATATCAACATCTAGAATTCATTGAATTCCTGGCACACAACACATAGGATTAACAACTCCTTGCAGATTCTTCCAACAGTAATGAATCTGTACCCATGTACTTAATCATATAAAGTGCACAAAGTACTCTCAATAGAGTGAATGGCCTATAGTAAAATGAAGATAATAGCAAAATTTACTTTTATATCGAACTTTAAATGTTTTTTTAATATCATTCTTTAAATAAAATAGTTTCATTCTAAAATTGTCTCAACAATAAATGTAATTATCTTACTATTTCTCCCAGCATTGATGGAGGCTTTTGCAGTTCCCAATGCAACTAACCACTGCTGTCTCTCTTGTGAGGTGGCTGCTCTCAAATACATGTGCTGCTCTCCTGGGATGACCAGATCTAGTCTTGTTTGGTCCAGGGCATTTACTGAAAAGAAATTAAATTATAAAAATAAATCTTCAAGGATTAACATAAAACCATACTCAATATATCACATTTTTTGTACCTATGGCGAACAAAATACGCGATGAGTATTTTTATGACCACTATTATTTGCCGCTGCGTACAGAATACGGGTTAGCGGTATTTGGTGGGAAGTTGACACGCGCATTGCGTACATACATAGGGATAGGACAGTTAATAATCAGTCCAACTTAAACTGTGATATAACTGATACAATATAGACGCAAAACGTGATTTTTTATTTATTGAACAAAAGTATAAAAAATGAGCAGTTGGTAAAGAATCTAACATAAGTATTGTGTGAAATATTTCCATCAACAAAATATTTTGTGGTATTTAAATATGTTTAGATATAGATTTGAATATTGCACATATTGATTGTGCAAGTTAATTTCTCAAGATAGATTGAGATCAAATATTGAATTGCAAAATAGACAATTTCCTACATGAGCAGATTCAGATAGCAGTTTAATGACTCCACATTCTGCAGATGAAAATTAGAAGACACCGTATCACATAATATTAAAAAACATTTAAAGTTTCAAATAGATTTTTACAGCAGCATAAAAAGTCATGAACAGTTATATCACATTAAATGCACATAAAAAATATTTATCACAAATGTATATTATTGTAAGTGTGTTGAATCATTGACTTGATTTGTGCAGTTTGTTATGGCTAGCATTAATTATTAGAAATTAGTCAATACTTTCCACGAGTTCATGTAAAGAGCGCATTTGGTTAAAGTGACAACAGAAGTAAACCATATTATTTACTTGATTTGTAATTGAAATATTCATATGCAACTAACCGTTTATTTCACACGCTGACACTTTCAAAGATCCTTTACATCCCTGGTTGACAGTATCTTGAGACTTATAATATGATAATATTCCATTCTCCAAAACAAACCACCTAGTCTGCCAAGCTGGAAAAATTGAGACAAGTTAAATTTGAATAACAACTTTTTAAATCAGGCATACACTTTTGCTGTGGAAGCTTAAACATACCACTCCAATAATTGGTCCACTTCCATAAAATTCCTTCCATCATCTGGTACAGATAAATTTATATGCAAGCCAACAAACAATATGTAAATAGTAATAAAATACACAACTATATAGTCAATGCACCGAAATGTCAGATGACGTTTGACAAAAACAACTATTGCCAGTTAGACAAACAATTTTTAATGTATTGAAAATATTTGTTCCGTTTAGACCACATTCCTTGCTCAATCAATTGAAAGTATGTACATAAAAAATGAATTTGGCTTATAGTAATTTTTTTTAAATTTTGGTAATATTGAATCATATTCTAATAAAGTTTTTATTCATTTTTTATCAGCCACTGTTATGTAAAGGCATTACCACCTGATTTTAAACTGCCCAAGAAGATTTTAAAATCTTAACTGGTTTTGAATGGATATTGAAAGAATTATGGATAATGGGGTAATTTGAAATTCAAGATAACTACTCAAAATATTTCCTCAAAGTATATATAGATAAACAATATATCCATAAACATGGGATAACAGTGAAATGTGTACTCCTCAAATCACTGACATAAATTATTATAAACAAACGAATCACTGATGAGAATAAATTTTAAGACCTTTTTATTGGTATTGTTGATAATCAGGCAAAATTAGAAACACTAGATACATTTGTATCATCGATGAAAATAAGTTCATGTGATATTTGTTGTAGTGCTCGAGAAGCCTGATGTCTTCAGAACTCCTAGTGCTTCCCAAATAACAAAATCTTGGGCGAAAATAATTTAGTGCGCTGACACATTAAAATAAACTATTGTTAACCAATAACCAAATATAGGCCTCTCTCTAATTAAAAAAAACCATCTATCGTAGATTTCGATCAGTCATTTAATACTATCACACTGGTTCTTCTGGCCTTGGTTTTTTTAGTGTGTTCCCTTCTGTAAAGTTAAAATGAAAAAAAAATCTATTTAATGAAAATAGAGCTAACGATAAACAATATTCAATATGTTGTTCAGTCTAACCAGACCGTAATAACGCTATCCCAATTAATGTAGCTATAAACAAATCAGCAAATCTAAAGAACTGTCATGTGGGGCGTGGTGTATTACTAATGTTTTGAATGTACATGTGAATATTGTCTGATTAATTTCCTTCGGTTTTATATATTTTTTCAAAATGGAATTAAAGAAGCAGCTTTTGTTTATCTTTATACTTTCTACATTAATCTTTTCCTGTAAGTGAATTGGAATGTTTTATTTATTAATGCGTAACCCATTTTACCTCTAACGTTTAATAAGTTTACTTTTTTACCAAATAATTTTATTGTTTTTATAAAGGTTATCATTATTCCGTATTGAAATATAATACTTTATAACTAGATTTTGAAATACACTGCTCAATATGTTTTTCGCAAGGTGGTTAAAATAAATTAAATTGAACAGATATAATGAAGATCTGTCATATTTCCATTGCTTGGAACTTGCTTAAATAAAAGTTTCTTATCTCCACAATTGCTTTAGAGTTTTGGAATTATTTTCCAATGAACTAATTAAAATTTTTATTTACTTTAGTTACTAGACATTGTCATACTTTTTCCCTTCGTTAACATATGTTTATCAATACTCTTGTCAAAATTGTTTCACTTATAGTTCGGAAATTCTAGGATGAGTCCTGTGACACCTCACAAATTTGCCCCAATACAACCTAATGTAATGTATTTACCTAAATAACTTGCTATTTATTAGAATTGAGGCTTATATTAAAGTTGATAAAATAATTAAAATTACTGAACATCGTTACAAGGTTGTATTGGGGCAAATTTGTGAGCTGTCACAGGACTCATCCTAGATTTTCCGAACTATAGTACCCTAGTTGATAAGACACTTGTCAATGGAGGATTGATTCCAACTGGAGGAGTTGCGGGTTCTATTTCTTTTGGTACCTGAAATTTTTTAAGCAATTTTCTGGTTGGAAGAAATTGTTACATGTCAATAAACCTGTCAGATTGATTAATACAAAAATGTAATACAATCTAATTATATATACATATAATCACACCTTGTCCCTTGCGGGGTAGGCAAAGAGAATGGATCTCAAAACTTTTCTATCCAAGCTTCGTTTCCTCCACGTTCATAAATCTCTTCATGCACAATTTTCTTAAGAGTTATTTATTTAAACACTATCTTATTTTTTCAGGCATTGCCCTCGAATGTTATGTATGTACAGACCAAGAAGACAATGTTGAGAAATGTTTAAACACCATCAAAACTTGTGAACAAGAAGAGGATGTTTGCATGACAGAAATCAAATGGGGGAGCACCCCTTACTGGTCACAAGGTGCCCTGAAGCAGTACTATATATCTAAACGATGCGCTACAAAGGACTACTGCATCAAAACTAGGCAGAGAAATATGAGATTCTGCACTCACATCTGGTATGAGGATTGGGCTTGTTCAGATTGCTGTCAAGGCGATCGCTGTAATTATTATGTCATTGTAAGTTTTTAATTAATTACTTTTTTACATAATTTGAAAAAGGATATAGGATATGTGTACAGCATTGGTACAAAGACTGTAAAATAGGTGGATGATTGACGCTCAATTCTCGGAGATTCCAGTGTGACTTCAACAAGTCTCAGTGACAGCAGGATGAAGAGATTCCTTTTCAACCGGTAGAACTTTGTTGAAATAAAATAGGGTACGAGGTTTCAAATGAGATTGTATTTTGGTTCACATCACATGCATATTGATATAACCTCTTACGCCCATTACCTCTAAGGTAGTGTTTCCCAAACATTTTCGAACTACCGCTTCTTTTTAAGCATATATTTCATGAGCAAAGCCAGTCAAAATAATGATACATTGAGAATTAAATTGAAATATTTATTTTATGCTCCTAAATATAATAAATTCAAATAGGAAAATATTTTAACTTCAAATAGCTCTACTATAAAATTAAGTTTTCCAACATACAACTTTATTTGTAGGAAACATCTATTTGGTTTCTTTACCCCTTTTCACCAGCTTGGCACCCTTCTTCTACCTGTTTGCTTTCCAGCGCCCCCCATGAGGCTTATACCAGCCCCAAGGGAGTGATAACGCCCACTTTGTGAATCACTACTGTAAAGTGAGGTAAATATGATCGCGGCTCCCTTTCCTAACACATTTTTTGCCAAGCGGTCATAGCGTGCGGGGGTCATTCGATACCTACTAATCGGCCAGTTTGAACTTATTTTTATCCAAGCTGTCTTATCTATAATGATACAATTATGCAAAGACCACATATAAGAATGTTTTATTATAATACAACAATTTTGTTTATAAGTATATATACAATTTACATTATTAATATATGTGGCGCATACGTCCGAAACAATATGAAAACATTGATTATGGTGATATTCTTCTTTAAAAAAAGTAGCATGCCTTTTAAGCAGCCAAGTAAAAAATAGTAACAACGCCACTTTACAGCTACTCTTAAGATGAAGTGCGTTATTGAATACTGCTAATTTAAGAGTGCAGGATAATCTGCTAATTTCCTAATGTTTTGAGTGAGTTTGGACACAACGCCAGACTTCATATCTCGACACATCCTTTGCCTTTTCCACATCCATACAACTCTTACGATTTCTCTGACTTTCTACATTTCTTTATTTCAAAATACATACATACTTTTTTTTAGTTCCACTCGCATTTGTAATATACTCGTATGTGTCGACGCTTTTCAAACCCAGGTTTGTCCACATTATGACATTTTTGAGATAAATATACCAAAATGTAGCTTATGTAGTCCTGGATAAATCTGCATTTTTCAAAATAAGATATCTCCTGGTGCAAAATGGTGATTGAAATAAGAGTTTTTTCAAACGCATATATGTCTGCGAGGTTGTTTTTATCAAAGTCAGACATGTATATTTAGACCAATCAGAGAGCGTCATCATTCAAGATGGCCGTAGCGTAGTCGTACTGTCAACAACAATCAAACTTGGGTATGTCCATGCGGTGTTGTATCAAAATCACGCATTTGCAATGTGCGTTTTTCAAAAGTGAGTATGTCCAAATTGAAATATGCTTTATTTTTTCTACTGACTTGAATTTCTAGGAATTTTTTTTGAAAACACCATGTCATCTATAAAGCAATTCTCAAAAAGACAAATAATTTTTATATTATACTTTTCAGTGATCAGGGACAAAATACCGTTTTACTCGGTTCGAACTTGCGTGGACATACCTGGGTTTGAAAAGCGTCATCACATATATCATATCTGTTTTGTTAGGCTTTTTTCATTCATTTGTTCTACTTGCCCAAAAAATTTAAAATTGCTCTTCATCTTACTTAACGTTTAGTTCACATTCATTCCTAATCACTTCATTCCGTATTCTATCGTACATTGTCACCCCGTGTATTCTCAATGCACGCATTTCCAAGCCTTCAACTTCGTCCCCTATCAATCATTTTTCACGTCCTCATTTTACACCTGTGAACAACTATACAAAGTATCCACTGCCTGGAAACTGCATCTCCTTTTAGGTGGGCTAAACTGGTTGATGAGTTTAACCGGTTCACTGCCACGAGCGGGTTAACGCGCTCTCCGATTCAGTGCTCGCCAGGCCGGCCATACAAAATGAACGCGTAGACGCGCTCTCCTTTGAGCTTGTCGCAAGCCAATATCAAATACAATTGTAATAATTTATAAATTATAACACATAGGGACATCTATTGGGATGGTCAAGAAATATTTAAATATTACAATTTACCGATATTATCAAAGTTACAGTCATCTTTCTAAAAGCTTTCACTGACAGTCAATACGTGTCTCTGATACAGGGTTACCGACTATAGTTTTTTGCGTCGTAATTGCGATGATTCATAATGACTTAGTTTGTAGTTTTGTTCAATGGTTGATTTTTAACTTTTGTGCGTTAATTTTGTTAATTTTTCAAAGTATTTATTTACAAAGTGTATTTTCATGTATTCTTTGGTTATTGGCGGTAGTTTTGCGGCATAATACGACGTTTATATATACTTTTTACGGTTTTATTTTATAGTTTATTTACCTTTTAGGCTTTATTATACATCATACAGATAATTTGTTAATTTTAGTTTACAAAGTATATTATATTCCACTGTATTTATAAGTAAACGTGTTTTCTGTGTCAAGTTGTGAAAACCCTGGCATTTTGTGAATATTTAAACTGTGTTTTTCTGAATGAACAGCATCTCAAACGCCCCATGGTGTATATATTTAGTAAGTTTTCATAATATCCTTTATATCTGTATACAAAAAATATTAATTTTTTAGATTTTATTTTTGTTGAAAAAATCACGGCCTGCTGGGTTCGGCCATACTAATAACTTCCGGCACTTAAAGGGTTAACTATATAGATATGAGATCCTATAAGAAAGATTTTTAACATGGAATAAAACCAGTTATAATAATTTTTAAATTTATCATTACAAAATTCTGAAATAAATTTTACTAATAGCAACAAATATTTTCATAATTCGTCTTTGTGTTGTCACTCGTTCACTTTCAATAATAATGGCAAATTATTTATAAAGTGCTGTTTCATAGTAATTTTATTTAAAAAAATTAATAAGTAACTTATTAAATTCAGATGGAATGAGATCTGAAACCAATAATATAACCAGGATTTCAATAATTATTGATTACTATCAAACTTGTTTAAGTTTATTCATAAATATTTTTTTTGTTTCAGAATGGAAGCAATGCTGCAACACACAACTATTTAGTGCTTTTATTAACTCCAATATTAGCACTTTTATCAGGAGGGATTGTGAGAATGTTTTGATTTGGAATTTCAAGCAAACATTTGACTACTTTGTATTGAAAAATAATTAATTAAATGTTCAAATAGTATGGTTAAATTGAAACTCATTTATTTTTACTTTCTTAGAAACAAGTACACTTTTTGATTAAAAATCATCAACTTTGATTTTTTTATTAATAAGATATGCTTAATTCTGTATGTTTTTTTTAATTTTTTATTGAAGTATACCATTTATTCCGTCCAAATGTTAATTTCATTGTACTTTTTTGATAGAAACTTTTGTATTGTGATTTGATTTGTTTATATAATACAATTTTTAAATGTTTTGGTGTAACTAATAGGTGAAGTAGTGATTTTGTGTTTTAAAATATTTTTTACATATAAAGCATTTTATAAAATAAAATGTTCCGTCCAAGTTTTACTCATATAGTTTACAATTAATGTGCCTTCAATTTTATTTATATATTCATATTTGAATATTTTAATCTTTAAATCTAGATTGTTTGTTAGGTTATGTTTAATTGACGAACGAAAAATATTTATTTATTGATTGAATATTTTTCTGCACATGTGAACACATAGTTTCATTGTTTAACTATTTCAAGATATTATCTATTACTATTGGACATATAATATATAATGCTACCTAACCCACAAAACTTATTTTATAGATATATTTGAAATGTTGTTTATAGTTAAGGCATTAACGTTGTGGAGGTTTAAAGACATTGTAATTTATTTTTAACAAACACTGTTTATTCCACTTTTTTGTGACGGTATAACCCTTCCGGTTTCAAGGCTTTCACCTCATCTTCAGGGGAGCGCAAACAAGACATGTTTGCGCTCCCCTGAAGATGAGGTGAAAGCCTTGAAACCGGTAGGGTTATACCGTCACAAAAAAGTGGAATAAACAGTGTTTGTTAAAAATAAATTACAATATATTTGAAATATCTAAAATGCATAGATCAATCTTCTAAAAGCAAAAATATCAAGCCAGTCAAATATATTATATTGTATATATTTCATTGTTAACCTCTCAAGTAGTAAGATATTTTTTAAATTTTAAAACATCGTTTGTTCAGTTGGTAAAACATGTAACTTGCCGATAAATGATTTAATTGTGTGGTATCATAAATAGATGTCATTGGTACTCCAAATCCTGACATAATCTGGGAATATTCGAGAAATAATCACTGCGCCCCAACCGCGGGGCCATACGCTATCTGACTCAGTATTTCATGGTTCCACGGTTAGAGTGGTACGCACGGAGAGGTTAAATCAATCAAAGACAAATTTATTCCATACAATCCCATTAAAAGAGCTGTGATATTTCCTCATTCATCTCAGAACAGGTAAAATGTGACTTAGGTCTTTTTTATATATACACGTATGTCCAATTATATATGAAATGTCAATGAAATATTTTACATCCAGGAAATTACGGTGTTAGCTTATCTTGACTGATATTTTCATTTATATTTGTGAATGTATTTTTATTTATATATTTAACACATTGTTTGCGGGAAACGCTTAAAAGCGTTTTTTACATACTGTTGGTAGAGAGCGGGAGACGCTTAAAAGCGTTGTATTTGCTTACTGTTGGTAGAGCGCGGGAGACGCCAAAAAACGTTGTACAGATCGGAATTGGGTTTGCGGTTACTTGTGAAGTGAAGCGATTAGTATAATGGGGGTCGGGTGGCAGACTGTCTTAGTATAATTAGGGTCGGGTGGCAGACTGTCGTCATATAACATGCACTCGAATTACAATAGTTGTAAGATAAACATTTCGTTTTTATCTTTATAATTCTTCAGTATTGAGGCGATATTGTTTAGTTCAAGACGTTCTCCATTTTCGTTTCTGCATACATTCGGCTATTGCTAATTATTTTTATTCAAAATATATTACACAATACCTATCATTGTATCATATAGTATAGTGGATATCGATCGCTGTTGTGTTTGAAAAGTTATTTGTTCCGTATTTTTATACAATAATAAATGAATATTTTTTTCATAAAAAATACCCAATAAAAATGGATTACGATAGTAATGAGAGCGATGGGGAATTGTGTGCTGATAATTTGTCAGATTATTCTTGTGTTGAGAAAAATACAGATGGCGAATTTGAAACTAGTAAAAATGAAGTTACCGCGCGTCCTCGGACATTTTTCCGATGAACAATTTCAACGATATCATACTTTAAAACAATATTGGTGTTTGTTTTTTCGTATTTTACAAAATATATATTATGTTGAACATGTACAGAATGACTAAATGAACAGTAAAGTAAAAATGTAATTTAACCTTAAATATCATAATTGTTTACCCAAATATATATAAGTTTATAAATAGATCATTAAAAACGATTTCATTATTTATAAAATGCTGAAAATTTTATTTAAATATGATCAATAGTTCTCAAGTTATAGTAATTTTACGTGAAACGTAATTTTGCGCGCGAATCTAAATTAATTGCCCGCTTAACGGCATAGATTGATGAAAAAACCGCCTGACAACAATGTGTTAATAAGATATAAGGTTTGAATCTTGGTAATAATAACAATATCATATAGCCTCATCAATTTCCAGTTCTTATGTAAATATGATGCCCTCATTAATTTTAAGATATTTCGTAGTCTTTATTCTGTTTATTTTAGAGAAGTTAAGTTACCTGACAATGTTATAACACTTGAACAATTAACTGCTTTGGATTAGATCAGTATTTCGATATTAACGCAACTATGTACGAAAATGTTTGTACTTTCTCTGATAATTATTAAACATATTCATATTTTCTATTTGTTTATGATAAATTAAACAGAGGACCTTTTTGGTGCAAATGTCTGACGTGTTTAAAACAATCACAGTTTATTATATATAGTTAAGGCATTAACACTATGGAGGTTTTAATTTGTAATTTGTTAGTAATAATAATAATAATTAATAATATATTGTAATTTGTTTAGTCAAACACTGTTTATTCCACTTTATATAACAGTATAACCCTACCGTTTTCAAGATTTTCACCTCATTATCAGGGGAGCACAAACAAAACTCTTGTTTGTTTTTTTTTCTTTAAATTTAGGGCCACAGAATTCATTCCTGTGTTCTACACAACACATTCCTGTTTTTACAATCAATGGATTAATATGTAAGATCTATGTTGTTATTCCATATTTATATATCATATAATATTACAAATTAGTGCCAATGAGTCTCAGAAGTAAGTGTATTTGATATATTATTACATTACGTAATAATGTATATGAAAGTGAACCAAAAAGTAATGAAGGTTGTATTATTTTTTAACTTAACTATCGTATTTCAAATTAACCTTGATAACCCTTACTTTTCCAATGCTTTCCTATTCTCTAGTTTTCACTGCTCATATAAAATAAATAATATATTAACAACTTTAGAACAGTTACACATAGAACATTTCTATCAATTGAATTATTTTAGTGCATTACTAATTATTTTATATTTTTCTACTAGACAGCCAGGAATATGTTATATAAAACTTATTATTTTTTTATTACTACAAGTAATACTCCAGCAAGGTGCATCAAAAGGCCGCAATTTCCTCCACCTGCCTTGATCAGTCCGCAAAAGTTTTACTTGTGTTGAGTACTGTGAATTGATAATTATCAGAGGTCTCGCAGGGTAGTAGATGCTAAAAAAACTTGGACAAGGGGGATTCTGGTTTCATATAGGCTGGAATCAGCGGAGTGGATGGCCCAGTTTGTTGATGAAATACATATATAATAATACACACCTTTATTTTATTCTTCTTGTCATGCTCCATCAGGTCCCCCCGACATTGGCAATCACTCTGGCAAAGGCTCTATCTTGCGCAACCCGGAACAGGTCCTCCACATGCCTCATCCCCTTCCAGTCTCTTATATTGCGCAGCCAAGATGTTTGCCTTCTATCAGAACCATTCTGCCCCTCGATCTTGCCCATCAGTATCAACTGGAGGATTTCGTACTTCTCTCCACGTAAAATGTGACCCAGATAAGATATCTTGCGGTCCTTAATATCTGTCAGCAGCTGTCTACGGCAATTAGCTCTCCTCAAGACCTCCGAATTGGTGATCATATCAGTCCATGATATACGAAGCATTCTCCTGTGCAACCACATCTCGAACGCTTCCAACCGATTCATAGTATGAACCTTCAGCGTCCATGTTTCCAAGCCATACAACAGAACAAACCAAACATAGCACTTCAACATTCTCTGCCTTAGTTTCAGATTCAATTTATCATTGCAGAATATTGATCTCATTTTGTTGAATGAACTATGGGCTGCTTCAATCCTGCACTTCACCTCCATATCTGGGTCGACAGATGTAGTAATCATGCCATTATTTTATTGATTCTTTGTTATTTAAAATATACAAGATGAACAAAAATGTTAAGACTTGCTTAACACATTTAGTACTGAAAATGCCCATATGCGTTTATATAAATTTTAAACTTTTGCTGGGTGCTGATATTGCCCATAGCCTCTATTTCAGATTTTTTAGATGAATAAAAAAATAAGTGAGCCTGAAATGGCTTAACTGTACTAATAGAGTTTGTAAGGGTATATTACAATTAATTATATTAGTTCTCACCTTTTTTAAAGATTTTTTAATACGAGCAATTTTTAACAACGTGATTTGAAAAGATATTATTTATCAATCAATGTGTTACAATACTTGAAATGAAAGAATATATTATTATTTAAGTATTTTTGGCATCTTTTAATTTGAAAAACGATCTACTAGAAAATCTAAGTATACATGTCATATTATAAATCTCAAAATTTATGTGCCTTTATCGTTATTATAATAATGCATTTATTATTTTTGATGATTATTAATTTGTATATATAATAATATTCAGATGATTCAGTAACACGTCTTAAAAGTACAATTATAAGTTTTAAAACTGTTTTACTAGTATCGAAAGTGCCTTGTGAAAACTGAATTTATAGGGTGGCTATATTTTGATAAATGTGTACAAGTTTTATTTCAAGTGATTTGTCATTTTCTATGACCTCAATTTTATACTACTAATAAAAATATATGGAAGTTTTATGGTTGTTGATATCAAGATATTTTGTCACCCTTAAAATTATCTATAATATTAATTATCAAATTTAATGAATTCATAGTATATTTCACATATCTTTTATTTCGTGAAAAACTATACAAATTTATGTACTATATTTTATAATAATCCAATCTCAGATATGATATTTTTTATTGTTTTTATAAAAAAAATTGCATTGTCTTTTTCTTGTTTTAATTAATTTTTGTACAAAATAAATTAATGCAAATGAATGTGGTATTTCTTTATTTTACTCTACCAATATTTATTAAAAGTCTTGGAACTACTCAGCACCTTCCAATAGCTCCTTTACGTACCAAATCAGGGAGCTTCCATACTTACTGACTGCATTTATGCTATGCACAATATATAAGCTATCATTGATGTCTTGAATGGTAAACTACACTACGCCTAAAGCCAAATGTATTACTATCACATATTGGATGATCTACAAAGGTTTATTTCTAGTTCGTCTTCCCTTGGTAAGTTTTTTGTGGTTTACTTACCAAATATGTTTTTGTATATATGCAGAAGCGGGGAAGTACCTTATTTAATGGCTACAAGAACTTTATTCCCACCCTTACACTTAACTTAAACATATATTTATTTTGTAATATGGTTAATCTGTCAATAATAGTGGTGTCGAGTCCTGGGTTTAGCGCCCTTGAGGAGAGTTTGCTCTCTTATTAATTGTGTCATGCTTGATATCATAGTCATTATCGCTGTTGTTAAAGGTTATTTGAAAAAGTAGCATTCTTACAGCTACTTTTAAATCTAAAGTAGCACTTCAACAGCTTTTTTTGAATTGATAGCATCGAAGTATTTGTAATAGCAGCACTAGTTTTAAGTAAGATATTTTAGTGTTATTTAACAAGACCGGCCAATACAAAGTATTTAATTTTTTAAATTATCAACTTACAAATTCCAACAGCAACACAGACATGCCATTCATCCAGGTCGATCCACAGTCACTTCACATCCATCAAAGCTGTGACCAAACCATTTCCTGGTGATCATGGCTCTTGTAATAATTTATTTTAAGGACATAGGAAGATTAACTCCAAGAAGTAGAAAACCTTAAGGTTGACATCCTGGAGTCTCATATGTGAATCTGCCTCTTATAGACTGCCTGCCACGCGACCTGTTTTAATGAGTGAAATTATAATTATCTGAACTATATTACATTTTTTTATGAACTATGATAATACAATCAAGTGGCCAGATTCATGAATAATAATTTGTTGAACTATGATAATACAATCAAGTGGCCAGATTCATGAACAATAATTTGTTGAACTGTGATAATACAATCAAGTGGCCAGATTCATGAACAACAATTTGTTGAACATACAAAATGTAATTCGTCTACGGGCTTCTATTAATAATATTTTTTTTTCATTAAAATTTATTAGATTAATTAAGTATGCTTAATATTAGATTATTAGGAAAAAAATTAAGGTTTCTTAATGAAACAGTGGGATGATTATTTTTTTATTGATAATTTAATCTATAAAATTATTTATCTTGCTGGATATGACTAAGCCATCTTTCTGTAAAATTTTTTATACCCCTTTTTATAAAAACGCTGACAATGTTGCCGTTAATATTTGACCAGGTCGAATGAAGTATTTCATAATGCATGATCCCTATACAATTCCTCCATGTACACAAAAGATTATTTTTTGCGGTCAATCCGGGTTGTGGCATTGGTTTCTGCTACTCACTTCTTTGAAAACCATTGTTTTTTTCGTCATAAAGCACCCGCTTTTCATCCCTGGTCACCAGAGGGTATAGCATACTCGCACTCATGGTTGTCATCACTCAGTTCGGTGGAATCCATACATCCTGCCTCCAAGCTTTATCGATTTTTTTTCGTATGATGTATTGTAGATTTCGAACATCCGAGTTTTTCTGGGAATGATGGATGGTTTTGGCAGGATTATTTTCAATTTCCATAGTTAAGATGTCGTCATCCAATTTTGCAAAGTTTTTCACGTCTAAAACTATTATAATTTTTTTATCGAAATTTCTTGAACCACCTTTGGCTCTTATGAACATCCAACATGTCGCAAATGTTTTTTTATTGCTATAGTTGCAGAGTTTTTTTTAAGGAATTCCAATAACATGCAATTTCATATGAATTCTTCGTTCAGTATAAATTCTGCCATCGTGAATGAGTGATATTTATTTATATATTTTTATTTTGAAATGTTAAATTCAGATATTGACAAACTGAGAATTAACAAAACATGTGGTGACACAACAGTCAGAACTCGCCTAGCCGTGAAAACTCACACAGTAAAATGACATTATTTTCCTTATTACCTATTTATAAAAGACATGACTTATGGAAAGGTAATGTATGCTACTCCCTAGAATTGGTCACCACGTGTTAAATTCTACTGTTAATTCGAAAATCCGCGTTTTACGTAATATTTTCGCGCCAAAAATTTTATGAATTCTAATAATTCGAAAATTTTGTATGTACAGTAGAGCATCGATTATCCGAAACAATTCTTGAATGGGGGTGTTCAGATAACTGATTTTTCAGATAACTGATCGTCACAAGTGAAGGCTCACACGCCACTAACGACGCGAGGTTGCTCACGTAGGTCGGTTGGCAGGGAGGGGGGAAGCGTAGCACCGCCACAGCACATTTGAAATTCTATACATGCTATAAAACACAATAAGTTTTCATAAAACTGAATTTCTATACTAGCGGCTGCAAATTTGAACTTTCGGTTGATCGGTATTCGGAAAATCGATGCTCTACTGCAGGGGTCACCAAACTTTTTGAGAGACGGGCTGGATTGAAATTTTTAAAAACATGGGGGGCCGGACGAAAAATATTCTTATTGAAATCCTATTAAAACATAAAATATTCTTATTGAAATCCTGTTAGAACATTAGTTTACATTTCATGTGTAAACAAATATAGTTTATATTGGAAGTCTTCCAATATACCAAATCACAATAGAAGAATCGTTGTCGTGTATTCACAACCAAATCATAAAATTTTATAAAATTAATATTTCTTATACATAATATTTAGGAATAAAAGTCGGGTGCCGGATGAAAAACTTTGGACGGCCGGATCCGGCCCGCGGGCCGTAGTTTGGGGACCGCTGCTCTACTGTATCGTGATAACACGGAA
Organism: Odontocerum albicorne; assembly: GCA_949825065.1. Classification (NCBI taxonomy): domain Eukaryota; kingdom Metazoa; phylum Arthropoda; class Insecta; order Trichoptera; family Odontoceridae; genus Odontocerum; species Odontocerum albicorne. The sequence continues at coordinate 47,248,146 of OX463840.1, read as the reverse complement.
ATCACGGATCATGTAGACAGCCCTGCTATATGAAAGATTCAATATCTAAATATCTTATGTTATTATTGTAAGTATAGGGAATCCCACCGATAAAATAAGAAAACAGTATAAAAAAGTATAATCAAAATATAATTTCAGAATTCTTTTATGTGTCTGTTATTTTAACCTTTCTTAAATTATTGTAACAATTTTTCTCTTTTATGAAATTTTAACTCTGAAATGAAATTCAAGTGTCGTGATCGTTAATGTTTATTGATATAGTCTAAAGTCAGTTGTTTGTTGACATCCTCGAGAATTACTTTCTTTACCTACAATAAGAAGTCATTTATAAATCGCAACATAAATTGCACGGCATATTATTCATCTTCAGAAGTTGGATGCCTTTTTTCACCCAATTAAGTGATATTAATAGTTATTTATAATGTGAATTATTACGTATTTTTGGCAATTCGTTTTACCTTTAATATATTCACAACTGTGAACATTATTTCGTCAAAAACTTGGAATCGTAGATTATAATATCGTAATCAAGTGCGCAACCAAATAATAACCAATGACATCATCATATTTATACTAAACACAAACAAGTTAATCTGTGTAAACAAGTGACCATGTCAAAATCAAATAAGTGACAATCATAGTATTTTTTATTGTATGTGGCTGCTTATGAAAACTAGTACATTTTTTAAATTTACATTACGATTAAATATCTTACTGTGCCTTAATATTACGGAAATATGTCGACAAAACTTTACTAGACTTACGTTATTTTTACAGAAAGACAAAATGGCCTAGATGTTCCCAGCCGTAGGAAAATGCCGCGCAAATTCCAATTGTTTTTTAGTGATCGCGTATTTCAATTTGGCGTGTAAAATTCAATCCCCAATATTTCGAATTAACGGATTTGAACTCTTATAGTCTTTGGTGACATCACGAATTGTTTTAACAGAATAACGATCAAAACCTTTTTTATACTCCGATCTATCTTTATATATATATTTCTTCTGTACGTGTGTAAGTCACTGAACTCCTCCTAAACGGCTGAACTAATTTTGGTGAATTTTTTTTTGTGTGTTTGAGTGGATCCCTGAATGGTTTAGATTAACAATTGGATCCGGTAGGTGGCGCTGCAATCGAGTTCTAGGAATTTTAATTTTTAATTTTTTGACGAAACAAAATTTTTCATTTTTTTTTAATTTTTCGCATATCAGAACATACAACCCCAAAATTTCACTCCCCCCTCCCCCCACCAACCTCAGATATTTTTAAAATGAACCAAATCATAAGTTCATGAATAATTTACTGTTAAACCCTTCTAAGAAAGTCATGAATAATTGACCTTCTGAGAATAATTCATAGTTATGTTTGTGTACCATAGGTGGCGCTGATGTCGAATTCTGTGGTATTTGACGTACGCATCCAATACATGCGCAAGTCACTTACGATGAAATTTTTTGTGTGTTGATGAAATTTTTTGTGTGTTTGAGTGGGTCCCTGAATGGTTTCAATTTACAATTGGACCCGGTAGGTGGCGCTGCGATCGGGTTCTAGGAAAAGTTTTTTTTAATTTTTTGATGAAAATTTATTTTTTATTATGTTAAGATTTTTTTCACCAAAATTTCACCCCCTCCCCCTCTTTCACCAACCTCATATTTTTTAAAATGAAAAAAATCATAAGTTCATGAATAATTGACCGTTAAAACCTTCTGAGAAGTTCATGAATAATTGACCTTCTGAGAATTATTCATAGTTATGTTTGTGTACCATAGGGGGCGCTGATGTCGAATTCTGTGGTATTTGACGTACGCATCCAATACATGCGCAAGTCACTTGCGTCGTAGCTTCGCGTTGTTTTGACATTTCAATTTCTGTTCGCTGTGTTTTGATAATCCATGTATCACAATTCCGTGAATATTGAGTGTATTATTCATCGACAAAACATATTGAAATAATGTTTTAAATCACAAATGAAGTGTACTTAAACACATACATTGTGCAAATGTGTAAGGTGCAGTGCTGAAGTGAATATCTTGCATGATCTTCAATAAATTTAAATTATATACATGTGCATTCAATAACAATCAATCTAACCTGCAAATATTTATTTTATGTGCTTATTTGTGTCGATGATTCTATATCATTTACCGAGTGTTAAACGGCTCATCGAAAATAAACAACATGTAAGTTTGTTCAACAAATTATAACATCTATAAAATTCAAATATAAGTTACTTATATTTATGTGTTGTGTGTTTATTAAAGAACAATGCCACGTCTTTGTGGACGAGGAGAAAATATTGGCCGACGTAGACAGAATTCACAAAAAGTCCACACCCGTCGGTTAAATAGAACGGTAGAATATCAATTGATAGACAATGCAAATTTAAGAGACCAGGTTGCAAACACACGTGCAAATGAAAGTCAAGAGGAACGCAACGAACGCCTTCAAGCAAATGCAGAGACAAAGACAGGCGCGTCAACGAGCCACCAACGCACACAGAGCTCATGAACGACAGCGCCTGCAAGTGCATCGCGCATTGACACGTGCATCACTTCTCCACCTTGCTTTCGAATATGAGTCGGACATCGACTATTCGTCACATTCACAAATTGTCATCGGCGCTATTGACAAAGAATGCCAACACTGCCAGGCATTCAAATGTAAAGATGAATCGGTCGGTTTATGGAAAAGTTGTACTGCCACCATTGAATTCGCCGCCAGAACCATTGAAAACATTATTGGCTGGAGCCACACCTCAATCATAATTGTGTTTGCGTAAAATTCGTAAATTCAATTCTCGCTTCCAAATGACATCATTTGGAGCAACAAAAATCGTTCAGAATGAGAATGGTCGCAATTTGTAATCAACGTTTAAGATTCAGGGCCAAGTGTATCATCGAATTGGTTCTTTTATCTCAATGCCTGATGCCGATCCAAAATTCTTGCAAATCTACTTCATGGATGATAAGGAGCCACAATTAAACACACGGTGCCAATACAACCACATCGAGCAGATGGAGGAGCAAGACATTGTGGCGAATTTGTAACCGATTTTGAGAAATCACAACCAGTTGGTCCAGTTGTTCAATAACGTTTCAAACAGACTGCAAAACAACAACTACATGATCGTCATCAAAGCAGACAAAGTACCATCTGGAGAGCACGCGGGCCAATACAATGCACCAACCGTTAATGACGTTGCAGTTGTTATGGTTATCGACGCATATGAACGTCGAGATATACGGATTCAACACGGAGATAACACGGTGCAGACAATATCGATGTTGACGCTATTAATTTTAAAATACAACAGTCATTGCCTGGCAATGAGATGTCGTTCAAATCGATCGACACTGTTGTCGATCCTGACGAAGCAGTCAACTATCCTGTAGAATTTTTTAATTCACTGGATTTACCGGAAATGCTACCACATAACTTGCGATCAAAAATTGGTTCACCAATCATTTTTCTTCGGAATTTAAATGCACCTAAGCTATGCAATGGCGCGCGAGTGGTCATAAAAAAATCATGGGAAATGTTCTTGAAAATACCATTTTGAACAGCAAGTTTCAATGTGAAGTTATTCTCCTGCCACAGATCCCAATGATCTCTTCAGACTCACCCATTCCAATCAAACGCTTGCAATTTCCAATTTGCTTGGCATTCGCAATGACTATTAATAAGTTACAAGGGCAAACAATGTCCATTTTTGGGTTGGATCTAGAAAATCCATGCTTTTCACATGGCCAATTATATGTTGCGTGCTCTCGCGTTGGTAAACCATCAAGTTTGATTATTTATACACCTCAGGGATTGAAGAAAAACAGTGTTCATCAACTCGCATTAGGATAAAAACAAAACAAAATGTATTTCTGTTAGTACTACGATTCAACATTTATTTAAATACTTTACTTTTTTTACATTAATAAAAAATATGACTGTCATGGAAATGTATTGAGTTTTTTCTTTGTTTGCTATTATTTAATCACAATGAAAATCGTTTAAATATGTATCGTATGTTATTGGTAAGGCGTCATATTCCTCTGCTACTCGCAGTCCATCTTCGGTGTACATATGGTTCAGAAGGTACAGAAGGGTTATATATATTAGTATATAGTTTATCGAAAAAACGTTTGAACCCGCTAATAGCAGGCAAGCCAACGTTCGGGCAGGACAACGTCTGCCGGGTCAGCTAGTATATAATATAATTGAAATGGTGTTTGAACTCGACCCAAATTTTACTCGTTCTGGAATAATTTAGGAAACATAACGAAACTTTGTATGGAAGAGAAAAAATAATTTAACTTGTTTGACATAATTTCACCATGAAATAATTTGTTTGACATTTTTACATATGCATACTTGTTTGACATTTTTACATATGCATACTTGTTTGACATTTTTACATATGCAAAATGCATGTTTGCTTTTTCGATATTTGAAATAAACTAAAATAATATATTTTGTCGGTTGTTTTTTTCCATATATAAATAAATATTTTATTGATAACAACATAGTATATAAATATATATCCTGAAATTACACATTTATGTTAAGGCAATGGAAACTGAAATACATTTGAAAGAGAAGCTATCAAATGGTCTGGGCGCATCTCATAACATCCTCCCAATCGAGATACAGCCCCCACCAATAGAAGGCGAGCTCGGTCAAATGTTTTGGCCAAAATTCTAGTACACGTAAATCATAATACGAAAAGTGACAGTAAATAAGCAGTTAATGCAGAAATAAACTCAATAAATATGTACGAAATTTAAAAATATATATAAATGCGCACACATACACACAACCTTAGATTCACAGCCAGCGTAAAGAGAGAAAATAAAATAAGATTAACTATGGTACTGATAAAACAGGAAAATAAAATATAGTTCGGAAATTCTAGGATGAGTCCTGTGACAGTTCACAAATTTGCCCCAATACAACCTTGTAACGATGTTCAGTAATTTTAATTATTTTATCAAGTTTAATATAAGCCTCAATTATAATAAATAGCAAGTTATTTAGGTAAATACATTACATTAGGTTGTATTGGGGCCAATTTGTCAGCTGTCACAGGACTCATCCTAGAATTTCCGAACTATAGAAGATAATTTTTGCTGAGAATTTTCAAATCACACGAACGGCTGCAGCTCGGGAACTTTTTATATGATATGTACTTATGATATATGTGAATTTCGTAAGTGTTAATCAACTGTCTCAGAACAAGCATTGCACCTTGATATATAGCCAATAGGTACATTGTATTTACATACTTGTATATACCTATCTTTACATTTTCATTGGTTTTAGAGTTCATTTTAAATCATAAAAGTTGCAGCATTGTCTCTAAAGTTTCATTTACAAAAAAATATATATACAGTACACGGCGGAAAGTAATACTCATCGGGCTGAAGAAAGAGACTGGCGGCCATAATCGGCTAACTTCGGCTTTGTCGGCTAACTGTCGCTTGACAACGACTGACAAATCGCGACGAAACACGTGTATGAATGACAGAGACGACGCTCTACAAAGCCGAAGTTAGCCGATTATGGCCGACAGTCTCTTTCTTAAGCCCGATGTGTATTACTTACCGCCGCGCCGGGTACTGTACTTGTATATCATATACCTCCATCTACGAGTATATCCATCCATACGTATGTGCGTTCGTAACATGCGTGTTTGAGTGATTATTTATCGTATTTCGTTATGAATTCAAAGAGAATAGAATAACAAATATAATAACTAAAATAGGTTCCATAAAATATGATTGAGAATTACTGGTGCAACTCTGAATTATATATTATACCATTAAAATATATTATCACGCGACATTAAATAATCACGAATCGTTAAAAAGCTTCCTAGGTCTCCACTGAATACAAGTTGAAATATACACGAGTTGAAAACTTTTCATCACTTACTGCAAATGTCGATTATATATTATTTACATCTGAAAATAAGTTTATAAGGACTCAAATATATATATAAAAAGAACCTAACTTACACTTGACTTGTTTTGAGATATTTAGGGAAACAATTGCTCGATATACGGCCTTGTATAGAAAATATTAAAAAGAAAAGGAATTTTACCACGAAATATTTATATTTTTAGATGTTTCTAAACAAAATGGGTTCTTAAGATATTTTTAAATAAACAAAAAAAATACACGTTGAGTTCTTTAGAATATATGGAATACATACAAACTTAACGAGTAAACACTAAAACAGGTATGTCAAACATGCAAGGCTTTGCGGCCCACCGAGATTTATTTTTCTATCTTACGATTTTGGCAAAAAAGTTACAATAACTATCGACAGATATAAAAGTGATCGTGTACTTGACTTTTTCCATAAAAAAACAGTTGTAATATTATCCATAAAATATGAAAAAAGTGTTTTTTCGTTGAACAAGACGTTGTGCTTAAGTTCATATTTTATTTCAACTTAATTTTTTTTGTCTTTTAGTGTCATCTCGTACCAAAGGTTAGTGTTGCCATTTTATGATCATCTTAGCCATTTTCACATTGGAAACTTTCTCTGTACAATGATATAGGTACTATTTCTGCATCACTCGGAAAGTTTTAAAAAGGAAAGAGCCCAAAAAACCTTCCTCTGCCAGATCAGAGCCTGCCTTCTATATTTTTCCTTGCATTACCAGATGTTTTTGTCTCATATTACCTTAGTATTCAAACTCTTCTTTTAGATGATGATCATTGATTTAATATTCTCATTTAACAAATATTTATTACTTAGTTCATCTACGACGTCCACATTATATTTTCTTGCAAAGCACATTATATTGCAGTCCATTTAAAACAATATATCAAATACGAAATATAAAAACAAAGCACGCTTATTTCTAACTCGAAACAGGTTTCCATTACACAGAAGTATTTTTATTTTGATATGTTTTGAGAGTTTGCTCTATTTTTATTTACTGATACAATCCCAATTTTCCATTTTGACAACAACCTAGATATTTATACTGTTTGACATGTTCTTATTTCCTTCCAAGCGTCGGTACATTTTTGCGATATTTTTTTTAGATACATACAATTTAGTTATATTTATGTATATTCAATTACAATTCTAAGCTCATTTTTTATTAATTGAAAGAAGCGCTCCTTGGGCTATATTTTGTTTGAAAACAGTGCAATAAATCGTTTCTCATCGGTGTAATGCGAGATCATTTTTGACAGCCACAATACAATTTTATAGTAATACCCTTCAGTTACTTGTCTCAGTGTTGCCAAAGATTTAAAATTATTTCCATTCTTATTATCGTGATTGATCCATTTAAAAGATAACCAATTTGAGTATGTGTAATCACTGTATTTGGTATTTTTTTCTTTTCATCGCCTTGAAAATGAGGATAGCAACTCTTTCAGAATGTCATACATCTTTCAATCAAGTCAAACACGTCACTAACTCCAAAAAATGTCTTGTATTACAATCTCGTTGTAAACAGTACAACGAAGCAGGTGTATTACCATGTGCCAATATATTCCAATCAACCAAAAATATGTTAAAAATACATTGAGTAAAACCCAGACAGGAATCTTTTTTGAAAAAGTTATCTATCAATGGTAGTCGAACCCACAACCCCCGGATTCGGAGATATGCATCGTACAAACTAGCCCAAGGAAGTCATCAATTGAATGGTTGAATTAAAATAGGCACTAAGTACCAAAAAAAAAACTAAGTATGCAGTTTCATTATATTAGGTCCTTACATATGAAATTGGCGTTTTGCCGTACTGGCAACTTTGAACTCAAATATCTTCTCTTTGGTTAGGAATTCGAAATTCAAATTTATACAGCTATTTACTCAAGTGTTTGTGTTTCGAAAATTATAATTCATTTGTTTTTTCCTCAATTGTTTTTTTTCTTTGCGTCACTCAGTTTACAAAATGGAAAACTTGAAATATCGCGTTATTTACGAGTACGAGTTCCACCGTGGCACCAGTGCTGCAGAAACGGCTCGAAGGATTAATGATGTGTATGGCGACGGTGCCGCAAAAGAAAACACAGTGCGTTTTTGGTTCCAACGTTTTCGTTCTGGAAATTTAGACCTGCAGAACAAGCCCCGTGGACGGCCGGAGACCAAAGTTGATAATGAAGAATTGAAGGCTATTGTGGAAGCGGATCCATCGCAAACCACGTCCGAGTTAGCTGCAGGCTGCGGTGTTAGTGATAAAACTGTTTTAATCCACTTGAAGCAAATTGGGAAGGTGAAAAAGCTTGAAAGGTGGGTACCTCACGAATTGAGTGAAGCAAATCAACAAACGCGCGTTGACTGCTGCGTTGCATTACTCAACCGGCACAATAATGAAGGGATTTTGAATCGAATCATTACCTGTGATGAAAAGTGGATCCTGTATGTTAATCGGAAGCGCTCATCGCAATGACTGAACCCTGCCGAACCAGCCAAACCATGCCCCAAGCGAAAATTGACTCCAAAAAAGTTACTTGTGAGCGTTTGGTGGACTAGTGCTGGTGTCGTTCACTACAGCTTTCTTAAATCTGGCCAGACGATTACGGCAGATGTCTATTGTCAGCAACTGCAAACCATGATGGAAAAGCTAGCTGCTAAACAACCGAGGCTGGTTAATCGCTCTAGGCCACTGCTGCTTCATGATAACGCTAGACCACACACTGCACAACAGACGGCTACCAAATTAGAAGAGCTTCAATTGGAATGTCTAAGACATCCACCGTACTCTCCGGACCTTGCCCCAACAGATTACTATTTTTTTCGAAATTTGGATAACTTCTTGCAAGGGAAAAAATACGACTCCGATGGGGCAGTCCAAACCGACTTCAAAGATTTTATTGATTCCCGTCCGAATGGTTTTTTTAGTAAAGGGATCGATGAACTACCTATGAGATGGCAAAAGTGCATAGATAGCAATGGTACATACTTTGATTAAATAAATATATTATATTAAAAAAAAATCAACTTTATGTTCCTCCCAAACAAAACGCCAATTTCATATGTAAGGACCTAATATATGACATATAGAACGAAACTGCATACTTAGTTTTTTTGTTTTTTTTTTTGGTACTTAGTGCCTATTTTAATTCAACCATTCAATTGTGTATTAATGAAACCTACCATTCGAGAACACAAATCCTACCTACCTACCATTCGAGAACACAAATGCTGTCACTCCCGTAATGCAAATGGATGGAGAAACATTACAAAATTGTGACTCCTTTAATTATCTTGGGTCACTCATCCATAGCGATGGAGGATGTGCAGCAGATGTAACACATACTATAGAATTAGTGTGGGATGGATGAAGTTTAGATCAATGACGGGAGTTCTATGTGATCCGAAAATTCCAGTAAAGTTAAAAGGAAAAGTATACCAAACGATTGTCAGACACGCACTCCTCTATGGCTCCGAATGCTGGACGATGTATAACTCTTACTCTAGGCAACTAGAAACTGCTGAAATGCGCATGCTAAGATGGTCAGCAGGTGTGTCCCTAAGAGACAAAATAAAAAGCTCACGCATTCGTGGAAGCCTGGGTGTTACAGACATCAACAGCAAGATGGAGCAGAGGCGATTGAGATTGTATGGGCACGTTGGACGTAGAGCACCCGATCATTTTGTGAACCAGGCAATCTCCATGGATCTTCCTCGAGTGGCGACCAGAGGAAGGCCAAAGAATTCATGGGTGGTGCAAAAAGATAACCTGATGCAGAGGCACGGCCTGGGGGACGTAGTCCGGGACAGAAGAGCATACAACCTGAGGACGAGGAGAGCTGACCCCAACAGTCTTCGCAGACAATGAGTTGGGATGGAGCCAGGGAGAAGAATTGTGTATTAATGAAAAATAGTCGCAAAATACACATTTCAAAATGTGTTCGACAAACCAATCTCAGTTTCACCAAAAATAAAACTGAAATTGGTATTTTTTCAAAAACAAATTTTATTTTTATCAGTGTTTTAATAAATATAAAATTAACAGAAACCAAATCGCCAAACTTACTCGTAAATACAAACATACTAAGCTATAAAAAATACCAAGAACTCACAAAAATAATACATCTACGAGTATAGCAGTTTTTTACATTTTCTGAAGAATGAAAAAAAACAGATTATTCGTACTATCAAAGAATGACAGTAGTGTTTAATGAGTTAATTAATTTTTCTCATATCATTATTACGGACACTGATTATTACAATTGGATCCAGTAGGAGGCATTATCATAAGGAGGTGTCAATGTGTATACCGAGGCTCGTCAGACGGAGTAAGTGCGCGCAGCCGCAAGGCGGTCCAGGGGGTTACAGGGGGCTGGTACGGCGGACTCTTGGGGCACTTTACATTCATCCCCACACAATGCGGGGCGCCCCGGCCCACACGCCCCATGCCACTTTCCCCCGACAGGATTTTCGGAATACCAATTTTTAGGGTGAACATTTTTTCAACTACAAATTTTAGTTTAATGAAAATTTTAATGCATTTTTATACAGTATACAGTACAACCTGATGAGTTTATTGTCATGTGGCAATTTCTTCCAGCCAAGTCAATCCGTTTCAACCATAAATATATTGGTAGTAAATATTTATAATGGATGAGCTCCGTCCCATTTTGAGTGTATCAAAAATCAGAGTTTAAAGTCACCCAAAAAGCATTCGAAATATACAAGAATTAGAGTTCGCCTATTTGAAATAGTCACGGACCGAATAAATTAACCAAACTCCGTTTTTTTATTTACCTGCCATGAACGCAAGGCTAGGTGCAGCTGCACCCTTTGCGCCTGCCTCAGACCAGCCCTGCGTGTTCATTGAAATGTGTTAATGAATGATATTGTGATGTTGTTTCTGGCACAGCGCACGACCCTGACCTGTTGTGTGGAGTAGCAAATATATACATATTGATTGCAAATTACAGAACCCGGCGGTAAGTAATACACATCGGGCTTAAACTCAAAACCAGTGGCGGCCGGTGGACAAAATAATTGGAGGTTCATCAGAGTAGGTATCCAAATACCAAATAATATAAAGAAAAAAAAATATTACATACCTATTTATAAAGAAGTTCTATTCTCCACTCTTTTTGTTTAGCGAAGACCTCAATGACTTTTATTGAAATCAGGTATAGACTGAATTAGCTCTTTTTCGATGCTTAATATTGATAAAGCGTTCAGTCTGTACTGACTCATTGTATTTCTCAAAAATGATTTTATCCTTTTTAACGTAGAGAAACACCTTTAACTCTCAACAGAAGTCATTGGAATAGTGCATACGAGTTTAAGTAACTTTACAATCTTAGAAAAATCTTCTAGTACACCAGTATTATAAAAAAGTTGTAAAATAGACAAAGCGCCATCACATTGGCAAAATCATCACGAGCATAAATTGCACTGAGTTCACCTTTGAATTGAACTTTATTTCAAAAAATCGTATGTTTTTACCGTCAAAATAAAATCATGTTCGCGAAATTTTGACCTATACTCGGTAAATTTTTCGCTATAGAATATTTTTGCTGCAGTTATGTGATTACTGAATGCAAAACGTTGTTTCATTTCACACAAAATTGTATCGCAGACTTCTTTACAAATAACTTGACTTCGAGGTTTTTATTCGTTTAGTCGGTGGTCCAAGAAAATTGTCCGTGGAGTACGCATATTTTTCAAACTCACTGATATTGTTATAAATTATAAGGGATCTAAATTCTTAAATTGCAATTGTTTGAATAAAATATTACAGTGTGGCAGAAATTTTTGGAAAAATGGACGCAAACAAACACAATAAATAATCGAAATAGTTATGTTTATCCTGCAAATGGCTCGTAATATTATATAGATAGTTAGAGAAGCGTTTAGCCACGTGATGAAACTGCAAAAATATCATTGAAATCGAAAACGGAATTTCTTACAAGTTACTAAACTAAACAATAACGGAAAAAAGTCGGTACCTAATTAGGTAAGCAAAAACGTTTGTTAATTTGGAGACATATACTCGCAAAGATATACAAAGTACTAAAAAGACGCCCCAGTTTAAACGCTAGGAACAAATCATCCCCTCTCTGCGGTGGTCACATTAAAAAAAAACTTTAAATTGATGTATTACTATCCCAGCGTACTGCCATATCGCATCATTCGGGTGTTTCCGAGATCACTCGGATATTTCGTGCACGCACTACAATCACTAGGAATTCCTAGAAATCCCTATTTAAATATAGCTGTCTCAAGATTTTATGTTCTCCTCTAATTTCAAGTAAATCTTCAAATTTTCGGACGGACTCAAATGCGCACGAAAAGCGAGTTCTCCTATATGCTCGCAGATTGCGTCCAGATGCAAAACACATGTATACAAAAAATGAGCTCTAACAAATCGAGTTGCATGTTGCAATCAGGACTAATTTATTTCAAACACACACTCGGTGTACCTAATATTTATGGCCAACTGTCAACTTTTATCAATAGTGAGCCATGTCGACATAAATATATTTATTTTTCATAAATATTGTTATGATAATATACATATTCGCTATACTTCTTTAGGTGTTTATTGTTTTATAAATTTAGTAGTTCAGCGCACGAGAGCACTAATGAGCCAGCCGCTACTGCTCAAAACGTATGAATGATAGAGATGATGCTCTACAAAGCCGAAGTTAGCCGACTATGGTCGACAGTATCTTTCTTAAGCCCGATGTGTATTACTTACCGCCGGGTACTATACGTGTATGTATGACAAAATACCGAATGAAGTTATTAGTGATGAATGTGAACTTAAGGCTGATGCATTAAGTAAGATGAAGAAGAGCACTCATACATGGTTTGGGCATAACGAACGAATGAATGAAGAAAGACTAACAACAAAATACAGTGCAAATGCGGAAGTCAGTTGTATAGTTGAATCAAGTGAAAAGTATTTAAAAAAAATGGAAATATAAGAAGTAAAAGAAATTGTAGGAGCTGTATGACAAGGCGCACGGATGTAGAAGAAGCGAAAATTGTGTGTCGAGATAAAAAAGTTTGATACTGTCTTCACTACTTACACCAACAGGGAAACGGCTTGATAAGAAAGTTACATTCAAAAACTTTTGCATAATGGTTAGTTGATATAATGGTTGGTTGGAAAAGATGACCGCGTAGCAATTAGCCAATTAGATTGTTTTACAATGAAGTGTAAAATAAATAAATAATCTTAAAATCCATTATTTTTTTATCACCTAATGCTCTGTCCTCTACCTACCTCAGCAGATAAACGTAAGAAAGTATATACTCGTATATATGTGTATGCTATGTACTTTCACTCTGACTTTTAATTGTACTAATTACTTTTAATTGTACTTTAATTGTACTTTCAATTGTACTTTCACTCTGACTTTTAATTGTACTTTCACTCTGACTTTTAATTGTACTAAAAAAGTTTGAAACTGTCTTCACTACTTACACCAACAGGGAAACGGCTTGATAAGAAAGTTACATTCAAAAACTTTTGCATAATGGTTAGTTGATATAATGGTTGGTTGGAAAAGATGACCGCGTAGCAATTAGCCAATTAGATTGTTTTACAATGAAGTGTAAAATAAATAAATAATCTTAAAATCCATTATTTTTTTATCACCTAATGCTCTGTCCTCTACCTACCTCAGCAGATAAACGTAAGAAAGTATATACTCGTATATATGTGTATGCTATGTACTTTCACTCTGACTTTTAATTGTATTAATTAAATCGACCGTTAATAAATAAATAAAGAAAAGTGATGTAAGATTATTTGTATTCTAAAATTTTCTTTTTAATTGATATGTTATAATTCTGAAGTAATTTTAAAACAATAAGTTCAGTTTTTCCTGAAAAGTAGCTTCCCTATAACGAGGGATACACGATACAGATGAAACCCTATTCCCGCATACCTCGAGCAGAGCTGTGAAAGCCTCTCGCCAAACAGGACGTGTTTGCCGCCCTCTCTTTACATAATACTACGGAATAATCGTGTGCCAAAAAAATATTATTCAAAGACATTTATTTACATAATTTATATCAGCTATGGATTGATATTTTATTAAGTCGTGTAATTAATCAGTATATAAAAAGGAAAGCAAAATGTTTCTGCGACAATACCATTTAGTTGTTTGCCTTGTTTTATTTTCATGCAGTATAAAAATTGGTGAGTAAATATCATAATGTTTATTTACATTTTTGTTGCGTGATTTTGTTTTTAATGTTGACAAATTTATAGCTTACATTAATGTTCGTAATGATAATGCAAAGATAATGGGACATTTTTTAATAATTTTGTATATATCCGATAATTCTGTATCCAAATATATCCGAAGAATTCCACTGCCTAGTTGACAAGATATCTATTGTCCAGTCCATGGTGGGGGCTGAAAGTTAAATTCCCGTTTAAACCCAGATTTAAAAAAATAATTCTTTATTAAATTAAGTATTGTATTTTTTTATTGAAATAACGAAAAACCTTTTCAATGAAATAATTTTCTTACGCTAATGAATTTGTGATCTGAATATTTTTTTTACAAATTTTTAACATTTGAAAATATTATATGTTCATCAATAAAATGTAACGAGATGACTCTGTTGCCTAGTTGGTAAAACGCCTGTCTCCCAACCTGGAGGTTGAGGGTTCAAATCCTGCTGGAGCCCAGATTTAAAATAATGATCTAGTATGGTTTTCACTTAAGGCCTCTTTAACATCTTTCTGATGAATTGTGAGAGATTGCCACATGGTAATAAGCCCACCAGGTTGTACTATATACAATAGAAGTGTAATATAGTACAATATTATACACTAAAAGTTTTTATTATAAACTCTTGCTTTCTGAGGCATTGTTAACAAATCTCAAGAGTTTGTATACATCAAGAATGTTCAAGGCATTGTTTGGCGAAGTATTATTTTTTATTGTATTATATTACACTTTTTATGCATACAGTACTACCTAACAAGCTTATTGCCAAATGCCAATATCTTCCGACCAACTGAAATGATATGATAAACTTTGCTGAAAATCAGACAGAAACCTTTTTTTTTAATCGGATACAACGAGAATCGTACCCGAAACTAGTTTAAAGGAGGCCATTTTACCAACTAGACCACGGAAGCCTAGTTGTAAAATTTCAAATAAGATTAAATTCAATCACTAAACAACGCCATGACATGTATCATTGTAATAATCTATAGGAATAATTAATAAGTTGTTAAGTAAGTTTCCAATTCATTTTCGTTTTGTGAATGTTAGTTATCATTATTTTCTTAGCAACTATTCAAAAGAACTTTTCACGTGTCCTTCTATGTCATGTCTGCAGTATCGTCAACCATGATGCACCTCTTCTTCCAGGACTCGTGTATGATTATTATCGTAAGGTCTACCACTCTTGAGATGTTGATTCCCAGCTATCCTTCAATCTTTTTGGAGGTTTTCCTGGGGGACAACTACCAACGGGTAGTTTATGCATTGTCACGTAGGGAAATCTTATGTTGGACATCTTTTCTACACGGTCTAGTCAGTGCCTTTTTGAGTTTCTTAACCCATCTCATATCTTCTACTACATGTATTTCTCGGATAAGAAAGTTTCTAACTATAATATATCTATGAGTAGTCAGAGAGTTCTCTAGATTCTATTCCATAAATCATGATTGACTTCATACATGGTTTGTAAATGTTAACCTAATGGATCGTATTGTATTACACTTTCATTATATACAGTACAACCTGGCGGATTTATTATCACATGGCAATCTCTTCCGATCAACCAGAAAGATGTTAAAGAGGCCTTAAGTGAAAACCAGGCAGGAATCCATTTAAAAAAAATCTGGGTCCCAACAAGAATCGAACCAGGAAGACATGCGTCTTAGAAATAATACCAACGTTTAATTTTAAAAAAATCAATCACTCATTTTCAAAAAATAAAACTTATAGTTTGCGCTTAGTTGGGTAATATTATGAAAGCGTCAAGGTTTTGAATTAAAAAATAAAAATAAAATAGTTGATTCACACAAGTGTCAAATTGACAAGTAAAATAAATATCACCATAGATAGCAATACATTTATCTCGGCCATTATAAAATATGGCATCGGTTGGCATGCGGCATTGAAAACTAATGAGCTTCCTATATGCGAGTGAGCATCCACCATAGGTTCACAATATTGTAACATTTCGTCGTGAAAAGCGCTAAATATGATAACTAATTATTTATCAAAAATAGTTATTATTTTGTATAGGTATTCTACCAACTTGGCAACGGAGGTCGTCACTTTACTGTCTATTCTCGTGTATTTGTTATTCCAGGCCATGCATATGAAGTATCCGAAGACAACAGCTGTTTTATTTACTTGGCCTCTTATTTATGTGTGGAGATCATTTATTTATTTATTTAAACACTTCATAAATTAAGATACAGGCAAAAGCCTAGTTTACTAGGAACATGACAAATGAAAGGCAACAAATCAAGATACCTTTTAATTTATGTGTCCATTTGAAATAACTTACTGTTTTTTTTTTCATAAATTATGTATTTATCAAATTTCTTGTCATGTGTAAATAAATAAGTTTAATCTACAATTATAATTTAACACGTTTATTGCTAAATGGAAATTTCTCCCAATCAACCAAAATCAGGGTTGGTGAGCAAATTAACACCAAGATATTTGAATACATAATGATTTTTAAAATAATTCCATTGAACATTACATTTCATGTACCTCCACCCTGTTCCCTCCCTAATGAACGGTCGTTTATCATCATACTGTATCACTCTCATAAATAACACTGGCATACAAATTACATTACAGCCCACTCACTATTAATTATGTGATGTTCAGTTTCATCTCCTCTTTTAGTGTCGGACAGTTTATGGAATGTACAAGTAACCCGTGCGGTGCGATACTATACAGTGGTAAAATTTTATCAGATCTAGAAATTTTCGGATTTCACCAAATCGGTCCTCTACTCCGAAAATAAATCTTTCGGAATTATCGAATCGATCATAAGTCCTTGATTATACTTATTTTGGTATTATTTTAGTAAAATAAAATAAAAATCTTCTTTAAAGTTTCTATCAGTGACACAATTTCTGTAAGTTCTTCAACCAGAAAATATGTATTCTTTCCTCATTTCTTCTGCAATGTTTTCTCCCTACAATATCAGTTAAACGATCTCATATTTCTTCTCCTCGCGTTATATGTCCAAAGCTTTCGAGCTTTCTCCTTTTGATGGCAGATTTATTCCCCCGTTTAAAGTTGTTATCATTACGGATTTTCAACCCATGAAAATCAGCATTCTTTGATAATCTAACATTTCAAAAGCTTCTGATGTCTTTGTGGTGGTCTGGGTGGACTGTTCATGATTCAATACAAAATTCGTATACATAAGTCGAGATTGAAATTATTATTCCAGAGGAGAGCTTGCATTTGGAAGAAACAACTTAGTGCCATCTTTACACTAAATTTGATATATTGAGACTTGTCATATTGATAATTTAGCCTGTATCCCATTTATATTGTTTGGACTTACTCAAAAAAAATATTGCTTAAATCATGAGGTACCATTGTATACTCTCCTTTTACTGACAATCATAAAATATAATATTTATAGTTAAGGCGTTAACACTGTGGAGGTTTAAAGATATTGTTTAGTCAAACACTGTTTATTCCACTTAGTCACCTCATCATCATCATCATCACGAATCCCTCTACCCACAATCCTCAACCCGAAATTTCACTGTCAGATGCATGTGTATGTCGGTACCAGAAAACAAAATAAAAAAATAGTGTTTTATTTATTTTATTAAAAATAAATTTATATTCATCATTAACAATATGTTCCATACAACCCAGTACTAACGGATGATACATGTCCTCAAATAACTCGAAACATTTAGCATATGAGATGAATCTTTTTTAGATATATGTACATCCATATTGAAATTAATAGAGGGAACACGGTATTTGATATTTAAGTCCTTTTTTCATTTTATAAAAGAGCAAAACTTTTATATTTTCCATTAAAAAATACAAGCATAATTTTCTTTCTAACCCCCCGGAGTTTCTGGCGTCTGTCAGAAGTCGGAGTCTCATTCGATTACCGGATGACAGCACCCCCGCACCCCGCACCTCGCACCCTGACATGGAGCTTTCCTTTGCCATTAACTCTCCTGCGGGAAGATAAAATGACTAAACTCTCCAGCGACACCAGGCAACATTAGGGTGTCGGATCCCTTTTCATAAATATCACCTGTGCTTGCACAAAAGGATAGAGCTTTTGGTGGTTGCTGATCTAATAAGTCACGTTGGGGCGGTATTCTTGTGTATCTCGCTTGGGGAGCTTCTGCCAGTTTGATAATAATATATCATTTTATCGATTTTAAATTATTCTATTCCATATCCAATTTGAAATATTTTTTTATAGGATGTGTTTGATTATGATTCGCAATATCTCGCGATCGTGCAAAATTACACGCGCCTGCGATGAAAACTCTTTTTTGATTTTTTTTGCTTGTTTTATAGTATATATTTTTATGTGCTGAAATAAATAAATGCGTGCGTTTAAATGCCATATCACGTACCTTTTTAAACAAAATTTGAATAATTTTCACATAATATTAATATACAAAGTAGGGCACTAGTGGTTTATACTCGTAGCATTCATAAACCAGCGCTCGTAGTTACATTTTTTCTAGTAACATTTTAGCGGCTAATGACAACTTCACGGGCAAGAGATAATGTGGTAAAAAGACTTTGACTATATACAATTTAATAGTGCTAATCAAATAGTCATTGTAATAAATGTATCCAGTGTCTACCATATGTTATATTTAATCACTTTTCCTTTTGAATTTAATAACGCTAAATTTACTTAACTGAAAATGCTAGTGAAAGTTGTGGAAAAACGATACGTGCAACACCTGAAAAAACGATGATTTTTTTAAGGAAGTTATGTACCTTAATTTTGCAGGCCTGTGTGACCTACAGATATAATCTTGAGAATAAATAATTCCGGTAATGTAAACAAGCTGTTGGGCTTGTAAGCACACAGTCTTTTCATTCAAACTTTAAGTTCCAAGTAGATTCAAATACGATGACAATCTGCATACTCAATCTTCTGCAAACTTTCGTCGAGCAAATTTGTGTAGCGCTTATCGTAGGGATGTTGAGTTTACTCTGGAATGCTGTCAAAAATATTTCATTGTTCTCTAAGATATGAATACTATCAGTATTGAATATAAAATAACGGCTATCGTAGACTGTTCTTTTGGGGACTCTTCAATATTTCGACTGTGCCACTAGAAGCTAAGACTCAATGGAGAGACTCGCTGTGCAAGGAAGAATAGATGGTACGCGTGGTCGGTCTTCGACAAGTTGGATAGATTTGGTAAAAAATATGATATGTCACTTCCTGAAAGAATACTCCAGAGACGTTAATTAAAAATATTCAAGAAACAAATTATTAGTCCAGCGCTGAGTCGGAATGAGCATAACTCATCAAAACAACGACCACTCTATCAAGAGTGAGACGAACAAAAAAAAACAATGCTCTACGATGCTGCGTGAATTAATAAATAAATTGTACTATTATACTTTGAAATATTCTCTTAACTATTTATTTAGACACTAAAGTAAAATATACAAATGGCAAGTTTATTGCCGAATGAAAACATCTATCAACCAACCAGACATGAGTCAAGCAGATTAATTACAATTGCTGTGTGAAAGGTTACAACACAATTTCTAAAAAAGGAAAATAACTTGAAGCATATTAAAAGCAGTAAAAAATAAGTGAAAATAAAATAAAATATTTGCAAAAGTCGTCAAAGAATGTGAAAAGAGAAAGGAT
This sequence comes from Odontocerum albicorne, assembly GCA_949825065.1. Lineage (NCBI taxonomy): Eukaryota > Metazoa > Arthropoda > Insecta > Trichoptera > Odontoceridae > Odontocerum > Odontocerum albicorne. The sequence continues at coordinate 47,228,327 of OX463840.1, read as the reverse complement.
ATGAGAGAGGAAAAGAAAATAATATTCAATTATTCTCAGGAATTCGGCCTGAAATATTAAATTGTCCTCTGAAATATTGCCTGAAAAGTGGAGTTATGCTTTGAAATGTTGCCTGAAATATTGAGTTAAGCTCTGAAGTTGATCTCTGAAATATTTAATTATCGTCTGAAAAGATGTCTGAAATTCTGAAAGAAGTCTTCATGTGTTGAATTTTTAAATAATGTTTTTCTTGTTTGAAAATGAGACTTTAATAAAAAAAATGACTCCTGTTCTCAGATTGAAAATAAATTATGGAGTTTTGGTAAAAATTGTGCTATTACATTTTTATGTTCTATTGTCGAATCTCACTAGTGGGTGTAGCTTGGACTTGTTAGATTGTTACGTGTGAATTTTGTTGGTTCAAGTCAACTGTCTTAAAGCGATCAATGTTCTGAAAGCTGAAAGCGATCAATGAGCAGAAAGATGTTTATTTTCCATTTCATTATACAAGTACATCATTTGATTGTGTATAGCGGCGGTCGACAAATATTTTTAAATATTTTAGGCTCAGTGGGTCAAGAGGCCAACTCGAGGATATTTATATTGAATGCCGAATTATTACTGCGTGGCATTACAATAGAGGCCACCGAATGCGAAGCTATAGGAGTGCCACAAACGGTCGTATAAAAAGAGGCAGCGGACTGGATTTGACCCAACGAGTATAGAGCACAACGAGTATAATGATATGTGGCAGTTTCTTCTTACAAACCAAAATATATTGAAAAGCCATTAAATATATGAAGAAACAGACTGAGACACGTGTTTTTTTTGTCACCATCAAGAATCGAACCCGATCTTCCCAAATAGAAGCCAACTGTACAATCACACAAAGCTATAAAACATAACGATTTAATTTATATTCATATCACGCAGTGTCCCTTACAGTAATGACAGAGAAAATAGATCTCCATGCTTTTCTATCTATGAACACAACTTTCTCGTGGTCTGCATTCATACACATTGTCCAGCCACGCTCTCTTCAATCTATGAACCTCTTTCACATACACTTAGCAATTTTAAATTCCACATTCCTTGTCATTCAGTGATTATTTTAAAACTCCTAGATTACTGTACATATACAACTGTACGTTTTACATGCTTTTCTCACCACTCACTCTTTTCTAATTTTATATCTTTTTTATAAACAATTATTATATTGTAACATTTTTGGTGATAGGAAAAGACACTTCTGAACTGCGGTTCAGTCTCGGCTATAATGTGATATATAGATACCAATGGCGATCTCTGGCCGAGGGTTAATATATCTAATATTGCTCACATTTTTGGGAAGAAAACATTTTCGCGGCAAACGATATCGTTTATCAAATTTATTACTTTTGCTGCTTAGCGGTATTTTATATGGGTAATAATTGGATTTGTATACGCTATAAGCAACCAACCCAGAAACACATATTTTTATTTAATTGAAATATCGATATGGCGTGTAGATGTGGTCAAAAGGGTTGTTTTCAAGTACTTCAGGAAGCACTTGAAAAAAATCCTTTTTGGGATATCTTTATTTGGGAGGTCGAGAAAATTTATGATTGCATATGAACGCTACACAACCTGAAGCCGAATAGGTTACTACCGGAACGTGTATTGGAAGATCTACACAGATTTCTTTGAAGTTTCTCTTTCCTTAGTAATTTACTATCACATATCGGAAAATTTACAAAGGTTTATTTGTAGTTCGTCCTGAATTTTTCTGCAATTTTCTTACCAAATATGTTTATATTAACATATCCAGATGTGGGCAAGTACCTAATCGAATGGCTGCAGCCACCACTTTCCTATATTTATACTCAATTTATATATATTTTGTAATATTTTTAATCTGTCAATAATAGTATGTTATGTTCGAATCCCGAATTAAAGCGCCGTTCAGGAGTGTCTGCTCTCTAAACCTTTTATTGTTGTATTATTTTTAAGTAAATTCAACGCCGTGGGCTCGTGGAATAATACGACCTCTATTTGTTTCAGGTAGTATGTATAGTAAGAGGTAGTCGTAGCAAATGGATGAGCTGTCTTTATGGTCTCCCCCAAGCCTCGAGGGTGTTGAGTAAATCTCCCAACTCTTTTCAAATAAACTAATGCAATTGCCATATATTGCATTAGAACTGGATTGGCCATAGGTTCGATGTACGTGTAGTTGACAGACCATGAAACGAACTGGATGAAGAAATTTTAAGGCATCCCTGTACTTTTAATATAATGTATGAGTGATTAAAAAATTCGAAAAATATCGAGTTAGTGAAATGTTTTTTTTTTAGTTCAATTTCGAATTTAAAAATGTTCACAAATTATGTATTGAAGTAAAACGTCGACATGAAAAAATACTGAAAAAGCCGAATAAATGCTGTAGAAATAAGAGCATAGAGAAAAATACACGAGGAGCAATGTATGACAAAATACGTAACGAAGTAATTAGGGATGAATGTAAACGTCAAGTTGATGTGTTGAGTATGATGAAGAAAAACACTCTGATGTGGTTTTGGTATGTACTCGTAGAACAAATGAATGAAGAAAGATTAACAGAAAAAATATACGAGTACAATGTAAACATGAGTGGAAGGCATGGTCAAGGAAGACCAAGGAAAATATTGTTGGATCAAGTGAATTATATTTTGAAATAAGGAAATCTAAAATCTTTGAAATTGTAGGAGTTGCATAAGAATGTTGGAAGTGTGAACCTACTGGAAACATTCGAAATGTGGATGCACCGGAGAATGCTACGGATACCCTGAACGGATATGGTCAGCAACACAAGGGTTCTTAAAATAGCCAAAGTTGATAGAGTTGCTGACTAATATTAAAATCCGAAAGGTGTTCTATTTGGGTCATGTACTTAGAGGAGCAAAGTACAAATCACTGCACCTGATCATCCAAGACAAAATAGAGGGTCGAAGAGGTGTTGGCAGGAGGCAAATTTCCTAGCTCCACAAAATACGTGATTGGATTGGTATAAGGAGCCTTGGGGATCTTTTTCGGACTGCCAGGGACAAATATGCCCACTCTCAGGTGATATTCAACGTTGGGGGGACCTGACATGACACTGGGAAGAAGTATAAGAATGTGTAGGGATGTGTAGAAGAGGCAAAATTTTGAGTCGTGATAGGAAAATCAGGCGCTCTTTCTTCTCTACCTATTCTGGAAAAATAAAGAGTTAGAAAAATGTGGGCTAGGTCCGATGACATAAAAAGGGGTTTTTATATTTTCTTACATAATGTCGTGCTAATATATGAAATCACGTTTGAAGTTTAGCTTATGAAATCATTCATAACAGTCTGGAAAATAGTTTCGTATATTCGGATTCATTTCATTAAGAAAACATTTTCGTTATTAACTTCCTTACAAACGTTCTCAAATTACTTTCTTAAGAAAAGAAATAAAGTAACGCATTTTTCGATCAATGTTTATCCAAATTGTTTGATTTTTTAACGGCATTTAGAAGATAGAACAAAAATTTTTTTTTTCAGTGATTGATGCTTTTTTACTACCGTATAAATAAAATTCAAAGCAAACAAAAATATACATGCATTTGTATTGTAGTATACGGCGACAATGCAGTAAGCAATCGTGTGGGTCAAATATGGTTTGAAATTGAATTGTGTTTTACTATTTCCTGTGACTATACATATTGTAATGAAATGTCCCTTGTGCGTGGCCTTCGCAAATAATCACTATAGATTATTGGACACCCCCTACGTGCGGAAAGCGCGTGGTATACGTAGCGCTTGCAAGCCGTGACGGCATATAGATAAGCGATGGGCTGAACATAAGTAACGATAAACAGATCAAATATATTCTCATCTACTGGAACGTCTACTATGCTTTTATTTCAACGAACTTCTACCTGCCAAAGAAGAATCTCTTCACCGAAAACGCAAACCATAATCTTCGATTATTGAGTGGCAGTCATCCACCTATTCTACATTATTTGTACCGGTGTTGTACACCAAGTACATGACAATATAGTATCACGTAATTTCGTAGACTTTCGCAAATAATCACTATAGATGATCGGACACCCCCTATGTGCGGAAGGCGCGCGGTATACGTGGCGCTTGCAAGCCGTGACGGCATATACGAGTAGATAAGCGATGGGCTGAACATAAGTAACGATAAACAGATAAAATATATTCTCATCTACTGGAACGTCTACTATGTTTATATTTCAACGAACTTTTACCTGATAAAGAAGAATCTCTTCACCGAAAACGCAAACCATAATCTTCGATTATTGAGTGGCAGTCATCCACCTATTCTACATTATTTGTACAGGTGTTATACACCAAGTACAAGTACATGACGATATAGTATCACGTAATTTCGTAGACTTTCCTATCGCGACATACTTTTCACTGCATTCAGTATACTTTTACATCGCAAAAGAAAGGGTGGAAGAAAAAGTTTAATAATTTTAGATTAAATAAATAAACAATAATTGATGGCAAAGCGAGTACCCTGCAATCAATATCGATATTGAGACAACCCTTGTCACGCAAACGAAGTTGTTAAACGTTATCACCTCTGACAGCCTTTTAAAGTAAAATTATATAAAAGAATCGCTATTAAAATTTGCTCTGAGTGCTATTTATTTTTCACACTTAATTTACTTTTTTTCCACTCCATAAATTCTCACTAAGTGTGTCATTTGCCGAAATCTCTATCTAAATGTTCTCCATAAACATTTTGGAGTTTTATTATTCCTTTTAGTCTACGTTAAAAATAAAGGTGAAAGAGTAACCCTTTGTTGGAGAGAACGGTTCTCGAATTTACAGTTGAGTGGCATTCTCTAATCCTTAACACCCCCTGCATCACAGTCGATCACACATTGTGCACAGTTAAGGAGTTAATGGGTTAATCCGCTCGTTATAAAGAAGGTCTCCATCACTAACTCGCTTCAGTGACATCACTAGTGGAATATAGTTAACCCAGTAGGTTTTAATATCAGCACATTAAAAAAATCATATTGCTTCTTTTATATGGAGTACTCATAACAATTGAAGCAGGTTGTTGAGTTCTGTTATCTAAGCTGTATATTTTCATGTGATGGGGGATTTGAAAAGGACGTTGAAAGAAGGGGAGCAACGGGGGGAAAGGTAAACAAAGCACTTAACCCTTCCTTCCTTGTGATGTGTAACTAGTACACATTGCTTCTAAAAACTTTAATATCTCTATAAATATAATAAATACTGGGTACAGATTTTAGGTATTCCTCCGTAATACATTTACGCATTGAATAAAAAAAATAATATTAATAACAATTATCACTTATCGGCCACATCAGATATTTTTTTGTGAAAATCGGGAATAAATTCACCAATACAATCAAACGTGTGCTTGTGTGTGACGTACGTATATTCATTCTAAAAAACCGCTATGGGTGAGGAAACGACGCTATTCACGTCTCACTCTACTTCGGTATATGGGAACGCAAGAAATAGAGTTTCAGTTCGCTCGCTTCTCTCGCTTCAGTAGCTCTCGGGCATCCATTTGAGGTGGTCTCTTGTGGTTTGGAAGTCAAACATGAAACTGGCAGAAGAAGGATAAAACTATTATGATATACTGTAAAGATGCGTGTAAAAGAAAAAAATGTGGTGTCAATATATGAAAGAAGGCTAATTGAAGACATCAGAAATTAATGCACGAATAAAATTAATGTTTTAAATAAGATTAATAAGGGAGCTTTAAGAAAATTTGAGATAGTGACTAAGCGAGTATAAAAGGTAGAAATGCTAAATGTGCGTGAAAGAGGTAGACCGAGTAAAACGTGACTGAATCAAGTGAAACAGATTTTGAAAGACTGTAAAAAAGAAGTATGAATAATATAATATTGTGCAAGACTAGATGTATGAATGTTGAGGATGCGAAAGTAGATAAGTTTGAAGATCTGTTTTCTCTGCCTTTCCCTCAAGGGACACGGTGTGGTATGTTTTGAGGCAGTATTTAAAGAACATATTACTTGTATTTCACGCTTCGAGTCCTACATTAGTTAATTGAGAACAAGAATTGAACATAATCCGCTGTGGATTGGAACGACGCGTCATATAAGATCTGTCATACCTTTCTGGTTGGTTGACTGAGATTTTATTTGAACTCGCTAAGTGTTTTGTATACAATGAACGTGTAACAGAGCAATTCGACTAGCTGAACAAGCATTCATTAGTGTTAACGCATGCATTAGTGGCAACAGGGGAAGTAATGCCATTGATGTACTCGTAATACATAGTGGATGGAATATATGTCTTATATGTTACCACAATGATATCCAAATCACTTCCAGGTGACTATAGCTCCCTAAGCAATCTGGACTTTTCGCGTTATCTCACCATTGAACGAACCTCGATAAAAAGTCCAGTTATATAAACACATATAAACAATATCTAAATAATACGTGCCTTGAGTTTATACATAATGTTTAGGTAAATTTTGGAGTCCAGTCCATAACTAAAAACAAGAAAAAGAACAAATCAGTCTAATAAATATTTCTTTAGGTACAAGGAATATTTTGGTGATCTGAAAACGCAAATTTACCAAATACTGCCCGAATAAGTCTCATTTTATCGATTGTAGCGTCATGATTCTCTTTTCCAAGTTTTATTGATAAAAACATTCATTCCATTCCAATCGTTTTGATAAAATTAATCAGTCCAGAAAGATGCAATTGTGATGACATTAGAACTTCCCCTCTGCAGATCTGCTTCTCACGGGGCACAGTGGGCAAACTATCAGATGCGACATTGATTGAATATCAGCACATATTCAAAGTGGTTGGTGAGGACATCTGAGGAGATTCTCTTTTGATCTACCAAGATAGGTGTGTAGATGCCTAAGAGACCTCTATTTGCCCATGACAGGGGGTGTCCCACTGGCGATCACTCCGGTGGCTGTATTTACGTCATCGAGCTTTCAGTTCTAGCTCTCCAGAAATCGATACGCTCACATTCCGGATAAGCTTCAAGGGGGTTGTGGGAGGTCATAAAACTCCTACGTGATTTCAGTCTTAGCTACGTTGGCATTTGGTCATACACGATAAAATGTCAACACAGACAATTTGTTTGAACAAAAGTAATTTTACGGCTATATCAGGGAAAGTATGAAATTAAGGATAATTTCAAATGAAGACTAACAGAAAATATCATTAAAAAAGAAAACATTTTGTTAAGTGATGCTTTCCAAAGATTAATCCGTAATCAATAAAAGATTTTGTTGAAACATGTTTTCAATAGGTTTTCAATCTCACTACCTGTTTATTCTTATATATTTAAATACTTTGTAAGGTTAAATAAATAAATATATACAGGGTTATTGATAGCATTAACATAAATACTCGTATATACGAGTACATTGTGTTACATATCTAAAATTACGTTTATATTTCAAGATAATGTCGAAGAAAATACATTTAAGAGATAAGCTATTAAAAGGTCTGCATTCATCTAGTAACATCGTCCCAGTCGAGATACACCCTCACCAGCAGAAGGCGAGCCCGGCCGCGAGAACATCATATATTTTTCAGCCCATACCCTTGATTGGTAAATACTAAAAATATTTTTCAAAAAACATAATTATTCTTACCACGGAACATATTAAAAAACTAGCTCATTAAGAAGCGAAAAAAAAAACAATATCACAAGCTGAAATCTAAGAAATTATGATCAAAATTATTTTCGCTAGTGCTACGCAATCGTATACGTATGCCAGCCATTTAAGACTGAATCATTGCTGAAATGCATCATCTTGTACACGATAAATCTATGATATACAAGCACAAGCGTTTTCTATTTAAAGGAGAGATGACATCATAATCTGGCATGATGAATTGCATGTCCCATCAACATAATTTATAAACGTCCCTAATATCGTCATGCAAAATACAAACTATTACGTATTACGAGTAATTCAGTCTAAAAAGGTCTCACTTTTATTCCTTGCTAAACATTCACAACCTCGTTTCCTTACGCAAGCTATTGTTAGGAATGTTAAGATAATCTAGTTTGGTACAGACGATCTCAGTGGCCCAGTTCGTAAAACGCCTGTCTCTTCCACCTAGATATTTCACAAAGGGTATCAGTCTAGTTTCCACTTCAGGCTTGTTTGACACCTTTCTGGTTGACTGAAAAAGATTGCCACGTGGTTGTACTGTATACTAAAAAAAGGTTTAATACAATAGTTTTTAACCCTTTGATTTGAATCTTTTAAGCAAAAGCTTCTTTTTTTCTAATAAATTGATTTAATCAGATATCAGCGATTTCCTCTTGTGATTATATAATATAAACTAAATTTCAAAGATTGTGAAATGTACAATAATTCATTTTCCCCCAAAGCTGAAATTTGTTTAGTTTGTGCTTTGTACGATAAACTTTAGGTCTAAAAACTTTTCATCATTTTTGTAAATATACTTTCTGTTAAGAAACCAAATTTATCCCCTTGCTATTCCGTCTTATTACCAAGCGATATGCGAAATTTGCTTATCCTCTCACATTTTTCAATAACCATCACATTGGATTTTTTCCCATATACTCGTATATTCACAGATATTTTTCCGGCCTTTTTTAAATTTATATAGTCCTTTTAACGTGACAGTAGGGAATCTTAGAAATTTTAGAAATATGGAAAATTCGTCATTTTACAATATGAAATTCAAATGGATTATGTGGCGCCACCGTCAATGATTATTTTTTTTATTTATTTATGAACAGTGAACTGGTTGAACGTTAGAAATAGACGCCAAATTCACATACCGTCTCTATTGTATAATATCCTTAACTGTCCCGCCGCCTCCTCTTATCTCGTCGAAAACTCAAACAGAGATTGTTCCAGTTCACCGCTCCACTTTTTTTACGTCGTCATTAACTGTCCATGTAGTGAGACTCTGGAATCAGTTACAAACCAATGTTTAACTCGCTCCGTCATTGGCATGCTTTAAGAAGAGACTGAAAAAACTCTTAATTTCTAGTCAGTAATATAACGTGTTTCATTCCTGATTTTTTTTACTTTTCGTTACACCATTCCTTCCTTTTCCTTTGATTGATGATATCCCACTTTATATGAAAAGGAATGTTCGGGTGATTGTCCGTCTTTGTGGAGTTTGTGGGCATATGCTCACGTATGTGTTCATTGAATTCGTGGAGATGGATAATCATTTGAATGTTTTTTTTGCGACCATGTAACTTGTTTCATTTACTTTTGTCTCGTTGGTTGGAATACGAGTAGATTGCCCGCCAGATTGTATTTGCAATAAAAGTGTTAAATAAATAAAGGTGTAAAGAATACGAATATAAAAAAATTAGCAATCCATTTCAAAATTATGGGAAAAAATATATAATATTATCACACAGCAACATTCATGAAGATAGAAAAGTCTGAAAGGAAAAGTAAATGCGATATAGTATATGGGCGAGTAATCAAATATTAGAGCAAGCTGAAGAATTTTGCTATTCAGGTAGAATTTACTCTGACGCTGGAAGAGCTCCTAGGGATATTAAACGGCGGGTAGCGACAGGAAATACACTAAAACACATATACTCCAATCGAACAATAATAGTCCGTTAAGATAATAGTCCTGTAAAATATGTTAAGATAAAAGTCGACAACAGTATTTTAGTACCAACATTGATGCATGGGAGTCAAATTTCGACGTGAAAAGACTGAGAAGAGCCAAATAAATACTGTAGAAATGCGTTCACTGAGAATAATACATGGGGTAACAATGTATGACATAATACGGAATGAAATGGTTAGGGATAAATGTGAACTTAAGGCTAATGTATCAAGTAAAATGAAGAAGAGCATTGTGAGATGGTAGAACAAAGTAATGAAGAAAGACTAACAAAATAAATATATTGTAAATGTGAGGAAGACCATGAATAGTATGGTTGGATCAAGTGAATTATATTTTGAAAGAAGGAAACGTAAAAAATCTTAAAAATCGTAGGTGTTGTGTATGAATGTAGAAGAGGCGAAAGATGTGTGTTATGATAGAAATGTCTGGATTCCTATATATTATCTGCCTACCCCGACAGGGAATCGTCGTGATTGTATGAATGTCTTCTTCTTCTTCTCTTCTTTTTAAACTTTCTATTAACTCAAGAGTATTTTACTGCAGGATTGTCCTCCTGTGATGCTGAGTTCCAGCTATCTCTCCATCGTTTCGGGGGTCTCCCTGGTGGACGCCGTCTATCCGGCACCCCATGCAGAGCTATGTATGGAATTGTTGTGGAATTCATTATCTGTATATATTGGTACCAGTATCGTCGACGCTTTCGTCCCCATCTGACCACATCTTGGACCTCACAGACCTCTCGGATTGTGATGTTCCTTACACGATCATGCAAAGTCTTCCCAGCAATAGTGCGCAGAGTTCTCATTTCCGTTGTCCTTAGCATACTTTTTGTCCTGACAGTGTCCGCCCTCGTTTCGATGCCATATGTGAGGATAGGTCGCACACAGGTCTTATAAATGCGTACCTTGCTATCCGTTCTCATATCTTTATTCCTCCATATGACATCTCTCAGGCAGCCCGCCACAACTGCAGCTTTATCTATCTGAAGCCTTACTTCTCTGGGGAGGTCATGAGAGCTGAGCAGTTCACTGCCAAGATATCTGAACTGGGCTGCTTGTTCAATTGGCTCGTCCCGTACTGTGATTTTGCACTCTAGTGGGTCTTTGGAGAATGTCATACACTTGGTTTTTGCTACGGAGATAATCATATTGTATTTTGAGCAGGATTCGTCGAACTTTGTGAGCATTCTCTGTTGGTCATTTTCAGCTATGAGTGTAGCGTCGTCAGCATAACAGAGAATTCCCACCGTTTCCTTACCAAGAATGTACCCCAACTTGAGAGATGCGACCTCTGCAATGATATTATCCATTATGCAGTCAAAGAGAAATGGGCTTAGGCTATCGCCTTGTCTGATCCCAACCGATGTTTTTATGGCTTTAGTATATTTCCCATTTGCTCTGATTTTTATGTTACTATTCAGGTTGATCTCTCTTATGACATTAATGAGTGATGGATGTATCATTTTTGTGGATAAAGTGTTCAGAAGGTCCTTCAACCGAATCCTGTCGATAGCTTTTGTAAGATCGACTAAACAGAGGTAGGCTGGTTTGTTGTATTCTAATGATTTTTCTTTAATTTGTCTAAGAGTGAGTATAGCGTCGGTAGTAGAGCGGTTCTTTCGGAATCCCTGCTGTTCCTCTCTATTTGTAATATGTATTTGAAGTTTTTCTTTTATTATCATTGTGAACAATCACAGCAGGGATATTCCTCTGTAGTTTTCTGTCCCTTTTTAAATATTGGTATTGTTATACTTGTTCTCCAGTCGTTAGGGATAATTGACGTGTTCAATATTTTACTAAACAGTTTAGAAAGCTCAGCTGCTAATCGATCGTCGGCATATTTTAGGATCTCATTGTGAAATTCGTCTGGTCCTGTTGATTTCCGGCTTTTCAGTTTTGCTATAGCTGCTTTGATTTTACTATATTTAATAATTTCCGAATCTGTAACATTCTGAGGCAATGGGATTCCTTCCGAGTCATTATATAATTCCTGAAAGTACTTTTCCCACTTTTCTATTATATTTTTGTTCGTTTGTACATATTCATTGATCGGTTTCTTCTTTTCTCTTAGCATTTTCCATACCTTCTTTTGAGCCCCGTACAGATTAAACTCCATATCTTTGGTAAATTTAGTCCAGTATTCCCTTTTTATCCGTTTTATTTCCGAGTTGACTCTGTTTCAGCCAGCTCTTTTACTTCCTTGGTAAACTAAGGTTTTGTCTTATTATGTGCGTTAGTGTTCACTCTCCTCTTCCCCAATGCTTCCATTGATGCATCATGCAAGTTCTATTTTACTTTCCTCCATGCTGTCTCCACGTCATCCTATTCAGTAACATGGTTGATATGTATCTTCTCAGCAAGTCTAGATTTGAATAGTATTTTGGTGCTGTCTGTTCTAACGACTCTATATTATATTTGTCTATGTAGTTTGGTTCTTTTTTGTTTAACTTCGGTCTTTCCATTCTGATTTTTCCCAGTATAAGGTTATGATCTGAGCCTATGTTTGCTGAAGTTAGTGTTCTTATGTCAATGACATCAACTGAATGGATTTGTCTATTTGTGATTATAAAGTCAATCATCAACTTATCTCCTCTCACGTTCCGGAAAGTATATTTGTGTTGCTCCTTGTGGTTGAAGAATGTATTGTTTATCCTGAGTTCGTTTCTAGCGCAAAATTCCACAAGCATTTCCCCGTTTTCATTACTGACAACTTCGTTAAATCTTTGCATAACTCCATTTAGCTGTCGGTTTCCTATTCTGGCATTTAAGTCCCCAAATATCACCGCCCTGTCTTCTCGTGTAATATTATCCACTGTCTTCTGTAGTTTGTCATAGAAGTTTTCTGTTTCTTCACGTTGTTTGGTGATATCTGGCGCATATGTGCTAATAAAGTGGAAGGTGTTTTTTCCTATCTTTAGTGTGACCCTGAGTAATCTGTCATTGATATAGTCAATATTTTCTATAAAGTTTTCATATTGTGCCTTAATCAGCATGCCAACTCCAGAGTGGGCCCTGTCCTTTTTATTCTTTCCACTATAGATAAAGATATAGTTCGAGCACTTGGCTATTCCTCTGCCTTTCTTTTTGGTTTCGTACATCCCGCATATGTATATGTTGTGGTTGTCGAGCTCTGCAGTGATCTTCCAATCCCTGTTGTTCCATGAGGTAATATTCCAACATGCGATTCTTGTTATGTTTCCATAATCGTTTTTTCCTTCTCCCTGCCTTGGTTCTGTCCGTGATCAGTCCGATGTCCTACGCTCCTTCTCCTGTTCTGTGAGCGTTTACAGTGTTTTTACCTCAGGTAGGCTGCTAACTTTGCCTGAGAACCCTCCTCCTTTATCCGGGCTTGGGACCGGCAGTGTTTCCTTCCTAGGCGGCACAGGCGGAGTTCCTGTATGTATGTGTGTATTAAAAACGAAAATTAAATTAAATAAATATACATATATATTGTCTGGTCCTTATTAAATGCCTTACACAAGTTTTAAAAAGCTCTGAATTTCAACTAGTCATATCGTGAGCTGCCTTAATGTTGAGCGAGTACTTGCCTAAACATTGAAGTACGATAGGGTTTGCATACATTTATTTTGATGATGTGCCAAATAAATATACATATGTGATGTCCGGCCCTTTTTAAATGCCTTACGCAAATTTTAAAAAGCTCTGAATCTCGACTAGTCATATCGTGAACTGCCTTTATGTTGAGCGAGTACTTATCCAAACATTGAAATACGATAGGATTTGCATATATTTATTTTGATGGTGTGCCAAATAAATATTCGTATGTGTTGTCCGGCTCTTATTAAATAAATGCCTTACGCAAATTTTAAAAATATCATATCGTGAGCTACCTTTAGCTAAGCGAGTACTTACCGAAACATTAAGTTTGCATACATTTACATATTTTGATGGTGTGCCAAATTTGATTGTAATGTTGTCTGCCTGAAAGATTTTTTACTATGTTTAATCATTCAGAAATTCGTGCAGGTAAGCTTAATGGTCAAAAGTGTACACAGACAAAAATACAAGAACTTTATTTCTGTATAAACTCTGTAAAACGAAGCAACTACCCTTAACTAGGTTACACGGAATTGTGTTACCACTTGCATCATGAGAGCACTGTACTTGTTATACTTTGCATCCATATACATATAGCGACTATCTCCATCTACCCTAGCTCCTCCCCTCCCAACCTTCTCTGAAGAGCATCTCCCCTCATCCCTGCCCAGCGGGGGACACGACTCCCGTATCGATCTATGCAGTACGCCCCCAGTCCCGTTTCTGAGCCGTGCTAGCCCGAAACAGAACCGACCTGAGGCCGGGGCGAGAATAGTGTCACACCTGTGACCTTATTTTACTGGGATCGTAACAATAGGACAATATAATCGCTATGACGTCATAGGTTTGTGACGGGATACGTTTTGTTTATTTATAAGGCCGGATTCCCACTTGAACTCAACCATACGAGTCGATTGGAAGAAATTGGCATTTGGCGATTAACCTAATATTCGTATAATAAAAAATAAAGCTTATAATATATAAATAAAAAAAACATGATATCCTTAAAAATACCACATGACGACCTCCGTGGTATAGTTAGTAAAACACATATATCCCAGTCCTGAGGTTACGGGCTCGATTTCCGTTGGTTCCCATTTTTTTATCAAAGATCTAGTTTTCATTTAAGGCCTCTTTAAGATATTTTTGGTTGATTAGAAGAGATTGCCACGTGGAAATAAACCCGCCAGATTATACGGTATACAACAAAACTGTTATACAATACTATGGTAATATTTTAATTGTTGCCAATGAGACAAAAAAAACATTATAATGTTAACAACTTTTTGACCACAAAGTATTTTCGTTCTGCCCTTTGGTCAACGCAGCTTGCCCACGGTACAACAGGGTTTGCATTTTTTTTCTAATGATTTGTAGTAAGTTTTTCTAATGATTTGTAGTCAGTTTTTCTAATGATTTGTGGTCAGTTTTTCTAATGATTTGTATAATATATATGTGTATCTTGCCTGGAGGGAAAATCAACATAAATTGGAACATCTAAAAATATGATCATCATCATCAACTGTTGTCCGAAGAGTCTCAAGAAAGCGGCGGGTCTATTCTTTAACGGCTGATTATGATAGTTTATTGATTTTTTTGTGTGCGTACTTTTTTATTTTAGCCTTAATAAAATTTCACACAGACTTGATAAATCAAACCTAAGATTTCGATTTCAAGACCATTGAATAAACTCAATCAACTGTCTTTTGTAGGACAGAGTTTTACTCGTATAATAACCTTTTTTGCGTTTTTAAAACATATACGACACTTCTAATACACCACATATAAAACCTACATGATATTTATTTTCTAAGCTTTGTTCCATAGAACCAAATATCAAATGAAACATTTTTTCATTAAACCAAGTATAGAAGTGAAACCTTTCCATTTTTCATCAAACCACAGGAAGCGACTTTTGATTTACACATATTTTTTTTTAAAGAATGAATATGACCGGAGTCATAGGTATCCTTATACCCTCGAACACTAGGCGGCAAAGTGCATGTATCATTCGAGGGAAGTAGCACAGCTCGGCTCGAACCGACGACCTTCCGCACGGAAGTCCAGTGCGTTACCGCGCGGCCATGCACCTCACATTTTACATTTTTGTGTGGTAACTTTCGACATATCTGCGTTGGCGATTCGAACATACTGAAGAGACATAATTTGCCTTCAGCCTCATTAATCATCTCTTAGGGTTTAGAACCACTGGAAAAGGCACGGAGCTCACAGTGCGCTATGGCACAAGTTGAAAATATTACTGCACTCGCGCACGTAAATATTGTTACCACACAAACTCTTTTACGAGACTGGGATACTTTTTTTTCGGGTACAAATAGGAATCGAATCTAAAACCTCCGAATGGAACCCACCTCGAAGATTGACATGCATTATGGTTATCCTGATTATTAAGGTAGCAGCACTGAATAAATATATGATACTAAGATGGGACTATAAATTATAGTTCCCCTACCAGCAGATAAGCCTCATTCCTGCAAGTCACCTACCCTGATCCTCCTCCACAATCCCAATTATATTAAAATACAGTTACATACTCGTATATTTATTCTTAAATACGACACAAATTATCCTTTAGCTAAAAGAACTTAACATAACATAAGCTGTTTCTTCTTAATTGCTGATAATTTTCTATCATGAAACTTAGAAATTCTACTTAATTACCATATTTCAACAACTTTTAGTTTTGTCTTAACGATTTACCTGTGTCCATGCTTCAATGCCATTAGTAAAATGTAACATTCATCTTTGATTAACGTGATATTATTTCATAATTTTGATAACGATAGATTAATGTATTATTGGTTCTAGGACATTTTTAATACATCTTGAACGTACTCTATGAATAGGTTTATTGATAGCTACATAGTATGAACATATATCCTGAAAATGCATATATATTTTAGGATAATGGTGAAGAAAATACATTTAACCCTACAGTGCGCAATGATGCACATATGAATCAACCAAAGTTTTTCTAAATATTTTTATGTTGAGTGGTATAAACAACGACTTATGCGCTGTTACTAATGTGATACAATAATCTCCTTGCTTTAAAACCACATAGGTTTAATAGAAAACTGTTTTACCGGTCAATTTGGCAGTTGAAGTTTGACTTGTTGCGCGTAGATGACTTTTGTGATTTGTTCCAGTTTGAAATCAAATTACTTTATTATTGGTGATCAAGGTAATCTTAATTTTTTTTCTTTTATTCTTTAGTACATATGTGTAAAATAAGTGAAGTTAAATATATAATTTCATTAATATCATTATATCATATAATTATCTTACAAATGCGCAGTGATTCATATATAGTATGAACTTTACTCTTTTTTTTTAAATATAAATATATAAAAACAAAAAAAAAAGTTTTATTGTATTTTTCATGTTCCAGTACATATTTAATGCATAAATATATTTTTATTTTCGAAATAAAAAAAAAATCGCGCATTGTAGGGTTAAGAGAGAAGCTATCAAAAAGTCTGGGCATACTTCGACCATAATTTCGACTTGGTCGAGATACACCCCCACCAATAGAGGGCGAGCCCGGGAACACTCAAATTTAAGTGAATAGCCATTAAAAAACACAAGAGAACTTTAAACTTTTTTTGCTAGAAAACATGCATATAACCGGATATTCTTTGTTATTTACTTGTCAATCCATCGTTTACATATTTCTTAAAACATATTGAGCTGTTCCAGGGAAACTACTGTAAAAAATAGCATAAATAAAACTTCTGCTATTCAAATGAAAAAATGTATAATAAAATGAATCAATATCCTCATTTGATCAGAAAATTGGATATTTAAAAAAAAATTAAAACTAAATATTATGGTCATTTTTTGAGACAATATGTTTGTCTCCAATAGTGACCATAATGACATGGTGTTTATTTGGGATACCTTTTTCGACAAGTTACTAAATTCAGTTATTTGAAAACTAGGTAATTACTAAACTGGATTAAATTATGAGTTTCACATTTTATTGTACTGTTTATGACAGTAATTTTATAAAATGTGTGACTTTTATTGCTCAAAACTTTAAAAATATGTTTGTAGTAACGTTTTTATAACCACCCTATTATGCGTAGGTCTGTTTGGGTCCAAGGATATAAAACTATTTGCTCATTGTAATTTGTTTTTGTCAAACACTGTTTATTCCACTTTTTTGTGACGGTATAACCCTACCGGTTTCAAGGCTTTCACGTCATCTTCAGGGGAGCGCAAACAAGACTAAATGAGGTGGGTGAGGTGAAAGCCTTGAAACCGGTAGGGTTATACCGTCACAAAAAAGTGGAATAAACAGTGTTTGATAAAAATAAATTACAATGTCCTTAAACCTCCACAACGTTAATGCCTTAACTATAAACAACATATTTGCTCATTGTATTTGAATGCGTACCCCGTACCCAACTGATGAGCAGAAGGCAATCAAAGATGACAAGAATGGCTTTTACAGATACACGGTGTTTTTGAACAAAAATTTATGCACTTATTTTACACAATTTGTTTAAGTATTATATTTACATATCTTAATATATGTTTATTGTCAAATTTAAAAAAAATATATTAGAAAATATAATATTATTACTTATAATTGACCAATTAGTACTTTTTATATTACGCTCATTTTAACTATAATTTTCAGTACACATAGGATAAACAAGCGCCTACTTTCAGCATAAACATAGCGCCTACTTTCAGAATAAACATAGCGTCTACTTTTGCTTGACGGAGCTGGATGTTACATCCACTGTCTGAATCTTTATGATTTATAATATAATTTTTTGTATCTTTGTCAACATTATCAAATAAAAAAAACGGTCATCATAACTATCACAGTCATTTTGGAAGTCTTCTATGTCTTCAAAAGTATCATTCATCGAAATTTCAATGTTACTAATATTTAAATTTATTATTTCATCATATGCAATCAATGTATTACTTAACACATCGTTATCACTATATCTTGTAGAACTTTTATTGAATTGATTCATGGTGCTAAAAAAAAATAGAATTTGCGTTGTTTTTTTTTTCATTCACTTTGTGAAATGATGGTAACCTCATCGGAGATAGCTCTGTAGGGCACAATGAACCAATACAGACTGTCCAAATAAAACGACCCACTCAAATGCGTCTGTACGGTACAGGTACTCGTAAATAATGCAAATATTAAAAACAACATACTCGTACATAGGAGCTAGCACTGGCCTACAATTTGCCTATTAATACATTATATAGCATATATATTCCTTTAAGTGCACTATTGTAAAATAACATCTTCAAAATATTGTCAGTAAATATTAAAAATAAAGTTTCAAAGTTACCCCTCACCAAATATATACTGGCTTTTGGAACTGGCTACCAGTCACCTTGAAGTCATTATATTGGCTTTCGGAGTGGTAAGGGTTACTTGCAGAAGGAGTCAATTAGTTTTGTGTATACTTGTCATGTAAATAAAATAAATTTAAAAAGAAATTTTGTGAACGGTAAAAAAAACTAGTTGAAAAATAAGATTGTGAAATTAAAGAGACAGAAAGGTTTCGTTGATAGCCTTGATTCCGAAACGTTGCGGAAAGTATTGAATCCATATTTGGCAAAAAAAACTTGCCAAGATAAGCCATGACAGATATTCCGATATCTGAAATTAAAACATTGTTGTTTTCAATAATATTTTTTTTACATAAATTTTGAAAAAATATTTAAAAAATCAAGATTTTAAATATCTGAAGCCGTCCCTGAGCTAATACCTAACCCTAGCTCTTTGATAGTGTTGACATCAGCTCGAAAAGTCGGGAGACTTACTTGTGTCCCTCTCTTTACTCGTATTTTTATATCTATTTCAAACCTTAATTCAATCCCGCCAACCCAATACAATGGACCCAACATTGGCGAGTAATACATAAAATAACGTGAAAATTCATTCTGTGAAAAATCGCCAGAAGCGGATTAGAAAATCTGATAAAAATTACAAAGATAATTTGATAGAAGAGTTTTCATTCTGTCGTAAATAATTCAAGATGTTTCCTTTTTTATTATTATTCCCAATAGCATAAACATCGTTAAAAAAGAAAAAAAAACATTACGTAGGTGAATTAGCGTATCAAATAATATAAACGTTTTCTCGTTTATTATTTTGAATGATATATTTAAAGAAGGAAACACATAAAATCATGAAAGTTGTATGAAAAAGTCTATAGATATAGAAGAGGCTATGGACGAGTGTCAGGACAGGAAAGTCTGGCGTTCTATCCTATCTGCCTACCCCGATAGAGAAATGTCATGTTGGTATATATGAATGTATTCTAGTCTTTGTTATATTTCTTGAAAAAAAAATGCAAAGGAAAAATTATTTTAAGAATTATGTTTGGAAGCTACAGTTGTGAAGAGCAGCCAATGTATAATTGCATTTGTGCACGGATGCATTGTAATGCAAAAGCAGCGCCACTTTTGTCCATTTTCCTCTCCTTTTGTCTTTTGCAGCTTCTTTTAGACTTTACTTTCAGAGTAGTACTCTCCAGTTATTGTGATGCCCTTATATTTGTAATCTATCAGGAATACGCCTTCCGCATCCCAAAAAAATGTGACCATATTTTTTCCAACCAATTGCGACACTTTGAACTTCTTAATAGGTTGTATGTCCCTGCATGAACTACGTCGACTCAGGCTCATAATTATAAACCCAAGTTTCATCTACAGTAGCGATTCGACTCAAAATGTCATCTTTGTTATTTCTGCAGAGTTCCAAAAACTTTCGTGAAAATTCGACACACGTTTTTGAAGTGGCGTGAGGATTCTAGGTACCCACCCTGACTTTTGACACCCCTAGATGCTGATGGAGGATGTTCAAAATTACTATACTCATGGGTGATACTTCAACCATCTCTGAAAGCTGTTGTTTGTTTAGGTGGGCATCTTCCAGCACAAGCTTTTCTATTGGTATCTACTGGTCGGAGGTAGTCTTCAATAGATTCTCCCCCTTGCTTAAAAAGACTATGCCACTTGTAAACCATTGATTTTCCAGGACAGCAGTCCCCGTAAACCGCTAACATCTCTTCCGAAATGATTTAAGGGGTTTTCCCTTGTTTTGTGAGAAACTTAATGACGGCGCGATAGTCCACTGTTTCCATACTTGTGATGTTAAGAACATTTACCATACTCTCCCGACGATATCTTAAACAATACTATCACAATTAGAGTAAAACTTGGTGAATACACTAATAATGAGTCATATTATTAGAACATGTGCATGCACACTACTGCACCCTCATTAACCCCTTCATTCCACGAATTTATTGACCTCCCCTCGTATAACAATTTTAGTGTTGGTCGCGTTCACGAAACTGAAGAGGAATTAATTTTTTTATGGGTAAAAGAATTAATATTGAAATGTTAAAGAAATTATTTGGCTGTAAGTATATTTATTAAGTAAGTACGAGTATATCACAAAAAAACTCGACGGTTTTTTTCGATCAATTTTTTCCAGTAACACCATAATACAAATTAAACACGCGACAGTTATATTTACACGGAATATATGGAAATAAATTAAATTCTTTCAAATTCCCTCACGTATTGAAAAGTTGCTAGAATTTTGTTTTACTGTTATATTCCAGTGTATCAACCCAGTCAATCGATAAAATGGATAAACCGATAAACCGACAATCGATAAAATTCGTGACATAGTTAGTAAGACACTTGTTTCTATTAAGGGGTTTCGAGTTCGATTATCGATTGTACCCATTTTTTTAGAAAAAAGATCCAGTCTAGTTTTCATTTAAAGAATCTTTCAGGTTGATTGGTTAAGATTACTACATAGCAATAACCCCACCAGTTTTTACTGTTTACAACGAAAGTGTAACGTAATACAATATAATAAACTTATAAAAAAAATATTATGATATTTCCACTTCTTATGTAATAATTTCCATTTGGTGATATAAATTGTATTTTTCTATTTTTATTTTCATTTTCACCGAAAAATCAAGGGAAGGTGAAATTTACAAGATTACTTTTTTACACGTGATGCACGTCGAAAATATTTCAGAAAAAAACTGTATTTCTTAACTCCCGAAGCGAAACTAATAAAAACATATATCGGTAAAAGACTACGTGGGGAAATTCTAGTCAAGTGAACATCAAGAAAAGTTATTTTTTCTGCATTTTATTTTCGTTTTTATTATGAGTATTTCACGTTATTTATTTATTGATAAAGTGAGCAATATTTAAATATCCTTTACATATTAAAGTAACAATTTAAAAAAACATATATTATTTATATTCATGCATTTATTTACATTTTGTAGGTTTAGAGACATTGTAATTTATTTATTTAAGCACCATTTATTCCATTTTATATAACGGTATAACCCTACCAAGCCACATAAAGCCAGCTTTTCACACTAATTTCAATCTCCGGAAACTCTTATTTAACGGGAAAGACAATAATAGAATACTTAGCAACAGTGGTGTGTATATAACTTTTATGTGCTAACTGCGATAATTTATATACAGGAAAGACAGGAGAATCTTTTGAAATAAGACTTCGTAAACACAAACCCGCCTTAAATAATCTAACTTATTTTGAAATAGCTAAGCATTGTCACCGAGAATATCACACATTTTCTATCGCTAATGCCTAATTTAGGCATATTAATAGTAACGGAAATAAATTTGACAGATTAGAAGCCTTAGAAATATTCAAGTCAGTACACTAGGGTGAACACCTGGTTAAATATACGAGTATACATTCCCTAGATCTTACCACTACTTGCTGAAGTTGTATCATGTCTCCCTCCACACCTAATCTCCAGCCCGATTTTTTTACCGTGTATGTCAGTAATAGTTCGAACATAATTCAGTCTTGTTTGTGCTCCCCTAATAATGAGGTGAAAACCTTGAAACCGGTAGGGTTATACCGTTATATAAAGTGGAATAAACAGTGTTTGACTAAACAAATAACAAAACATAAAATTGTATATCAATATGATCCACCAAAAACTTGCAAATTGAGATACATATACTCGTATCTTTCAAAATAGGATGCATAAACAAACCAATGTATACAACGCGAAAAGAAAAATAAATCGACCAAGAATACAAGACTTATGAAGCATAATATATAACTTAAAAAAAATATTCTTTCTCAAGGGGATATTATAGATAAAATTACAAAAATATTTTCGATAAAATGGGATACCAAGTCTTAGCTTAGGTTGAGGAAATGCTGAAGAAGGACCTTCGTAAATTCTTCTTCTTATTTTAGGCCTTTTGGCCTGTTATGGTCCTGCATCATTGTTTCCCTCTTGTGACGTCGACTGCCAGCTGTCTTTCCATCTTTTGGGAGGTCGTCCTGGAGGTCTGCTTGCTTGGGGGATACTGTCCCTGGCCATTCTTACGGCTCTTGGTTCCGCCATTCTGGATACGTGTTCGTTCCAAAACCTTCTTTTCTGTCGTCCCCATCTGACAATATCTTCAACTTCGCACATCCTCCGAATTTCTGTGTTTCGTACTCTATCACGAAGGGTTTTGCCAGCGATACTCCTGAGTACCTTCATTTCGCTGGTTCGAAGGAGATTTTTGGTTCTGACAGTGTCGGGTCTGGACTCTATGCTGTATGTCGTTATGGGGCGTATTATTACTTTATGCTGTATGTCGTTATACTCTATGCTGTATGTCGTTAAAAATATATAAACCAAGGTGATTTCACAAATTAAAAAATAGGCCTTATATTTTCTGGGAGGTTCTTTTTCAATGTGAAATGTATAAGTTCACATATATAAGTTTTCTCCACTGTCACATTCCCATTTCTTGCCTGTGATTAACATAACATTTAGTTCAATTAAAAATGATAAGGATGAAGCACATCTGATTGAGCTAGGAAGATCGTCCAAAGTCGAACCGAGTGAATCGCAAAAGATGATGTGTAAAATGATATATAACGAATGGGAGCACAAAGGATCTTACCATCACCAGATCTATTTAGTATATAACCTTTATAAATAATGATTCCTTCGATTCTTCCACAGGGACCTGCCTGAGCAATAACATCTCCTGCTATCAATGCGTGCAGTACACCAACAAGGAATGTGGCCCTGAAGCCATCCTGCCATGTCCTTCTTCTTCCGATAGATGTGTAACACATATCAGCAAGGACAGTGAGTATTTAATAAATATTAATACAATTAACCTTGCTTACTAGATTAAAAAGAGAGAAATTGGAAGTAAGCTGAGAGATCCAACCAATTTAATGACCCCAGACATTACCATCAGTCCCCAGCACCTAGGTTAAAATCCAGATGCAGTTTTATTAAGTTTCTGGAACAACCAACCTCTATTGCTAGGATGAACGAGTGTGGAAGAACATCGCCCCAAAGAATGGATTTTGCCTGAAAAGGTTTTATCACCTAGCGCTTAACTGTCCTGGAGTATTATCTCAACATAATCCAAACAGGTATTGGGTCAACCAAGAACAACACGTCAAAATGGGGAATATTGTGCTTGGTTCATCAGCGGCGAGGAGCGATTCATACGACATTTGCTGCAGTGACATAGGAGCCCGACATCTTGTACTAAGGAGGACTTGATTCGTAGAACGCCCAGTGCTGTCCAGGTGACAGCATTCTGAGCGGAAAAAAAGCGTTTTTGACCTCAATAATTGTATAAATTTGACCAATTAATGTTTTGAAAAATAACGCGTTTCATTTATCAGATTGACTTGATGAGAAGGGGAGTGAGAGGGAGGGTTAGTAGGCAAACTCCCTGAATCGAATGTAGAGTAGGTGGTAATCCTTATAAAGTCCAACTTATGCAAGGTCTGTGTTCTACAATCGAGGGTACACCTAAGACGATTAAAGGCATACCATAATCTTCGTATCAAATCAAATCCTTGGAGAAGAACGTTAGGATCACTTACAAGGTGGATATGTCCGACTGAGAGCCGATTTCATTGTTGTCGCCTGTCCCCATAAAAACGTTTTAGCGTCGTAGATTATGTGGCAGTAGGTTTACAAGAACAGTGAGTGATGCCAAAGGAGTTGATTTCAGTGTGCCATTAACTATCCAGGTTGCCTAATTATGCTAAGTATCAATACCTCTAAAGATATAAATGCTTATTTCAGAACAACACGGCTTCGTGCTGAAGAGGGAGTGCGGTCTTGGGCCCTGCCGTTTCGATGACCCCAACGTGAACCGCGGCCTGGGCTGGGACGTCTGCGACCGCGACAGCGAGGAGTTCTTCTGCGTCTTCTGCTGCAAGGAGAACGCTTGTAACAAAAACACGGCCCAGCGGATTCGAATCCCAGTCTTCTATACCAACTTCCTCCTCTTCATATTGTCCTATTTTACTTAGTTCTAGTTGTAGATATGGAGTATTTTTTAAATAAAAAGCTTTGAAAAATCGAATAGTCTTATTATTAGCATTGGTAACGACACGCCAAACAATCCCCCGTGATCGAGAATTTTCAGTCGTTTTTTTAATAGGTAAACCTATGCGTGTACCTTAGCACTTCAGCACGCGTACTCGTACAATTATGATATATCAAACCTGAAGTTTGGATGACAAGGACATTTAAGTTTTTATATGAACTGTAGGTTTTTTTAGGAGATTTATATTCTTAAATTGTTTATTTTGTCGCAACATACTGTTTTAAGAATTTGTGACAAGAAGCATTATGGGTCGTGACATTAATGATTAAGAACGTGATCCGCTCTGAAACTGCAGTATACCGTAAACAATCTTCTCTAGTCCTCCCAGTATCACAGTTTATAGCAACGGCAGGTCCATAGAACTCTTCACCTGGTCGCTTCAGCGTATAGGTGATATATTTATTTATTTTATTTATTTAACACTGTAGCGATCCTTATTCCCTGTGATCACAGCGCGAGCCGCTGTTATTGTTTAGCGAGAACGAGACAGCGACATATCTTCTGCGCCTTTCTACAAATCATATAAATACGGGACGTATAACAATAAATATTGTTTAGCGAGAACGAGACAGCGACATATCTTCTGCGCCTTTCTACACACATTCCTTTCTACGACAACCGTCCCTAAAACACTTTTATTGCAAATACAATCTGGCGAACTCATTATCAGGCGGCAATCTGTTCCAATCAACCAGACAAAAGTAAATGAAGCAAGTTACATGGTCGCATAAATCATTCAAATGACTATCCATAAACGCATACGTGAGACCCCACAAAGACGGACAATCACCCGAACATTATTTTTCATATAAAGTGAGATATCATCAATCAAAAGAAAATGAAGATATGGTGGAGAGGAAAGGAAAAGAAAAATCAGGAATGAAACACGTTAATTTACTGACTAGAAATTAAGAGTTTTTTCAGTCGCGTCTTAAAGCATGCCAAGGACGGAGCGTGATCTACATCTGCTCCTAAGAACTAAAGAATACGTCGAGTACATAATGTTGATAGCCTCTCTGAGAATATAATATATGGTATTCTAAAATAGATGCATCTGTGCGTCGTTCTATCCATGAAACACCCAACAATCGTCTCTAAAATCATAACTCGAAGTCTTAATTTGTCTCTGATCTAGAAAAAAAGTTAATATATAATAGATTACCGTATTTTCCTCATAAGATTTACTTAGAAAAGTTGACTTTAAATGGGGTGCGTTTTATGGTCCGAAATACGTCTTATGGTCCTAAGATATGTGATACGCAGTAATAGGTCCCTGCAGTAAATAATTTAAACTACCATAAGAAAAATTTTCTTTTTATATTTATGCATGTTTTAATTTTAATACCTACGTATTATATATTCGCCCCTTTTCTTAATTTTAGTTACAATTTTTTTTCTATGCCTATTGAATCTCTCCATGTTAATTTAACAGTTAATTTAGGGCAAAACATAAATACAGACGGATGAGAAATTCATTGCAAGCTGTAAAAGAAGAGACAATCCTAAAGTATTTTAAGAAATGTGGTATGAGTAGAAGATGGCTTAGTTTTTGAAGAGAGTGAAAACAATAGTTCAGTCAATAATAACAAGTTCATCATCATGTGTAGCTCATGACTGAGCATTGTGACTCCCATGATAGCCTCTGCCGACTCCTTTCCATCCATCCCTGCACTCCGTGGCTCGAAAGGCAGTTATTAAGGATAATCCAGTTGTGTCTCTCTCTTGGTCAGTCCAACGCATAGGGATTCTTCCTCTTGTGCGTCGTCCTTCCACGCCTCCAGTAATTACAAACCTCTACAAACTGTCTCCTTGGCCACGAGCAGTGTACCCAAAGAATCGAATGACTCCTCGTATTATCAACAAACGTGTCGGTGATTATCAGTTCTTCGGGAGTAGAGGCGTTAGATCGCCTTGCTGTCCAAATTGAAATTGACAGTTGGAAAAAAAATAACACAATTGACTCTTGCTTTCTTGTTTCGAGGTTTATATAATTGCACACCGTCATAAGTTGATTATGGTGGTGCATATTTTGAACAATCACTTTCTGTTCTATACCATAAACATTTGTTCCAGCATATTTTTGTATTTCAGTTGAAAGGGAGCCCAAACTTCCGGAGTATAGTATATTCTAATTAAGAACGAATTAAATAATTATACAAATTTTGCAGGATATCAGTAATATCCAAGTCTCGAGAGAATCTGATTATAAACCTAAAAGTTTGTTATAG
The DNA here is from genome assembly GCA_949825065.1 of Odontocerum albicorne. NCBI lineage: Eukaryota > Metazoa > Arthropoda > Insecta > Trichoptera > Odontoceridae > Odontocerum > Odontocerum albicorne. The sequence goes on along the minus strand of OX463840.1, from coordinate 47,201,490 downwards.
TACAATACCAGCTGCGAAACATGGTTTAACAAATGTACTATTGGAATTACGTAGGAGTGTTACAACGTTTGTTAATTTAGTTCTCCATAATTATTACCAAATGAAGTTATCTCCTCCCTTTGAGTATTAACCCTATAGTATCATATAATACCCGACCTCGCGTGTTGTTCATTAAAGAGATAAAATCAAATCGAATCAGATTTAATATCCACTATTCAAAGCACCAAATGACATTCAAAATCAATACACTACATTTTCCAACCTACGAACAAAGACATCAAATATCAGTTTATATAAAATGTTCAAATGATATGTACGTCTCAAAATGACGAGAGACGATATTTCATATAAACATCAGCATATCTAAATCAAGAATGGCGTGTCTTTACAATTTTTGTTTCTATTTCTCTTTAAGACTTGGTGGAGTTATGATTGGAATATTTTCACTGGTAAGTATTCGATTTTATAATTAACATTTGTAAATAATCTAAAAATAAATTTGCAAATAATCAATTTTTTTCCTTCGTTTTTTCATTTTTTTCATTCCTCAAAACCAGTGCCGAACTAGGTAGGTTACGGCACTAAGCACCCATGGCCCAGAACGAATTAATCAAATATAATATCTTTTTAAGTTAAAATTACGCCACCGTTCTTCGCTGTGCGGAACAATTTTCCAATCTTTCCATAATTTCGATTGAATATAATATCGTTAAATATATTAATTATGATGACGTAATCAATAAATTTGCTGAAATGCGAGAAAGAAGTGCAATTCGAATTATTATATTAATTAGTTTGTTATTCCACTAATTACACTCCACTATGCATGTTTCTACCTCCTAGCCCAAAACACAACGATCCCAGTTTGTTACGAGAGCAATGCTTAGGTCACACTGATATTTTCTTCCACTAACTAACTCCACTATGCATGTTTCTACCTCCTATCCCAAGACACAATGATCCCAGTTTGTTACGAGAGCAATGCTTAGGTCACACTGATATTTTATTCCACTAATTACACTCCACTATGCATGTTTCTACCTCCTATCCCGAGACACAATGATCCCAGTTTGTTACGAGAGCAATGCTTAGGTCCCACTGATATTTTCTTATATCGTAAGTGTGTGTAGTTTTTTGACCCAAAGGAAAAATGTTTAAGAGTGATGAAAACTTTTGCATTATTTAGTAATTTAATACTTTTTTGTTTTTTTTAATTCTAAATTCATTGTTTTACGAATATGTTATTTATGTGATATATGTTAAAAAATATCTTTCTTTTCTTTTAAAAAAAGATTTATCTATTTTGTATTGCTTTACCCCTATTAAACATTCAAAAAAATGTTCACCCTCTTGAACATTTTTTCTTTGGATCAATAAACCACACATTTCCAATCTTACATGGCATCAGTCTAACCTAAGCATTACTCTCATAACAATCTGAAATTATTGCGCCTGAAGAGACCCTCGAGATTGGAGATAGATATATGTGTAACGGGGAGTAATCTAATTAGTTCAATAACAAATTAATTTACTGTTAAATATTTTAATATATTTCACAAAGTTAAAGCAGAAACCTTTGATGAATTAAAATTATTATTTTCATTTAAAAATAAATACATATGAATTATCTGGTATATTTCTTGAGAACACCAAAATTATTTATATACAATTTATAATGTCGTATTTGTTTTATAATAATTTAAAAAAAACTATGGGTCCTTAAATTAAGTACAGTTCTTAAATAAAGTACTCGTAAATAGTTGCACAGGACACATGAAACGCTAGTCACGACATTGGTCGTTCATCCCATACGTCATATACCCTCAATCTTCCCCTCCAGGATCATTGAAGCAGGCCATATCGGGGGTGAGAGGGATGTACCCGCAACATATAGAATTGGCGATGTGGATAAATTGAAGAACATGGCAACATTGTATTCAGTTCCATTAATCAAGTCTCCAGATTTTAGAGCCACTAGAGTAGGCACAGAACTCGCAGTTCGTTATCGCACATTTTTTTTAAATACTGTCGCACGTCAAGAAACAACACTCGCACACTTTTAGCACGTGCTAATATATTTTTTACTAGACTGAGACCATTTCGTTTTTTTTTTCTGATACCATCGGGAATCAAACATCCGATATAAAGTCAGGCGTCTTACCATCTAGCCTACAGATGTCGTCAATAATCACAATTGAATACGATAAGAATACTTAGGTCAATATTTCAAAAGTTCCATCAAAAAAGATAATTAAAAAATAAAGTATTCACAGAAATGTGAGTAAGGAACTTTTGGATGTCTCCACATAGGTATGTGAGGGAATGACTGATGTTTGGTGAGGAGTTATTGAACATGATTTTGATGTGGTTGTTGAGATTATGATGCAGTTGGAATTTTATATGCGTTAACTTGGGAGTTGGAGCGCCCTAAAGGAGAGTTGGCTCTCTAACATAAACGACGCGACGGTCAACAAATTGTTATATTATTATTAGTGTAAATGCGGAGTGTGAATGTCTCAGCGGAATGTTTTAGTATTAAGGATAAATACAATACATACAATTAGTTATTAAAGAATAAGATCACTTCGTTACAGGCCTTGCCTGATGATGCGGTTTTCGAATAAAAAGTGAAAATTTTTACTTTTTCCCTGAAAATATACCCCAAAATAAATCCTAAACAAATATACTACTTTGTAACTCAGAAAACCGCTGAAATAACGACGTTTACTAGAAATATGAAGTCCGAGGATCAAGCTGGAGAAAGAATTGTGAAAGTAATAGTGGAGAATAATATGAAGTCCGAGAATCAAATTGGAAAAAGAATTGAGAAAGTAATAGTGGAGAATAATATGAAGTCCGAGGATCAATTTGGAGAAAGAATCGTGAAAGTAATAGTGGAGAATAATATGAAATCCGAGGATCAAGTTGGAGAAAGAATTGTGAAAGTAATAGTGGAGAATAATATGAAGTCTGAGGATCAAGTTGGAGAAAGAATTGTGAAAGTAATAGTGGAGAATAATATGAAGTCCGAGAATCAAGTTGGAGAAAGAATTGTGAAAGTAATAGTGGAGAATAATATGAAGTCCGAGGATAATTTTGGAGAAAGAATTGTGAAAGTAATAGTGGAGAATAATATGAAATCCGAGGATCAAGTTGGAGTAAGAATTGTGAAAGTAATAGTGGAGAATAATATGAAGTTCGAGGATCAAGTTCGAGGATCAAGTTGGAGAAAGAATTGTGAAAGTAATAGTGCAGAATAATATGAAGTCCGAGGATAATGTTGGAGAAAGAATTGTGAAAGTAATAGTGGAGAATAATATGAAATCCGAGGATCAAGTTGGAGAAAGAATTGTGAAAGTAACAGTGGAGAATAATATGAAGTTCGAGGATCAAGCTGGAGAAAGAATTGTGAAAGTAATAGTGGAGAATAATATGAAGTCCGAGGATCAAGTTGGAGAAAGAGTTTTGAATGTAATAATGGAGAATAATATGAAGTTCGAGGATCAAGTTGGAGAAAAAATTGTTAAAGTAATAGTGGAGAATATACACAATGTTTTTCTTTAACCATTTTTTTTTCGTTTCATATTTTTCATTATTAAAACCATGCGACTTCTGGATCACAAGACCCTAGACGTCCATATTAAAGAGGCCTGAAGTAAAAATTGGGGTGGAATCCTTTTTTTTTTAAATCGGGGCTTCAACAGCAATCGAACTCACAACCCTTGGGCTGGAACTGTGTCGTATTTATAAAACCAGATATTTTCTACGAAGAACAAAGCATTTATTCTAGTCCTATCGTTCCCATTTAACTAATGTTCAGCCATCACTTCCATATCTCAAGGTCGGCACCAGCACACCTATGTGTTCTGTAATATTTGAAGATTTTATAATTGTTTTTTTAAAAGGATCATTAAACGACGCGGCGCTCTTAAAAGAAGATTCGATATTTTTGTGTATATCGCACTGCATGCAGACTTATTTTGCATCCAATACCGTTATTTTGCCACCAATAACAGCGTTGTTTTTCCCTCTATAACAATACAATGGTGATGGGGTCGAAACTACATTTACGATTATGTTCTTTGATCGAGTGCAAGTGAGGAAGTTTCAAATGAGTTAAATTTTTTCCATAAAAGTTTAAATATCAATAAAATTTGGAAACATTGTGAACTAATATTTTTTAGGGGCTAATTGATATACTTGTAACGTCGCAGCATTTATAAGAGTTCAATTTAAAAAAATGGATATAGGTTTGATTTCAACTTGATTACGGTCATACCTCGAATTTGCCTATGCGAACTTCAAAATCATTAACCAATAATAAAAATGTGCAGACAGGCAACCTAATATTCTGACTTCACAGGTCGTCAGAAAAAAATGTATGCCATCCAAAACTTTTAAATGTCATTTACGAGTATAACTGACCAAAAATTAAACAAAATTGACAAATGGTGTATAGCACCGGTACAAACATTGTAGAATAGGTGGATGGTTGCCGCTCGGTCCTCGGAGATTCCGGCGTGACTTCAATGAGATTCGATGAAGAAAAGAGATTTTTCGTTGGCCTGTAGAAATAAAAACAGCATGATGTTTCAGAACACGAGAAGATATTTGCTTCATTTTGTGTCCCTTATGTTTAGCCCATCGCACATCGCAAGCACCTCGATCGGACCGCTTATTTAGTCATTCTATGCTAGTTCAACGCTTGTTACGCGTTTATCGCACGTAGGTGCCGTCCGATCACATGCACCATACGAAGGGGTGTTTTATTTCAATACAACAATATTATAAGCAACGATTTTCAAATAATGCAAATAAATACAATAACTAATCTACGTGACGCATATGTCCGATACAAATATCAAAAATAAAAACCTTTAACGGTTGAAAAAACCTTCAAATATCTTATCTTCCATTAGTTCCATTTCTATGTCATTGATAAAGGGACATGAGGCCTAATATAAGATGAAAAGTTAGTGAGGCTTGAAATGATCTTTATTTCAGCTGCAGGGGGTAGCCATGGTGATTCTTTTCAGCACCGGACTTAATGACCTGGAACAGGTCTCGAGGAAATTAGATTTATGGAGCAAGGAATATACTTTCGATTTTATGACCTCTACCTTCGAGACGATACAATTAGGTATCTAAAAAGTCTTAATTCATAACTACTGTCGATGTTTTATATTTATGTCTGTTAAGATATATTTTAGATTGTATCTGTTAAAATATATTTAAGATAATGTCTGTTAAGATATATTTTAGATCATATCTATTTTAGAGCTCTCATTTTAATATTTAACCCTTGTGGAACTCTTTATAGTATTTTTCATCAATGAATACATTATTTATAGCCTAATTATATTGTTGTCCTGGTAGGTTTTTTGCCATGTGACAATCTCTTATAACCAATCATATGATAAAGATGTTAAAAATGACTGAAGTGAAAACCAGACTGATACTCTACTTTTTTAAGTGTTAAACAAAGACAATCGGACCCGCAACCTCCTGATTTGAAGACAAATGTTTTACACCACTACGCCACGGAGATCGTTGTTGACACTTAATAGTATTAGTTAAATTTCGCTTAACTGACAGACTGAGGGGTTTACTCTATCATTTTTTTAATTATTAATTAGGTGATATGTGAAACACACTCATATGTGCATATCCATCAGTGCCGTGGTCTAACGATTAGCATTGCACGTGGTGTTCAAATTTCGACTGCTAGCGGATTTCCTTTCAGAATGGTTTTACTCTTAGACCTTATTAAATCTAAATTAAAGTTTTTTTAAATAGTGTTTTATTAATCTGCAATACGAAATATAGCAGACAGGACCTGAAAATCGTCGTATAACTAAGATTTCCTTGACATCGGAACTTAAAGTTCGCCCTCTCAAGACTGCATGCTTGTTGAAGAGAAATAGCTTGCACTCGATAAAGCAATACATGATCCACAGGATGGTTGAGATTTTTCTTCATTTATAAGGACCTATGGTATATCAACCGTATCACTTCATAAAATATTATTTAAAAAAAACGTTTTACTAAATATTTCCGCCGTAACCGTCTTGTGTTTTAGTTTTTCGGTTTTTTAACTACGAATACGGTCGATGGAAAAATAAAAGCATTAGTAAATCGACTAAATATTCCTTCTTGCTATAGTTCGGAAATTCTAGGATGAGTCCTGTGACCGCTCACAAATTGGCTCCAATACAACCTTATATAATGTACGAGTATTTACCTAAATAACTTGATATTTATTAGAATCGAGGCTTATATCAAAGTTGATAAAATAATTAAAATTACTGAACATCGTTATAAGGTTGTATTGGGGCAAATTTGTGAGCGGTCACAGGACTCATCCTAGAATTACTGAACTATAGTTATGAAAATCAAAGGCTTTTTTTTATTATTAAAATTTTACGTGAATTGATAATTTTTTTTAAAGATTTTATTATAAAATATTATACTTTCAGATCCAGAAAAGTATTTGGTGATATTTTTGACACTTTCCTCATTTTACACATTATCTTGTATAATGTTGATATACGGGGCCTTCACGGTAAGTAAATTATATTATCATAGAATACGCGATTTTTTACGCACTTTTTATCTAACACGGTTTTCCAAAATAATATTTTTTTAAAAGGGAGTTTTTTTTCTATAATTTAAATAGATCATTAAAGAAAATAGTTCTTTTTAATATTATATACAGTTTAACCACTAGTCCATGGTGCCAAAGTCAAGGCGAATCAACGGAACAATTATTATTGTTATTATTACCAAATTTATTTACCGCTATGAATATGCGCGAATGAATTCAATCAGCTATAAAATTGGAAAATGTAGTAATCAATATTGATTCCAATGTTGAAAAAGCTTTAAAAAATTAACGAGAGATAAAAAATATTAATATGCAATATGAAGAAATTCATAAAGAAATGACTAAAAATAAAAAACAAATGTTGGTTACAGATTTTCTAACAGTAACCAGAGAGCGTTTTCATCCAAAAGAATCAGACATTTTAGATATTACTACTATACTAGCTGGGACATTACTGGGAAGAATCAGACATTTTAGATATTACTACTAGCTGGGTAATTAGCTGGGACGACCAAGGTCTGAGTGAAGGTGATGGAATACAAGTAGCCTGAACGAGTGGACTTGTTTTCGCTAAATAATTAGTGTAAGAATTGTTATCTAGTTGTAAGTAGTATATAGGTGTTAATTATTTCTAAGATCTCATATATTAAGATTGAATAAATAAAATAAAATGATATGTAGGAAAATAAGATTAAGTAAGTTCATAAATTATAACATATAATTAAGATTAGTTAAGTAATAAATGTGTTTATAGGTATAGCCTTGACAAATGTTTGTACAATAATTTACTTTGTTTAATAAAAAAATAAAAAAAAGATATTACTACTGATGATAGCGACTTTTAACCAACTATTGTGAAGAAGAAGATAAAAACAGTTGCTTTAGAAGACAGCAGCGAAAACTCTGAATAAAATAATCTCGTTTATTTTATTATATTATATGTTTATGTATGGGAACATATTATGAACATTTTTAATCTTCGCTATTTTTACTATCATACGAGGGCTATCTAGAAAGTAAGGTTACAACATTTATGTAGGATCGAAAAATGCTTGTATTTAATTGAAATTCACAAATATTATAAAACTATTTTTCAACGTAATCGACGATGTTCAAGTAACAATACCTGTTTAATATTAATCAAGAATTAATTCATTTCTAATGTTTCAACTCGGACAGAGGTTTGCCCTAACAAACACAAAAATTCATATACTAAATATAACACACCTGGAAAATACATCGTTTATATAGACTAATTCCAAAATGCAAGTTTGTTTACATATCAATTTGATTGATTTATGGCAAGAGGAAATTTCTTTCCGCAGACAATAATCTCCCTATACTTACATATTTTATTTATTAGAACAGTCAAAATTTTAATTTTAGATGTATCTGAGAGGGTTGCCATCCAAAGTAGGAACTGGGCAGGGCTCATTGGCAGATATATCGATGATAGGTGGACCCTCTAGTGGCGACCAATGTTTCAAGGAAAATAAGTGTGGGAAGACCCCTCACAAGATAAATGATTTAATGACATCAAGAAAATGACTGGTGGAACTGGAAACAATGTGCCTATAATGTAAACGAGTAGAAGCCTTTATTCAATAACAATTACGTCGACCGGGATGATGATATTGAAAATTTAATTGTCCTAGTATTCCAACCAATCAATACTTTTACGTTATATCATAGATACTAACTACTTCAGAGTGCATTTTAAAAATTAGACCTGAACCACGATGATTAAGGACGTGAGAACAATGATATTGATGGCTCGGACATGAGCACTATGATATTGAAGGTTTAGGCTTCCCTTGGGCGATACTGTAGCGATCTGGCGTGTTTGTTGTTCTCTGTTTGATTTTTTTAAATACGAAGGTCATCCAGAAAGTAAGGATACAACATTTATGTAGGATCGAAAAATGCTTGTATTTAATTGAAATTCACAGGATACTTCACAAATATATAAAACTATTTTTCAACGTAATCGCCGTCGAGATCGAGACATTTATGTAGTCAGGGCACCAGTTTTTGTATGCCAGTGTCATAGACCTCCGCCGCCAGCTTTTTCAGCCACTTCTTCACAGCTTTCTCGACCTCCTGATCGTTGGAAAATTATTGGAGTGTAGTGACACGCCCACGTCTCATCCCCCGTCACGATAGGGTTCAGAAAAGCTTCTCCCTCCTGTGCAAAACGATCCGAAAATTCACGCGCGGCGGTCACGCGATTTTGACGGTGCTCCGGTGTGAGCATTCTAGGCACCCATCTCGCACACAACTTCTTGTAACCAAGTTTTTCCGACACAATATCACCAAGGAGACTTCGAGAAATGTCAGGAAATTCTTCGTGAAGGTCGTCAAGCGTCACACGGCGGTCATTTCGCACTTGTTCTTCAATTTTTTGCACAAGTTCGTCAGAAATCACTGCCTTGCCTCGTCGTGAGTATCAGTACGGTCTTCTCTGAACAACCTAACCCACTTCGTGACATGTTGTCGACTCATCACATCACTACCATATACTTCCACGAGCTTCCGATGGATATTCGCGGCGGTATTGTTCTGCAAAGTCAAAAATCGGATGACCGCGCGGATCTCGCACGGACGGGAGGTGGCGGGAGTGCGCAATGACCTCTCCATCGGAAGAATTTACTGTGACTGAACAAAATGTCCGACAACACACGGGACCAAACAAACTGACCGTTAGGATCCCACCTACACTCCAGGTGCGCTAACTTCGAAACAAAAAAATTCCCCCGGCCTCAGGAGCCCTTGTAACCTTACTTTCTAGATAACCCTCGTATGTTAATTAAAATTATGTTGCATGTGTGTGTATTTAAATAAAACATATAATGATAGTGAAATTGTATTTTATTTCTTTGTACAATCATAGATTTTTCACGCGTTTTTTTTTTGGAACGTATCCCCACATTCTGTATGAGTTCCATGTCTTTTTTTTAACGGTTTTTCGCGGATTGTATCTACCGCGTAAATCGAGGGACGGGTGTATTCAATATTTAACAATAAATAACTCCACTAATTAAATCGACCCCCGTTATTCCACTAATTAAATCGATCCCCGCAATGAACGTAGCAACAAAAAAGTAATAAGTAACCAAAGAATGCTAAGGGTTTCACACCTCTGGAACATTTTCCTTTGCGTTAATAAACCACACACTTCCGATGTAAGTGTTCCATAGTAACATAACACCAATCTGATTTAACACTGCTCTCATACCAAAGCGGGTTCATTCCGCCCGAAGAGATCCTCCGCATAGAATGAGAAACACGTATAGTGTGAATTAATGCAATTAATGTATTGTCCCAATAAGAACGCCGGATTTAAATTTCGCGACATTTTTTTATGAGGTTGGCAGCTCTAAAAATTTCATATGTGCCATCTGTCAATTTTGCGATTATAGTTCGGAAATTCTAGGATGAGTCCTGTGACAGCTCACAAATTTGCCCCAATATAACCTTATGTAATGTATTTACCTAAATAACTTACTATTTATTAGAATTGAGGCTTATATTAAAGTTGATAAAATAATTAAAATTACTGAACATCGTTACAAGGTTGTATTGGGGCAAATTTGTGAGCTGTCACAGGACTCATCCTAGATTTTCCGAACTATAGTACTCTAGTTGATAAGACGCTTGTCAATGGAGGATTGATTCCAACTAGAGGAGTTGCGGGTTCTATTCCTTTTGGTACCTGGTTCTATTCATGTTGGTACCAAGGTTGTATTGGGGCAAATTTGTGAGCTGTCACAGGATTCATCCTAGAATTTCCGAACTATAGTAAATATGGAACATTACATGAAAAAACAACGCGTTATTGTTGTTAAAACTCATTATAAATATGGGGGAAATTTTACTGAAACAGTTTGTAAACTTCGTGGAAATTTCGGACGAAATAATGGTCTAAATGAGTCGTCAATTCGAAGATTAATTTTAAAAATATGAGGAAACTGGTTCAATTCTGGACAATACGTCACCCATGCGTCCTCGTAGCGGGCGTTCACTCAAGAACATATCCGCAATGAGAGAGTGTTACTGAAACCCCAGGGACATCAATTCGTCACCGTTCACAAGAATTAGACGTTTCATGAAGCACCGTACAGCGACAACTCAAACCAACAGATAGCAAAAAGTAAATCCGGCGCTCTTATTGGGACACCCTATAGAATAACAAAGTAATTGAATGTTCTAATATGGAATTCCACAAAGTCAAGCCGAAACCTTTAGTAAAGTATATTGTTTGCATTAGGCTCGATAAATTGGATATTCTATCCTACGTTTAACAATTTTTCGACCAATATGCTGAATTCCCATTGTGACATATTCATAAAGCGAGCTACTCATGAGCTCACGGCTAATACAACCCTGAGTATGGCCAGCTCACGATTAACCCAAAGACTGTCTTTGTTTCATCCATGAGCTGACCGTTCCATATCCACATGACGACAAGGTTTATGTGCATTTTCTGACATTAGGTATAAAGTCCGATTGTTAGGTTGCCAGCCTATATCTTTTTTACCACAAATTTATCGTTGTGAAACACTCTCAATGAAATTCACGGCATGACCACTAAGAGGGTTATTTTATTTTTTTATAATATTGACCACTTAGCACGGATTTCTCTTGTTACGCAAAAAGGGTTTAATACTAATTAGTTTGATCGTAAGGAAGAATATCAGTCAGGATTATTTTCAATGGCTAGAGATGCCGAGAATATATTTACTGTATATTATAGGATTACACTTTTAGCTTATTGCCATATGACAATATTTTCCATTAACCAGAAAGCTGTTGAAGTGGCCTTAAGTAAAAAACACATTGATATACTGTTTTTAATAAAAATCAAGTTACAACGGCAATCGAACCCGCAACCCCTAAGCTAGGAGACAGACGTCATACCAACTAAGCCACAGAGGTCGTCCAAAGTGTTCACCATATGTTCTCTTGCAAGTAAAAAGTTCTCTCACATAGGTTACGTGTATTAATGTATCCACTAGTGTCAATAATGTGTGCAGTTACAAATTTACAAAAATTTAACAATTTCCATGCCACGAGTATTAAGTTAAAAACTAAATAAACAATTGAAATCTTTTTTTCCATTTTGTTATTTTTCAATGAAATGAATTGAAAACAATTTTCGTTTGTTTTCATCATTGTTTTATTGATTTAGTTCACTACCGGTTTCAAAGACCTCTGTCTTCTTCGATTCTCATCACCTGACGAAGAAGACAAGTCTTTGAAAATTATAGTGAACTCAATTAGTAAAACAGATGTGAATACAAGAAAAATTGAGTTTAATTTATTTTCATTGCACCAGCAAATTCGATTATCATCGCAGTATCACAAAATGAGATTTGCGGATTGATCCAGATGGCCGTAAAAATTACAACAGGGCGGAGGTGTACAATTAAAGCTAATAAGTTTGCCATTAAAACCAAAGAGAGAAATTGGATAGTCAAAAAGCTTGGATATACCCACTGGGAGCCGAAGCGCGACCTTCTGAAAGGATTTTTTTTAATTCTCTGTTTTCCCACAAAAGATGACGATTAATTTATTTCATAAAAAAAATCTAAATCTCTAGACCAGAAAATGTCCTGAAATGAGACGTATGTGATTTGTTGCTGGACGCTATTGGGCTAGAAACACTATTTTTTTCTCCAGTCAAAGCACCGCTATAAAAAATACTAAATTAAACTATTCTAATTGTTTTTAATCTTGATATTTTAGTGCAACACTTACATAATGTACCCTTACTTGGTGCTGGAGTTACTACGCGCTATTGCTCTGAGCAGCACCCATGTCATCGCCATGATGCTCATCAAGCAGAACGTCATCAACCTGGGGTTCCTCATCGGTCTCACTGTTTTGGGAGGATTTTTGTTACGTGAGTATCGCTTTTAGGTCAACATCAATAGTGGATTGGATCGCTGAACTACCGGGAATTTTCCGATTGGTAAATATGGTCTGAAACATTCAATGGACAGTATTCAACTAAAATGTAACTTAAATAAAACAATAGATATATCATTTGATCAGCGCTCCACAGGCAGTGAAAAATCACGCTGAAAGACAATAATAATTATAAAAGAATAATTTATAAAGCGTCGTGTAGAGGGCAAACTTTCCTCAAGGTAAGAGAAATTAGGAAATATTATATATACGAGTATGATACATTTGACGATAAAATTCACAATAACATTGCGAGTAGGTACGACTACGAGGAAGCTGAGATAGAATAATGTAGTTAAATACTGCAAAAATTACACGGTATGTTGTTTTTTATGTTCTGCAGAAGTTTAACTTATATTCGTTAGCTAATTAACACGTTTTTTATATAGTAGCTCTTAAATATTTGTTTACCTTTTTGTCAACACAAGTGTCCTGCGAGAAGCATTTTCACATTTAAATATATCCTGCTCCAATTACAAAACTTCAGCAAATAACCAAATGCATATTTAAAAATGATTGCTATGTTTGACGAGCCTCATTGTATACATCACCTACGTCATTACATATTATGACATAATAATCTAGATATATGCCTAAACATCAAATGGAACATTACCAGTAACATTAGCCTGGTGAATAATAATAACATTGGTATTCATTATTAACATCCCAATGTTAAGGATACTTTCAGACATCATTCCATCTGAATCCATTTAATGATGCGTATAAACTGCCTCTTATAAGCCCCACGATAATGTATGTGATATTGAAAAAATAGTAGGAGGCAATAGAGTGAATGGTGGGTTCAACAATGTCTTGTACTGCATAGAGAATTTCCAAAGAACAAAAGTTGGTTGTCCACAATCGCATCTTCATACTAACCTTGGATATTAAAGCGAAGCTAAGGCATGGTAAGAAAAACTATGAAAGCAAAATAAATACGAGCGTTGCGTAAAATGTGCGACAAAAACAACGGTTTTTGAGTAATAAATGAGTTACTAGGCAAGAATACTAATTGATAGGTGTAATGTTAACAATGAAAAAAATAGATGATTAGACCGCGTATTATATAAAGAATGAATTATCGTCATAGCGATCCTGTGAGTTATGTCTTAAAATATTTGAAATATACTAGTACATCTTAATGCACAACTACACCATAGACTAAGACGAATAACCGTTATCTCTATTCTTTCCTTGTGCCCTCTGAGTTTAGAAGTTGGCGATTATCATCTTGAAAGCGTCTCTGTTCACTGAAATGCGAACAAATTTCTCTATACTACAAACCAGTACGCTGGAGAATGTTTCTGTATCACGATATAATCCTACACAGTGGCTTAATAAGGCGGGCGCAACATGTATACAGACACAGAGCCCAGAACGAAAGGGGCCCTGAAATGGAACTGACAAAAAATAAAATACAACATAATAAGATTTACAAATTTCAAATCTCGTTGCTTGCTCTTCTATGCAGAATGATGATAGAATGTTTTACAATATAATAATCGAATATAATATAATTAAATATATTAATTATAGCTGTACCCAGCCACGCGTTGCTGTGGCTCAGTCTGGTTAAATTGAAAAGAAAGAAAAGAGAAAGCACACGTTTCAATTATGTTTAATTTCACAATGCTTGTGGGTAAACAATATTTTTGATGTCTTTCAGTCACTCTCAGTCTGTCGCGTTTATCGCCGTGCTCGCAAATGATCGCGTCACTCCAATAGGTCAATTCACGATATGATTTGAATTCAAATGAAAGATCGATTGCACTGAAAAAGAAGAAAGAAAGTTATAACAAAAACACATAAAATTGCGAAACATTAAAAAAGGAACTGAATAATATTGGTAAGTTCATAGACGTCTTTGTTCTTCGCGCCAACAATATCTCTTTCACTCACCCAATCTTGATTCTTATAAGTGATTTGAATATAGGGAAATACTTTTTCAACCGATCCTTCTGATCACTAAATTGCATAAGTTATAGTCTTCCAACCTTAGTTCTATTACCGTAATTTACAACTGCATCTCGCGAATGAACGTATTCTTCAGAGCAAAGCTTGGTCCGTGTCAAACGGATGAATATCAAACATTCTGATTTCTATGACAGTTCACAAATTTGCCCCAATACAACCTTGTAACAACGTTCAGTGATTATAATTATTTTATCGACTTTAATATAAGGCTCGATTCTAATAAATATCAAGTTATTTAGGTAAATACATTACAAAAAACTAACAATAATGACAAATTAATACATCTTGTCACAAATCTCCATTTCTACATACGATTGATGTGAGAATATCTCAACTGATCGATCGTTTTGCAGCTGGACACGCATATTTGTAGTTAATTTCAACGTCTTTACGTGTCGCCACAAAGTAGAGTATTTCATGCAATATATAAAATTGCGAAACATAAAAGTAGCTTATTAAATGTTAAGGGACACAAAGCGATAATTGTAACTTATTAAATTTTAAGGGAAGACAAATAGATAATTGGAACTAATAAAAAAAAACTCCATTTCTACATACGATTTGATAGATTTTGAAATATAAACATAAAATGTAATTCTATATAAAAAAGATACTTTTGATATTCCTACTGACCTATTTCAGTTTCTATCAGCCTGTCGCGTACATTATGATGAGAACGAACCAGTTCTGAATCTACAGATCTCGATCCCCGTGCATCCTCAAGTCTGGATACACGTCGTTCTGCTGCTTCTTCGACATTTTGATGAACTTGCACTGAAAAAAAAGAAAGAAAGTTTAAACACATAAAATTTTGAAACGTTAAAAAATATAGACATTCAGTGATTATAATTATTTTATCGACTTTAATATAAGACTCGATTCTAATAAATAGCAAGTTATTAAGGTAAATACATTACAAAAAACTAACAATAATGACAAATTAATACATCTTGTCACAAATCTCCATTTCTACATACGATTGATGTGAGAATATCTCAACTGATCAATCGTTTTGCAGCTGGACACGCATATTTGTAGTTAATTTCAACGTCTTTACGTGTCGCCACAAAGTAGAGTATTTCATGCAACATATAAAATTGCGAAACATAAAAGTAGCTTATTAAATGTTAAGGGACACAAAGCGATAATTGTAACTTATTAAATTTTAAGGGAAGACAAATAGATAATTGGAACTAATAAAAAAAACTCCATTTCTACATACGATTTGATAGATTTTGAAATATAAATATAAAATTTAATTCTATATAAAAAAGATACTTTTGATATTCCTACTGACCTATTTCAGTTTCTATCAGCCTGTTGCGTACATTATGATGAGAACGAACCAGTTCTGAATCTACAGATCTCGATCCCCGTGCATCCTCAAGTCTGGATACACGTCGTTCTGCTGCTTCTTCGACATTTTGATGAACTTGCACTGAAAAAAAAGAAAGAAAGTTTAAACACATCAAATTTTGAAACGTTAAAAAATATAGACATTCAGTGATTATAATTATTTTATCGACTTTAATATAAGGCTCGATTCTAATAAATAGCAAGTTATTAAGGTAAATACATTACAAAAAACTAACAATAATGACAAATTAATACATCTTGTCACAAATCTCCATTTCTACATACGATTGATGTGAGAATATCTCAACTGATCAATCGTTTTGCAGCTGGACACGCATATTTGTAGTTAATTTCAACGTCTTTACGTGTCGCCACAAAGTAGAGTATTTCATGCAACATATAAAATTGCGAAACATAAAAGTAGCTTATTAAATGTTAAGGGACACAAAGCGATAATTGTAACTTATTAAATTTTAAGGGAAGACAAATAGATAATTGGAACTAATAAAAAAAACTCCATTTCTACATACGATTTGATAGATTTTGAAATATAAATATAAAATTTAATTCTATATAAAAAAGATACTTTTGATATTCCTACTGACCTATTTCAGTTTCTATCAGCCTGTTGCGTACATTATGATGAGAACGAACCAGTTCTGAATCTACAGATCTCGATCCCCGTGCATCCTCAAGTCTGGATACACGTCGTTCTGCTGCTTCTTCGACATTTTGATGAACTTGCACTGAAAAAAAAGAAAGAAAGTTTAAACACATCAAATTTTGAAACGTTAAAAAATATAGACATTCAGTGATTATAATTATTTTATCGACTTTAATATAAGGCTCGATTCTAATAAATAGCAAGTTATTAAGGTAAATACATTACAAAAAACTAACAATAATGACAAATTAATACATCTTGTCACAAATCTCCATTTCTACATACGATTGATGTGAGAATATCTCAACTGATCAATCGTTTTGCAGCTGGACACGCATATTTGTAGTTAATTTCAACGTCTTTACGTGTCGCCACAAAGTAGAGTATTTCATGCAACATATAAAATTGCGAAACATAAAAGTAGCTTATTAAATGTTAAGGGACACAAAGCGATAATTGTAACTTATTAAATTTTAAGGGAAGACAAATAGATAATTGGAACTAATAAAAAAAACTCCATTTCTACATACGATTTGATAGATTTTGAAATATAAATATAAAATTTAATTCTATATAAAAAATATACTTTTGATATTCCTACTGACCTATTTCAGTTTCTATCAGCCTGTTGCGTACATTATGATGAGAACGAACCAGTTCTGAATCTACAGATCTCGATCCCCGTGCATCCTCAAGTCTGGATACACGTCGTTCTGCTGCTTCTTCGACATTTTGATGAACTTGCACTGAAAAAAAAGAAAGAAAGTTTAAACACATAAAATTTTGAAACGTTAAAAAATATAGACATTCAGTGATTATAATTATTTTATCGACTTTAATATAAGACTCGATTCTAATAAATAGCAAGTTATTAAGGTAAATACATTACAAAAAACTAACAATAATGACAAATTAATACATCTTGTCACAAATCTCCATTTCTACATACGATTGATGTGAGAATATCTCAACTGATCAATCGTTTTGCAGCTGGACACGCATATTTGTAGTTAATTTCAACGTCTTTACGTGTCGCCACAAAGTAGAGTATTTCATGCAACATATAAAATTGCGAAACATAAAAGTAGCTTATTAAATGTTAAGGGACACAAACCGATAATTGGTAACTTATTAAATTTTAAGGGAAGACAAATAGATAATTGGAACTAATAAAAGAAAACTCCATTTCTACATACGATTTGATAGATTTTGAAATATAAACATAAAATTTAATTCTATATAAAAAAGATACTTTTGATATTCCTACTGACCTATTTCAATTTCTATCAGCCTGTCGCGTATATTATGATGAGAACGAACCAGTTCTGAATCTACAGATCTCGATCCCCGTGCATCCTCAAGTCTGGATACACGTCGTTATGCTGCTTCTTCGACATAAACATCGAGATAATCCCCGTGCATTCTCAAGTCTGGATACACGTCGTTCTGTTGCTTCTTCGATGTTTTGATAAACTAAAGCAGATCGATTGCACTGAAAACGAAAAAAGAAAGTTAAAACATATAAAATTGTGAAACATTAAAAAAGGAACTGAGCAGCGTAAAAGTTTGTTTTAATTTTAATTTTTTTTTGCGATATTTCTACGGGTACTTCTTTCTAATGTACCACCAAATAATTTATTTATTTAATTAATTACATAAAAGTGTCTTTATATACAAATGAACATGTGACAGGTTATACAAGTACTTAAAATTATTGACAAATAATACAACTTTATCTTAAATTAACATGAGGATACAAAAAGCAGTATTAATAATAAATTACAGTCATTGTTTTAAAATTATTTAATAATTATATGTGTATTTAAGTTCAATATATGTTATGTATGTATAACACAGGAATAATATGTATGTGTCACTATTCTTTTCTCTGTTGTTATCTATAAATATAATTGTAAGTGCTTTATATTTTAAGCTTAAATTCAATTGTAAAATTGATTAGATATAAGTACTGATGCAAATTTGAAAAAAGTTAGGTTAACTTTTGAAATATGAATCAATAATGAAAGTTTTTCATCAAATATAATTCTTAAGTCCATTATTTTTAAACTTATACAATTTACCATAGTCACCAAGTCAATTTTATGACAATATAACTATTTTTTATCAAGTTTTTCTATTACGTCGTAAAAGTACATCGTAATGACGCAATGTCAACTGAGCAATTACGTGTTCGTAATTAGTATTTTTTTTAAATGAACGATTTTACATCATATTTTTTAATTTAAATATAATATCAATAACTTACCTCATTTATTGAAGTCAATTATCTATTATCTTATCTATATAAATAAAATGTTATATATATTGAACCAAAATATGATTCAATCGTAGATCACTTTTCTAAAATGTCAATCTCACTGAGCAATTAAGCATCTGTCAATCTGTCGATAAAACGGTTCGCAATTGTTTCGTGTCTCGACTTATAAAAGTACGTAATACATATAAAATTTCAATTTTTATAAAATTAATGATTAAATTTTTATTTATATAGATTATTAAACATAAAATTATAAAATAATTTATTTATAATTAATTTATAATTAATTTTACATTAAATCATCGTAAATTCCGAAACGCCGAAAATGAAATTTGACAGATGAAATTTGACAGATGAAATTTGACAGATTAATTCCATTAATTCCATGTCAAACCACAGGTTCGCATAAATATTTCTTTTTGATTTAAAAAAAAAATTATATACACTGATATATATATATAAATAAAAATCAAATAACATTTCCGTTGACGAATATTAACTTTACTCAAAATTTCAAAGCGATCGGTAGAGAACTTCCGGAGATTAGCTACAAATAATTAACGAACATTTACATTTTTATTTATATAGATGATGATGTTATCAATGAATTTGTCGGAATAACTCGGAAAATGAAACTTATTTTTTTTTTATAAATATATGAATGATCTTGTACATTTCTTGTGTGTACTAATATTTATTTATAAGAAATTATTATGTCGCATTTATTTTATTTAAAAAAATCCAAAAAATTTAGAGGCCAAAAATAAACCCTTACACAGCACCTTGCCATATAAAAAACTAATTACGACACTGATCCTACATCATATGCGTCATCTATATTACCCTCAAGCTTCCCCTCCAGAATTATTAAAATAGACCATATCTGAAGAAGGACGTAACGGACGTATGATATTTTTTTCCTCTCGTTAGTTTTGAGAAGTAGCATTTTGGTATGCAATGGATAATATGTTATTTTGGTATGCCACTATATTCCTAAACGACATTTTGAAGACTTTATGTAAGAGGGCGCGGATTTCGCGTCTTGTTCCCGAACACAGAAAACTTTCGCTACACTACTAACTTATCTTCAATCAATATTTCAAACGATCTAAAAAAACGTTTCAAAAATTGGATTTTTTTGTATATATGCGTCATATTTAAAGCTACAAATGTGTACATACATACATACCATCTCACCATTTCCCTCTTGGGGTAGACAGAGAAGCAGAATGCTAAACTTCCTTATCACGAAATATTCATATTACCTTTTCCACAACCATGCATCTTCTCGTATACCTCTTTCTTTTTATCTTACTCCTTAACTTTTCTTCATACAAAATCTCGTCCAACGATACTTTTCTCGATTGTTCTCTACATTCGAGAAAATATGGTTGGACTAAGTTTGCATTGTAAATGTGTTGAGTTAGTCTTTCATAACCCATCCATTCAAGATGCCCAAACCACCTCAACGGTCTCGTTTTCCCCCTACTCAACACATCAGGTTTTAGCTTATGTTTATCCTTAATAATTACATTTCTTATTATATCATACAGTGCACGCATTTTCATTGCATTTACTCGGCTCCTTTCACTAATCTTCCACATTAGATGTGTATAATATATTTATTTCGGTGATATTTTTTCAGTTGGATTTTTTTACATGTGGTTCTGCATCTTAAGTCTTCATCAATTGATTCGAGAATTGATGACAGAAATTGAAATAACCGATATAACCAACTTTCCTCAGAAGCCGGCCAATAACGATATGTTTTCTACAAGACACAGAATGGCTTATAAATATTGATTTTATCAAAAAATAAATGTGTATAAATCATTGAAAGTTTTTATTCAACCACTTCGTATCCACCATATTTCATAATTAAAAGAAATAACAATTTGATATTTTGATTCAAAAGATAAATATCGTAAAGAACTTTATCTTTTGAATTGAAGTACGAGTACAAATAAAAAGATAACGAATGCATCATTATGTCTATGAGATAAATTTAGAGCTCATTTTTTAAACGTGTATCAAATTTTATGAAAATAATCTTAGGTTTGGCAGAATACAGCTGTATAAACGATTCAGCGATTTCAAAATACCTGTTTGATATAATACTCAACCATAAAAAACATGATCATAATAATAGAACGACAATTTACGTAACGCTGTTTAGAGAGCAAACTTTCCTTAAGGGCGCTCTAACCCAGGATTCAAACCTACTATTATTGACAGATGTAAAAATTTTCAAAATAATACTTATATAAGTTGAGTGCCAACATATGAAGGTAGTGGGTGCGGCCATTAAATAAGGTTCTTTCCCACATCTTCATATGTTCAGCCAAAAATATTTGGTAAGAAATGAAGACGAATAAAAATAAACCTTTATGGATCTTACATATTCTGCTTCAAAAATCTTCTTCATAAAAAGTCATATTTCTTCTTAGTTGTTACCTTATAACTGAGGATCGAGATCTGCATGAATTGCGTCAACGCCAAAAGACCGTCAGTATCCATCGCCAAAACCACATCTCAAAAGAATTAATTCTATTATGATTTGTTACCTTTATTGTCCGAGTTTTTGGTCATTACCGTATATCGAAAAAAACTAATTTTTGACGAGACGAATTTGGACTAAAATAGTGATTATTTTTCTAGACATTTTTACCTTCTGAAAAAAATCCACATGAAAAACTACAAGTCTTTCTTCTCTCTCATTTTGAACACTTATTATTTACTTATCAAAAATGTCTAACGGCCCAGTATTTCTCATATTTGCATTGAAATCTTCTAGAATCAGTATTATTTAAAAACGCATATCGAGTGATTGGCAGAAAGCATATATTGATATATATATATATATATATATATGGAAAAAGATGGATCCTTAATTATAAATCTTGTATCGTGAAAAGTAAAGACATATAGAAAAATGAGTAGCTCTGATCTGTAACACATGGGGCTTAAACATTGTTTTGAATCAGCTGAGAAATATATTTTTTTATAGAATATAAACAGTGTAAATACGTCGTTATAACAAACTCTTTATTTTTTGTGAATTTACCTTTAAGTATCATAGAGGTATCATATACCATAGACATTATAAACTGTCAAAATTGACAATGAACTATGCAAACGTCATTATTATTGAAAATGGAATAAGATTTCTAGTAAAAGTAGTAATTTAGATTTTAAAAACAAAATGTATACATTAGTTCATGGTTTTTACAAATATTTAGTTCAAAAAGATGAATATTGCATTCTTATATTGGGTCTTGACAATGCTGGTAAAACGGTATGTATTTTTTAAATGAGGTCATAATATAAATTTGTTCAATTTAATTTGTCTTAAAAAATTATTTAGATCTATTTCAACTCGGACTAAAACGTTTTTTTTATTTCATCTAATTCTTCGTATCAGTTTTTCGACAGAAATGTCATATATCTCTGATATCAAAACATAACTTCAATTCAACCTTTCAACATAAAAAAATATTCAAATCAAATGTTGATTTTATTTTATAAGTCAACCTCAAAACTTTTATTTTATTTAACGCTACTTTGATTTATTATAGAAATATCAATATGTTTTATATAATCATTTTATGTCTACTTCAATGGTCCTAAATCTAAAGGCTCAATTAACAGTACCAGACTATATTGTCTCCCAGCAACCCTCTTCAGCATTTTTGCATCACTAATGTGGATATGTAGAAGACAAAATAAAAAAAGAACTCCAGTAATTAGTGGTTTAATCATGCAGCTAGTTTTCAGATCTTTTATTTTATAGTTTATTAAAAAAACAAAGTCTCTTAAGTACATTATATAAATTATACATATTTAAATTATACAAATTATACATTAATCTAGACCAAACATCAAAAAGACTTGGTTGAAAAAAATACGAAAAAACTTAGTTTGCGATGAAGTGAGGACTGAACTAATGAATGATCAAGTGGCTGAGACAGTTAGTTTTTCAACAAATGTTGATTATCTGACCACACACTGAAAGACTGGAAGAGTGCATTGATTGTTCCGTTATATAAAGGTAAGGGTAGAAGAATGGAGTGTGGAAGTTACAAAGCCATTATTTTACTAATTAAACAGTATCAAAAATGTTGATAGAAAGAGTGAGAAGGAAGACGGAAAAGAAAGTGTGGGATGCTCAGGGTGCCTTTTTATGTAGAAGAGAATGTGTGAATAATTTTTTTCTTTGTGCATGCTTGTGGAAAAATGTATGACAAAAAAAATATATTGTGCATTTGTGGACTAGGAAAAAGTAAGTGACCGCGTGATTAGAGACAAGCTATGGAAAATATTGAATAAATGACAGAAGCGATATATTCTTTAGTCTTTGATTCTATGTATAAGAAAACAAATATATTTTATACTGCCAGTCACTCATTACTTATTGGGAAATAAGGTTTTCATGAGTTTAAATTAAAAACAAGATTGTTGAAGGTGACAATAATCAACTATGAAATTAAACTTTCTTATGGAACGTAAAATACCAAATACACTGATGGTTTACATCTCTCTTGTGCTTTTTAAAATAATTTGTTTTTAATCATTTAGACATACTTGGAGGCATGTAAAACTAAATTCACTAAAAACTATAAAGGTATGAACCCCAATAAAATAACAACAACTGTCGGTCTCAACATCGGAAAAATAGTTGTCAACGGTGTACAGTTGAGTTTCTGGGATCTCGGAGGACAAGAAGAATTGCAATCTCTCTGGGATAAGGTATTTTGATACTTGAAGTTTTTTACAATTATTTTTTATCAAGGATCCAAATGTTCGCTTAGTGTTGTGTTTCCCAAATTATAGATTTTTTTATATTAAAAATTAGATAGTAATTATGCACTAAATTCATACTCATTATTGAATACATAAAATTCATTTTACATTAATTAACCGGTGGCATTTAATGTTTTTCATATTTGAATAACCATTTCTGATTGTAATTTATTCATTGCATTTCTGGAATATGAATAAAATTGAAAAAATTAATATATTCAAGAATTTTATTATTTTCTATTCAACACATTTACTGCTTAATAATTTCTTTTAAAATCACAGTGACGTTAAAAACTTTCTTCGTATTTAAAACTAGGTGAGAACAGGTATAATTTATTGTTATATACTCTTACAAATCCTAACAGTACCATTAGGCCACTCCAGACTGACTTGTTTTTTTAATTTAGCTTAAGAAATTCAGAATAGAACGGCGATGAAAATTTTAAGCACCTAGCAAAAGTTCAAATGAACATCTACTGGCATTTTCAGCACTTAACATGCTACTTATGTTAACGCTGAAAATAGTTTGTTATTGATTTTAGCCAAAAAGATGCATAGTGCGGAAACTTGAATGGAATTTGTAATAAATTATTTCAATAATATAAATATAAAAAGATTTAAATGTACTACCAATATATAGATTTAGATGTGCTACCAAATAATTATACCCTTGTTTATGAATTTCCACAAACAATAAATTTTTTGTATTATCGAAATATTTATCTTAGTTTTTTGTATACGATTCTTAATATTTTTAATTAGTATATTTACAAAATATTTCATTGACCAGTTGATTATTGCATTCGTACGAGTACTTCACCTATTTATAATACTGTTTTACTGTAAATATGTATTTTTAATCAAACATTCTTTTTCATAGTTTGACTTTATTGCCTGATGGGCGATATTTAAATTATTTTTTTTATTGCATTACTTTTAAATTAAAAGCTTAAAAAATATTTTATCATTGTTTTCATACTGTTTTGTACCATTCCATACTATCAAGTTGATCAAATTTATATATTTTTATACAATTCAATACTCAGCATATATTAGGTGTACAAATAAGTTTCCGCCGTTTTTTATAAAAAAAAATGGGCATTTATTGTGAAAGAACGGAACCTCATGTTTTATTCGAAGTAGTACCCATCGCTTGCCACTACTTTTCCCCATCTTTCTGTCAGCATACGAATACCGCGTCAGTCATCATCATCATCTTTTGAGGCTATCCACGAATCGACTCAATTTTTGGTATCTTCATATGATGTGAAGTGCTGCTCAGACAGGCCATGCGTCATCGATCAAAACAAGTGGTAATCAGAAGGAGCAATGTCTGGTGAATACAGCGGGTGGGGTAAAACTTCTCAATTGAGTGTTTCCAAATAGGTTTTGACCGGTGCCGCAACATGTGGACTAGCATTATCATGCAGGAGAATAATTTTGTCGTGTCTGGCGTAGTAGTGGGCGCGCTTTTCCTCGAGTGCTCGACTCAATCTCATCAATTATGTTCGGTAGACAGCCCCAGCAATGGTTTCATTCGGTTTGAGCAACTCATAATACACGACACCAAGCTGATCCCACCAAATACACAACAAGAGTTTTTTTCCATGAATATTTGGCTTAGCCGTAGATGTTGAAGCATGACCAGGGGATCCCCATGATTTCTTCCTTTTTGGATTATCATAATGGATGCATTTTTCATCACCAGTGACTATATGGTGCAGAAAACCCTTTCGTTTATGCCTGGCAAGCAGCATTTCACATGTGGAAAATTGGCATTCAAAGTTTCTCCGTGTCAGTTCATATGAATCCCAATTTCTTTGTTTTTGAATCATTCCCAATGATTTCAACCCATGTGAAATTGCTTGTTGAGTCACTCCTAATGTAAGTGCAAGTTCTTCTTGCGTTTGGCACGAATCTTGATCCAATAATACTTCCAATTCCGCGTCTTCGTACACTTTCGGCCTTCCGCTACGTTCTTTGTCTTCGATGTCAAATTCACCGTTCTTAAACTTTTGAAACCACTCACGACAACTTCTCTCACTTAAGGCAGCCTCACCATATGCTTCTACAAGCAATCGATGCGCCTCAGCTGCAGATTTCTTCAAATTGAAGAAGTAAATCAAAAGTTCCCGCAAATGACGCTTATTCGGCTCAAAACTTGACATTTTCGAACACAAAAAAATATGTTATACTGATAAAAATTCACTAATATTTCAAGTCATGTTGTTGACAGATGTCCAACCTTACGATAATGACATTTTACATCTGACAATTTTAACCATAACTTACTGGTGGCGCCAACTTTTGTCAAACGGCGGTGACTTATTTGTACACCCAATAGTATTTATGAGAAAGGTAGAAATAAGCTCTATATTATAACATATCCAACTTGTTACCCCACATTAGAAATTGACATCTTAAGGCCCCCAGATTATTGTTTTAGACATTTTTATTCACTTACATAAATTATTTGCTAACTATACATCATTATCATTCATCACCATCAAACAATATAAAATCTATTGTACTTAACGTCCGTGAGTAACAATATGTGTTATTGTAGCTACAGTTTAATAGTAATATTAATGATGTAGTTAAAACAATTTTATTTTTATTATATTATTTTTCAGCTGTCACTACTTAATATTATTATAAAACATAAAATAACAATGGCAAATAATGTATTTATTAAGAAGAGATGGCTTTATTGTAGAATAATAAAATATAAATGCAAACAGAGTAGAGAAACAGCAACACAACAACAACATGAAACGGCACAAAGAAAAGCTTAAATTTGATGCAAAATAATGAAAAAATATTTAACATTATTTTTCATTAAATAACACCACATATGATGAATCATCTCTTATTTTGTATATACTCCGTCTTGATTGTAAACATATATTTGTGAAGTAGTTACTTATATGGCTTTTAAATCCTAGCTCTAACATGTAATCTCATTAACATTTATGCGTCTTGGATATATCATGCTAGTAACTATTGTTAGAAGTATCTGAATAAAAGCCATGTATAATAATAAACATTAAAAGGCCCTATAATTTATCAATTACTTACTATTAAATAAATTACCACAAAATGACCTCTATTATATATAAAATCTATAAAGACAGCATGTTTTAATACAATTAGGTTAATAATAACAGCAATTAGGTTAATAACACTAAGTTTGTTTAATTTTATGTTCTTATAATGAAACAAACATGGAATAGTGAGCTTAGTCTTCTTGAAGAGATATTCATTTTCAAAATAATCATTTTTCTGTGTATCTATTTGTGTAGATTATTTATTTATTCAAAAAAAAAACATTTGAATATATATTTTTTTATCTTTAAAATGATCAAATCAATTAACAAAAAGATGTGGAAAAAGGTCAAGAATGCTTTTCCTTGTTATTTTAATTGTGTTGCTCCGATTGTGTTTTTTTTTCAAATCTTCTTCCTAGTGTCATGTCAGGTCCCCCCAACGTTGAATATCACATGACAGTAGGCATCTTTGTCCCCGGCAGCCCGAAAAAGATCCCCAACGCTCCTTATACCAGTCCAATCATGTATGTTGTGGAGCCAGGAGATTTGCCTCCTGCCAACACCTCTTCGATCCTCTATTTTGTCTTGGATGATCAGGTGCAGTAATTTGTACTTTGCTCCTCTAAGTACATGACCCAAACAGGACACCTTTCGGATTTTAATATTAGTCAGCAACTCTATCAACTTTGCCTCTTTGAAGAACCCTTGTGTTGCTGACCATATCCGTAGCATTCTCCGGTGCATCCACATTTCGAATGTTTCCAGTCGGTTCATACTCCCAACTTTGAGGGTCCATGATTCCGCTCTATGCAATAACACTGACTAAACGTAACATTTGACTAACTGTTGTCTAAGTTTCAAGTTTAGATTATCATCGCAAAATACGCTTCAAATACGTAATACAAATACAAATTGTATTAACGCAGTTTGTAAAAAAAATACTCATTATTTATATTTTCAAGTACAAATGGTGTGAAATAACTATTAAAAAAAAAAAATTTAAATCTCAATTTATATTTACCACAGACAAATATAAATTGAAAATCGCAGTTCTTCCTCAAATGTTACCTTGGAAGATTCAAAACCAACTGGGATTTAACATTCCAGGAAAGAGGTTGTTTTCATTTTGAAACATCACTGGGGTCTGCTATTAGAAGAAAAAGAAGAAAATTCAAATATCAGTTATCGATGTATCAATCCTGTTTGATTTTAAAACAAATAAAAAAATTGGCTATCAGTTCTCACAATATACATTTATATCATTTAAATGTTAATAGTTTACAAAAAAATACCAAATTCTAATTTTTAACAATAAATTTATTTTATCTTATGTCTTGGTCCAAGGTTGTATTCTTTAAAGCAGGCATTTCAAACTTACTTTGCACCATAGACCACATAAGTTTTTTTGCATCAGGTGCAGAACTGCATATTTTCATTATGGATTTTAGAATTTTTGTATTTATATATACATAGTCTAATTTATATCTCATTATTTTATTGTATCTCAAAAGAGAACATGTTTTTCAACTTAAACATATTTATTAAACAAACTAGACTTAATAAAAAATAAACAACAAAATCACAATTTAATACGTATTTTTAAGAGGGCATTCAACACCATTTTCTACAGACATTCATCAAAATCTAATTAATTTTATTGATTTTAGATGCTAATGTTATGTTAAGTTGTGCTTTGCATTTTCTCTCTTTTTGGAGTGCTGAATTGGAAACTACAAAATACATAAATTGAACGAAATTGCATAGAAATAAATATAGCACTTAAAACCATACTTTTTTTTAAATTTAAATAAGTCTTGGTGGGACAAAATAATTAAATTGACGGGTGGAACACTTGATATACCTGATTTAAGTTGCAGCATACATGGCATAATACGCTGCATTTTTAATTCTGAAAACCTTCATTTTTTTAATGTAAATAAACTCCGAAATAGTATATGTGTATTTTGAATCATAATTGTACTATTTTTGATAATTTTGCTTTCAGTACTATGCAGAATCACATGCTGTTATTTATATTGTAGATTCATCCGATAGAGAAAGAATTTCTGATTCCAAAGAAACATTTGGTAAGCAATGAAATGACTTATTTAATATTTTAAGTTGAGTTTTTCAATTGAAAGATATATTTCATTTTTATCCAATATATAAAATAAACATTATATAATATATTGATAAACGGGTAACACCCGATTTGTTCCGAGGTTCCGTTCCTTAAGAAACTGGTGCAAAAATAATTGGCATAAAATTAATCTAATAACATAATTTAAGTTAATGGGAAGATTAATCTTATATCATGATATAATTTTATTACTTATTCGGTCATACATTGTGACCCAATGTGTTTTTCTCAGTGCATACATTTCTACAGCGTAGTCTTTTTCTTTATCCACGTTTTGCTTCCGTACATCAATGTTGGCACTAGAATACTGTTGTGCACTATTATCTTAGCAGACTGATATTCTCCAGTTTTAGGATATATGTTTTATTGCCTCATTGACTTCTTTCATAATATCATTCACTTGATCCAACCATACTTTCCTTGGTCTTTCCTCTAACGCCTTCCACTCACATTTGCACTATATATCTGTTTTATTAGTCTTCAATATGTTTTTTTTGTTACTTAAATTACCAATATTTATTTAACTTGAATTGGTTATCAATAAAATAGGCAAAAAAAGGATGTGTGAAGTTTGTCAAAACTAGAGAATTGTTTGAAGGCCTCTCTAATAATTCAAGTATGCTAGCTGACAAGCATAGACAAGGTATAAATTAACTCTGAACAAGACTCATTTGTCGAATAATGTTGTTAGTATTAATTAGACAATTATTATCATATTTTATTGAACATTTAACAGTCCCAATCGCTCATAGTGGGATATGCCACACACTAAGTATTATCCTTAAAAATAAAAGTATCCTCATATGTTTTTTAACATACAATATTTGTAACATCTTTCTGTTTGGCTAGAAACAGTTTCTACATGGCAATAAGCCAAAGTTTGAATCAATGTTATAGTAATCTTTTGAAAGTAATAATCATTTTAAAACTATCAAAACATGTCTAACTCAAATGAGTTATTTGAAAACATTTATTTCATTAGTTTTGTTATATATAGCTGTCTTATATATATTGTTTAAATTGTAAACAGTTCTATGTTTTATTTACAATAATAATATTTTTTAATGTATTAAAATTTTTATTAATGTATGAACTCAAAGTAAATTGGACAATTAAAGCAAGAATAAACACGTCATCGGTCAGCCAAAAACTGAGCTGAAGTATGCATGTCACTTTGCCCTGACAACTGAGTGCTAAGGGTTAATTTATACAGAACATGTTTCACTAGCACGATTGGGTTGGATTAGATTCCGATTATCCGTGATAAGCACGCCGATTATCCATAATAATTGGGGGGCACTTGAGCCCGGATGAATGTAAAACGTGAGAAATCCAAATTAAAATTTTATTAAGTTAAACATTTAAGAGTTGGAATGCTAGATAAATTTTGCTACTCAAGATGAGTATATGAACAAGCTTTCTCAATGTTCGAACAGATACAACCGCTAAACGCCGGTATCATACCGGTGTAATTAAGCCCTGGATCCACATATTTTCATGTTGGTGTGGACACGGGGAAACACTGCTAACTTATAGTACCCAGCAGTAAGTAATACACATCGGGTTTAAGAAAGAGATTGTCGCCTCTGTAGAGCGTCGTCTCTGTGGCACGGACTGTTAGCGCATCGTGCAACAGAGACGGCATTCTAGAAAGTGACAGTCTCTTTCTTAAGCCCGATGTGTATTACTTACCGCCGGGTACTGTACTAGTATTGGTCAATTGGTATTATGTAAACTATTGATTTTATGACAGTTTAGGTCCTTGCTTTGTAATTTTCAGAACATGGATGTTCGTTACAAGTTTTTTTAGCGCAATATTTCTCCTTTATCAAGAAATATTAAAAACAAATAAAGGAACAATATATCAAATTGTTAAAATTCGTTTGATGTATTTTGATCTGTTGTTTCTCAAATACATTTAATTTTTATCTGTTGCTTCACAAATACCGTTACTTCTCAAAATAAATAAATTTTTCTCTTAACAAGACAATTTAAAAACTCTAATATGAATTTATACATTTAACTCTTAATTTTTAGTTACATTTTAATCTACATTGAATATTATTTACTTGCCGTTCTTAAATATTATAAATAAACATTTTAAAAAAAATTGTCAAAACAGGAAAAAATATACTTTTTGGGAGTACTAAACAAAAATTCGTACTATGTAGAACCACATTTAATCCAACTCACGGATAATTGGCAGCGCGTACACATTGTCCGAAAATAAGATCCTTTTTAATAAATTTTTATAATTAAACTGAAAACCAGACAGTATTTATCAGTGACTTAGCTATAATTATTCACTGATTTTTTTTAAATATATCTGGCCTTCACAATTCCAACATAAAGCTTATCAGCAGATGTTAACAGAATTTCAGCTATGAGTATGTATGGTTAACTGTAGCAATAAAAGCAGTATTGTTTTGAAACCTTGATAAGCAAAGATCATTACAATTCTCATAGAACAAGAAATAGAGAAATTAAAAGTGAGGTATAGACCAATTTCTAAATAAAGATTAGATGACTATAATAATGGAATGAATTGAACTTATCCAATAAATAACCACTGATTTAAATGGAGTGGGCCAATGATTATGATGGAATGAATTGAATTTATCCAAGAAATAACCACTGATTTAAATGGAGTGGGCCAATAATTATAATGGAATGAATTGAACTTATCCAAGAAATAACCACTGATTTAAATGGAGTGGGCCAATGATTATAATGGAATGAATTGAACTTATCCAAGAAATAACCACTGATTTAAATGGAGTGGGCCAATGATTATAATGACTGGATGATTATTAATATATTAACTTTGGGTCAGCGGCCATGGTCTGATAATCAGCATCCATACTAAGTAAATAGGCACCCAAAGTTCGATTCCTGACTAGTTTTACTCTTAGACCATTTTACATCTGAATTTATATTTTTCTTTAGCTTATATGCTGTATCATAATTTTTTATATCTATATACAACTTTGCGTAATGTAAAGCCTCAGTAGATTAAACCTGCTTATTTTATGGTCATAGAAGTTTAATCTACTTGCTATTGAAATTTCTGAGTTTGATCAGTCAAGACTGTGTGCTTGGTGAAGTACAACAGCTTACACACAATAGACCTTGCATCATCCACAAGACAGTGGTCAATCATACTCGATCACAAGAAATATTCTATTATATTTTATCAATTTTCGATAAATTACACGTCATCTAAAGATTTAAAAGAACTCAAAAATATAGTATAATAATGCATACCGAATTATATCTATACTGCCAAGATATTGCAGCACTTTGTTTGTGAGATGTTTGCCAGGTTTTAATACATTTTTAAGACAACACATATGAACAATACATGAGAGTATAATACAAACTGACAACTCATTAAGAGTTATTGCTAGTCAACAATTTATGTTCACCTTTGAAGAATGCGGTAAGCGACTGGATATTTATCATCATAATTTATTGCCGTAGTATTGAATAGTCAGAACTGAATATTTATTTATTTCTTATTTTTATATTGAAAATGTTGAAGCAAATCTCAAATTGAGCGGTAATATATTCATGTAGTATTGTATCGAATCACACTTTCATTGTGTACTGTGACATTGTTATTTGACAATCTCTTCCAATCAACCAAATAGTTGTTAAACATGCCTTAAGTGAAATCCAAGATGAAATCTCTTAAAAATCCTAGGTATCAATGAGAATCGTACCCACAACCCCCAGGTTGCAAGACAACATCTTATCAACTGCACAGAGGTTGACAATAAAGTAGGTCACTGATTAAAAATAAGAACAAACACATCAGTTGATGTGTGACTAGAGGCATGGCTTATAAGACAGACAGGAGAGGTAAAATTGTAAAAAATACAAAAACTACATAACATAACATTTTATTACAGTCTTAATATGATTTATATCACTTGGAAATAAAATGAATTTGAGGAATAGTGAGGTGCCTATCGGTGGAAGGGATTGATGTTTTTATTGGAGCTTTGATGATCCCTTTTTTTCACGTAGGGTGGTTGATTTTTGTTTTTGTTAAAGCCTCGTCTGTTTTTCCTCACTGTATGGTGTTATTGTCAAAGTAAAGTATTATAATGAGTGTTCAGCGGGAAGTTATTTGGTGCGATGGGCAAGGATTTTTTAAGTTGCCGCAGGAAGATAATTTTTCCTTCCAAAATTTTTTTTTTTTGTAATAAATTTTTTTTAACTGGCTATAAGAATATAAGACGACCTCCGTGGCCTGGTGGTAAGACGATTGTCTGCCGATCCGGAGGTTGCGGGTTTGATCCCCGCTGGAATCCAGATTTTTTAAAAATGGAATTCCAGTCTGGTTTTCACTTAGGGCCCATTAAAACATCTTTCTGGTTGGTTGGAAGAGATTGCCACATGGCAATAAACACGCCAGGTGAAATAAATAAATTTAAAAATAAAAATAAAAGAATCATATTATAAAAATCATTTTCATGTCATAAATTGTTATTGAAAAGAAAATTAAATCAACATATATTATAATTTAGTGTTACAATAAAAGTGAAAAATTCATAATTTAAGGAAAAATAATTATGTTTCTGTCAGTAAGGGATATGTATCCTTGCCATAAACAAAACAATCCTATATTTAGTCAAAATCAACTGAAGACAGTTAAAACCTATAAATAGAAAAGCTAAAATTTTCTAAACTTGTATTTGCAATATCTCTATATTAATTAATTAGAATAATAACATTTTCAGATAGAATGATATCTTCAGAACATTTAAAAGGAGTTCCTCTGTTAGTGTTGGCAAATAAACAAGACATACCGGATTGTATGGGAGTTCATACTGTAAAACCAATATTTAACCAAAATGCACATTTAATAGGAGCTCGAGACATTATGCTTATGGCTGTATCAGCATTAACTGGGTAAAGGATTTTTATTAAAACTAAATACATCATTTTAAAGAATTTATTTTTGGATTTATAATTTCTTTAAAAAAATATGAATATCCTCGATAAATAGATATATAAATCTGCTGATGCTAAAATTGCGTAGTATTTACATATAATTTACACACATCCTCCTTGTATACTTTATTTAATATCTAGGTTACCTAACACAATGTAATTAGTTATTATTCTGTATTGTTTAGGGAATAATGACAATAAAAAAAGGCTGTACAGATTCAGTATGGTCACAGCCATCTTAAATTACGTAGTGCACCACATCAGCAGCCGCATAGCATTTTCTTTCATTAAACACTTACATATTGCTTTAATTTCATAACCTGAAAGAGAAATACATAGATTGAAATGCAGGACAAATTCATGTTTTGTATTTTAGAACTCTCTGGATTTTTTTCAAACATCTGTTTCTGCTGTTAGTTAAATCCGCATAAGCGTAACCCATAGATACTTTCAACTAACTTTATAATAAAAATAAATTGTAAGTTTTAAAATGTTAATATGAAACGCAATGTCACCTCGGAAGCGCTTGAATTTCTAAAATTCAGCTTATTAGCTCCACAAAATAAATTCAGATCGACCAAAATATTAAAGTGAAACGTAAAACTTAATGTTAATATTGGGCATAAAAGATCACTGATCCCAATTACGCTGCCTGCAATATTCTGACAGATTATAAATCCTACAGTTTTTAGCAGTCTTGTTCTTTTTAAACAGAATATTATAAACATATAATTTTGTTTATAATTTGACAGGTAAGTTTTCATATCCATATCTTTTCTATTTAGTTTTCACATCCATATCTTTTCTATTTAGTTTTCACTTGGTCATAAATAGCTGAATACTTTCACAACATTTCAAAACTTGCTCAACACTCAAAAAATGTCTGTTTTGTGGCAAAACTTTCAATACTTGCCACAAAACAGACATTTTTTTTATATTGTTTCCACTTTGTTGTGTATAGCGGAATAATTAACACAAAACAAATATTTAAAAATATTTTTCTATATTGTTTTCACTTGGTTGTGTACAGTGAGGATACTTTCCACAAAACAAATATTTCAAATGTTTTATTTATATTGTTTTCTCTTGGTCGTGTATAGCGGAATAATTGCCACAAAACAAACATTCAATCTTGTTTTCACTTGGTTGTATATAATGGGAATACATGTCACAAAACAAACATTGTTTTTTTTCCTATTTCGATTCCACTTGGTTGTGTATAGTGGAATATTTACGGCCAAACAAACATTTTAAATAATTTTATATTTTTTACGTAACTTGATCTAACAATATGACAGTTCAAAATCAAGATGTCAGTTCAAAGCTTCAAGATAAGATGAGGAATATATATTTAATCTTTTTAGAACACTTTAAAAAAAATATCTCTAATTTTATTATATTTTTCTAAACTATGTCAGGAAAATAATCATAAATGTGATTTCTTTATTATCATAGCAAACTTCTTTTTTTAGTCTGTATTATAAAAAACTGATATATTAAGTAGCCTTGTAAAAAAACTTTTTTGGTATGTGAAATCTTTAGTTGACAAAAAAATGCCCTAGATATTGCAATATTTTAACAAAGAACACATTGCTCTTGCAACAGTGGTACTTGAAAGAACATCACATTTGAGATAATATACCATTATTATAAAAATAATTGTAAAATTTATCCAAAGTGTTAGAGCTCCTGATAATTTTAAGCCACAAGAAAATGAATGATGTTTCACAAAACATTATAGTATTACTTAAATTGAGCTAATATTTTGTTTTTAATTTCCATAATTATATACTTAAAATTAACTCTAACACAT
The DNA here is from genome assembly GCA_949825065.1 of Odontocerum albicorne. Classification (NCBI taxonomy): domain Eukaryota; kingdom Metazoa; phylum Arthropoda; class Insecta; order Trichoptera; family Odontoceridae; genus Odontocerum; species Odontocerum albicorne. Next base: position 47,165,885 of record OX463840.1, on the reverse strand, counting down.
TCATTTGATGATAATTTTATCTTGTAAAATAAATCTATGGAAATAATAGACATTTAATAACAAACAACATTACACACATACATTACACTACACTTAAAAGTAAATATGTTACTATTATATCGTCGTTGTTCTGCGAAAAGCATCTGCGTCGTTGTTCTGCGAAAAAGTCCAAATATTGAGTTTTGAGATAAATGCAATTTAAGTTTCGGAAGGCGATGTAAAATCAAGTTATATAACTTTTTATCTTTTCATAACAGCGAAACCATATAACTTTTGGACATAAATGTTTTTTCCATGTGTAGATATTTTTATTTTAAGTAAAATGGCATCAAAAAGTCATTTTAAGCAAAAATGGACTTAAATGCTTTTCGCAGAACGACGATATATCAGAAGTTCTATAAAAATTTCTTTGTAATACACTGTCCCTTAGTAAGTTTCCTGCAGTTTTCTTACCCAATATGTTTTTCTAAACATATGCTGATATGTTGAAACATTTAATCTAATAACCACAGCCACCACCTTCGTATCTTTACACTCAACTGATAAATATTGTCAATAATAATGGGTTCGAATCCTGAGTTAGAACGCCCTTGTGGAGAATCTACTCTCGAAATAGTGCAATATAAATTATCCTTTTATTATTATTATTATTGAAGTGATTATCCCATTGGAAATTATGTTATGCCTGATTTTTATAATCAAACTATTTAGCGCTTTTATTTTGCTGTATTAAAAACTCCTATTTTTTTTATTTTTGAAAATGTATAATATTAGGAAATATACTTGATCTAAACTAGACAGAAATCCGGAGAATGCTACGGATACCCTGGACGGATATAGTCGGCAACACAAGGGTTCTTCAAAGAGCCAAAGTTGATAGAGAGTTGCTGACTAATATTAAAATCAGAAAGGTGTCCTACTTGGGGCATGTACTTAGAGGAGCAAAGTACAAATTACTGCACCTGATCATCCAAGGCAAAATAGAAGGTGGAAGAGGTGTTGGCAGGAGGCAAATCTCCTGGCTCCGCAATATACGTGATTGGACTGGCATAAGGGGCGTTGGAGATCTTTTTCGGGCTGCCGGGGATAAAGATATCTACTCTCAAGTGATATTCAACGTTGGGGGGACCTGACATGACACTGAGAAGAAGAAGAAACTAGACAGACACACTCAGAAAAAATAACATTAAAATCCCAATTCATTCAGTATTTATTACCTTTTTTTATATTGAAATATTTCTCACCAAAAATATGAAATCAGGGGAAATGTTTTTTTTTCAGAATACTTCAAACACAAATACACTTTTAACTGAATCTGTAAATAATAAAATAAAACACATTAATTATAACATAAAACAATGTTTATTTTAAATGTATAATTTATTTAATATGTTTCAGAGATGGTGTTGATGAAGGAATTCGATGGCTTGTTGACTGTGTCAAACGAAACAACTTGGACCGACCCCCTAGAAATCACGATGACTCCTTATGACTGTTAAAATAATATTTTATATTACATTCCTATATTAAAATTATAAATTACTTAATATTTTTTTCATAAATAAATAACATGTTAATAAATTTTCCTTTTGTTGTTTCAATAGTTTTAATATAGACTCTTAAAACACTTGAGTGCAATAAATAAAGATAAGGAATTATTTTAACAGTGACGCATTACTGAAATAGGAAGGGAGTGCTGATAAAGCCTTGATAACAGTCAGTACACCTGTGTACTTTATAGCATACGTATACATGGCAGTTTATGCTCTGTAAAATGTTACATTCTCTTATCAGTAATTATTAACAGGCATAAGATGTAGATTTTTCATGTAATAATTTTCCTAACTTTATGAGTTTTTCTTAGAAAATTGACAAGTGATTAGTGTCTAGTGTTTCAAGTTAAACATGGATCTCTATGCAACTTATGAACACGACTGGAGTGTTTTACCTCCAGAAAATAATCGCAGGTATGATAATTGATTTTTCGATGTATTGATAGAATTTGATTCATAAGGTCAAATAACAATTTTGATGAAGCTATTGATTTTAATTTTCTTCTATTAATAATCAAAATGTTGCGTAATTTTTTCTACTGAATACTATGAATATTATATGTTAGTAGTTTGAGTTTCATGTTCAGAAGTTTTTATTCATCAAATTAGATATGGTCATTTTGAATTTCAAGTGAAAAAAGAACTATGATTATTTCATGAAATACATTCAAGTAATCATTTTAGTTATTTTTCATATATCACAAATTTGACAATAAGTTATAAATAATGATTCCATGAAATTTACAAATTGTGACAAATCAAATTTTAAACTCGACAAAATAAATATGCTGGAACATTTTACGTAACAAGTTTATCAAAGTTCGTATTTAAATAAATATCCTCCTTTTGATCAATTAAGATTACATTTTTTTTATTTAATAACGATTTATAGACCATGCTACATTTTCTTTAGTATAGAAAAAATACTAATAACCTTTTAAAGTCACACATACACTAGACCTCCCTTATCCGCAGAAGAAATGTTCCAAGACCCCTCAGTGGATGCCTGAAACCGTGAATAGTATCGAACCCTATACATGCTACATTTTTTCCTATTTTTACATGTGATAAAGTTTAATTTATAAACCAGGCACAGTAAGAGATTAACAATAATAACTAATAATAAAATATACCAATATACTGTAATAAAAGTTATGTGAAAGTAGTATCTGTCTTGCAAAATATCATAATGTATGTTACTGTACTCACCCTTCTTCTTGTGATAATGTGATAGATTAAGTAAGATGAATAACATACACATTGTGAGGTAGAATTAGGCTACTAATGACGTGACAACACATTAGAATTTTCCATTGAATGTTTTTGAACCATGGTTGACCACACATTACTGAAAACGCGGAAAGCATTATCGTGAATAAGCGAGGACTACTGTACTGTCTCACGTTGATTGATTATTACAGACAGCCTAATGGTTCACAATTTTATGGCACAATAGAATCAAGTATGAGAAAAAATATGAAATATTTACAGATTCCCTATAAGTATCTTTGGTCCCAAGTAAACAAGTTATTCATTATACTAGAGAAAATGTAGCATGGTCCCTGTGACAGTTCACAAATTTGCCCCAATACAACCTTGTAACGACGTTCAGTAATTTTAATTATTTTATCAACTTTAATATGAGCCTCAATTCTAATACATAGCAAGTTATTTAGGTAAATACATTGTTGTTGAATTCATCTGGTAACAATACTCCCACATGCTAGACTTGTACGAATATTGTTCCCTGTCCACTGCGGTAGTATTTTAAAGATTTACAATGTCAAACTTTGAGTTACTTGCCTGTTCCAATGGTTCTTAAACCGAAGGCTCAATTACTAGGACCATAGACAGTATTGCTTCTAGCCATGCTCTTCAACATATCCACATAATCAATTCAGATATGTCGAAGAGTATAAGATGAATAAATTCATGAAGTTACAAAATACTATTTTTCATGTAAAAGAAAAACATATTAAGCATAACTATTTAAATAAACATAAAAAAATATAAGTCTTTAATTTTCCGTAAATTGTTTATTAATTCATAACATGTTGCATTTTAGTATCGTAAGATACACAACATTTTGAAATATGTTTCAATGGTTAATAAATATTTTGAATATTAATTTTAATTTTTTTTTCCTTTTTCCCTTAACGAAACTTTCTTAGTTTCATCACGTAATGTATATATCATACCTAGACAAGTTACGATACACCTTGATTAACCACACGTTTTTTAATTGTCACGTACCATGTCACAAATAATCAGTTTTCGCAACACTTTTTTTAACTATATTTAAAATTACCAATTTTTAACCCTTGGGCGGGTGCATCTGATCTGTGAGATGAGGTACCTAGTATCTTTGTTATTTCTCCAGTGCACCGTTAGCCTCCGTGACCTACGTTTTAATCTGCTGGATGAGTTGCGCCCGATTACGTAAGTATTTTTGATTTCCGAAATTTCAAGTTTTTTCTCAATATTTCTTTTTATATACCTGCAATAGTTCGTATAGTATATCTATGTTGTAGCCCCTAATTCAATTATATTGATCGTTATTTACTATATGAATACAAACATGCACGCATGTTATGGGAAAATTGTTATAAGAATGTTTTCGAAAATGTTCAGCGTGAGCCTGATGAGGAATAACTTTCTTATCATATTTTGATTACTCCCTTTTGTTTTTGTGAAGACGTTTTATGATCATAAGTGAATTTGAATTTTACATTCTAAATAATGTTTGAAAAAGTGCTAGCATGGTGTTCTCTAATGTTAAGTTATTGCTTTTATTTTCGTCACATAAACACCTACCTTATGAAGATGTGACAGTTATTTCCATGTGCTTTTTATTGTGCTAAATCTGTTTTACAAACCTATTGTGGGCATTAAATTACTGAAAAAATTGTGATGTTACTGAATTGCATTAGTTGTGTTGATAAGCTGCCAACAAAAGACTGAGAATGTTGTAAACTAGTTATCTTCTATTTTAAGAAAAACAATATGAGAAAATTTTAAATTTTGTTATTGATAAGTGCAAAGAAATGTACAAATGTTATACAGGTAGTCGTCGACTTACAACCTATGCGACTTACGACTGTTCGACTTTACGACCACAATCCGCGATCGGTATTATAAGCATTTTTTAAACCCTTCCGAGATGTCTACAACAAGGAAAATGTGAGTTTCTCAACGTGCTAAGAAACAATGAAAGGCTTTTGATTTGAAAACAAAAATGATGGTACTTAAGCAGTACGAAGAAGAAAAAAAAGTATCTACCGGAGCAAATTTTTAATGGGAATGAAACGGAATTATTCTGTAAACGAATGCCAACACGCGTTTACATCCATATAGAAGCCAAAAGCATGCCTGAATTAAAAACTTAAAAAAATAGGTTGACTCTGCTGCTTGGCGGAAACATCGCGGGTTTCAAACTCAAGCCTTGAGTAATTTATCAATCAGAAAACCCGCGAGCATTCAAAAATGTAAATAAGCACACACTGCCTGACTTTCGTTCCAATAAAAAAACATGTATGTCGAAGACCCTATTTGAAGACTGATTCGTGAATTGTTTTATTCCTCAAGTTCATGAATATTGTGTGGAGAGTAAAATCCCTTTTAATATTTTGATGCTCTTAGATAATGCACCTGGACATCCACCCAATGTATCTGATCTTCATCCTAACGTAAAAGTTATTTTTTTGCCGCCAAACACAACTCCACTCATTCAGTCTATGGACCAAGATTATACTACTACATTTAAGTCTAAGTATCTCAGAATAACTTATAGATGCTGACACAGAGCTATCATTGCGAGAGTTTAGGAAGCAGTACGATTTTCTTAGGTGTACCAAAAATATCGCTTCTGCCTGGGAGGCTGTGACAAAGAAGTGCATGAATGGTATCTGGGAAAATTGTGATGAGTGTTACGCAAATACTTGAAGAATTCGATAGTGAACAAGAACTTGAAGTTATAGAAAAAATAGTTAAATTGGCGAAAGATCTATCTTTAGAGTGTGAGGCTGAGGACATCGAGGAATTACTAGATCATGAGTCTGGAGAACTTACGAATGAAGAACTTATTGAATTGGATGAAGAAAAAGTAGCGGAAGAAGAAAGAAGAGAAGCAGAAAAAGAACAGGAGGAGCCAGAAAGAAAATTCACAGTTAAGGGACTATCCGAAGGTTTACTTATCTTTAGAATAAACTTCTTCCACATTTTGAAGAAATGGACCCAAACATCGAACGATTTGTAAGGATTGAATGGATGGCACACAATATGGTTCGCCCATGTCGTGAAATATGCGAGGAGAAGAAGAAACAAACAAGCGGGCAATAATTTTTTTATATGTATAACAACAACTGTATTTTCATGTTTTATTAATACATATAACATTTAACCAATGTTGCTGAAGCATATTTTTTTTCTGTAGTATACTCATATTTGAGTGAAAAATTCAGTTTGATAAGTTTTCCCTTAAGCCTAAGCAGAAATTTAATTTTTAATCTCACAGATGAGTTACGCCCAAATCTGTTAGGATTTGTATTGCGCCCGACGGAGGGTTAACTATGTATACATATTTAAAAATACCAATTTTTAACTATGTTTAAAAATTGTTAAAAAAAATAACCTACTTAGGATTGAAACATGATTTTTAACATTATAAACAAATTGAAAAAAAAGTATTCAAGTATCTTTATATTGTTGTAGAAATTTAAAGATAATTATTTTTTCAAAATAAATATATCATTTTTATTTATCTTTCAAAAAATACATATAGTACCCGTCGATAAGTAATACACATCGGGCTTAAGAAAGAGACTCGCTTTGTAGAGCGTCGTTTCTGTCGCACGATGCGCTAACAGTCCGTGCGACAGAAACGACGCTCTACAAAGCGACAGCCCGATGTGTATTAAGCCCGATCTCTTTCTTAAGCCCGATGTGTATTACTTACCGCCGGGTACTATAGGTTATTTTATTTTTTCAAGATGTAGGTATAGATAATTCAAGGTTAAAATACCATTTAGAGATTTTATTAATGAATAATAAATATTATTTCAAAACGTATAACCAAAGAAATAAAATTAAGCATCATTGCCTTTTAAACGTTATGTGAATTTCATCGTCATCAAACTAGAACCATTTTTCCCACTGGCACGACATTTAGCGGCCATTGACGGCCATATTGAAAATTAGTTCGCATGGGATGGTCAGCTGTCTGACGTGAATGAGTTTTTCCGATAAAACGCTTAATATCGCGCAACAAACTGTTTTTATCCAATATAAAATAAAAATCATTATAAATAAGTTACAATTTTATCCAGCGATGAAGTGCAAACATTCTTAAAGCGTGTCTTTTTTTATCAGTGGCAAGTGATTTTTGTGTTGCATTCCACACTGCAGAAATGAAGAAACATTTTTTTAATTTTTAATTTACATTCGATTTAAAAAACGATAATTACATATTTGTGAAAAATTAAGTGTTTATCCATAATGTGTATAAGTGCTAATAAAGACTACCATCTCCAAAGTATGTGACAAATGTCACAATTATCTAACTCCTGCTGTTTAACATTTACGTACCATTATTTAAAAGTATTTCATCATTTTTGATTGTTTCTTTCTTCAGTTTTCGACTACTATAAAATAATATCAAGATGAACGCGTCAGAATCTGGGTAAATATGCTTATTCATGGTAATCCTTGCTTGACATTTAAATGTAAATAACGATTTTTACCGTCCAACGCGGCTTTCTTGTCTACGATTTAAACGTACAATAATCGCTCGACTTTCCATCGTTTTGATAAGTAACCTATACTATATGTGTATGTGTGCCGGTTTACTCATATCATTGAAAATGTTTATTTTATGTTGACATTTCAAAAATTGTGATCACTTTTATCATGCTGTGGTTATGATTTAAATGGGATAGTCACGACTCACAGGTTCAAGAGGGGCTGGTATTTTTTAATATAATTGTCTCTATTCTAAACCTTAACTAGTGATTTAGAACTAGATTTTTTTTAGTCAAGCAACTAAAATGATAAAAATTTTTATGAGATTTTTTTATATAGTCAGACAATAGATCATGTTTTAGTTATTCAGTCTTGTGAGCAATTTTGTATTGGTAACACAGAGCTTAGATAATTGTGACCTTTATAGGGCATTTAAAAAAAACAATTTTACATTCATACATGCCATTTCCTTGTCGGAAGACAGAGCACCATACTCGATCACAACACACATCCTTAGCCTCTTCTACATCCATACAAATTCTACGATTTCTCCGACTTTCTACATTTCCTTCTTTCAGAATACCATTCACTAGATCCAACAATACTTTCCTTGGTCTTCCTTTCACAGGCTGTCCACTCACATTTGCACTATATATATGTTTTGTTAGCCTGTCTTCATTCATTCGTTCCACATGCCCAAACTATCTCAACATACTCTTCAGCTTAACACGTCAGCTTTAAGTTTACATTCATCCCTTATCACTTCATTCTGTATTCTGTCATACATTGTTACTCCATATTTTATTCTCAATGCACACATTTCTACAGCATTTATTCAGTTCCTCTCGAGTCTTTTTTCATGTCCACGTTTCACTCATATACACCAAAATTGGCACTAAACAACTTTAAAATAATAATTATAATTTTTCCTTAAACAGTAGTCTTAATTCCCGGGGGTTAACTGGCACCTTAAACTCAATATTTTAACTTATTAGTTTAGAAATAAATTTTTAGAAAGCAGTTAAACTTCAATTTATATCAATAGACACAAAGCATCCTCAAAGGATCTATTTATCTTAGTAATTATGATAAAAACTTACAATTTGTTTAGGTCAAGCATATTATAATAAAAAGGATTAAATACCTTCAAGTCATTAACCTAATCTATGGCTAAGTGACAACTCCATAATTTATACTAAAATTACAATTATAAATTAAATTGATAAAAGAGATATATTATAAATATATTTTAATTAAGTGTATAATATCTAATTACTGTTCTTATTATTTTATAATAGCTTGTTTATATATAATTATATTTTTGTAACAGAATAAAAAGTCACACATCACAACATTTTGCTGGTCAACTGATCAATGTTAAATCATGTCAAAATCTTGGTTCTTACCTTGTATCCTTGGGTGACTGACACTAATGTGTGATGTGGAGATAAAACTGCAACTTATGTCACTGACTTAAATGATCATATTGCAAGAATATATCCTAAAATATGCTTAATTTGAGAGCATAGCTTAATTATTATGAGGATAGGTGAAGACATTTGCAGCCTCAAAAAGAACATACTAGAATATATTGTAGTTGGAAATATTTTTATTTTTCAAAATAACCTTGAAACTGAATGCAATTTTACCAATGATGCTTCAAAGTTGATATCTCAATTTTATAAAAGGTCTTCAAAATACTGCTCTACAGCTATTATGTAGCATCATTTGTACAGATTCTGCTGTGTAAATTGGTGCATTATCCTGGTGAAAGATGACGCCTTTTGTTAGCATTCCAGGTCTTTTCTTCTTAATTTCTTCTCTCAATTGAGTTATGAGACTAGAGTAGTATTCCCTATTTATTATTTTGCTATTATTCAACTCGACAATCATGATAATACCCTTAAAATCCCAGAAAATTGATGCCATCACCTAACCAGTTAACAAAACTGACGACCTTCTTTGGGGGTGGTTTACCGCTATGTCCTCACTGTTTTAATTGTTCTTTCGAGTCTGGTTGGTAGTGGGGATCCAAGTCTCATACATAGCCGCAAATAATGCCATGAATGGATGAGATTAGCTAAAAATAAAATCCAACACTCCTGTGAAGTTCGAACTTGACCTCATTTTTACTCTGACCTCAGAAACCTTGGCATCCACCAATCAGAAAGTTTTCAACAACTGCCATTCTGAAGTTAAGATCTTGAGAACCTCTGCTATCTTCTTAAAGTAATACAACAATCTTGCAATAGCCAAGACCATTAATTTCTTAACGATTTCTGGAATTACTACTTCTGATGGCCTTCCACTGTAAAGGACGTCATAAACATCCTGCTGTCCGCATTTAAACTTGGCAGCCTACTTTTTATCCATTGCATATGATGAAGCGGACTCCGACAATGTTGCCGACATCTCTTCAAAGATTTATTTCTGTGTGAATCCGTTGATAAAAAAATATTAAAACACACCAACTTCAAACAGCTGTCAAAAGTAATTTTCGTCTACTTGACGTTCCATTTTGAAGGCTTATAATCAAATAAAATAATATATGTAACGTAAAAGCAAACACAATATCTTGTAGAGCAGAAAATTTTCTTTCGAATGACGTATAACATTTACCATTTTGTTTTACTTTTGGTGCTCATTTTTAAATTGGAAAAAAGCGGACACAACTTATGTTAACACCCAATACAATAAAAGAAAACAATGATCCCATACAAATTACTGAAATGAAAAAAATAATAAATAAGTACCAATTGCAACACTTAGCCTATTGGTTCAAGGTTTTGATTTCTTACAAAAAAAATGTATTTTCATTTTAAAAATATTATAGAAGCTTTCAACAGAGAAGATATTTTATTTTTATCAAGAAGTTACACACAGACTTGCACTGAGGAATATCTTTCCCTTTCGATTAATCAATTACAATTATTCAACTACGTGGGTCGCCCAGAAAGTAAAGAACGTTGTGGCATAACTAAATAAAAACTAAAGATATCAACACAAAACTTTATTTACAAAAGTCACAGTATCTTACTGTATTTTTCAATGTAGTCGCCATAGGTGTCAAGGCACATATTGTAACGTGGAACCAATGTTTCAATTCCGATGTTATACTCTCTACCGCCAAAGATTTGAGCCAGGTTGTCTCTTCTTGTTTGAGGTCTCCATCGTTTGCGAACTGTTTTCCAACCAAAAATTCCTTTAGTTTCGGGAATAAGTGAAAATTCCTTGGTGCTAAGTCAGGGCTGTAAGGAGGATGTCCAAAAATTTCCCACTTAAGACGTTGAAGTTCTCGCTGTGTTCGTGCTGATGCATGAGGTCACGCATTGTCATGAAACAAAACTACCTTTCCTGACAACATTCCACGTCTTTTGTTTTGGATGGCACGTCTAAGTCGTTGAAGAGTTTCACAATATGCCTCTGAGTTTATTGTGTATCCTTTTGGCATCAAGTCCACATGGATCAAACCCTTTCGGTCACAAAAAAACTGTTGCCATTACTTTTCTGGTGTTGAGATTCGGTTTTTATTTTCCGAGCACACATTTTTTTGTAGCCAAGGTGCTCTGTCACTATTTTATGTAGGAGCGGTCGGGAAATTTGTGGGAAAGATTCATGTACTGTGCTTAAAGGGAAACACCGGTTTTCCTGAATTTTGTCTTGAACTTTTGCTTTCAACTCATCCATAACGAGTGATGGCCCCCCACTCCAATCTTCGCCGTGCACACTGGTTCTTCCTTGGTTAAACATTATGCACCAATTCCTCACTGAAGCCTCGTTCATTGCACTATCACCATAAACATTCTTTATTTGCCTATAAATTTCGATAGGCCGAACATTTTGTGCATTCAGAAAATTAATGACACTACGCACTTCACATTTAGTGGGATTTTCGATGGGCGCAGCCATTTTGAAAGGTTACAGAACAAAGACGCACAACCGTTCAGCAACAAAACTTAGCTCGCACTGAAACGGGGGAAGGAGCTAACTGGCGCGCATACGATCGCGGTGGTGGGGGATCGTCTCAGAGCGTGGTGCGCAATCCTTCTTTACTTTCTGGACGCGCCTAGTATATATCAATAATTGGGTAAAAAAATGTTTGAAATACAGTAAATATTAATTAAAATTGGAATAAATTACACCAAATTGTTATTGATTGTTTGTCTATTTAAAATTTTCATAACTAAGTGACATCGCCCACATTTTGAACAGTTCACTATCTGTATATGCTCAAATGATATTGTCAACCAAATAATATTATTTAATTGAATATGTAAAGATATCTTGTACATGGAAAAAATATGTTATTCATGTGAGAATATTGCTATAGTATTCAATAAATATCACTTTTACAAGTAACAATTTTAGTCCCACATCAATATGCATAAAATTATAGTTCACTCTTAGATTAATCCATTTCAGACATTGGCAGTATCAATTATGTATAGCAACGACACACCACGTTACAATTACCATAATTATCATTTCAAACTTGTTTTCAGCTACGCCAGAAAAAAAGTGTAATTGGAATGCAGGAGAAATTTTATAACTGTGTTGGTGAAATTATCCTTATTTTTATATTAAGCCTGTACATTAAAAACCAATGTTGAGACTTATACGGGATCAGAGATTACAGTTAACAAGAAAACGTTTCTTATGGCTGCTGGACACAATCTTAAAATCTATGCACTTTCCACATTCTCATTGACCATATGCTAATATTCATTTATTTAATTCATCCACTTTCGATGCTTACCTCAAACTAATATCCTATTTTTTTTTATGCAATCAATATAATTAATTGAAGCTGTCAAAAATATAAATTTTATAGACAATAACATCATGTCTAGAAAATAACATCATGGCATTAATCAAGCAGCAAGACTGAAATAAATTTTCTTGTTCATATAAATTTCCTGTTAAATTATTTCGATAATTAAAATCGACAAATGATGGATCGAATGCTGAATATTTTTTTTTAATCTTCCTTTCTTGAAGAAATATATTTTAAACAAATTTTAAACTTGATGTCTTATTTATTGCGAAATGGTGTGTTGACGAGCGAAATAAATGATTTCACTGACAAATTGAATTATCGATTTTTGTCATCTTAGCTGTGGGACAAATACCTGTTACCAATCATATTTATCTTTCAAAAGAAAACAAATATCATATTTTCAGTAAAATTTATACTTAGAAAATAAAATATTGAAATCATATTTTTTCATTTTAGTAAATATCCGTGATTATGTACCACGCATGTCATGTATTAAGTCCAGCTATTAAGCTGACGTCTGACTAAGTTGATCAAAGTCATGAAGTTGCAAAAATAAATATTCTGTTCACATTGTGATCAACTATTGTATGTTCATAGTATCAATTAGATCATTTGCTTGTCATTGATTGGATAGAACCATTTGTATTTTATTTCGTATCAGCATAATTTATTTTAGCATTGTTACAGTCCAGCGAAACCATCAAGTGGCTTGCCCTATATCCCCTTGATCAAAATAAAATTTAGGCAATCACATAAGCACTTTTATGGCTATTTTGCTTAAATAGTAAATTGGCATCTTGTATTTGATTGCAGAGAGATTTTACTCAGATTTTAGGGAGTTTTTTTTTCTGATGTTATTTCATCTGATTTTCTTTTCATATACGAGGCATATCCAGAAAGTAAGTGTACTGAATTTTTGTAGGTTACAATTTTTTTTATTTAAACAAAAAAATTACGTGGTTACCGTAGTACATATGTAAGCTATTTTTCGACATAGTCGCCATTCCTCTCAATGCAGGTGGTGAAGCGGGGTATCAACTTTTTGATGCCTTCCTCGAAGTAGTTTCCCGCCAACCCCACCGTCCGCTTCTCCACCTCCTCCTTTAGCTCCTCGTCGGTTGAAAACCCTTTTCCACCCATGTACAGCTTCAGGCAGGTAAAGAGATAGTAATCTGAAGGTGCTAGGTCAGGCGAATGCGCGGGATGGTTCAGGACATCCCATTTAAACGAGGCGAGCAGTTCCTTCGTGGCGTTGGCCGTGTGTGGTATGGCATTGTCGTGCAGCAGGCAGACTCCCTTTGTCAGCATGCCTCTCCTCTTGTTCTGAATCGCCCTCCGCAATTTTTTTAGGGTCTTACAGTATCTTGCAGAGTTGATGGTCTCCCCTTGAGGCATATATTCAATTAAAAGTATGCCTTGACAGTCCCAAAACACGGATGCCATGATTTTCTTGGCTGAAATTGTGGTTTTGAACTTTTTGGCGGAGGGTGAAGAGGTGTGACGCCACTGTTGAGACTGCCTTTTGGTTTCAGGCGTGTAGTGTGCAACCCAAGTTTCATCACCAGTAACGATGGAGCGGAGAAATTCATCTCCATAGAGTTTGCAGCGCCTCAAAAACTCTTGCCCGGCATTATTTATTTCGCACTTGGCGGGAGATTGGATTGACATTTTTCACGAAACGTGTTGTCGCGTCGACAGTTCTCAACGTACTGACCTCGAACCGGTTTCGTTGCGGAGGGGAAGGGTCAGGCTACACGTAAGTGTAGCTAACATGTCGAAAATAAAATCCATCTGGTCGTGAGAGCCTCAGTACACTTACTTTCTGGATACGCCTAGTAGCATCGCTGTATAACTGGAAAATAAATTTATCTCCTCATTTTGGAACTTTTAGAAATGATCAACTAAACTATCTTAAACTATGCTCTAAACCTCTTTGTTAGTCGAGTTTTATCTTTTTTTTTTAAAGAATAGATATGACCGAAGTAGTCACGGGTATCCTTATACCCTCAAACACTAGGCGGAAAAAGTGCCTGTGTCGTTCGAGGGGAGTAGCACAGCACGGTGTTCGAACCGATTACCCGTGGCTACGCACCAAATCTATGTTGACCATTGTATATTGTATTGAAAATGTCTTATAATCTGTTGCAGGTTTAACCCGCCCTTTAATATGGCAACTATAAAGCAGGTTGTCAATGAAGCAATTGAAAGAGGTAAGCTATTTTAGTTTTATTCCTTTCTCAATATTTTGTGCAGAGGCAAAATATTGTTTATTAACAGCATTAATGAAAATTTATAAACTGAAAAAAAGACTAAAAGCAGCCAAATAATGCTATAGAAAAACTGTATATTCAGAAGAATAAAGGGCGACAATGGAGGGATTAGATATGAATGGGAACTTAAGGCTGGTGCATTGAATAAAATGAAGAAGAGCACTGTGAGATAGTTTGGGCATGTAGAATGAATGAATGAAGAAAGACTAATCAAACAAATATAAAGTGCGAAGTATGGTTGGATCAAGTGAATTATATTTTGAGACGGAGAAAACGTAGGAGTTGTATGAAAAGGTGTATGAGTGTAAAAGAGGCGAAGAATATGTATCCAGATAGGAAAGTGTACCACTCTGTCCTTTCTACCTATCCCGACAAGGAAATGACATAATGGTATGTATGTATTTATAAATTGTTTAAATAATTCTAATGTTTACATTTGAAGGTGTCAAATTAAATAGAAGTTGTATTGTATTCAAAGTTACTCCAAGGACACTTTATCATATAGCATTTCGCAACTTAAGAAGTTTTTTACTGTCTATAACAAGGGGTGGGCATGCATACATGAGGTCAACGAGAGCCACATTCTGGATTTTCATATATATATATAAAGAGCTACACCATAGTCACATTCTCATGTAGTATTAAATACACAAATTCAAATTTATTACATATTCTACACAAATCTTAATTGCTATATAAAGTATAAAAAATACACATATAAGAAAATATAAAAATAGTGCAGAATACGGTTTGCGTGGTTTGCGCACATAAAGAGGCAGGAGATGCGCGCGCATCCTACACATTGAAATCACAGCACACACGTATACACCAATACTTGCGTCTTTGACAGTTGCATTCATACATGCGCATCTTGTCACTTAAAATCGCGAAAATACAAGTATAATGGGGAAAGGAAGTATCTATATGTTTATAAGAGACATTGGGAGCCGCACTTAACCCAACGGAGAACCGCATGCGGCTCTCGGAGCCATATTTGCCCACGTCTGGTCTATAACATAAACTAAAAGAAATATCCAAACTTTGACTTTTTGCTGTTTTTAAAAGCCTATGTATTCTTAACAATACTTTCTTTATGCATAAGAAACTTTTCATGCAGCCAACAATACCAGTATTGAAATTTACTTAGTGCTTTAATTATTGTATTATTAATATCCGACTCCGAAAACGAATATTACAAAAATCACTTAACAATATATTTAACGATAGTTTGAAACATAACTACCATAATTAATGAATCACTGTATAGGTATGATTAGTATTTAACTTGATTGACATTTCGGTTTTAAAGCAAACTTGTTTTGTCATATTACACCTATCATACTATCAATATTCTGTCTAATATTAAATTCTTACATATGAGTCACTTAGTTCTAAATGTCGATTACTCCAAAAAAAATGTTTTTTGAATTATTGATGTCTTAAGATTGAGGATTCAAACATTCTTTGAAAACTATTTCAAAAAGTATGTAACTTCATCCACTTTCAAAGTAATTTTCTTTCAAAAGTTTTTTCCAAAGTTTAGCAACCCACACCTTGATCGAAACAAAAATTTTAATGTCTAAAATGTGTTATAGGTTTGACTGTTAACCTCTAAGCGAGTGAGATTTTGTAACTAAAATAAAAAATTGATTTTGTAAGTAATATAAAAAACGTAATTGCGGCCGCCATATACAAAATAATTAAATAGATAAAAACATTTGAGCCTTGTCTGTTTTATGGATAAATTCATGTGTTCAGGAAAAAAACATCGGACGTACCGTGTACGTCCATACCCTCTTGAGGTAAAAATCAAATTTAAAACTGAGGAACTTAACCACTCATGTATGCTCTATGATTCCTATTTGTTGAAATTTATATTTTTATGAAAGATAAAAACTGATTGACTAATTAAAAAATTTGAAAACATAATATGTTTTCCTTCTGTAGTGATGATGAAAAGAATATTAAAAAAAATCTGCATAAATATTCTTTATCAACAGAAATCTGATTTTACTTCCAACAATATTTCTCTTTAACGACACATTTATCAAATATCAATACTTGACTTTTTAATGTGCCTTAAGTAACTTTTATATAACTTCAATATAAAAGTTACTTAAGACACATTGAAAAGAAATTAACTATTTGTTGATAAACAGCTGATTTGATTGACTTGCAATATTATTGTAACAAAATTGGACCATTTTATTATTTTCATCCGATTTCGCAAAGTGATTGATCTTTTGGATTATTTTCTTTAATGTTAACTCTAATGTTAAATTATTCATTAAATATTTTGTTCATCAATTTAGTTTAGTAAGCAGTTGGGTATTTTTTCTTTTGTATATCATTGAATTTTTGTTTAAAAAACAGTGAGGATATTGATAATCATAGTAACTGGTGTTTATTTCAATTTTAACCATAATCTTAAAAGAAATGTAACAGTAAGATTTTTTTAACTTCACGTAATCTAAGGTTTCACTGATGATGAAATTATTATGTATTAGGGTGAACGGTGCATTGACTGAGTGGTTTAATGTTTCAAATGGGGCAAAGCAAGGATGCGTTATGTCACCTTGTTTTTTTTTATTAGGCCATGTGTGAAGGAACTACAGTGGTCAATTGGTGGCACACAAATGGGAATGTAATGCAGATTGGTAGTGTTAAGATAGATTACAGAGTTTGATGAGTAAATTGTATGAGAGATGCGAAGAAAAAGATCTGAGAATGAAGTCATGGTGATAGAAAAGTGTGGAATGAAAAGTTAATGTGATATATGTGTGAACGATGAAAGAGTGAAGCAAGTTGCGGAGTTCTTCTGTTTGGATAGTATTTACTCAGATGGTGGAAGAGTTAGAAGTATATCGAATGGTGTGTAGTGAAAGGAAACAAAGTCAATGAGGCACTAAAAAATATATACTCGAACCGGACAGATTCAAAATCTGCTAAGTTGTTAGTCCACAAAAGTATTTTATTGCCAATTTTTTTTGTATAGGAGTGATACATGGCATGTTCTCGCGTATATGTTTATGGATTTCGTGGGGATGGATAGTCATTTGAATGATTTATGCGACCACGTAACTTGCTGCATTTACTTTTGTCTGGTTGGTTGGAAGAGATTGCCACCTGGCAATAAACCCGCCAGATTGTATTGCAATAAAAGTGTTAAATAAATAAATACATGAACCTGAAAAAAGACTGAACGAAGCCGAATAAACATTGTAGAGATGCGTGCAGTGAGAAGAATTCATGAGGTGACAATGTATGAAAGGATATGTAGCGAAGTAATTAGGGATGAATGTGATCTTAAGGCTGATATATTGAGCAAGATGAAGAGGACCATTCTAAAATGGTTAGGGCATGTGGAACGAATGAATGAAAAAAGTCTAACAAAACAAATATATACTTCAAATGTGAATGGAAGGTGTATGAATGTGTTGAGTTAAGAAAGTCGAGTGCTCTCTGCCTAAGTCGTCAGAGAAATGGCGTGGTGGTATGTACATATGAAATTATTGGCGTCTTTTAATGCATGATTTTTTCATACAATTTTCACATATATAATTTTTCAATTTTTATAAATCACACAAATATTTTTTCCTCGCATTGAAAAGGGATTTTTTTTTGTTCTTTCCATGAGAGATCATTCAGAAAACAATATGCATTGAATGATTGTTACACAACTCTGACCATGCGTATCATTCAATATCATTGTCAAGCCGGGGTTATAGAATTCTGTGACCTATATTAAGTCTGGTAATACAGAAATGGTTATGCTTGAGATGTTCCAAACATTTTTTATCAATTGGAGATATAAAAAGTATTTAGAACATCTACGAGGTAAAAAGGAAGATCACGATTTTTCCTGAATTAAGTCGAGTTAACTATTTTGAGAATTTGATGTATTTTATTAAATTTTTTATTTCATTGACAATTTTACTCAAGTTTTTTAACAAAATCTAATGCTTGATATATTTCATGTTCAGAAAAAGCCGGCGAGCTTATCAAATTTTGAATACATCTTGTGTTGTCTGTATCTTTGCAAAATTAGAAACCATGAAGGTTAAAAACCCTTTGTGGTCCACAATTTCTTTTTTATTTTACCTGGACCATAAAAAGTTTATACCATTCTATGAAAGATTATGATTTGCTAAGTTTTATAATTTTTTTTTAAATAAAACAATATTTGAACGTTTCTTTTTTATTTTACTGACTGATAAGACCCACGGGAATAAAATCGATGTCGAGTCAGACTCGACATAAGACCGCAAAGAGTTAAGGTGCGTTTCTTCATTTGTGTTGATGTTGTTTGAGTGTTTATAAATTTTGATTGTCTCTTTGATGAAAAGTTAATAATAATTTTATGACTGGGTCAAAATGTGCCAGCTCTTGCATTGGTCACCGCTAATGTGTTTACATTGCCTTCGTAAAAACAGGTCAAAGATGTGTTCACATTGTGGTCATTAGTGGGGGTTCCTAGGCAAGTACTTCGTGCATGCTTTCTATATTCGGTAATGTTTTTAACATCATCCTTAGAATAAAGGCTGCAACGTCTTCGAAATGTCAGCTCATTTAAACCAACTCAACATGGCAACAACTCCAAAAAGCATTTTCAACTAATAAAATAAACCATTCAATGGAAAAAGGCAGAATTCTGAAGTTTTAATTGCAATTTTTTCTCAATTTTTATTTATTGATAATCATCAGTTTTTCCATGTAGTATTCAATGGCCTAGTGGACTCATTTAAACAACTAAATTTAGTTGAGATCATATCACATGTGTAAACTGCATAAAATGAAAAAAAAATATGCTTATACTTGAAAACAGAAGGGGATAGCAGTTAAGTTAAAAGTCTCTTCAAATGGAATATTTTTATGTTATCACAAAATAAATATCAAATAGACCAGCTACGTGTTATGTAGTTTTGACTTGTTCCAAGTCGGTATTGTTTGTGCATTTTATGTGATGACTATTTTTTTCAAGAGTGCAACAAAATAAATATATCAAACTCTTAATTGTCTTTCCTATTTTCTTTTAATAAAGTAATGCTTACAATTTTTTATCTCAAAAATTGTAAGCCAAAAAACTGAGAGTTTTTTACCGAATAGTTCCCAATAATTAACGTAGATTCCTGGTTTAATAACCATTTACAGTACCCGGCGGTAAGTAATACACATCGGGCTTAAGAAAGAGACTATCGGCCATAATCAGCAGCTGTCGCACGATGCGCTAACAGTCTCGCGACGGAACACGTGTATGAATGACAGAGACGACGCTCTACAAAGCCGATTATGGCCGACAGTCTCTTAAGCCCGATGTGTATTACTTACCGCCGGGTACTTTAAAACCTTAAGCCTGGTGATTCAGTCCACTGAGAGTAGCTCAAGATTTTTTTTAAATCCGTCATTAATCCACTATATTTCCACATAGTTGAATAGTTAATGAATGAAACAGACTAAATTAATCTTTCTATTTATCTTATAATTTTGTTTTTCTAGTGCGAATGCCAACGCCCACTCGCCTCCGGGATCTGATTCGCCAGATAAGAGCAGCACGTACGGCAGCTGAAGAGAGGACGGTGGTGAATAAAGAGTGTGCCAACATCAGGTCTATCTTCAGAGAAGAAGACAGCGTTTGGAGGTTAGTTTCATGATAGCTTTACTCCTTTGCTCATTTCTCACGTTAGAATTATTTTATGAAAACAACTCACCTTTATTTACACTTCTCATTTTTACATTTCTATCTGAAATATTTTAAATTTTATTCTCCCATATTGTGTTTGTAACTGAATTCTTCATCAAAACTCGATTTTAAATACATGTTTGTATTTATTATTCAATTTGACAACTTCTGTGGAATAGTCTGACATCTGTCTTCCGACCAGGGGCTTACGGGTTTGATTCCTGTTGGTGCTAAATATTTTTCAAATAGGGTTCCTGTCTGTTTTTCACTTGAGAACAAGGGTTCTCAAGTGAAAACAGACAGTTAAAAATTTGTTGTAATTGAATGCCATAAGTCTGCCAGGTTATACTGTATACAATAAAAGCGTAATACAATATATATTGTAAATTATCACAACTGATTACTTAATTTTTTTCAGAGTGATCAAATGATTATTTGAATTGAAATTAGTAGCATTATAAAAATATGAATATTAAAAAAGACCTATCATTGTCAATTATATCCACTCAGAAATATATACCATATATGGTAGTTGAAATATTCTCTGCAAATTTACAAAACACGCGTCCATCCACCTGCGCAGATGAAACGAGAACCTTCCCAAATAGAAGATTAGTACAGAAAACCCACCACAGTGTTTGTGTAGTGATATAAATCAATATTACACCTAATGGTCTACCCAATATGCCCCGTGAGTTGTCTACCCAATGTGACCCTGCTGAGGGGATGCCCCAATGCCAGTTGCCTGATAGGGTATAGATTTGGTGCTGTTAACATGGCTACAATGGAATTACTATCAAAGTTAATGTGATAATTCAACAGATTATAATATTCAGATTATCTATTGATTAATTTCTTAATATTATATTAAGAAATTAATCTGAATTCAACTAATCTGTATTGAACTTAAAATAGTAGATAAGAAATAATTTTCTTCATTTAAAAAGGTTCTTACTCCGTGTATTATTTTTCACCTTGACGTGTTGCATTGCAGTACTCAGTCATTTAAATTTCAACACAATTGATGAAATTTGTTTTTTTTTTACTTTCTACAACAAATTTAATACATGTATGCAGCATTAACTCATATTTATTGTGAATGAACAAAATGGTTACCTTTTGATTTTCTCAAAAATCTTGTGTTTTTACTCTATGCCATTTCAATATTTTTTTGTTTCAAAATATTTTGATAGTGATGTTTGGTTTTGTTTCAAATTGAATTATAAAAATATTGCTACATCCGATTTGTTGTAGATTCTCTCATAAAATGTTAACCTAAAAATCTCTTGAAAGTTTCTATGTCAATCAATACTCCAAAAACATGTATTTTTCATGGCATGGAATTGGAGCCATACACTAAAAAAGTGTGATAAAAATAACCTGGCCTATTTGCTTGCTTTGTCTCACCTTGAATTCCACTCTTTTAGGCACCAACCAGTGAAACTCCATAAATAGCACATATACAAATTAACATAACAAAATTTACTAGCATTAAATATTAATGTAAAATAAAATGTGAACATGAAAAAGACTGAAAGAAGCTCAATGAACTAAGAAAAGTACATGGAATGACAATGTATGACAGAATACAGAATTAAGTGATTAGAGATGAATGTGAACTTAAGGCTGATGTATTAAGATGAAGAAATGCACTCAAATGGTTTGGGCATGTATAATGAATGAATGAATAAAGACTAAAAATCAAATAAACAGTACAAATGTGAGTGGAAGTCGTGGTAAAGGAAGGCCAAAGATAGCATGGTTGGATCAAGTGAATGATATTTTGATTGAAAAAAATGTAAGTCAGAGAAAGCGTAGGAGTTGTAAAAGAAGATTTATAGATGTAAAGGAGGTAAAACATGTGTATCACAATTGGAATGTATGGTTCTCTGTCCTATCTGCCTACCCCCCACAAGGAAACGAAGTGTATAGTATGTATGTAAATATTAATTGATCTGCTGCATAATAATTCAGATGAAAAAGTAAGGAACTTTTAAAGTAAACTTGATTCCATAGTCAACGTGTAATCATTGATTTTACAATTATCTACAGATGTCGCAACATAGCGAAACTGCTCTACATCCACATGCTGGGCTATCAGGCGCACTTTGGGCAACTGGAGTGTCTCAAGCTGATCGCCAGCTCCCGGTTCACGGATAAGCGCATCGGATACCTGGGTGCTATGCTGCTCCTTGACGAGCGCCAGGACGTGCATCTGCTCATCACCAACTGCCTCAAAAAGTAACTACACTAATTTCCTTGCTTTGATTTTTATTCTATTATCGCTCTTATTTTTATTCTAGTTTTTAAACCTGGTACTTGAGGTGAAAGAAAAAAGAACTAATATTTGGATTTTACAAAAAAGTCATGGGGTGTCAATTCAAGCACAGGTTCTACCAACATTTTAATCAATAATAATAATATTCAATCAATAATAAGATATTATCTTGACTCATAATTCTTGTGAAACTCCATAATACACAAAAAATCCACTCTTTTTTTACGTATGACCAGTTTCACTCAACAATAATTTCCAGAATGGACAAATGTGATGCATTTTTTTTTATACATTTGTCTATTTATTATTTTTATTAAACATCTGCTATTACGATTCCACAAAAATGATTAATAACACTACATACATTACAGAGGAGATAATTTGACTTTTTAATTTGCTCCATATTTTAGTCGCTTGATTCTATTTTTTATCGTACAATTAGAAATATTTTGTAGATTGACATTTAAAATATTTTATATATATGAAATATTAAAAACTCTTCTGAATGCTGGATTGATGCAAATGTCCTTGATTAATTTTCTTACACAAGAATCCCAAAAACGCTAGGAATTTTTCCTATTGATATGTACTATTTGAATTTATTTGATATTTAAATGATAACACATTTATTAGATTTGATTTCAGGAACAAAAATATATTATATTCAAATACTATCGTTGTCAGCTTGTCCCAGTCCAAATACTAAATGGAGACTTCTCTCATTGTCTTCCATATTCCCTTATCTGCCACATCACTCACCCATCTTCCCCCAACTGTTAGGCTAAAAGGCCACACCAAAGTGCTTCGCTAGGCGCTACGTCGGCCACACCAAAGTGCTTCGCACAAATTCATTTGACATTTGGGAGCGGTTAAGTCAACAAATGATGCCATTTTCAAAATTAACCAATTTCATTACAACTTACCATCTTTATTTACTTCCTATGCAACTTCATTCCAAAGTGATTTTATTACAGGTACATTTTTGTATAATTCGCTTGATGGGTTCCACAAAGGCTCCCTTTTATACACAGCTGTTATTAAAACTTCCGCCATCTTGTAAAATCACTTGTTGATACAATAAAATTAACCAACACGTCATCGCTAGGAGACTCACTAAGTGACTAATCGTCATGTAGTGTGACACGAAGGGTGCAGTGTGGCCATTGCGAAAGTATGCGGTGCGTTGGTTCGCTAGGATATGTCGCCTAGCTCGCAGTGTAGCTCTAAGCACCAAGCGAGGCTCCTACCTATGTGGCCGAGGCCTTATAATATCTTCCATCCACCTTGCTCACGGTCCGCCTTGATTTCGTCCTCCCATCGAGTATCCATATTGTCACTTTATAGATCCATATTTCCTTTCACTTGCCCCTTCAGTTAAGCCACAGATTTGATGAAGTCGATGACTTTGAACTCTCCTCTGATGTCTCTTATATTATCATATTTTTAGCTGACTTCAAAGTCTTATTTCCAGTTTTAATTTATAAAATCATATTTTCTTCACTATCTTGGCCAATCACTTTCAAAAAGACATGACAATGTATTAACGAGGTTATTGTGAAATATACTTTCTAATTCTTGATACATAAATACATAAAATGTATTATTAATGATTTGTTTCATTACTTCATGACTTCTTAGAAATACATTTCGTAATACATAAATATTACCATTGTCTTTATTTAAAAAAAATATTTAATTTTTGTTTGTGATTTAAAATTATGGAAGGAAAAGTGCCGTGTAATGTGTGTGATTTTTCAATTCGTTTTTATGATTACTAAAAAAGAACATTCATAGTCATTGCTAATCGTTCTGCTGAATGGAACAACCAACTCCTGTAAAATCCACAAATAATTTAGCAAACAGACTTAAATGGAAGGTTTTAAGAGCTGAATGTAAAAATAAAACAGAAAATTTTATTGCCACTACGGAGATTCAAACTCATCACTATGTGCTATTCTTCACTTCTTTGGGTGCCATGCTTATCTTGAGGTTTTAGGTATCTATCCGTGGGCCACAAATTACTCTCACCATTTCAACAAACTGGAACCAGTATCCCGCCATCCTAAACAATTCTTTCAATCTAAATTGTTTCGTTCACTAGTACATACATACCATCATGCCATTTCTCTGTCGAGGTAGGCAGAGAGTACAGGTTGCCAGACTTTCCTATCTCGTCACACACATCCTTCACCTCTTCTTTATCCATATATCTTCTCGTGCAACTCCTACGATTTTTCTGACTATGTTTCTTTCAAAATTCACTTGATCCAATCGTACTTTTCTTGGTCTTTTTCTAACACACCTTTCACTCATATTTGCATATATATTTTTGTTATTTGTTCTACATGTCCAAACTAGTCTCCTCGAATATTTGATTTCCAAACAACTGCAGAGATATCTTAACTGTTTTAGCATCAGACTAGATGCTCTAACATCACAGCTTTTATAAAAATTATAATAAAGGTCGAGTTGTCTAGTACTGTTAAATCAGCAAATTCACCTCAATGGCGCTTCATTTATGAACAAAAAAATGTATGGAGTGTGAGGATTGGAAGTAAAGAGCTGTGGTGGCATGGTCTTGAATACATCCCAGCATCTGCATATATATATTTAAACCATATTTGGTAAGAAAACCACAGTAAACTAACGGAAAGAAGACAGGATCAGAAAGAATGTCTTTATAAGATTGTTACACATTTAGGGGAGTGTTTCTAAGGAAATGTTATCTTTTGAATAATATACTGAAATACATAAAATGTATTTTTTTATAATCCTGTTCTATAAAAAGCTAAATATAAATCAAATTTCCCTTTGTGATAGAAATGTAAAGATGAGGTATCTAAAATATAGTTAATATGTTAACATAATGAGAAAATATGACACTTTCATTTATAATAACGAAATAGTTCATTGACCAATAATTTGCTAAAACAAGTATTTACCATATCTCTTAAAACACTTCCTGTTACTATTTGATGTTAGGAATTAACACTTTCACTACCAACCTAATTGTAGCGAAGTATGTTTATTAACCTATTAATGGCTGTATTTTTTCTATCTAATTTTTGGCTTTATTTTTTTGTAATTTTTTAATGTCCATGTCCATGGACATAGGGTTGTGAGAAATATATCCACTTCCCAATATAACCGGGGCTATACTGGCTCTTGCAGGTTACTATAGCTCGCCATGCTATATCGCATGGGTGATCTAGTTGTTAAGATAACTGTCTCCCAACCTGGAAGTTGCGGGTTCAATTCGCATTGGTACCCAGATTTTTTCAAAATGACTTCCAGTCTGGTTTTCATTTGAGACTTACCACATGGTAATAAACTCACCAAGCTGTATTATATACAATGTAAGTATAATACAATAATTTAAAAGGAAATTTGGTACTGGTTTATTTTATTTGAAGTTGGACTAAAGTTTTTGTTATGTTATCTATACAGAAGATTAATAGTAAAATGACAATTCTTATGGTGGTGTATAGAGAGCAAACTCGCAAAATCCCCTTAAATATATATTAACAGAAATCACCCATATTCATATGGAATAAATATGTTGAAAAATCAATGTGTTTGGCTATGAAGTAAGAAGGTTGCAATTGTAGCCATTGGATTGGGTACTTCTCCACATCTCTATATATGTACAAAAATATTTTTAGTAAGAAAATGCAGAAAACTTTGCAAGAGAAGTTGAACTACAAAGAATGTCTCCGTAGATGTAAAATTAATGAATCTGGCTTTTGGAAAGATAATGTTCATTAATTTATATTGTTGAACCTTTGTATAGTAATAATATGTCTGCTTAAAATATTTTTGAATCATCTTCTCTTGAACTATTTGATCTGTTATATGGTTTGCTTATTTTTAAACAATAACAATATTTTTTTGCAGTGACTTGAACAGCTCGACCCAGTTTGTTGTGGGGCTGGCCCTGTGCACGCTGGGTGCCATTGCATCCCCCGAGATGGCTCGGGATCTGGCTTCCGAGGTAGAACGGTTGATCAAATCCCCCAATGCCTACATTAAAAAGAAAGCCGCCTTGTGCGCTTTCCGTATTATCAGAAGAGTGCCTGATCTCATGGAAATATTTTTACCAGCAACGAGAAGTTTACTCACGGAAAAAAATCACGGTAAGATTTATTTTCAATGGAAATAAATAATATCACCTTTTTAAGATCCCGTAGCAAAATATATCTAATCTATGGTCATAGACTGGATGAAAGTTTCTTAACCGTACTTAAATACAATGCAAAACGGTTATTAAGCGTACTTTTTCAAAAAACAGCAAAATATTGTGATGACCTCGGTGGCTCAGTTGGTAAGACTGTTTGGTATCCGAATAACAAAAAAAAGTCCCAGTTTGGGAAAAGTGTTCGTTTGGTAACAAAACTTGTATGCGCTAGACTTATGCGAGTGCTGCTAAATCTTCATATGCAGAAGTATTGTCAACACGACTGATGACGAACTGAAATTCTCCTAGGTATCTTTATTTCTCTGTCAATTTCACTAACATTTTTACCCATATTGGAACAAGCCATCATTGAACAGATTTCTGTATAATATTTTTGAGTTTTGACCATTTTGATATGAGATTTTGTGTTGCCTCTTTTGATATTTTGGTCGTTTTTCACGCAATGCTTGGTTCAAATCCATCATTTGTTGTCGGTAGCGTTCAATATTAACGGTTTCGCCAGGTTTTAGCAGCTTGTAATAGATAACACCCTTCTGATCTCACCAAACACAGAGCATTGTCTTCCGTCCATAGCGATTTGGCCTTCCAGTTGATGTCGCTGGTTTGCTTGGAGTTACCCATGATCTTTTACACTTTGGATTCTCGAAATATATCTATTTTTCATCGCCATTCACAATTTGATGGAGAAATGATTTTCTTTTGTACCTGGCGAGCAGCATTTCGCAAGTGGTTTTTCGGTTTTCCTGCTGTCTTTCATTCAGTTCATGTGGAACCCATTTTCCCACCTTCGGGATCTTTCCCATGGCTTTCAAACGTATGGAGACGGCTTCTTGTGTCACATTTAATTGATCCGCTAGTTGTTGTTGCGTTTGAGCGTAATCCTCATCTAACAATGCTTGCAATTCGGCGTCTTCAAACTTTCTCGGTGGTCTTCCACGTTCTTCATTTCTCACGTCAAAATCGCCACTTGAACTTTTTAAACCACTCAAAGCATTGTGATTTACCAAGAGCTTGCTCACCGTAAGCTTCGACAAGCATTCGATGCGATTCTGCAGCAGTTTTCTTCAAATGTTAACAGAAAATCAAAGCTGTCCGCAATTTGTAGTTTTCAGGCACAAAAACAGACATGTTCAACGCTATGAAAACATATGTAGTTCTATTAAACTTGTATTGTTGTGAGTTAAAAGTCTTTGACAAATGTAAACACAAGAAAAAGGCGTCAATGACGCGGTTTGAGTCACTGCATTGACAACTAAAGCCATCTATGAGCAAATTTCAGTTTCATATTTACAGACCTGATATATGCCAGCCGGCTGAGCAGCTCATACCATAGCAATAAACGTAACCATTATGAATAATAATATTTTATTATTAATTTCAAACATACTCCATAATTATCATTATAAAATAGTTAATAGATATTTGAAATTTATTTTATTTCAACATTCCAATAAAATATATTGTACAACCCACGAATATGAAACTATTTTAATGTAACACATTTTATTTTAAACTTAATTTCTGGGATTGGAAAATATGTTAATCAACCTGTTCTTCATTTCCAGGTGTACTTATCACCGGTGTCACACTTATTACGGAAATGTGTGAAAATAGCCCCGATACCCTGAATCATTTCAAAAAAGTAAGTTTCCGTCTCAAATATATCCTTATTCCTGTCTTACCACTAGTAAACAGTGAACAAATTAATTAATCAGTAATGAATGACATTTATTCGCTTTGGAAACTATTAAAACCGCATGATTGCCACATTTTAATATGATGCTCATTAACATTTTTGATTAACTGATTGCTTTGCTTTGTAAATTTTTGTTACATTTTTAAACAATGTAAATGTTAACTACGGATATTTATTCGATACAAATTAAATTTCAATTATTTTTCATGTGTTTATTTCTAACATTTTCGTTGTTAAATATTGAGTTACAAATATGTATTTTGTTAATGTTCAATAAGAGTTTATTTCCAATTATTTATCAAAGGTTTCAACTTTGTGAAACTCCATATTAATATATTTAAAAAGATTTTTTTTTTTTTGTTTCACTAAATTCACTTTTATCACCTATGAACATGTTTTTACCTCCTTCCTATCCCGAGAACATTCCACTTGAAAAAAAAACTCAGGATAGGAGATAGAAACACGTGTCGTGGTGATAAAATTTAATTTGTGAAATAATTTCTTGTTAAATATTCTTTGTTTTACATTTTATGGTGTAATTTTTGTAAATTAAAATGAGTCACTTATTTTCTTTTTTTTTGTTCCCCCAATGTTTACAACTTATTTCAAAGACCTGTCTTCTTCTTCAACTCATTGTTATTGTTTTCATTGTTGACCAGAAGAAGACAACGGTTGTGTAAATTAACAAATTAGGGCAAATACAAAATAAAATCTCTGATTTTTTTTTATTTAATAATAAATTAATATTTTTCACATACTTTCATTAAACACCTGTTTAAAATTTTTAACTTGATACATATATTTAATTATTTTTATGTTACACTTATAATTGTATAAAATTCTACATCGCATTTTTTTAATTTTGAATTCTTTGTTTTAAATTTATCTTAAATAAATTATTGTTCTATCTCACATGCAGATAATACATATATATGTATTCTACTTGTGATTCTGTAGTTTCGAAATATTTTTATTAAATTACAATTACAGTTTGAATATATCTTCTGCATCCTGTTTGTTTATAAATTATGGCTGTGTTATGACTATTTTTTATTAACTCTCTTCCTATTGGTAAAGCTATTTCAGATGTATTTTGATAAAATTGTTGACATGTCTGTAGTGGCTAGGTCTCAGCTGTAGACGATATACACATATATTTCTTACAGTTCCAATTACATCTCATTTCCCAGTGTCAATAGATCAAATGTTCATTATGATGATGAATAAGCATCTTGTTTTGAAGTTCCAAATTGATATTTATGAATAGCAAATTGTTGTATCATAAAATAAAAGTATTATGCTTAAGATTAATGGTATATACCAGGGGTGGGTATACATGAGGTCAACGACAGCCAACATTCTGGATTTTCATATATATATATAAAGAGCCACACCATAGTTCACGTTCTCACATAGTACTCGTATTAAATACACAAAATCAAATTTATTACATATTCTACACAAATCTTAATTGATATATAAAGTATAAAAAATACACATACGAGGGCTGCTACTTAAGTTTTGAGACAGACAAGTAAAAACAAGTATTTATCATCGAAAATGGCTTTATTGTTTTTCAAAATACTCTCCATGAAGATCAATACACTTTTGCATGCGTTTGAACCAATTTTGGAAGCACTTTTTCCACTCCAAATGAGGTAACTTCAAAACATGCATTTTGAACGTATCAACCGCTTCTTCAGGCGTCGAAAAATGTTGACCTCGCAATTTATTTTTGATGGGAATAAAAAGTCATTGGGTGCCAAATCAGGGCTGTACGGTGGATGACCCATCAATTTAATGTTTTGTGTGCTCAAAAAGTCACTTGTTTGAGCCGATGTGTGAAAGCTTGCATTGTCGTGGTGTAGAATGATCCGTCATCGGCGGTTGGTTTTCCTCATTTCTCCGAACACTTCTGGCAAACAAATGGTGGTGTACCATTCACAATTGACCTATGACATTCCACTAAAGGCACTGTTGCGACATTTATACTGAAGAAACAAGCCACCATTTGCTTCGAAGTGATTCGTGCGCGAACAACTTTTGTTGAATTTGACTCGTCTTGAAAGACCCATATAGTCGACTGCTGTTTAGTTTCTGGCTCTTATGCATAGATCCATGATTCGTCGCCTTTCACGATCTTATAGACGTCTTTTGAAGCACCACGATCGAATATTTTCAACATTTCTTTGGACCAATCGACATGAGCCTTTTTTTGAGAGATTGTCAAACTATGCGGTATCCAACGCGAACAAATCTTTTTGATGGCCAAATGTTCATGCAATATTGAATGTATCCGAATGGAATTAATGCCCAAACATGCCTCAATCTCACGATAAGTCACATGACGATCTTGCAATATCAGTTCACGTACAGCATCGATGTTTTCTGGCACAACAACCGATTTTGGATGACCTTCACGAAATTCGTCCTGGCGCGAACTACGACCACGATTGAATTCGGAAAACCAGCTAAACACAGTGGCCCGGGATGGTGCTTCATCACCAAAAGTCAAAGCGAGTTGACCGGCACACTGTTGTTGAGTTAGTCCACGTCGAAAATCATCGCACGAAAATGTTCACGATTTAGTTCTATTTTTGGCCGAGGGGAATTTTTCAAGTAAACGACACAAATAGCACTAGTATGACAAAACTTTCTGAGCATGTATACCATTAAAAACGTCAAACTTTATGATGCTGATGTCAGATTTGATGGATGTACACTGGTGTTGCCATATCTCAAAACTTAAGTAGCAACCCTCATATAAGTAAATATTAAAATAGCGCAGAATACGGTTTGCATGGTTTGTGCACATACAGAGGCAGGAGATACGCGCGCACCCTACACATTGAAATCACAGCACACACGTATACGCCAATACTCGCGTCTTTGATAGTTGCATTCATACATGCGCACCTTGTCACTTACAACATTTAGAAAGAAAATTGCAAAAATACAAGTATAATGGGGAAAGAAAGTATCTACATTTTTATAAGAGATATTGGGAGCTGCACTTAACCCAACGAAGAGCCGCATTTGCCTACGTCTGGTATATACATATCTTTTAAATACTCAGTGTTAAAAATTAGTGTTTGGAAACAATAGTATCAAAAAAAAATTATTTATATTAGGTTGTTGTATATAATCTGTTGCAAAAAATATTTCAACAAAAGCAAGGTTTAAAATTAAATTGTTGTAAGGTAAAAGTCCGTTAATTGGAAATTCAGGGGACCAAATTTCACAAAAGAAATTAAATGATACGATCACTCAAAAAACAATTTTAATATGCGCGGCACTTTCCAATGGCTGAGAATATCGTAGCCATTTTTTCTTAAAAAAGTATGTGTCAAAATAATGTAAGACAAGTAATGTTTTATTGACATAATTCAGTAATATTGAGACGTAATAACGTATTCAATAGTAAAATAAATATAAGAAATATGTAATCTTTTTCATGGTAGCCAACGCGTATGAATAAGAAAAGCACTATAATTGTCACTTATTTGATTTTGAAATGGTCATTATTTGTTTATTGCTATGTGTTTGAACAAACCTTAAGTGAAAACTAGACTAGAACCCTTTTTAAAAAGTTTTTGCACCAACAAGAATCGAACCTTCATCCCCAGAGTTCATTTTACCAACTAGGCCATGAAGGTCGTCAACTAGGTCACAGAGGAATGTTCAAGAGATTTACTTGATTTCTAGTTAAAATTATTAAAATATTATTATAAAATAGCACTCCGTAAGTCTTTAAAATTGTTACCATGAAAATATAATGTTTTCAAATCTATTGTGATATTATTATTTTTTAAACCATACTTAAATTTTTTGTTTGGTTGAATGATCAAACATATACTTATGATTGAAAACCAAATGGAATTAAGAAATCATCTGGTCGGTGGAAATAATGAAATTCATTGCTCTTGCATTTTCATTCTAAAATAATATTCATGGGTAAAAAATTCTTGGTGAACACACAATCGAAATACTCATATAAATAATGTGCATTATCATCTTCTAATGAATGTTTTCTGTTACCATTGGTGTAGGAAAGCGGACAACGTGAGGTAAACATTTCAAGATTATATAAAGTCACCATCATGCATGATATGGTCTGATAATCGGTGTGGTGTCTGGCTTTGGGTCTCGCTTTAGTTTATTTTCAGAAAGTTTTTCATAAACATATGCTTTATTCTCCTTCGGTGTTTGTAAATACGAATGAGCATGGATTTTAACATAATTTGTACATATAAATTTTTTATAAATTTGAAATAGAAAAAAAACTATTTATAATACATAATTTATCATAGTTTTTATTTTTATCATAATGTTGTATATATAATATTATTGTTATTTCAATCAGTTCCGTAACACATTTACTGCGAACACAATTTTACATCAATGCATACCATGATAAAAAAATTTGCTAAGGCACAAACATATTAACTAAAAACGCCTGGCGTGTCGTACGCACTGGGTGTATGTTTGTATGGACACGCGAGGTGTGTCCTCAGCAAGTGTTAATGTGTTTGGACGGATTGTTTTAGTCTTTCTCATGTTCAACCGATTCAAAATCATTTCTTTGTCTTCAAATTATTATTTATTTTTAAAACCTATTTAGTTTGAAAATACTTCAAGTTTAAAAAAAAATCATTTGGTGTTGATGATATCATATGTGTATTCATTATACTAAATATTTAGATAGTAAAAAAAATCTTTTTTAATTTCCTTATGTTTTTAAGTTCTTTTATATGTTCTCCAACACATTATAACAATGTAGTAAATAAAAAATTTACAATGCTTTCAGACTATATTCACTAAAATTAGTGCCTTTTCTTAGAAAGAGTAATTAATAGGCTATTCTGTCTATTTTGTGCTGAAGTTAATATCTCACAATATAACTTAATACCTCACAGTATAACTTTTGATTAATTCTATACATACCATTATGTCATGTCCTATTGGAGTAGGCAGAAAGGACAGATCTCCACGTCTTTCTATCCATACTCTCAGTTCTCGTCTTATCCAAATCCATACATGCCATTCGGTTTCTCGTTCTTACATTTTCCACTTTTTTTGTAATTTTAAAATTTCTCTAACATCTTCCACTTTTTCCTCGGTCTACCTCTTCCTCGCTTTCCATTAATTTCAGACATATATTTGTTTAGTGAGTCTTTCGCAACTCATTCAATGTGGCCAAATCATCTGAAGATTCGTTTCTTAATTCTCCCCATAAAATCATATTTTGAATTGAATATTTAATTTTTTTTTAATTCATTACAGCAGTTTTTGCACAACTCATTAGAACATTCATGAAGATGTCAACTTCATGTTTTCACTAGAACTCAACCGCCTAGAACTTTGTTTTCTTTAGAAAGTTGGTTTGTTTTAAGTTCTAAATACCATACAAGTCAACATGTCGATATTGTTTCTTTGCTTTATTATTTTTGTCAATTTATGTTTCTATTTTTTTTTCCATACATGTGTTTCTATTTCATATAATTCTGTCCATTGGTTGATTGTATTTTATGTATTCACTTTTCATTAAATAACTTCATTATCTCAATGAAGAACTATTCTAACTAATCCCATGTCAACTTTACGAAAGAACATTTTAAAGTTGTGTGTTTTGCTATATATCCTAAATTAACTAAATGACGAAGCAAAACTTTAACCCCTCCGTCACAGGTTATTAATATAATCGACATTTTTGTTAATACTAGCAATAGCAAAAACGAAACTTGAAAATGCTCTCCTGTAATGTTGGGCTAGCATCAATTAGGGTAATTCTATATTAAGATAACGGAATGTGTACAAAAAGCAACTGTTTTATTGAAGATCACACATTCACTGCCAACCTAAAAGTACCGAAGTAACCCCATGGCCAAAATGTTTTTTAGCTGTTAGTGTTTGTACATTACCCGGCGGTAAGTAATACACATTGGGCTTAAGAAAGAGACTGTCGGCCATAATCGTCTAACTTCGGCTTTGTAGAACGTCGTCTCTGTCCATAGACGACGCTCTACAAAGCCAAAGTTAGCCGATTATGGCCGACAGTTTCTTTCTTAAGCCCGATGTATATTACTTACCGCCGGGTGCTGTATGGGTGTGATATTTTATGTTCAGATAATGAAAATTAAAAATACCTACTATTTATGATTGTATATGAATGTCTTATTATCATACATTGGAAGATCTACAAAGGTTTCTTTGTAGTTTATCTTCCCTTGGTAAGCTTGCAGTAGTTTTATTACAATGTTTTTCTAAACTAAGTTCCTAATCTGATGGCTGCAGCCACCACTTTCCTATCCTTAGACTCAACTTCCTCTTTTTTTGTAATATTTTTAATCTATCAATAATGGTGGGCTTAAGTCCCGAATCAGAGCACACTTGAGAGTCTGCTATCTAAACTGCGCTATATGAATTATTATTTTATTATTCTTTACAAAAAAAAACTTACTGGCCATATGTAATGAATTTTATTGGTGATGGCTGACTAATATATTTATTTTTAACGGCAGTCTTAAAAAAAACTCGATTCAAGACAAATTTTGCAAAAAAATTCAATTCAAATTTAAAAAAATATCGCATTACAAAAAAAAAAATCAACGACAAATTGAAAAAACATCGAATTTTCAAAACATATATAAATGCATCCTTTCACTAAATTGATACTATTATAGACAACATGACTTTGTATGTTCAAAATCGTATTCGATTGTATGAACAAATACAGCTCAAATTTGATTGAAAGTTGTTATGTCGTAAACTATAGTCACATTTCCCAATGTAACCGGGGTCATGCCTGGGCTTTGCTGGATCATACAAGCTTTTATAACTTGTCACACAGTATATCATGTGAGTGGCGCCTTGTGTATGTCTTACATCACTCGATTTTATTTAGTCGACAGTGAACGTGTTAAGTAAAAAAGAAATATAACTTATTTAAAAATAGCCCAATTGGTATGTCATTGAGAACAATTTCAGTGAACTGACATATTCATTCTTCTACCAAAATGTGAGAGGATATTTGTGTGAATCATTTCACTGCTTTTTGCACACATCTACATTATGGTTCAATACCAATTTGAAGTAAATCTGTTGATGAAATGAAAACTTTTACCATTTAATTTATCATCGTCTTTCGTCTAATATGATTTATTTTTCTCTTTTAAGATGTCTGCATAGTGTAAATCAATATTTTGTGCTTTTCAGATTGTTCCAAACTTGGTGCGGATATTGAAGAATCTTATTTTAGCCGGATATTCACCCGAACATGATGTTAGCGGTGTTTCAGATCCATTCTTGCAGGTTAGTCAATATCATTTTTAACCATAATTGAACATATATATTCAAAAAGGATCTGACCCATATTTAACCCATCCAGAGATAATTGAGGAACCATGATGAGGATAAATTTAGTAATTAGTTGTGTGGATATTTTTTTTAAACCCATTTTAATCTTTACGAGTAGTATAGAAGGTACAAGAAGTTTGGGAAGACATAGAAAAGTTTGATACAACCAAATTGATCAAATCATGATAAAAAATACTGTGGAAAGCCTTCGTAATAGGAGAGTGAATGAGTGGGTGTATAGACTTGGCAGAATTGAAAGATTTGTGCCAGGATAGAATGAAGTGGAGATCTGTCTCTGCCTGACCCAATAGGGACATGACGTGATATTGATTATATTTTTTGCACACGTAGGATTAATGTGAGGTTTTTCAGCACGTCAAATAAACTAAAATAATAGCTTTTGTGAGTTGAGTCCATTTTGTACGTCCAATTTAAGGAGTTATTTTCACAATAAAAAATATAGTAAGTAGATGACTTGTATAGTTACAATACAAAATTAAATACTGCCTCAAAAACACTGAATTTTTTAATTTATTAAAAGTTTTGAATTTAGATAGTATACAGTTTGTAAACTATGTTCAAATAATGATGCAGAACACAGTTTCGGTTTATTTTAAATAAACTTCTCCCTGGCTCCATCCCAACTCATTGTCTGCGAATACTGTTGGGGTCAGCTCTCCTCGTCCTCAGGTTGTATGCTCTTCTGTCCCGGACTACATCCCCCAGGCTGTGCCTCTGCATCAGGATATCTTTTTGTTGTTATTCGAGGAAGATCCATGGAGATTGCCTGGTTCACAATGTGATCGGGTACTCTGCGTCCAACTTGCCCATACCATCTCAATCGCCTCTCCTCGCATCTTATTGTTGATGTCTGTAACACCTAGGCTTCCATGAATGCGTGAGCTTTTTATTTTGTCTCTTAGGGACACACCAGCTGATGATCTTAGCATGCACATTTCAGCAGTTTCTAGTTGCCTAGAGTAAGAGTTATTTTAAATAAACTGTAGGTATAAAAATGTTCAACAAAAGAACTTAATTCAAACTTAACTGGAGAAATGTTGATTTTTTTAGTGTAAAAGCTTTGTCAGTATTTTCAAGAGTAAACATGTACGATCTATAATATCGCTATTGTTTCACGGGAACACTGATTGTTATTGTATTTATTTTACAGGTCAAAATTCTTCGTCTTTTACGTATATTAGGTAGAAATGATTCTGAAGCATCGGAAGCGATGAACGACATCCTAGCCCAGGTGGCGACTAATACGGAGACCAGTAAAAATGTAGGCAATACAATCCTGTATGAGACCGTCCTCTCCATTATGGACATCAAGTCAGAGAGCAGTCTACGAGTATTGGCCATCAACATTCTGGGACGGTTTCTGCTCAACAACGACAAGAATATTCGTTACGTGGCCTTGAATACTCTCTTAAGGACTGTGCATGTTGATACGTCTGCAGTACAAAGACATAGGACAACAATATTGGAATGCTTAAAGGTTGATATTTTTTTAAATAATTAACTCATAATTATTTTCCTTTTTTTATCGGGTTGGGAATGAAATCGCATAAGTGCGAAATTCCGCTTATCTCAATATCTTCCACAATCTCCACCCTGTCCAGTCCCAGTCTTATCCTACTGCTCTACCTACTTCTTCCAACTCGTGGGGTGAACTACTGATTTTCTTCCTTATGTGCTGGCTTTGAATATTTTATAAGGATTTTTGTTTTTGAAGTTTTATGATATATTCCAGCATTAATTTTGAGTTCAGAGATTTTCAGAGGGTGAGTGATTTCACTATCACTTCCCCTAAAAAATCTTAACTTTACGGTTTAAAAATATTTTCAAGTGGATTAAAGTTTCAATTTAATTGTGTACATTACTAAGTTTAAAAAAAAAAAGGATTGATTTAGAACAAAACAAAATTATCACTCGTTTATTGAAATAAAATACACATATCACAATAAAATTTATGAAACAAAAGTTAGAATATCAACATCTTAAATAAATTACATAATTCGGAATACATATGTCTTTCAAAATATAGTGTATGAAAATATATTCGACAATTGAATGAAAATAAATTCGACATTTTCAACACTGTACAAAACAAGGTTTTTGCATGAAACTCAAAGCGATATAAACTGAATATTATTGGCAGATGTCTAACCTCTCTGAAACCGCCAAAATCGACTGTCACTATGAACCATTCATAACAGCCAGAGCCATCTTTTGGAAACGGACCAAACTAATTTGTACTCCCAATAGTAAAAAAAACCATAAGTTTTGTTGTAATAGATCTTATGGAATTAAATTGAATGATTGTACTTTGTTTTTTTTTTTTTAAAATACTTATTTGTACCAACATGTTTTGCCTAAATCATTGGTAGGAAAGTAATTTATGTTCAAGTTGGTCATATATTACTATCATATATCTTGTTTCTGTGATACCTAATTTTTCAATGTTTAATTTAAAATAATTAAATTTTAAGCCTTATTTTCTTTATTGTTTGCAACTATGAAAATTTTTATTTGTTAAATTTATGAAACATTTTCCGCAATTTTCTAGGATCCTGATGTTTCAATTAGACGGAGAGCTATGGAATTGTCATTTGCTCTAGTAAATGCACAGAATGTGAAAACAATGATGAAAGAACTACTGACCTTCTTAGAACGATCTGATCCTGACTTCAAGGCTCAGTGTGCCAGCGGAATTGTTCTTTCAGCTGAAAAATATGCACCTACCAAGAGATGGCATTTAGATACTTTATTAAAAGTTCTAATAGCAGTAAGTACCTTTATTATTTGTTTAAGTAAGTAAGGTGAAGAACGATTTAATGGAGTTGATATTGTTGGATGAATGAACCATGAGATATTGGAAAAACTAATCTTGATTGATAATGTTATTAGGTGTGGTAGAAGAAGACCATTATTGTTAGATTAAATAAAACAGATTTGAAAGAAGAAAATTTAAGCAGTCAAAGAAATCGAAGGAGCTATAGGTATATGAGATGATCTGTATTCATTAATTCGTATGGTACCCTGACATCTAAAATCAAAAAACAAAAACACTCAGCGTAACTGGAAGCAAACAGCAACAGATTGAGCCAAATGGTGTAGAACTGTTGCTAACACACAAATACTCAGCGTAACTGGAAGCAAACTGCAACAGATTGAGCCAAATGGTGTAGAACTGTTGCTAACACACAAATACTTAGCATAACTGGAAGCAAACAGCAACAGATTGAGCCAAATGGTGTAGAACTGTTGCTAACACACAAATACTTAGCATAACTGGAAGCAAACAGCAACAGATTGAGCCAAATGGTGTAGAACTGTTGCTAACACACAAATACTTAGCATAACTGGAAGCAAACAGCAACAGATTGAGCCA
Organism: Odontocerum albicorne; assembly: GCA_949825065.1. Classification (NCBI taxonomy): domain Eukaryota; kingdom Metazoa; phylum Arthropoda; class Insecta; order Trichoptera; family Odontoceridae; genus Odontocerum; species Odontocerum albicorne. Next base: position 47,126,950 of record OX463840.1, on the reverse strand, counting down.
AATGGTGTAGAACTTGCTAACACACAAATACTTAGCGTAACTGGAAGCTAACAGCAACAGATTGAGCCAAATGGTGTAGAACTGTTGCTAACACACAAATACTCGGCGTAATTGGAAGCAAACAACAACAGATTGAGCCAAATAGTGTAGAACTGTTGCTAACGTAGAACTATTGTTAGTCAAGGATCGAATAGAGAAAGAAAATGCAGACAAGCTGAAAATTCTGAATGTGCATACGCCTTTCACAATTTACCTTACATAGTAATCTCCGGTGACACTAATGACACCCTGTACCCCCACTTTGTACTGTGCCTTCATTATACTCATCATGGGCATTTTCTTATGGTGTACATATGGTAAACACCTGTGTGTATTGATTTAATGTGTGCATACTGCTGCACTTCACTAAACACACAATCTTGACAGATCAAACCTGGGGTTCTGATAGCAAGGAATTCTAAGATAATCAAACAGTTAAAATCTGCCGCTGCCTTCGTCTGCTTTTTCAGCCATACTTAACAGTGTATTAAACGCCTGGTACATCATTGAAGACTTTGCTGTGGAGATCATTTTAGTCTGGATCTTTTAACTGAGATCATTCGAAAACATATTTCCCGATGACTGTTGTTGACTAAAGTAGGCACGAAACTTAAAGCTCGTCCTTGCAATACTACCTCGTAGAGAGGCAACAACACTTGCACATGTCTAGTGCGGATGAATGTTGTTACCAGACTGAGATCCTTTTTTATCACCACTATTAACAATTGATTATTTTAATTATTAGTTATTAACAGTGAAATTATGCTTTTTTTTAATAATGGAGTTTGCTTTACAAAAATAAATTAAATGTACTCATTTATTGTACAAATTATTACATTCTATGTTTATTATTCTCAGGCCGGCAACTACGTTCGTGATGACATGGTATCATGTACGATCCAGTTGGTGTCGGGTTGTGGTGAACCCAATCTACAAGCACGTGCTGCGCGTCGCCTTTGGGCCGCACTTAGCTCGCCCGGCATCTCTGAACGTCAGCCACTAGCGCAGGCCGCTGCCTGGGTCGTTGGAGAATATGGGGACTTGCTGGTCGATCCCAGCACAGCTGATGATGATGGTGAGATAATTAATATTGCTTATAACCCTTTTTTACTTCAGTTAAATCAATTTCACTATCATTATAGACAGGCACTATAATGCTGTTTATATCTATGTATCATACATATATCAAGTTGAACAGCCATATATATGTTCATGAAGAAAAATGAAAGGATAAGCAAAGAAAAAGAAAAGGAAACAAAACTGCACTTGTGTGTGTGTAGAAACTTGTTCAGGCGGTTTTAAAAGTGGTTCAATATCACAGCACTACACTATCGGACAGTTTGTTCCAAGATTCCACAACTCGGTTAACAAACAATGTTCAAAGTTGTGGGATTTAGTTTTGGCAAGTCTTAGCTGATGTCTTCTCAAATGTGTGTTACTAAAATAAAAATTGATTTGAAAGAGTTTTTAGCAATCATAATGACTGCTTAAGATCTTACAACACTGCGATTTCGTCTTTATTACAAAGTTGGCAACTTCAATAAACATAATCTAGTCTAATCTTCATAAGTCAGATTAGTCAGACATCCTTTTAATATTCAAAGCCTGTTTCGACATATTTACAATTTAACAAAAGAAAGCATTATTACAACTACTTTTCAATTTTAAGTAGCATGCTACTTAAAAAGCTAGCTATAAAGTAGTAGCAGTGCTACTTGACAGTTACTCTTACAACAAAGTGAGCTACTTACAGTGTTTCTTTTTTAACAATATGACATATTTCTTAACTTAAATATAGATGCTACTCATCAACGAGCATTGTGAATCTTGCATACCTATAGATTGTTTCCATAAATAAATTTTACCCATTCCGAGATTTTGTTGTTAGATGTTAGATAAAAAATGCAAATTAAGATGGACCGACTAGACATATTTAATGTATATATACTCGAGTTAAAAAGGATTTTATTTTGATAGTTTTAAAAAAATATTTCTTACAACTAAAATATATACAACTAAAATACTCAACAGTAATGTACACTAATTTAAGAGTAATTGTGATGTAATGTACATCAGTCAGTTTTAATATTTTTTTCAATGAAAGATAATTTAACATACATCTTTTATATATTGATCGTCCAGTTCATTACTTAGATAACTCCAAATAACCTGTTTTGAGATAATGAGAAAAGCAATATTATAATCGTCACCATAAATCAAATACTATTCATTTTTGCCTGAGTTTTATATATTTTATCAATAGATGTTGATAAAATATATAAAACTCGGGCAAAAATGAATAGTATTTGATTTATGGTGACGATTATAATATTGCTTTTCTCATTATCTCAAAACAGGTTATTTGGAGTTGTCTGAGTAATGAACTGGACGATCGATATATCTAGTTTTATAATGCGCTTATATATTTCAAATTTCAGATGACGTTGAAACTCCTACAGAAGAACATATTGTTGATGTGTATCAGAAATTATTATGGTCCACGCAGATGTCAGTCACCACCAAACAGTACTTGTTATTGTCATTAACTAAGCTGTCCACGAGATTCACACAAGGAGATGAGTAAGTTGATTAAATCTTTTTGAAATTATGCTCCTTAATTTCCCCTAACGTGTCAGGTTTATACTAACACTATTCTTTTTCTTATTCTTTTTATAACTTGCTAACATTAGCATGATATGTATTTTTGCCCGTTTTGCAAAACTTAGATAGTTTAAAGTTAATTGTTCATATCATAATGAAAGACATACTGCAAAACATATAAATGGTTTTACCCTGGAGACAAATTTTAATTATTCTTCTGTCTCTTGGAGGTTAAAAAACATCATGGTTATCATAACTTTTAAGACACAAGCTCCGAATAATGATATGGTTCTACTATGAAGCCACTATTGCAAGATCCTCAATTATGAAATGTATTTTTCCTGCACTTGTCTACCCTCAGTTGTAGGATCTCAAATGTTTTTTTTCTTCCATTGTATATGCAAAAAGTTTTAACTTTGTCTTCTTGACAGTGGATAATACTCTATCATGAGATGCAACATTCTTCTTGACAGTGGATAATACTCTATCATGAGATGCAACATTCTTCAGTTGCACTACGTTTCAAAAGCGTTAGATTAAAATTCACATAATCAGTAATATCGACTTCTGTAGTTCAATGGTTCGCTTGTAAACCTGAAATTCACTTTTGAAATTGTTTTACTTGCAATTTATTTCAGACATATTTCATCTGAATTTGTTTTTCTGAGGCTACAGTAGGTTGAAAGGCTGATACAGATTGAATCTGCTGACTCTCTCTTAATTTGAATATCCTTTCCATTCAAACTTTGGGCTTGATATGTCGAGAATTTGTGTTTTGCGAAACAGCTTGCGCACAATAAACCAATTCTCACACAGTCATATTCTTCCATAGGATATACTGAAAATCATCCTCAATCATGAGGGTTTACCTTATCATATAATTTAAGTCCACAATGCAACTATATGTGTATTTAAATGTTTATAAGGTCCGTAATATGTTGTTTTATGTTGGTCAAAAATCAACATTAAATACATATCAACCAAATTAGTAAATATGTTTTTTTCCTCAAAAAAACAGCTTCATTTGAATACAATGACAATTTGAACAAACAGGTTCGGTATATATGTGCTGACTAATTTTCAGAATCTTCAAATTATATCCTTGTTTTAAAATAAAAGAAATTTTTTTAAATTTTTCTTGTAAAGTTTTTCTGGCGGAATTTATTGGTCGCCTAGAATTAAAATGGTTTAAAAAAAATGCTAAGCGTTTTTACGGGTATATTTTCATACATATCATGCTAAAACAAGTTGTTTTAATTTAATCTTTTGTCTGCTTTTGTTATTTTGAACATTTCTTTGTTATGATGATATCTAATAATCGATATTAAAAGCTTCATTTTCTACAGGAAAACGCGGCAGATTATCGACACATTTGGCTCCCACCTGAATGTGGAACTGCAGCAGAGAGGCGTGGAGTTCTCCCAGCTGTTCCGACGCCACGCGCCGCTGAGGGCCGCACTCCTGGAGAGGATGCCCCCACTAGAGATTCAGCAGAATTCACCGAATGGCGAGGAAAATGAGGATACGACAATCCATTGTAACGGAGACGATTCAGCTGTTAACAGCCCTACTTCACATCGTCTTGATGAAGAGGTAAAAATTTTAAGCAATATTTTTGTATTAAGCTGATTTTTTTATCTAGTTAAGAACAATTTACTTCACATCCCAGAGGTTTTAAGTTTGATTCATCAAATTGTGATCAAACAAAAATATTACATGCAGGCCTATTAAACACATTTCTGATAAGTTGCTGGAAATTGCGACATGGCAATAAGGCATTGTATACTATTACATTTTCGTTTGACACAGTACAACCTGGCGGGTTTATGTGCCTTTCTCTTCCAATTACCTAGAAAGGTGTTGAAGATACCTTAAGTGAAAACTAGACAAGGTTTTTTTTTTAATTCAGGTGGAAACATAAATTGATACCGCTACTCTCTAATTAAAAGACAGATATTTATCAACTAGGGCACAGAAATTTTCTTTCCATCAGAACTCTACATTTAATTAATATTTTGACAAAAGTTCTTTAATTCAACAAAAAATAGATATGTACATTAATTTCGATAGTTGATCAATCATGTTTGCTTTTAAAATTATTTGTTTTTTTTTATTAAATTAATTTACAATGAAAACCTTTGTTAAACAGAATGCACTGCTGGATCTTTTGGGTGGTACGGACATCATCAGCAATGGAGGATCGCCACAAGTGTCACAGAAAACTAACACCATGGACTTAAATGTCTCTGCAAACAATCAGGTAATAAATAGTATTTTGATTTATGCCCTATCCTGTGAAAAAAATTATGCCTTATCCTGTGAGAAAACTACATGAGATATACTGAGACCACTCAATCAATCCTTAGTATAATATGCTTCTGAAGTGTAGGAAAGAGAATCATAAAGCTTTTTGGGAGATGGTCTGTGGTAAAAGAGGGTATCCTTGCAGTTGTAGTAGTTAGTCACAACAGCATTAGAAAATAAATTTGGTTACTCATTTAAAAACCTTATCTTCCTTTAAAAAAATATATATATATTAACACAAAAAAATAGTCAGTGTAAATAAATATTTGTTATAGCTCACCACGTTAAAATATGAGGCAGGCCGTAATTTGCCCAGGGCTGTTGTCGAGTGTTTCTTTACAACACAATTGAATGCAATACTACATTTATAATAACTATCACCCATAGCATGATATCTGACACTCATCTACAAGAAATGTATTCTTACTCTGTATTTTCTGTAGCAAAATTTGCTGGACCTTCTGGGTGGACTGGATTTGTCCACTCCCTCATCGCTACCCATGAACACCACCAACATGGGCAACTCCTTCGACCTGAGCCAACACTCTGACTCCATCATCACGTCCAGCATGAATGCCAGTTTGGTCAACAACAACATGAGCGCCACACCGCAACTATTTGGCCTCACATCTCCTATTCAGCAGAACAATTCCAATTTCCTCGTCGATGGACTCTTCTCCAGCACCACTGTTGAAACTAAAGGTATTTATTTCTACATTTTCTTCTTTCAAAATATCATTCACTTGATCCAACTATACTTTCCTTGGTCTTCCTCTCACGCGCCTTCCACTCACATTTTCACTTTATATCTGTTTTGTTAGTCTTTCATTCGTTCCACATGCCCAAACCATCACTGTGCTCTTCTTCATCTTACTTAACACATTAATTTACATTCATCCTTTATCCCTCCATTCCGTATATTCTAAATATCATTTGTATAAACTAAATCTGTTAATTATTGATGAAAAAAAGCTACCCCGATCTATCCCGACAGGGAAATGGTGTGATGGTATGTATGTATGAAAAAAAAAAGCTATAATATGACCTTGTGATAATTGTAATATGGTACGAGTATATTATGGTATGATATACCTTCTCAATGCACAAAGCATTTTATCTGTGACATTCTAAATTTAAATTTTCCATGTATTCATTTTACTTTGACCAATCTGATATTAGGCCATGTTAATTATTGTATCTTACTTTTTTTTGTAGTTTTCATGACAACATACTAATCGTTCATTAATCTGTCAACAGAGCTGCCTCCCATGACTGCCTTCAACAAGAACGGGCTCAAGATTATGTTCGCTCTGGAGAAGAGCAGCGAGCAGAGTGACTCGGTGAAGATAACTATGACAGCACACAACAGTCAGCCATCCCTCATGGCAGATTTCCTCTTCCAAGCTGCTGTGCCTAAGGTTTCATTCTGACTTTTTTTTTATTTCTACGAATATATGGGTGATTATTTAGCAACTTGTTTTTTAAGCTTACACAATAGTGAACATATTAAGATTTGATAAAATGATTATAACAATATGACCTAAGTCATTCCCATAGTTCAATTACAGCTATGTATGACCTAAGTCATTCTCATAGTTCAATTACAGCTATGTATGACCTAAGTCATTCTTATAGTTCAATTACAGCTATGTATGACCTAAGTCATTCTCACAGTTCAATTACAGCTATGTATGACCTAAGTCATTCTCATAGTTCAATTACAGCTATGTATGACCTAAGTCATTCTCATAGTTCAATTACAGCTATGTATGACCTAAGTCATTATCATAGTTCAATTACAGCTATGTATGACCTAAGTCATTCTCATAGTTCAATTACAGCTATGTATGACCTAAGTCATTCTCATAGTTCAATTACAGCTATGTATGACCTAAGTCATTCTCATAGTTCAATTACAGCTATGTATGACCTAAGTCATTCTTATAGTTCAATTACAGCTATGTATGACCTAAGTCATTCTCACAGTTCAATTACAGCTATGTATGACCTAAGTCATTCTCATAGTTCAATTACCGCTATGTATGACCTAAGTCATTCTCATAGTTCAATTACAGCTATGTATGACCTAAGTCATTCTCATAGTTCAATTACAGCTATGTATGACCTAAGTCATTCTCATAGTTCAATTACAGCTATGTATGACCTAAGTCATTCTTATAGTTCAATTACAGCTATGTATGACCTAAGTCATTCTCATAGTTCAATTACAGCTATGTATGACCTAAGTCATTATCATAGTTCAATTACAGCTATGTATGACCTAAGTCATTCTCATAGTTCAATTACAGCTATGTATGACCTAAGTCATTCTTATAGTTCAATTACAGCTATGTATGACCTAAGTCATTCTCATAGTTCAATTACAGCTATGTATGACCTAAGTCATTATCATAGTTCAATTACAGCTATGTATGACCTAAGTCATTCTCACAGTTCAATTACAGCTATGTATGACCTAAGTCATTCTCATAGTTCAATTACAGCTATGTATGACCTAAGTCATTCTCATAGTTCAATTACAGCTATGTATGACCTAAGTCATTATCATAGTTCAATTACAGCTATGTATGACCTAAGTCATTCTCATAGTTCAATTACAGCTATGTATGACCTAAGTCATTCTCATAGTTCAATTACAGCTATGTATGACCTAAGTCATTCTCATAGTTCATTTACAGCTATGTATGACCTAAGTCATTCTTATAGTTCAATTACAGCTATGTATGACCTAAGTCATTCTCACAGTTCAATTACAGCTATGTATGACCTAAGTCATTCTCATAGTTCAATTACCGCTATGTATGACCTAAGTCATTCTCATAGTTCAATTACAGCTATGTATGACCTAAGTCATTCTCATAGTTCAATTACAGCTATGTATGACCTAAGTCATTCTTATAGTTCAATTACAGCTATGTATGACCTAAGTCATTCTCATAGTTCAATTACAGCTATGTATGACCTAAGTCATTCTCATAGTTCAATTACAGCTATGTATGACCTAAGTCATTCTTATAGTTCAATTACAGCTATGTATGACCTAAGTCATTCTCATAGTTCAATTACAGCTATGTATGACCTAAGTCATTATCATAGTTCAATTACAGCTATGTATGACCTAAGTCATTCTCATAGTTCAATTACAGCTATGTATGACCTAAGTCATTCTCATAGTTCAATTACAGCTATGTATGACCTAAGTCATTCTCATAGTTCAATTACAGCTATGTATGACCTAAGTCATTCTTATAGTTCAATTACAGCTATGTATGACCTAAGTCATTCTCACAGTTCAATTACAGCTATGTATGACCTAAGTCATTCTCATAGTTCAATTACAGCTATGTATGACCTAAGTCATTCTCATAGTTCAATTACAGCTATGTATGACCTAAGTCATTATCATAGTTCAATTACAGCTATGTATGACCTAAGTCATTCTCATAGTTCAATTACAGCTATGTATGACCTAAGTCATTCTCATAGTTCAATTACAGCTATGTATGACCTAAGTCATTCTCATAGTTCAATTACAGCTATGTATGACCTAAGTCATTCTTATAGTTCAATTACAGCTATGTATGACCTAAGTCATTCTCATAGTTCAATTACAGCTATGTATGACCTAAGTCATTCTCATAGTTCAATTACAGCTATGTATGACCTAAGTCATTCTCATAGTTCAATTACCGCTATGTATGACCTAAGTCATTCTCATAGTTCAATTACAGCTATGTATGACCTAAGTCATTCTCATAGTTCAATTACAGCTATGTATGACCTAAGTCATTCTCATAGTTCAATTACAGCTATGTATGATCTAAGTCATTCTTATAGTTCAATTACAGCTATGTATGACCTAAGTCATTCTCACAGTTCAATTACAGCTATGTATGACCTAAGTCATTCTCATAGTTCAATTACCGCTATGTATGACCTAAGTCATTCTCATAGTTCAATTACAGCTATGTATGACCTAAGTCATTCTCATAGTTCAATTACAGCTATGTATGACCTAAGTCATTCTCATAGTTCAATTACAGCTATGTATGATCTAAGTCATTCTTATAGTTCAATTACAGCTATGTATGACCTAAGTCATTCTCATAGTTCAATTACAGCTATGTATGACCTAAGTCATTCTCATAGTTCAATTACAGCTATGTATGACCTAAGTCATTCTCACAGTTCAATTACAGCTTTTCACATCAAAGTAACTGCAAATATTTTTACTTTTCCAGCCCAAAGTGCCCGAGAATTTTATAAGAATTTATTGAGCATACTTATCAATTTCTATACTATTTTTTTAATTTCTGTTATTTGTTTGTGCATTTAACTTTCAAAAACAATTGACAAATGTCACATTGATCTATTTAAAAATCTATCAAATAATTAGGTTAATTCTGGTGAGGGTGATTATTTAAGTAGTTTTTCTTAATATAAATGTAAAAAAAATCTTTTATGTAGTATGATAGAGTAAGTTAATTTTTGTGTCAATGTAAACCCTTTGAACTTGAATTTATTTTTATAAGTGTTACCAGTCACTCGAAATAATATTGATAAAAAAATATAATTTAAATATTATTGCTTTTTTTGCAAGTAAATCACAAATAAAAATGTAAAGACACATACAATATACTATCTGCTATGGGAGTTAGAACCAAACTGACTGTTGCGTTTCACCCGCAAGTTTTAAGATTAAATCAAATTGTGCCGCTTTGGTGTCCTCGATTCAAAGGGTTTGATGGTTAATTTAATGGTTGATGGTGATAATTGGTGCTACCGTAATGTTGTATTCATGTGAAAAATAAAAGTAATTTTTTTAAAGGATTTTTTATGAGTGGATATGTATATAATGAATGGAGCACATGTGAACTTGATATTTGTTTAAAACATAGCTTATAAAACCAGTGCTATATAATACATGTTAACACAATAAATTAAAGAATCACATAATTTCTTTATAAATTACTATTATAGCTAAATACACTTATAAGAATGAAAAAATTCAAGAATAAAAATAAAAGGTGCGAATATAATGAGAAGCTATGGGGGAAGGGGATTGAGTATGGGGGAAGAATGGAAGCCAACAAATTAGTTAGATATAGATGATACCATCCACCAACCATATCATGAATAAAATAATGGGTAGAACAAATAAATTAAAGGGGTATTCTCATTTCATGGGCCGAAAAATCGTCGATTTTTAAGATTTTTTTTTCAGTGAATGAAGAATTTTTTTAAATTATTTTTTTAGACATATTTATTTATCTTTTAATAACATTTTCATAAAATTTTATAATAAAAAAAATTAATATTTTTGTTGTTGTTAAGTCGGAAGTAAGTCGGCTTATTGAAATTAAAAATAGTTTTTTTTTGTCTTCAGAGGAGTGAAAAAAATCGAAAAAATTAATCAATTAAAATAATTCTGGTACCGGCTATAGAGAGAGATATAAGAAAGAGAATAAGTACTTATTCACTAAAATCGGTTAATTATTTTTTGAGTTATGGGCAATATTTAAAAAAAAAGTGAATTTTCAGGAAACTCGTTGAAAGTTTCAATTGCGATTTTTACACGAATTAAAGCATATATTTTCAACTTACTGTTAATCAGCAATTCCAGGGCCATATAAACTTGTTCAAAAATTCCGACAAACTAAATATCAATTCATCATTCCAAGAAATCCTATTGGACGAGAATTCTCGGAAAATAAGGCTGCTGCCATAACAATCGACGACCCGAAATCTGCGAAGCCCATATTTTTCGACCGACGCGTTCGACTAGAAACCCTCATAACTTTTCGAATTTTGAAGATTTTTGAAAATTTCTTACTGGAAATGATTCAAAAAGGATTATAAAAAAAAAAAAAAATGAAAAAAAATTCTCCCCTCAAACGTGATCAAAGTAATAATTAAATGAACAAGAATGAATGAAAAACTGAAGATGAATGTTTTAAAAAAATTAAGTAAGCTTGTTGGATTTATAATCAGTGTATTTTCTATTCATTATAAATTGAAATTTTCCAGACATTCCAACTACAAATGCTGTCTCCGTCAGGAACAGCCATTCCGTCCCAGGGTGAGGTCACCCAAGTTCTCAAGATAACTAACCCGAGCAAGGTGAGATAAACCATGTTTATTATTCCTACCTCATACACAAACATGTGATAATCTTATCTATAAAAACCATTCCAACAATTATAACATTTATTTCATTAATGTTCATTTGATCCGAAAAACAAAGAAAATTAAACAAATAATTAAAAAATAGAGGTTCTTGTCTTTGAGATGGACTTCTATCCATAAAATCACTAGTTCAAAACCCACTCTGAACTTTTCCCCTCAAATAAGAAATCAAATTAATTTTCAGGGAATATTTTTTATATGACTGGTCATATTTGCTTAAAAAAAATGAGGAATAGTCGGTATACCTATCGCTGGAACAGGATGACGTTTTCATTAGAGCTTTGAAGATCCTTTTTTTTTTTCTTCGTGTTGGGTGGTTGATTTTTGTTTTTATAGAGGCACCGTCTGTGTCTCCTCACTTGATAATGTTATTGTTAAAGCAAGAAGAAGTTATCTGGCGCGATGTACAAGGTATTTTGAAGTTGTCATAGAGAGGTTCTTTTTCCCGCCAAGAGGGCTGGTTGCCATTCTGCGGAAAGAAATAAACTCTCCTTAATGGGAAAAAGTATGAACCTGTCAATAACGGTTATAGTTCCATGCCATTAATTATTATTAAATAAAAATATTTTAAAAAATGATTATTGATTTATTATAGATTTATAATACAAATTAAGTAATGGAGACTTATGGCCAAATGAACTCTCCTGTGAAATTTGTTTAGTTTTATCATCGTAAGGCTGGATTCCCTCGTGACTGCAGTCATTTCGTGAGCTGGCTTATGCGAACTTCACAAACATCAACCAATGGTTGAAAAAGATGCAGGTAGACAACCTTGAAATCTGACACCATAAAAAAATTGTGTGCATGCCCTGTCATACACAAGCAGTGCACAGTTGACACAAAGGCGACTCATGAGTAACTTGCAGTATGATTGGATCAGGCGAGAATCCCACCCTATACTTTCCATATTTTGAAATCTAATCAGAAAATAGAGTATGCGAAAATGTGACTGATGAAAGGATAATAAACAATATTCTTTGATTACAGGCAAACCTACGATTGAGAATTCGAGTCTCATACACAATAGATGGAGTCCCTGTGCTGGAGCAGGCCGAGGTGAACAACTTCTCCACAGATACGTGGAACTGACACGGTCTGAACTCAGTATTGGGAAGCGGTGCGGGTAAACGCTTCCCAATCGGACCTCTTGCTATAGCACGGAGGTGTCACACACTCCTGCCAAAATGTTATGTGTTTGCTAAACTTTATCAGTCTCACCATGTAAATACTTTTGTGATAAACATATTTTATCATAAACACAAAAAGACAATCTCTCTCCAGCATATGATGCTATCCAAATTGTTCCATGGTTTATTTAGCAGAAACATTTATGCCCACTTCTCGTTTCTTTTTACCTAAATAGCTTAGAGAATGGCCATACTTTGTTTTTTACCAATTTTGTGTTAAGTTTGCTCAGACTACAGTGACAAATTGCGTGTATTTCATTCCTTCCATGTATTTCATATTTGCGGTCTACCCTTTTTTGCATTAAAATCGTAGCATATTGCACAAGTGATTGATTGATTATATGTCAAATATGAAGATGTATTAGACATTGGATAATCACTGTAGACATTGGATAGTCACTGTAGTTTGGACACTTATCTAGATTACTTGAATCTTTTGCGTGGGAATCAACTAAAAGCAATATTTCAACAGTATCAGAATGATTTTCAGATGTATTGACTGATTAAAATCTGTATATCAATTCAATGTTGCAATAATTTTTATTTTCACCGATGTATAGATTATTTGACATAAGAAATTGATTCAAGATTTTTATTTTATTTCCATTTCTCATTGTATGTTTATTTGGTCAGGTTATATAATATGAAATATGTTAGATAATCTAAGTTACTAACTTAAAAGTATGCGTTGATTTTAATTAATGTAACTTCTTACGTTAAATTTAAGTCATGGATAGAATGTTACATAGGAATGTAAAATATTAGTGTTGATAAAACGAAAAGATTTTGTAAAAAAGAGAATGTTTAATACATTTATAGCTCACTTTTTCTTTCTAGACATTTATATATTTATAAATATTTGTTTTTATTTTCAAAAAAGAAAATGTCAGTTTTTGTACAATTTGACTTTTATTTTCAAATAAACGTTTTCTTTGAGAATCACAAGAATTTATAAAATCACTTATTATATTTTATAACTCCACTTCATAAAAACTTTCACTGCATTATGATACTGCGCTATAACTGTTTATGTTAATGTGCCTGGCGAGGTAAATGCACACATTATCTACTTTTAACAACTAAAAACTAAAATACTTTTTTATGAGATAAAGAGAATTGCTATAAATATGGATTAAGATTCTACAAATTAACTTAAATGAAATTTAATTTCATAAAACATTTATTGTTATCAGGATTATTTTATTGATTTTTTCTGGTATATATTTACTACTTGTAGTTTGGGAACTAACCTCATTTTTATAATAAATTTATTATCCATGAATATTATAATCTTCAATCAAAAACTTGACTGAAATGAATATTTACTTCAAAATAGCGAGGGTCGCAATGGAAGAATATCAATAAGAACTCTTATTTTTCTTTCTACCACTCACAAGATTAAGTTATAAGCCTAAATTAGATTAATGAAAATCAGATGAAATTAATAATTTAAAAAATAATACATTGTGAAAATAAAGATACAAATTTATGACGAATTGTGGGCAACCTTTTAGATTTTATTTATGAGTAAATGAATTTCAATTATTCCTTTCTTTAAATTTAAAAAAGAATCTAAAATGTTTGAATAAATTTATATTTTGACAAAGGTGCCCATCGAGCATTATCGCTCTCAACACTTTTTCTCCTTCTATAAAACATTTGTATAATGAAAAAGTATTTATATTTTTGGGATTGGATAAATATGAAGAAAAATAAAAATGCATTTGTAGGATATGGGTATATTAACAGCTTTTTTCTTCGTAAAATAAACTTGGTTTTGAAACAATTCAAATGGAAAAAAATGTTTTATCTCAGAACTGTGTTTTATCCTGATTGTTTTTATCAAGTTACTTTTAGATAATCTATTATTACGTATAAAAAGCATATTTTTATCCATTACTTTTAAGTTTCTTAAAGTGAATTAGTAAGCATTCAGTATTTTATCTATCTACTTAATTTATTTTCTGTTTGGATGAAATATTTTCTTAAAGAATTTCAATATAAACTGCATTTAAAAACTGTGGAACCCCGTTTTTGAAGGGACTGATAAAAAAATACGTAATTGGAGGGAAAACGTTGATTCGAGGCTAGAAAAAAAATTTTAAATTATTTTTTATTTAGATAATCACGCAAATCGGAAAACTTTTTTCAATCGATTTGCAAATTTTTATTATCGTAGCCAAAATTGTAATGAGTATCCCCAAATCACGCGTAAAACACGTGAATCAACGTGTTTATTCACTTTTTCGAGAATTTTCCTTTTCTTGAAGAGACGTGAGACATTATTTGAAGGGATTCAACGAAAAATTAAAAGAAATGAAAAAAATGTAAATTGACACACGACAATTGACATTGTATGTACACGACCGACATGTTTAAAACACAAGCAAAGATGGACCTGCCTATACAGTCTGCCTGCCTCTGATTCGCTAAACTTCCCACCAATTGCATCGTATTACACGACTCGTGTAACCTTGACCATGAGCGCTGCAGGTGCACACGTGTCTATAAATAGAAACAACATATTTCTGCTTCCTAATATTCATTTCAAATATTTTAAATCGTCGTGCATTTAATTAAACATGTTTATAAATTGATTTGCATTTTAAATATTTCAAACGTAAATTACGGGAAATAAAAACATAAAAGCGGGAACTAAATGTACTAAAATAAAACGGGATTGTAAAAATTCTACGCAAATAGCGGGAAAACGTGAATTCCGGGCACGTAAAAACTGGGTTTCACTGTATGTTTTTTTTTTTTAATCTAATGTTATTGATTTTCTTTATTTTTAAATAGAGGTATTTGGCATTATAATACAAAAAGTTAGCTCCAATTGAATGCTGTGATTAACTGGATCAATTTATTCAACGTTTACTCCCGATGTAAAAATGAATTATCATGGATAAATTCCGCTTTACGTAAACATTTATATTTGTACATAAATCTTCATCTATTAAATATTTTCATGATTCTGGAAATATGAGAACATTTATTTTAGAGTACACATTATTTTACAAATGTTTTGTGCCAGACATAGATGACTTCTGTGTAGTCTACTTTCTCCTAAAATTATTAGATGTATATATATACTTTGCACTTGATATTTTGCAATGTTCTTTCTAAAAACCGTAAATTATACACATGATGCAAAGTGTTTTAACTGTGTATTGACTGAATTTTGTACTTAGGATTATAATTTAAATAAAAGAGAAACACGTAATAGTTTACATTCCATCTATAAATGAAGCAGGTATTTTTGTTAGTTTGCTTTTGTGTAGAGTTGTATATAAGTAAATTTTTTATTCGTTATGCAAAATAATTCAATTATTAACTTTTCCAAAAAAAGTTGAACATTCAGTTTATTTAATTATCTCATATTTATGCACAGATCACAATAATTGGAAATCTTCAATTTTTTAAACAAATTCTTAAAATTTTTATTGGTATTGGTATTTTCACGGTAATTTTCATGATATATATCATTTACACCCAAAACTATATTACCGTTGCTACATCAAGTATTTAAAATTCGTTTGTTTTACTTTTGAATACAATAATTAATTTTAATGTGTAATATACATCATTGTTTTGAAAAGCAGCCTTTTGAAATATATATTTTTATTTTACGAAATAAAAATTTGTCTGTAGTGACGTGTACAATTTCACCACAATAGGTAAATGAAATATAACACGATACATTCTTAAAGAAATGTATAGATTGCATTTCATAAATACTGCTTATAAGTGATAATGCAATAGCATAATTTTAGTTTTCGGTGCTTACAAGAAAGAGTCAAAAAATCTATTGTTATGTATTTGCAAAATGTTTAAAAATGTTGATTAAAACTGACTATAATTTTATATGTCCACCAATCTAATGTAATTTAGAATTCTTCCTTCGGATGCGTATTGTATCTCTGTCCTCAGATTACATTGATGATAAATTTTTCTATTTCACTCGTGACTAATTCATTTATCATTTGTAAAAAAATATATGTATTTCATTTTCTTTTTACGAATCTATGACTTGACAGTATTTTTCTTATTTAACACTTAAATAAAATTTTAGAATATCATTTTTGAATTTGCAAAATCTTGTTCACCATTGTGTGTTTACAACAATTTAGCCGTTAATTGACAAAGAAGAATACTAAAAGAATAAAGTAAATTAAAATTACTCGAATTATATATGCTAAGTATTATTAAATTATGAGACCATGGAAAGGAAAGCAATATCCGTTTTCAGTTTTCCTTTTTATACCAAATAAAGAATTTAAAACCAAAATATGTAACAAGTCTTCAAAATAAATAATTCAAATTGATTTTAATAATACTTTATATAAACTTTAGTGTTGAAGAATGATGTCACACTTTCTTCTTAAATAATGTAGATTATTTTATTTCCCTTTAATTTTCAAAATCATTCTAAGAAATATAATGAATATTAATCCCAAAATATGGATTAATAAAGATGTTAAAATATGTACTTATAAATTTTATTTGTATATACACATTTCTTACGAACTATGTAAATTCAAGCTTCAAGGCTTGGTTGTTGGATTTAACAAATAATTTAATCAAAATTATTAGTACACCCATCAAATTAGTATGATTATATATCTTGAAAAGAAACAACTAGAGTCGGTCAATAATTTAAATTAAATTCACAAATGAAATATGATTCAGCTTCCAAAATGAAATGTGTCTAAACAATGTAAAGCTAAGATTTTGCACTTTCAACAATGATATTGTGCCTTTGTAATTAAATATGCATCATAAAGAAACTTCAAATATGTAAAAAATAAGTAAGATTATATAAAATGATATGCTTTGAGTCATTATTTTATTTAAAAAATAAATATAAAATGAAAATCACAACTGTGGAGTTTTATTAAGATCATGAAAAGACCACAAGATTAAGTTAATCTTTCCCTTCCTGTGCTACAAAAATTCCGCCCGTTCCAGTGATGTGTATTCAATACACATGTAAAAATGAGCGATTTAAAATGGTAAAAACAAGAATATTCATAGCCTATCGCTTAAATTAATTAAATTTGAAGTCAAAAGTGATAATAATTGAAATTTAATTGCTGAAAACATGAAAAAAACATCACTAAACGGGCAAAAAGACCACCTCAGATGAATGCGCTAGAGCGACTGAGACCTGAGCCGGACTAAAACTGTCTATGTTATACCTCGAAGGAAGAAACACTACTGCAAACTGAGATTCTATTTCTTGCGTTCCCATATACCGAAGTAGAGTGAGAGTGAGACGTGAATAGTGTCGCTTCCTCACAACAATGGATGGATGGATGAAACTTGGATCCACCACTATACTCCGGAATCAAATCGGCAGTCAGCTGAGTGGAGAGCTGCTGGTGAAAGTTGTTCGAAGCTACCAAAAACTCAACAGTCGGCCGGGAAGGTTATGGCCTCCGTATTTTGGGATGCGCATGGTATAATATTCATCGATCACCTTGAAAAGGGAAAAACCATCATTAGCGAATATTCCATCCATCCATGGCTCTACAACCCAGGTCGGGTCTTGGCCTCCCGCAGAGCTCGCCCCCATGATTGACGGTCCTGTGCAGCGTTACGCCAGTTCCGAATACCGATGTTGTTTGCATCCCTCACCACTCCATCCAGCCATCGGAGTTTCGGCCTTCCCGCTGCTCTCCGCCCCCCGGGCGCACCATCCATGATTCGCCTTGGGATCTCGCCCTCACCCATCCTCTGAAGATGTCCGGCCCACCTCAGTCTTCCAACTCTAATCTCCCTCACAACAGTAGGATCCTTGTACAGATCATAGAGCTCGTGATTGTACCTAATACGCCACTCTCCGCTGTCACAGATTGGGCCATAGATTTTGCGCAACACCTTTCTAGAGCCTTTTCATCGACCTTACTGTTTGTCCAACATTCCGAACCATATGTGAGTACAGGTCGGATGAGGGTCTTATGGCCTCCATATTTTAGGATGCGCATGGTATAATATTCATCGATCACCTTGAAAAGGGAAAAACCATTAATACCGAATATTACATAGCGTTATTGGAGCGTTTGAAGGCAGAAATTGCAAAAAAACAGCCCACATGAAGAAAAAAGTTCTCTTTCATCAAGACAATGCACCGTGTCACAAGTCGATGGTTTGGATTTGGCTCCAATGAAGAAGTGATTGCCGAAACTAACACCTATTTTGAAACCAAAGATAAATCTTTCTAAACGGCTGGCATAGAAAAGTTAGGAAAGCGTTAGAATGAATGTATCGCTCTTGAAGGAGACTATGTTGACGAATAAAGAAGAATTTTGGCAAATAAATGTTGTTTTATTAGTTAGTCCCGGGACTTATTGATCCATGTGTTGGAGATATTAAAATGTTTAGAAGCAATGTGTCGTAGATGCTTCTACCAGTGGATTTTATCCAGAAATGGTATCACATGACTATTAACTTCTTAAATTAGAGATGAAGTTGAAAATTCTCTGTAGTCGACTCAATCTTACCCCCTGTAAACCTGTGTACACAACTCTGCAATAGCCGAGGTGCACTACCGTCATTCATACAAACTGTTATTTGCATCAGTTCACAAATTTTCATATACAAATTTCAGTTAGTGTAGATAAAAAAAGTTACACTGACAATCCCTGACACCTGTCTCCATTAATGGTTCACTATCAATATAATTGCCCAGGACCTTAATCCACCTCAAAGGAATTATGATATATCCATTCCTGACACAATGATGAGATCATCTGCAAAATGTTGTCTTGCACATGAAGTAATTCACATAAGGTCAATTTTCCTTGGATTAAAATTCAAATGTCACTGCCATTGTATTCTATACATCTCCCAAACGTTTCATCGACAAGTTTGATAAAAATTGTTACCTTAGTTGATTTAAACAAATTAATTTGATATCTTTATTACTTTTAATATTGTAATAATAATGTTCATTATAGCAATCAGTGTTAAAAAAAATTCTTTGATATGAGTCTAAGAAAATTTAAATGATCTTCTGAACATGTTTTTCAAGTTCCGGAGGTTGGATACACTGTTCCAACTGGTGCAAGTAAAATATTAATTCATGGTCTTTATAATAATGATGGCAAGTATTTAATCTAGTCAATATCACTTAAATATAGTGAAAATTGATGTAAAATTAGCTTATATTTTCCAGATAATAGAAAACGAGATCAGAAACATGTGTTGATTACATTTAAATTACTATCATCATCCTGTAAATTCCACCAAGAACATAGGGTAGCTATAAACACTTTCATCCAAGATAGTCCACATCCCTGCACCCATGTCCTCCCGCGTTAGGCTGAGATTGCGAATCTTCCTATCATTACAGAGTGTGGTGTAGGGTAGGCACCTGAATAGTTAAGTTCAGGATTTTGCAACCTTTTCTGGACCAACGTCCCAATAAGCATTATAGGATATTTTTTAGGTTTTATAAAATCAATAAAAAGTTCAAAATGTTGCAAAAATTTATAAGATGAGTTCTTTATTATTAAATACAAATTACAATTAAAACATGAGACATTACATTTTAATATATTTACTCAGTCATCGCATTATCAGGTTTTCCACACACGCTATTGAAGAGTCGGTCCTTTATCATTTGGGCCATGAGGCCATGAATTACTTCTATAGTTGTCTTACAAGAATCTTTCGTAGCTTTCATTAATTTATCTTCTGTTCTTTTCTCATGAGGGTCTGCCCCTCCGACAATAAATCCTCCACGTCCTGAAACATATTACCAAAAATTTCAATTTACTTTCAAATATGTATTATAAACAATATAAACCCATTAACCACCAACAACAATGATAGCTATTTTTTTGTGGAATTTCATATACAAAAATAAATTTAAAGGTTTAATATTAGTATTCCACTAGCCTTTTGCCCATTTGCTGGTTTCAGTTAACGAGCAAAAGATAGTGGAATAATATTAAATTAATTTTTCATATTTCAAATATTATTTGATTTTAACAAACTGCCACATTTTTGCTAATTTGTAACAAGATGTATTAATTTGTCATTATTGTTAGTTTTATGTAATGTATTTACCTAAATAACTTGCTATTTATTAGAATCGAGGAAAGTTGATAAAATAATCAAAATTACTGAACGTCGTTACAAGGTTGTATTGGGGCAAATTTGTGAACTGTCACAGTGACCATGCTACAATTTCTCAAGTATAGCAAAAGCAACATTTGTATTTGTGATGCATCTATTGACAAATTAAAGAACTTAAATCTGTCGGTCCGTACGGTATATTCTTATATTTCACATTCAAAACAAGTCATTTCATTTTTTCAGTTCATTTTGTTTATTAGATTGACTAAAATACTATTTTTAAGTACATGCAATGGAAGAAACAGTAAAGATCTACTTAAAAACATGCCACGATCGGTTGGTAGAATGTGACCGACTGGCACCCCTTATCTATACAATATACGAGGCATATCCAGAAAGTAAGTGTACTGAATTTTTGTAGGTTGCAATTTTTTTTATTTAAACAAAAAAATTACGTGGTTACCGTAGTACATATGTAAGCTATTTGTCGACATAGTCGCCATTCCTCTCAATGCAGGTGGTGAAGCGGGGTATCAACTTTTTGATGCCTTCCTCGAAGTAGTTTCCCGCCAACCTCTCCGTCCACTTCTCCACCTCCTCGTCGGTTGAAAACCTTTTTCCACCCATGTGCAGCTTCAGGGAGGTTAAGAGATAGTAATCTGAAGTTGCTAGGTCAGGGGAATGCGCAGGATGGTTCAGGACATCCCATTTAAACGAGGCGAGCAGTTCCTTCGTGGCGTTCCTTCGGGGCGAGCAGTTCCTTCGGGAATTGTGGTTTTGAACTTTTTGGCGGAGGGTGAAGAGGTGTGACGCCACTGTTGAGACTGCCTTTTGGTTTCAGGCGTGTAGTGTGCAACCCAAGTTTCATCTCCAGTAATGATGGAGCGGAGAAATTCATCTCCATGGAGTTTGCAGCGCCTCAAAAACTCTTGCCCGGCCTCCACTCGATTCAACTTGTGTTGGTCTGTCAGCTGTTTTGGGACCCACCTCGCGGACAGTTTCCGATATCCGAGGGTTTCTGTGATGGTTTCGTGTAGTAGAGATCTGGAGATTTGCGGAAACATCGCAGAAAGTTCATCCACAGTCAATCTGCGATAGTCACGGAGCGCATTTTCGATTTTTTCCACAATTTCGTCAGTCACAATTGAAGGTTTTCCGCTCCTCTGATCATCATGCACAGATGTACGATCGTTTTTAAACTCGCGACACCACTTGTACACACTCGTACGATTCATAGCTTTATCACCATATGCAGTTTTCACCTCATTATAAACCTCAACCGGAGGTTTTCTTCCAAACGAGATAACGGATGACGCCGCGTATTTCGCACTTGGCGGGAGATTGGATTGACATTTTTCACGAAACGTGTTGTTGCGTCGACACTTTTCAACGTACTGACCTCGAACCGGTCTCGTTGCGGAGGGGAAGGGTCAGGCTACACGGAAGTGTAGCCAACATGTCGAAAATAAAATCCATCCGGTCGTGAGAGCCTCAGTACACTTACTTTCTGGATACGCCTCGTATAATAATAATGCCGAAATGAAACTATGATGAGCAGATCTATTATGTTGGTGATAATTTTGAAATACATTTGGATCTCAAAGTATAACTTCGGTAGGAAGCTAGGTAAGGTAGTCACCTATTTTACTAGGTACTTGCATTATTAAAATTATTTATTTTTCCCAAACAAATTTACAAAAAAAAATAAGAGATTTATAATCATTCGCATTCAAAGTACATACACACACTGAACAATTCGTCAAGACAAATATTTAGTTATTGTTGTTCATTCCAGCCTTTCTACTAACAAAATGCGTTGCAAGGAACAACCACAAGGTAAACTTTTTATCCAATGGTGTCGCAATTGTAGAGTTAGATGAAACCCATCTGAAAATTTCTGAATTTCCAAAGACAAGATGATGTAAAAATTAAAATAGATCCTGGGCCCTGAAAAAAATATATCAATGGTTCAGTGGAATAAATTTTGAAAAGATGTAAAAACTATCTCTATAAGAGCCAAATCCGAAATTTCAGAACAGAATGATTTTTGTTGTTAAATCATTCGAGTTGTAATACAAAAAAATATATATTTTCCACCATTTAAATTACTTTAAAAAATCAAATGAACATCACCATCCTCACCTAAAGCTACTTCCGACTGTTCTAATTTATCGGAGAGATCAAATATTTGTCCAGTGGTGTAGTCGGCATTGGTGAGCAGGCTGGAGCTGCTGAGGGTGTTTACCCAGTACTTGTTCCACAATGAATCCAGCAGTCTCCTGTCCAATGAGGACTTGAAGTAGGACACCTCCAAGGAGTAGTACTGCTTGCAGTGAACACCAAAATCTTCGATCTTGTTCAAGGGAATAGTTTGATATTCAGATGGTTCCTCATTGGCTGGTTTGTATCCCTATAATTAAATTGGTACAATAAACACCTATTTCTCAACTATTGTTGCTTCAATTACAATAAAAAGTTATCTCTTCTAAGAGTCCTCGGATTTAATGTGCCAAATAATACAAATAATGCATTGAATTTCATTGTATGTTATTATCCTCGTATGTTCCATTATATCGTGGGCTCAATACTAAAACTAGGTAACTCGAAATTTGGCAGTTTTGAGTTATTTACATCAATTGCTCATCGAAGGGGCTTTCCAATGATATAAATAGGTATCTTAAAATATTATTTCTCTACTGAGTTATTTAGCATTTTTATAATTAGGTAAGTCGTAAACGTGGAAACAAAAGAATGCTTAAAGTAGATATCTGAAGTTCATAGTATGAATATTATAACTTCCATCTTATTATCTATTGAAACCTCCTTTATTAGTTCATAAAAAATATTAGCGCGATACCTCATCATCAAAGAGGAGTTACCAAAAAAAAAGGACCTCGAAACTAAGAACACAATTTTCTTAGAATAGAGAATTTTGAGTTACCTAGTTATAGTATTGAGCCCACGATATTACTATATATTCCATTATATAAAGGTAAGGGTGCAAGAATGGAGTGTGGAAGTTATAGAACCATTAGTTTGCTGAGTATAGTAAATAAACTGTACGGAAAAATTCTCATAGGAAGACTAAAAAGAAACTGTGGAATGCTCAGGGTGCTCTTATAAGTGGAAGAGGATGTATGGATCATATTTTCTCTTTGCGTATACATGTGGAAAAATGTATGGCCAAAAAAAAAAGTATTTTGTGTTTGTGGACTTGGAAAAAGCATATGACCGCGTGTAGGAGACAAACTATGAAAAATATTGAATGAATATGGTGTTGAACGTAAACTAACACGTGGTATTGCGTCATTATACGCTGAAAGTAGAGCATGTATTAGAGTGAATGGTACCTTGACTGAATGGTTTAATATTTCGAAAGGGGTAAAGCAAAGATGTGTTATTCCCAGTTCAATATTTATATAGATTTGTGCGAAACTACAAAGGACAATTGGTGGCATGCAAATGTGAAATGGGAACGTATGTAGATGACATGGTAGTGTTGGAGGAGAGTGAAGGTGAATTGGAGCTTGGTAAGTAAATTGTATGAAAAATGAAAAGAAAAAGATCTGAGAATGAATGTTGCGAAATCCAAAGTAATGGTGATACAAAAATGTGAAAGGAAATGTAAATGAGACATATGGGTGAAAAATTAAAGATTGCTGCAAGTTGGGGAATTCTGCTATTTGGGTAGTATATTCTCAGATGATGGAAGAGTTAAGAGAGATATTGAATGATGTATAGCATTAGGAAATAAAGTCAATGGGGCGCTAAAACATATATACTCGAACCAAACAGTATCACAATCTACTAAGATAATATTTTGATAGTATTTTGGTGTCAATTTTGATGTATGGGAGTGAAACGTAGGCATAGAAAAAGACTGAGAGGAGACGAATAAATGCTGTGGAGATGCGTGCATTTAGAAGAATACATTGAGTAACAATGTATGACAGAATACGGAATGAAGTGATAAAAAATTAATGTGAACTTAAGGCTGATGTGTTAAGTAAGATGAATAAGAGTATGTTGAAATAGTTTGGGCATGTAGAACGAATAAATGAAGAAACACTAACAAAACAGATATACTGTTTTGTTAGTGTTTCTTCATTTATTAGTATTTCTTATATGAGAAGACCAAAGACTTTTTGTGCTTCTTTTGATGCTTCCATTGAGACAAATTAGACCCTGGGCAAATTTAACTCTACGGAAAATATGGCTCTGCTCAAATTAAGAAATTACAAATATTTTTAAAACTAATTAAAAAATGTCAATCGTATGAAACTAATTAAAAAATCATCTTTAAGCCTGAAATATTTTTCAGTACAAACAAGAAAAAATAATAATTCAAATTATAAGTATGAAATTTAAGTAAGTTTACTGATTTAAAGTAAATAAAATTATTTAAGATAACTCAATTACCCTGGGATAAGTCCTAAATGCCCCAAGGCACACTTTGCCAGCGGAGATAGTCCTAACAGGATCGATGACAATGGCGACAAACGGTTCTTGGAAGTTTTGATTCAACATCTGAGTAGACACGTCGATGCCCGAAAGCCAGCAACCATAGCCTGGGTGACTGTGATACCAACCGATGGCATTTTCCTGTCGCCCCACCTGCAAACATCACAAAATTAGGAACCTGATTATTTATAATGAAAACAATATTTCATTAAATATAGCTATGAAAAACTGCGAAGGAAACTACTGAAAAAATAATTAACCTAAATGAATTTGTATATGAACTAACAAGATTGGCTTGGCCTGTAGCAAGCAGAGCGAGCCAATTTACAAGATTGTAACATCCATTTTTTATTAGTTGTGTAGTTCTTATGTAAAATGTGCAAAGATAATTTTTCTTCTTTTTCTCAACAGCTGGTATCAACTCCAAACTCGTCATTTGAATTATTATTATTTATATTACTATGCGTATCCAGAAAGTAAGTGTACTGAGGCTCTCACGACCGGGTGGATTTTATTTTCGACACGTTGGCTACACTTCCGTTTAGCCTGACCCTAGCCCTCCGCAACAAGACCGGATCGAGGTCAGTACGTTGAGAAGTGTCGACGCGACAACACGTTTCGTGAAAAATGTCAATCCAATCTCCCGCCATGTGCGAAATACGCGGTGTCATCCGTTATCTCGTTTGGAAGGGAAAACCTCCGGTTGAGGTTTATAATGAGGTGAAAACTGCATATGGTGATAAAGCTATGAATCGTACGAGTGTGTACAAGTGGTGTCGCGAGTTTTAAAACGGTCACGTCACACCTCTTCACCCTCCGCCAAAAAGTTCAAAACCACAATTTCAGCCAAGAAAATCATGGCATCCGTGTTTTGGGACTGTCAAGGCATAATTTTAATTGAATATATGCCTCAAGGGGAGACCATCAACTCTGCAAGATACTGTGAGACCCTAAAAAAATTGCGGATGGCGATTCAGGACAAGAGGAGAGGCATGCTGACAAAGGGAGTCTGCCTGCTGCACGACAATGCCAGACCACACACAGCCAACACCACGAAGGAACTGCTCGCCTCGTTTAAATGGGATGTCCTGAACCATCCCGCGCATTCCCCTGACCTAGCACCTTCAGATTACTATCTCTTTACCTCCCTGAAGCTGCACATGGGTGGAAAAAGGTTTTCAACCGACGAGGAGGTTAAGGAGGAGGTGGAGAAGTGGACGGAGGGGTTGGCGGGAAACTACTTCGAGGAAGGCATCAAAAAGTTGATACCCCGCTTCACCACCTGCATTGAGAGGAATGGCGACTATGTCGAAAAATAGCTTACATATGTACTACGGTAACCACGTAATTTTTTTGTTTAAATAAAAAAAATTGTAACCTACAAAAATTCAGTACACTTACTTTCTGGATATGCCTCGTAGATAACCTTCTGTTTTAAAAACCATCGGATTGTAGACTCCTATTTATTTGAGATTCATTAACTTCAACCAACATAACCATATAACTTATAATAAATACATAGAAAATGTGAAGTGAAAGATATATCTCTTCACATAAACACTTGTTTGGAAAACTAAAACGTTAATTTGATTTAATCGAGTTGTTCAAGGTACAGTGAATATATTAATGATAGATTCAAAGAAGGAATTTGATATTTTCATTTTCTTTAACAGTGGCATAGTTAACGAAGGCCTAGTTGATAAGATGCCTGTTCCAACCTAGGGTTGCAGATTTGATTCCCGTTGGAACCCAGATTTTTTTTAAAAGTATTTTAGTTTGATTTTCACTTAAGGTCTCTTGAACACCTTTCTGGTTGATTAGAAAAGATTGCTACATGACAATAAGCAACTAGGTTGTACTGTTGATGAAAGTGAAATACAATAAAATACATAGTATGCTAAGTTATATAATAATAATAAAAGGACAATTTATCAAACGCCATATAGAGAGCAAACTCTCCTCAAGGGTACACTAACTCAGGATTCGAACCCACTCATAAATGTTGATCCTAATAAGATCTCTAAAAAAAATATCTTTAGGTGCTTATTAACCCTTCAGGCACATATGACATGCACCGCAGGCGCCATAAAACTCCCCACAGGGACGTATGACATGCACCGCACGCGTACCAAAAACCCCACACAAGGATGGACGAAAACAGTGCCCTGTTTTATCATCTCTTTTTTAAGAGCTACGGTTTAACGATTTCGTTCAAATAACTCGATTACTATAAAAAAATAGATTCAAGCTTTAGTTGTAAATACTTTTTTTTTATTCGAATAAATCGCTGTTCGCTTTTATTCGAAGAAATGGAAGCTAATATAAAAATACTTGCAAGTCAAATGCAGCCATAAAAATCTCATTGATTTTATTAACTATTATACAATAAATGTAGTAAAAATATATAAATAGCGTTTTATTATCAATACTAAAATATTTCTATACAAATATTGTAGGTATACTGTAATGACATATGGCCCAAGTGCGGCTCGCACTAATCCCCAAGTAAAATATTTGGCCCTGTTACAACAAAAGGTTGCCGACCCATGATCTAAACTGATTAAAAAAAGCATTCCAGTGGTTCCAAAAGTGTTAATTGAATTAAATTGTGCTATAAAACCTTATATGAAATATAAATATCAATTTTACCTCTATCTCCTTAAAAAAAATTGAACGTGCCTGGGACTGAAAATATGTTTTAGGCATACGAGCCTGAAGGGTTAAAGCGTTTCATATGCCATCTATATCTCTGACACTAAGAGGCAGATTATTCCACACCATAGGACCAGCAACAGCAAAAGCTCTATCATAATACCACTTCTATAAAGAATACATCAAGCCAAATATTAGTGTAAAGAATGATCAATGTTCATGCCCACCTGCTTGGCCGCCTCAATATAGTCCGTCATATACTCATACGCCTGGGCCTGAGCATTCACGCGAGTCTCGGTCCCCTCAACAGGCAACGCAAAGGAATCCATCACCAGCATTGTATTAGCATCCACTTTACCTAATGATAATAAATAAATTACTTGATTAGCAGTTTTCTAATTTTAAAAAAATCCCTAAAGAATAAGCAATTTTTTAATTATATTATAAGTTCATAAACTCCACTAAATAAATTCAGATGAAATGGTGTCTGCCTCAAGTTAATAATGAATCGACTATTGACACTGTTAATGTTGCCTTTGATGATTGGACCGATATTGATATTATGACGACATAATAATGATGTAGGATAAGTTCAATGGGATTTATTGAGAAAACCCCAAGTAAATTTTAAAAAACTGATAGTAAATGAAAATAACAAAAATAATATCTTTGGTAATAAAAATGATATTTCTATTCATAAACATATTCCATCACACTATATTTTTTTGAGGTACGCAGGACGGACAGATCGTCATACTTCATACTATTTTTCTCACTTTCCTTCTGTCATAATTCACTCATATTTTTTTATATAAATAATTTGATAAAGTGTTGTTTCTCACCCATTAAGATCACCTCAAGACAGCTTCACTATGTTCCATTCTATTATTTCCATGATCTTCCTCTCAAGTTTTATTAGTCTTTCACAATTCATTCTTACTATACTACTAATCTAACGTCAATTTCTAATGGACAGTTATTTCTATTTTGTTCATTCATTGCTCATTATTTGTTACTAGGTAAATCCCTACCTAATGAATTTGGATATTTTAACACATGTAGAAGGAAGCTTAAATAATATTATCATGATATACGGTATAGTTGTCAAGTTTCAATATTTTAAAATTAAAAATGGGTACAATTTAAAAGGCGCCATTCTCTCACACCATCTATAGGCACTAGGCATTTAACTCTAAAAGGATAAGTATAGATCTAGCAAGAACTAGTCATGGGATATAATATGTGAGTTGATGTCGTATTAGAAATAGAGCATTTTAGATTTATTAAGCGCTTAAAATACATGATGTAAAATCTGCAATATTAATTCTACTTTTGTCTAAAAGTTATTCTGATATGATTTTTTTTCTATTTTGGAGTGTAAATTATCAATTTTCGTTTTCTTCATTTTTTGTAAAACTTTTTTTAATAGAATACATGGAACAAGTTAGGTATTTTCATCCCACGGTAAAATAAATTGTCTATTTTTTTATGAAGGCAACATTTTTATACTTAATGAACATTTCAAAGCATAATATAAAATTAAATCTTATACCTCATTCATTTATTTATTTTTATTTTATTATTACACATGACAAGAAATATACACAATTTGAGAAAAAACAACAGGTAATTTGATTTGGACATATAATTTTAATGGATCTGGGTTTGTTGCCTTTCATTTGTCGTATCCCCAGTAAACTAGGCTTTTGCCTGTATCTCACTGAGGATATTTAGCATGAAAAAATAAATCGATACTTCTTTCCGATTTTTTATAACACAAAAAACCCCGTTCCACGCTCTCATCAACCTGACAAACAGTGACACTCAACTACAACTGGAAACATCCTGCGAAACTCAACTCCTCACACATTATCGCTCCAGAAAGACCGAAAATATTCATCCCACAATATACTGCACACAATCATAAGAATAAAAATCAAAACAAATTCAAAACAAAAAAAAGAAAAACACACAGAAACACAAATACAAAAACAACCAAAATTAAAACAATAATAAGAGACCCACACTCACGAGCTCACATAAATCCTTTCCACTCGTCATTCATCCTGAAAGCCCAAGTACTCAAAATCCTGTCGCAATAACAACCACGCTCCGATCGACTGTCTAAATGGTTTTCCTACCTTTACTTTTATTGAAGTCGGCACGCCATTGTATGTAATGGGAGCCAAATAAGCATATTGCCTTTGGGCAAAAGAGGTTTTAACTCTAGGGATGGTGAACATTAATTTATGATAAATTTGACCAGTGAAAAATATTGCAACAATAATATAATACTTGTACAATAATATAAGCCTGCACTTCCTTGCAGAGTGTACATATAAATTTGATTGTTTTTAAGGTGTATAAATACTAAATAAAAAACATGCATTATCTTATTTTTAGTGAACTTTCAGAATCAGCAATAAAAAATATCTATGTGAAAGGTCATAAAAACTTAACTAAAAAGATTTTCAACTGTTGAAATCATAACTTACGAGCACATTTACTTGGAAAGGATTAAAATTATTCAATAAACTTGTATACGTTAATTTGATGTGATCTATTAAAATTAAATCTTACCGAGTAATAACCCCATGACTTCCAGCGTTCCTCCAGAGCGAGCATGCATTACCATTTTCAGTAAAGCTAGAGCGGATATTCTAATATCTTTGAAAAAGTGTGGGCTGAAATATTACAACAAAACTTAAATGAGTTTTAAGTCATACAAGTAAAAAATAAAAGTAAAATTTTAAATAATATATATGAGGAAAATGCTCATACTATTCAAAGTAACAAAGTAGAGGTTTTTAATCAGTGACATCAGCGCAGAAGTTCAGCGCTGATCACGCGACCATGAACCCCATTACATTATATTACAAACAATGAAAAAGAGCAATTTTTAGTTTGTTGAAAGAATCACCGCTATTCATGCCCGTCACTACAAAAATGCATCTATTGGTCTATCATCTTAGCGATATTACTGTATGGTGTGGAGATTCGGAGTCTACAAACAAGTGAGACACAAAATAATGATGTTGAAAAATATGTTACAATTCCCATGAATGTCAGGATGAACTCATGCATTTATCCTGAATGAGTGTTGCTGACAAATTGTCAACCACAAGTTTAGGATGAGTCCTCCAATTCTTCAGACATATCGCCCATCGCGTAGGAGACAGTTTAGAAAGTCTTGTGGTTATTAAAAGTGTGGAGAGTGCACAGGAGGAAAATCAGATGAATCAGGTCGACCAAGTAAGGACAAAACAGGACTTCCTTAACTGATGTTTTCTGAACTGTATAGTGTAGATATGGATGAAGAGGAATCATCAAAAGATATCATGGGAGTCTCGAATTTCAGTAATGATAATACAAATTGGAAGGAATGGAGATTGTCATTCGGCAATTAACTTTTCAGGTTAAAAAAGAGTTCAGAAAAGAAACCACATGAGAAAATATATGGATAGAGATGTATTGTGGTAATAGGAAAGTTTGGCATTCTGCCTCCCCGACAGAGAAATGTTTCGATACTATGCCTGTATCTTTGTTTATGTATTCACATATAATTGAGAAATATTTTTTCATCTTGTGAATGGATGATGATTGTAAATATTTTGGTCCGTAAGTTTTTATACTTCAACATGGGTGCAGTATTGGTAAATCAAAGGGAATATATAATTATGCGGACTTACTCTTTATCCCATGGCTTAGCGGCAAGAATATCTTGTTGCTGTTTCTTGTCATATCTGTAAATTTCATCTATTCCAGATATTGTTTCTATATTATTTGCTAAACTCCAATTCTTTTGAGCGGTACTGGCCTGCGAGTCACTTGTGGAAGCCATAATATATATCTATACGAAAACACAGAATGAACCAAAATATGCAACTAGACAAAGCCGCGTTTGTGAAAGAAACGATTTTGACAGCGAAAATATCGCATTAAAATATATTGTCTTTGGTGGTTGAACAGCCATAATGAGAAATATATTAAATAGATAAGTACCAATCAAATAAGACCTGGTCAAAAACGTTGCATACTGAATAGCGTAAAAAAGAAACAACACTATGACATCATAAACGCTTTTAACCAATCATAGAGAACCACATAATCTAATATCAAAATTATTCGTGAGTACCAAATTGTTGCATCAGATTACGATGATGTTCTCGGGTGTAATTCAATAAGCGCAATTCTTTGGGTGTATTTAAGTAAATTCTCTTGTTTTTGTGATGCAATCGCTCTAGCACTCTGATCTTGTTACAACCTGTGTCGTTATGTTATATGTACTACGCGTGTATCCCGTATAATCACTATGAATTCTCGGATAATCTTCGCAATTCCGAAAAACTACATTCCATCTAAAATGGATTCGGAAATACACATAACCGAGGTTCCCATGAATTCATCCAGAAAACGAAGATTAGATCATCTGTCATGGGAAGAGAAAATACAAAGAAAGTACGTATTTATCAAATATATACCATTGTGCAATGTGCCAACTCGACAAGTGCAAGGGCGTTATTATTCACTTTTAGATCGTATTCACTCACCAAGTGGAGCATATGGAAACCTTTGTTGACTTGAGGCAATGCTTTTGTTCTTAAGAACTCGACCGAGTCTGATAATTTTGCATATTTTGAAGGCATTTTTTTAATAAAATGAAATGTTTTCCAAAAGCGGCATATTATTATCTCACTGACTAAACTCATTCAAAGGTCACTAGTTTAAATCTGATGGTGACCTCACCCTCGTTTTTCCTCCTTAATTTTGTCTGAACATTCCTCAAATTGATTATACGTAAATATATAGTTACAGAGAGGCAATAATTTATTTTTTCAGTATTCATCACTTTTATAACCGCCTGCGTTTGCCATAATTCCACTTAATTAAAAACTTTTTTCTACTAGACTGAAAAAACGGTGCTTGCTGGTAGTTAATTATTTTCTATTTTGTCCGCAGGAAGTTGAAAAATCGAGTGGCCGCGCAAACATCGCGCGACCGCAAGAAGGCAAAGATGGACGAAATGGAGTATCGTCTGCAAGCACTGGAAAAGACCAATCGAAAGCTGTCGGAGGAGATGAGAAGCTTGAAGGAGTTGAATGAGAGACTGTTGAGTGAGAATAAAGAGTTGCGCGAGCGTTTGGGCTCGGCGCCGGTAGTCAGCGGGGCGGTTCCCAGTGGACCAGCCGCGTCCCTTCCTCTGCCGCAGGACGGAGTCGCCCCCCTGGCTGCCAGCGCCCCCGCTCCCCAACGCCACCACCTCGCATTGCTGATGCTCTGCCTCCTCTGCAAGATCTCATCGCGCAAATTGACTCTGAAGAGTACCTCAACTGCCTTGAACAGCTTGCCGACAGTTTACTCCGAGAAATTGATTCAGAAGCTGTTGAGTCGGCTTCAATTGTAAGTTAATTCAATTGTTCTACATTGTTTATTATGGGAGTCACAATGCTCAGTTATAAGTTACAGGTCACGATGATGACATTGTTTATAATTGTTTCATAGCATCAATACTTCTTACGACCTCTATGTTTTGAGCCATAGGATTACCAAAGAAAACTAAATAAATATTTCCTTGTTTGGTGTTTTGGTAGGTTATAGGAAATTGCCAATATATACTTTGTACAATGAATGTTTAAAACAACATTTCGTGACCCAAAATTGTTCAATTATCACCTCATCTCAAATCGCTTTCGACAACTCGCTATTTTATCTGCGACTCTCGTTTAAATTGATTTTTTACGCGCTCCAGTTGTAAACACTACATTACCACAGAAGGCAAAAGTTTAGCGTAAAAATGTTAATAAAGATTTTTTTTATTTTTCAAGTAATTTTATTGTACACCCCTAATAATTTTGGGAATCATTTTGTATGCGATAGATAAAGCTACTATTCAAAAGTATTTCACGATAAAAAAAAATACAAAAATGGTGATTTGTACACAACGCAGCTAAAAATCTGATGCAAGGTAGGGATTTTACGAAATTTTACAAAAGTCCGAATAACTTAAAAACGGTAAGGTTTTTACTGAAGTCAAGTCAAAATCACCACCCTAAATATGATTCACTCAATACGGGACACCCTGTATAAATAATTCTATCAAACTAGTTTCATAACACCATACTTTCACATTTTTGCACGACCACATTAATTAACCTAATTTAATACAATAAATTTTTTTACAGAAATCAGAAAACTGTCCAGAAGAGAGGTCTACAGCTCAAGCGGTGGTGGGGTCCGCACCAAAGCACATGGAATCCGATGGGACTGACAGCTTAGAACTTAATATTTTAAGAAGTGATGCAGACACAATATTAGCTCAACATTCTTACGCCCACCCATGCAGAAGATTTACCAAAAAAGACACATGTAGCGATGCACGCGATGAAACGCCGGAAGTTTGTATCAAAAGTGAAAATGTATCTATTGACTCAGATACATACTACGGAACATACGATGAAGAAAATGATTGTATAACAGTGATTGTAAGCAGCGAAGATGAGTTAATAGAAGAAGAAATAGTCAAATCAGACGATGGTATGGATTTGGAAGATGATTTTTTGACAGACAATCATTTGTGTTTAGACAATAAAATTAGCCTGCTCTCTCCGATGCATGGTAGTCCTTACTCTGGTTCGTTGTCCACAAACGGCAGTTACAGAGAACTTGCTTCTCCTGCGCCTACGTCTATATCAGATTTTGGATACGAATCGGTAGAATCCCCAATAAGTGATATTGCTACAAATGATTTCCAAGATCTGTTTTCTGAAAGCTTTTCAGAACTATTTCCTAGTTTAATGTAAAAACACTCATCTAAGTACAATTTTGTGGTAAAGTTTATAATGTATTATAGTTTACATTTATTGTGAGGTGTATGTATGGCAGCGCGGTAACGCACTGCACTTCTTGTGCAGAAGGTCGTCGGTTCGAACCCCGCGCTGTGCTACTCCCCTCGAACGACGGGCACTTTTTCAAGCCTAGTGTTCGAGGGTATAAGGATACCTATGACTTCGGTCATAGCTATTCTTTTAAAAAAAAAATGTATTATTTTAAATTATTTTTGTACCTACTTTGTAAGTGTTCATGTGTGCATTTATGTGTGTGTGTTTATCTCTGAACTAAGTGATGTATATTATGTACATTCCTTTATATTTTAAGGCCTAAGAATGATTAAGCTATTATTTAAAAAAAAATCTTAATTACAAATGTCTGCAAATGTTTTTGTTTTTATTTTTACTCTATTATCCTTAAATCTAAGATCATCTTTGTTCTGTCAGTCCGCCCCTAATCCAACTTCTGAAAATCAAAATCAATGCCAAAAAAAATTTAAAATGGCCCTTTTCAACACCACTAATATACGAGGCATATCCAGAAAGTAAATGTCCTGAATTTTTGTAGGTTACAATTTTTTTTATTTAAACAAAAAAATTACGTGGTTACCGTAGTACATATGTAAGCTATTTTTGACAGTCGCCATTCCTCTCAATGCAGGTGGTGAAGCGGGGTATCAACTTTTTGATGCCTTCCTCGAAGTAGTTTCCCGCCAACCCCTCCGTCCACTTCTCCACCTCCTCTACCTCCTCGTCGGTTGAAAACCTTTTTCCACCCATGTGCAGCTTCAGGGAGGTAAAGAGATAGTAATCTGAAGGTGCTAGGTCAGGGGAATGCGCGGGATGGTTCAGGACATCCCATTTAAACGAGGCGAGCAGTTCCTTCGTGGCGTTGGCCGTGTGTGGTCTGGCATTGTGCAGCAGGCAGACTCCCTTTGTCAGCATGCCTCTCTTGTTCTGAATCGCCCTCCGCAATTTTTTAGGGTCTCACAGTATCTTGCAGAGTTGATGGTCTCCCCTTGAGGCATATATTCAATTAAAATTATGCCTTGACAGTCCCAAAACACGGATGCCATGATTTTTTTGGCTGAAATTGTGGTTTTAAACTTTTTGGCGGAGGGTGAAGAGGTGTGACGCCACTGTTGAGACTGCCTTTTGGTTTCAGGCGTGTAGTGTGCAACCCAAGTTTCATCTCCAGTAACGATGGAGCGGAGAAATTCATCTCCATGGAGTTTGCAGCGCCACAAAAATTTTTGCCCGGCCTCCACTCGATTCAACTTGTGTTGGTCTGTCAGCTGTTTTGGGACCCACCTCGCGGACAGTTTCCGATATCCGAGGGTTTCTGTGATGGTTTCGTGTAGTAGAGATCTGGAGATTTGCGGAAACATCGCAGAAAGTTCATCCACAGTCAATCTGCGATCATCACGGAGCGCATTTTCGATTTTTTCCACAATTTCGTCAGTCACAATTGAAGGTCTTCCGCTCCTCTGATCATCATGCACAGACGTACGACCGTTTTTAAACTCACGACACCACTTGTACACACTCGTACGATTCATAGCTTTATCACCATATGCAGTTTTCACCTCATTATAAACCTCGACCGGAGGTTTTCCCTTCCAAATGAGATAACGGATGACGCCGCGTATTTCGCACTTGGCGGGAGATTGGTTTGACATTTTTCACGAAACGTGTTGTCGCGTCGACACTTCTCAACGTACTGACCTCGAACCAGTCTCGTTGCGGAGGGGAAGGGTCAGGCTACACGGAAGTGTAGCCAACATGTCGAAAATAAAATCCATCCGGTCGTGAGAACCTCAGTACACTTACTTTCTGGATACGCCTCGTATTTATAGAGATATTAAAGTTTTTAGAAGCAATGTGTACTAGTTACACATCACAGGACAGGAAGGGTTAAAACCAGGTAAAGAATCAACGAATCTGAAAAACTTTCAGCCTATACCACTTCTCTACAAACTTTTTAAGAGGATGATTATGAACCGCATACAGAACTTTGTGAATGATAAACTATTAAAAAAACAGATCAGGGAAATCATGTGGACAAATTTTGAACTTAGTACATGTCGAGGATGAGTTTGAAAATAAAAGGTGTAGTTCTCATCAATCTCACAGCAGCCTATACAATTAACCATCAAATATTATGTTATCATCTATGTTGCAACATAGATTTTACATAAATCTTAAATAGGTTACAACATAGATTGTTATCTATGTTGCTACCAATAAACCTATATTATTTATTTATTTATTAAAAACTCTTAGCTAATGTGTACAAGTTCATGAAGGATTTTAAATTCACACAAGTCATCAGTATGTTGCTACACAATAGAAGACTTTGTCACACTCAATAGATGAACTGTAGATGGAGAAATAAAAAAAATGGCCTACTGTAAGGAAGTGTGTTCACTCCCATACAACATCTATACAAATGACCAAAGAAAGTTCCCAAACATGAACAAATACATATATGTGATACTAGCTTCAAAATGAAAGATAAAATACATATGTAAATCTTCAATATGACAGTGGAAATGGTTTAACATGAAACCGTAGGGACAAAAATATTTTTCATGTAAACAATAAAGTAAACAAAAAAAATTCAATGCTTTTGGTGTATATAATCAAAAGAGTTAAGATAGAAAGTTTAAATAAGTACACATAACACAAGGATCATTTTGCAAACACAATTTATTAACATGTTTATTGGCTTCATCATTCCACACTTAAGGGAGATAAATTTATGTATTTTTTACCAAACACAAAATTCTTTATATTTGTTAAGAATCGACTGTTAATGAAACGTTTTGCTTGCTGACAGATAATCCGATTTGTTTAAAATAATAAGGGTGGTGTACAGCAAGTGGCATCCTTATATTTATTGTTTATTATCAGATGTGTGCCTAGTTGATAGAAAGTTGAGTCATAAACAGTAAACAATTCGGTGACGATACAGCGGCTGAAAGAAAATAAATGTATGAAATCACATAGCATTTTGACAAGACCAGTTTTTTTTTTTCTTAATAAATGATTTTTTGTGTTGAACAATTTCAACTGTATTTGCACTACTAATGTTACATACAAGCTATTACAGAATTTTACACTCAAGATGTTGTCTTTTAATGTGTTTGTGCTCATAATCAGATAATTTTTCTTATTTTTTGAGCTACATTTTTCATATTACACCCACAAAAATATGATGTCCTCAAAAAATCAAAATGATTATTTAATTTTCAGTCAATTTCACGCAAATGTCAAACGTCAAGTAGACGCTTCTTTCGCATTGTTTCTTCAAAGCACGGAAAGTAATATAAAACAAGATCCAAAAGCATTTTGGTGATTCATTGACTCAAAAAGGAAAGATGGCGGAATTATTGAATCAATGACATGGAATGAATAAACTGTGCATCAATGCAAAGTAGCTAATGCTTTTGCGGGTTTCTTTCAATCGATATATGATGAGGCTTTGCCATCTCTTAGTGCAAACGATGCTTTTCAACATTAGTCTGACGGCGGTAGCTGAATTTTCATTAACAATGTTAATGAAAATGAAGTTTACCAATATGTCAGATGGTTGAAGAACTCTAATGCACTCTGACCAGACTTTATTCCGACCTTAATTTTTTTTTCAAAAAACATTAAAAAGAATAGAAGTCACCTTATAATCAGAGAGAACCCATAGTTACACTTATATGACACTAAGTTATATTATCCGTATCTTTAAATACCAGTTACGTAGCATTTTATTAATAGTATGTAAAAGCGAATGAATTTTGTTCTCATTGCCCAATAGTGAACTCCTGCGTGTCTCCCATGGTATTCCCCCTTGCCCTATCAAATTCAGCGAGAGAAAAATGAATAATTGTTTTCAATAAAATCTAACTAAAATAGAAAAGAACAATTTTCTTATTAAATATTAGTTGAGACTAGGAAATTAACACATCGATCAATAAGTCCCGGAACTAACCAACAGATGGCGCCTCTAATAACAAATCCATACCATTCTCAGTTAGAACCAACCTTTAGAAGTTACGTGTCAAACTTTCATGATATTCAACATTGTGTCATTGAGTTACAGTGGTTTTAGTGACGCTACTTTTGCTATTTTCAAAACAATGGAAAAAACAAATTTCGTGTGTTGATAAAATATTGCTTTTTAACGGGAAAAAATACCGTTCAAACTACGCGATGGCTTGAAAAGTATTATCTGGGCTCTGCTCCGTCGAAAACAACCATTTGTCGGTGGTATGCTGATTTAAAACGCGGTCGTACAGACACAAATGATGCTGGAGGCTCTGGTCGTCCAAATGAGGCTGTTACACCAAAAAACATTAAAAAGAAGCTCAAAATCGTGATGGAAAATCGCAAAGTAAAGTTGCGTGAGATAGCTGACATTCTGGATATATCATTTGGTAGTGTTTACTATTTTGCATGAACATTTGGTCATGAAAAAGCTTCTTTCGAAATGGGTGCCGCGTTTGCTCACAATGGAACTGAAACAACAACGCACCGATGATTCAGAGCGCTGTTTGGCACTGTTTATGTGAAATAAACAGGAGTTTTTGCGTCGGTATGTGACAATGGATGAAAATTGGATCCACCA
Source organism: Odontocerum albicorne (assembly GCA_949825065.1). Lineage (NCBI taxonomy): Eukaryota > Metazoa > Arthropoda > Insecta > Trichoptera > Odontoceridae > Odontocerum > Odontocerum albicorne. The sequence continues at coordinate 47,087,969 of OX463840.1, read as the reverse complement.
CTCTACTCCGAAATCAAATCAGCAGTCAGCTGAGTGGAGAGCAGCCTGTGAAAGTCGTCCGAAGCGACCAAAAACTCAACAGTCGGCCGGGAAGGTTATGGCCTCCTTATTTTGGGATGTGTAGAATTAGGTGTTGACAACACCTATTTCTTCGATTTCCAATGCAAAAAATTATGAATCAAGTGACGATAGTCCTCACCATCGACCATAACAACATTTCCTGCAGCTTTTTGTGATCCAGGTCATTTTGATTAATTTTAATCAAATATTTTTACCATAACAATGGATTGTTAAACTTGTAGCGCTCCGTTATATCATTGCAACATATGTTCTACTCTACTGTCAAATGCCGACTGACAGAAACAAAACAAGGAGCAAAACACATTTTCCATCTTTCTTTCATCCACCCTGTACTTTCCCAAGGTTCATAAATAAAACAATATATTTATTAACATTTTATTTAACAGTTAAAATATGTTGATAAATGTAATAGCATTTTTTGCACATAAACAATTTTCTTAATTTGAAATATTGAATCAATTAAGGTAATTATGTAGTATTATGTATAAGCAATGCACCATTAAGTATTTTGGCACATTATTCATTAAAAACATAAACAAAATTGATAATTACATGAGTTTATGCACCAAGTCACTTAGCAAGCAAAATGAATTACAAAATAACATTTAAATTTACATCTTAATAATGTTAGTTGACAAATTTAAATAATGTGTTATATTTTTAATAATGTTTTACATATTTAAAAAAAACACTAAACTTTTTTACTAGATTGGGCACTGGATGTTGCTTAAATTATTTATTCCTTTAATAAAATGTTATTTCCTTAAAAAATTTAAACAGAAAATCAGATGAAATTTGATTATATTTAAAAAATTGAGTTAGGTTATAATTAAACTTTTCATATTAAAGAAAATTATTGTAAGATACATTTTTTATATGTTTTTTATATCAGATTTTTATAGACTTGGAATTTAGAACTATAATTAACTGAAATTAAACTTTGTACTCATTTACTTATAATTTGATTTATTCTACTGAGATATTTATAATCGTTCATACATTAACATTTCCCTTGTATGACACTTTCGTGGTATACAGTACAAACTGGTGCACATATTGCCATGTGACAATATTTTCCAAACAACCAGAAAGATGTTAAAGAGGTCGTAAGTGAAAACCAGAGTTGAATCATTTTAAAAAAACCAGAGTTCCAACAGGAATCGAACCCGCAACCCCCGCGTTGTATGACAGGTTGACTTAATAAGAAATTATTGTTTATATATTAAATTTTCTCTTATATTTTTTTGTTAAATTTTTATAGACTAATGAAATGTAGAAATATAATTATGAACTCAATTTTTTCTTCTGAGATATTGATAAATATCTCAGTAGAAAAAAATGATAATCATAAACTAATATTTCCATTCATTTCAATTTCAACCTGTTCTTTCTATAGAATTCTTACGAGAAATAAATGAATCATCTATATAATCATACATACACATTTTTTCCTTGAAAACTCTTGTCAATCTATCTATAATAATTTTCTTCAAAGACTCTTGTCAATCTATCTACAATAATAAGCTAATTAAAATGAGTTATAAGAATAATTTATACACGATTACATGCTGCATATTACACATATCAACTATGCTAATTGTTTCTGTTAAAAATAATTCCTGCCTAGTCATAAGTTTGCTTGGTTTATTTCATTGTCAGCATTCTCGCTACCATTTCTCGTATCTCAGTTTTGACTCATGGTAGATTGAGGACTGTTTTTGTTTTCAAAATATAATTTGAATGAAACTATGAACATTTGATAGCTACTTAATAAATTCAAAATCTTTGTGGTAATTTTTATCACAAAAATCAGACATCTTCTGACACTGTGATTTGAGAGTAAATAGCTAAGATAGGATGGATTATTGTGAGTTAATTTGACTTTTAAATGGATATGTAATATGTAATTTTAAAATTCTTCAATAATTACTAATATGATAAATTTCTGACAAATATAATTTCAAAAACCTTTCATCAATTGACTAATAATATTATAAGTGACTAAGCATTCCAGCTTTGATAAATAAAACAAACTTAGTTTTAAATATTAATGAATATTAAATATAATTAGCATAACTAGAAGAGATAGAAAGAGAAAGACCTTATTATGCTTACAAATATATGCAAAAAAGCACTAATCCATTTCTAAAAATTAACAAATGTTAGGTTGAGTATTTTTAACGTGCAAACGAAAATCTAAAGAAAAATAGAGAAATTGAATAATAAAATATTGGTTCAATAGACAAGAAATCATTTTGAAAAACAGTATTTAAATAACACGGCATCAACATAATTTCACAGTTTTTAGATTTAATCTATATAGTTTATTTTTTGAATCATAAAACTTAAAATAACAATAAAAATGCAATATCTAAATGTTTGATGGTTTCATTATTAATATGTTTGTTGTGTATAAAATCTTGTGAATACATTTTATATGCTAATAAATAGAAAAAAAAAATTTAATATCAGCAATACTATAAGATAATTTCCCAGCAATGTGACTTGTTGCAATTTAAAAAATAATTTAAAGTTGTTAATCATTAAATTCAATAATCATCTTAAATTTTTCCTGAAAGTAATTGACAAAAAGTAGTAAATTTAGTGTGATGAAAATTCATAAAATATTTTTTCTAGTAATTTTGTATTAGATACAAATGCAAATTATTCAATTACTATGGATTTTTTTTCATTCAAAATCCCAAATTACTTTTATTTTTTAACTATGCCCAACGTTTTAAATAATTATGTTTATAAAAAAAAATTAAACATTAGAAAAAAAAATTAAAACAATAAGTGATTTGTCAATTAATTTATTTTCATTATTACACTTAGAACATTTCAGTGTTAAATTTTAATACAAAAGTATGAATAAAATCTCGATAAAAGAAAACTTCAATATAATATCATTTATCAAAAGAAATATGAAATAATAAAATCCCAAAGATGTTTACTTTCACTCTCAAAATGAAGGAAGTTCATCTTTAATAATAGTTGACTATGAAATCCATCTGCCTAAATAGAAAATATATATAAAAAATTGGTGTTTGGTTAGATAAACTTAGTATTGGAGAATATCACAATTTCAAACAGTCAATAAATAGTGTTGAAATCACTTATGAGTGTTTTAAGATTTTAGTATACACAAAAAGATAACTCTCCAGACATCCTAACAATAATTTTTTGTACATTTTGGATATGAATTATGAAGAATCTATGAGTCCTACATTGTGTTTCTACTAACACACCTCTAAAATGTGCAAAAATCTCATTTTTAAAATAACTGAAGAAAAAGACAATATTTGAACTAATAAAAACTATTAAATTATTATTAGTGAACTATTAAATTATTACACCGCGTTAGTTGATGTTACCATCAACATAAGGTAATACAATTGAGTACACAGTTAATAATACGAAGATATTCATTATTCAGAATGAGCATCAACATAAATCATCAATGTATTATGCAAAAATATGGCAATCAATGTAAATTAAAAGACGCTATTGTTTTCTTATAATTTTAGAAAAAAGAGCTCATGAACACCTTTGAGATTTCAATACTCATTCCTTATAAGTATATATTGACATGGTAATTATACCTATTATACCTCCATAAAATTATCCAAAGAGCTTTTCAAAGCAGCCGTGACAGTATGGTTTGTCATTCTGCTCTTTAAATGTACCCTTGTTGAGCTGCTTCAGACAGAAAGCGCACACAAAGTGCTCCGGATGGAATTTCCGGAACATGGCCGTGATGCAACGCCCGGCAATTGGTTTGTGGCAGCCAGCGCACAGGGAGCCACGCTTAGCATGGTAGTGGGTTTCGCAGTAAGGCTGGCCTTCGTGATCAAAGAAGGAGCCACCTTGGAAGGGTTGTCTGCAGTCCTATAACAAAAAAATACTCATTAGTACATTAAATTGTAATTATTACAAATGATAAATTTCAGAAAGAAATATCCATCGATTTAAATCTCCTTTCTTAATTAAAAGAACTTTTTTCATATTCTATTTTCTTTCAATTGAAATAAACTTATCTGTCTTGACAAAATTATCTCACAACTCAAAAAAACTTTTGTGTTCATTCATGATTATTTTCGAAATGTTTGCACACTTTGTTTCCCCTTAGATTCTGATTTGGATAATGCACAATTACTTTATTAGTAGATCTTTATGAATTTACAGTATCATATGTACATAATAAAAAACTATAAGTTAAGAAAAAATATAACTCTTGTTGATCAATAAGTCTGAATTCCGGCTTGACCACAGTCATATCGCAAGTTTACTAACAGGTGAAGGCAGGCAACCTAACAATCTAACTGTCCCGTAAACATGCTACGAAGAACTCACACAAAGGTTTGAAGAGCTTTAAAACATTTTATTTTTTGAAGGCGATGAAGAATATCACATGTTATAAAGAAACAAATTTAACTTTTTATATGTCCTACTGTATTTTTCGACCGAAACTTTACAACATAATGGTTTCAGTCCTCAAAGACATGAAATATTGCAAACAGGCACGCACATATGTAGATACTATTGTCGGGGTATGACACCATTGTAGCATCCAGTGAAAGAGAACTTGCATAAGCATACTGCAGAATAGAGTCGGAGAGTGAGATGGTACTCGTAGGGTTTGGCATCATACTCGTCGTAGGAGCAAAACAAAAATCATCTTCATTGACCACCCAAACACAAATAGAAAATATGAGCTACAGGACTTGGAACAAGAGCACGAGTTTATTTATCAGGGCTCTTTAACCCTTCCCTTATGGTGCTAAAATTGAAACGCGCGCTCCGGCGTTGGGTAGTGAGTACGTGATCAAAAATTTGCGATTTTAAATAGGAAAAATAAGAACATTCATAGATAATCCCCTTAATTAATTATAATTGAAGTTAAAAATTATAATAATTGAGATTTATTTGCTGAAAACATTAAAAAACCATCTGGCAACGCTCACGGAACGGGCGTAGGTCTAGTCTGGTTGCAAGCCCAAAAGCTACTGCGGCGCGGAGCGGTAGTGGCTTACTCCCGGTGTGGTTTACGCTTGCGACGATTGAGACAATTGAGCTCCTCGCAATTCAGTGAAGTATGCAAGAGTAAGATGAAAATATAGTGTCGCGCTTCCCGCATACTCTTCACCTATCGTCAAGACCCAAGATCGAGGCACTCACAGCGTTTAAATGCGAATTTGTTTCCGATCTTCACAAAACACCTACGATGTAGTCGATAAATTCTGATTATTATTAATATTATTTTTTAAATCAATGCGTAAATATATTATGGAGGAATACCTAAAATCTTAACCTTGTATTTATTATATTTATAGAGATATTGATGGTTATTAGAAGCAACGTGTAGAAGATACCCAACACAGGGAAGGAAAGGTTAATCATTGATAGGTGTTTTTGTGATGGTGAGATAATGTATAGAATCGAGATGGCTAAGGGAGTGATGATTCACCCGGACGTCATTTGGAGAGTTTGAATCCAAACAAAAACCAAGAATCTTACATACATACCATCATGCCATCTCCCAGCCGGGGTAGGCAGAGAGGACAGTGGTAGACTTTCCTATCTCAATACATATGCTTAGCCTCCTCCACATCCCAACAGCTTCTCATACAACTTCTATGCTCTGACTTTCTACGTTTCCTTCTTTCAAAATATCATTCACTTGATCTGACCACATTTTCCTTGCTCTTCCTTTCATACGCCTTCCATTCACATTTGCACCATATATTTGTTTTGTAAGTCTTTCTTTTTTCATTCGCTCTACATGCCCAAACCATTTCAGCATACCTTCTTCATCTTACTCAACACATCAACCTTAAGTTCACATTCACCAAGAATCAATTAATTCTAAATCTCGTTTTCTCAATTTTTCTAAATAATGTGGATACCTAGACACCCAAGGTGCATGATAAAGAAATGGTGTTGAGGCGGCTCTTACACATGGACATCCATGAACAACCAGAAGAACCAATCACTCAATTGTTGAGAAACTCAGTGTTAAAATATATCTTTCTGATACAGATCAGATACACACAGGTGCAAGAAAAATCTTACGATACTTTGGACAAAGCGCAAGGATACAGTGAAACCTTCGAGTGATCTATTCTGACTGGAATTGTGAATGGAAAAAGTGGCAGAGGCAGGGAACCCATTCGATGGAATGACCAGGTTATATGGCAAAAGATTGGTTGTGCTAGAGAAGGAAAGTTAATGACCACGGTGATCATGATCCCCGAATTGATATGATGATCATTAAGAAGGTAACTAAATATATTGTAAGAACTAAAAAAATCTAGAAAAGGATCAGCATTGTTGTTTACCACTCATCCTCCATTAAAGGTCAATATAAGTAGTTGTTTAATGTGGTCAATGATTTCATTTAATTAATTTCTCAATGGGGAGAAATTATTCTTTTTTTAGATATCTATTAGACTTTTTTTCCTATAAATTTTGAATCGATAATTGAACCATTTGGTACTTTTAACCTCTAAACGAGTATGGCCGTATGGTGTACGGCGAGTGAATATTTACCTCAAGAGAGTATGGACGTACATGGTACGTCCGATGTTTTTTTTCCGAATACATGAATTTATCCATAAAACGGACATTGCTCAAATGTTTTTATCTATTCGATTATTTTGTGTATGGCGGTCGCAATTACGTTTTTTATATTACAAAATATTTATTTTCATTTTACTTACAAAATCTCACTCACTTAAGAGATCAAAAAGTTTTACTGTCATTTTCGGAAACAAAATTTTTCAACATGAATATTTGGTTATTTTATTATATGCAGCGATATTAATTTGTGCCTTATCCTGAATTATTAATTTATTTCTCAATTAGATTTTATATAACAGAATAGTAATCCACAATCAGTTATATATAATACTTGATTAAGAATTTTAAAAGACATGTTACATTCCGTATCTATAATAATCTACATGGGAAACAGTAAATCTAGTTTGCAGTGCATAGGATGTTAAACAATCCCACCCCTTATAAAAGAAAAGAACTTTTATGTCTGTCCTTACAGTAACTTTGGCCCCTAAATAGAACTATAATAAATTGGTTGGTAATATAGTTGATGCACTGGACATCAGTGCAAAAGATTGCCAGTTCGATAAAAAAATATTTTTTAATAAGGGTATTTTTAACTCCAATCTTATTTAAAAACTAGATTTCACCTAGATAACGAAATATTTATGTAAACTTTGACGATTCCATGCAAGTTTTGCACAAATAACTATACGAACAACATTACATACCTTAAAATATTTCATGCAAAATAAAAATTTCGTAATTCGAAATAATCTGAAATTTAAAAAAATAACTAGACTTCCCAGTATATTATATAGCTTCAGCGTTACCAAATAAATTACTTTTGTGATAAGAAAAGTTGTATATTCTCTGACAACTAAAATCATGATAAAAAATGATAAATTGCATCAGAAATAGAACATCCGAGTAATAATGGGAATGTGTTTACATCTTAGAAAAATAAATAGTGAGCTACATTTAAGTAGACAACTAATTTTAAGTTGACATAATTCTAAAAGAAAATGTAGGAATTGGCCATCTGCCAGCCATATTCATAAACGGGAACTTAAAAATATCTTTATCGCGTCTAAAAATTCTGTTAAAACATTGTTTCATTACTGTCACATAAGAAAACTTATGCATTCAATCTACTCCATTCTTTTTATGTTTAATCTATTTATATAACTGGAAATTTTAATGTCCAGTTGAATACGTAAATGTAGGGCATATGGATATAATAAAATGATACTTTTTCTTTCTCTTTTATTGTTATTGTTTTGTATCAATAATGCAACATACGCGTATGCTTACTTCCTTCCATTCAACCAATATGGATCTTTACACGTAAAGCCTTAGTGGCAATACACACCGACTGGAATGCATATTAAAATGCAGAGCAGTTTTGGTCCCATGATATTTTTTGTTTGTTTTTGTTTTTTTTTTTTAATTTAATTTTTTTATTTTATTGTTTTTTTTTTTATTTATTTATTTATTTCAAAATAAAGTACATTTTAATAAAAACAGTGATTAGTGATTTTAGCATCTATGAAGTATTTATACCTAATAATAATATAATTTTATAAAAAATATTGGTATTTCCTTATACATTCATCTTCTTTCGTAAATTAATTCAATTATCAAGAATAACTTCTTATGATTACTGATCAGCTTCGTGTCTAGCTGTATGCATGCTGATGCAATTCAATTTATTATTGTTTTTTTGTAACATTGAAGCTTACAATTGAATAGTAATATCAATATGATGGTCTTAGTATAGCGGCAACTTAAAGAGCTGAAATAAAAAGGGGAAGGAGCATCCAACATAGTTTCATATGAGTGGAATCATAGTCATGAGGTGTCATTCTTCTTCTTCATCGACTCCTACACACTTGGGGCAGACGGGTTTCCCTTCCATGGCATAAAATGATTTCCCTTGAACCGGTAGTGAGCAGTCCTGTGAGCGACATCAAAACAAAGAATGATAATTCACAACATATATAACATCACATGCAACATTTAACAAAATGGCTTTTTTCAAATTACAAGCATGAATATTTTATAGCCACACTTTACACGAAATTCCATTACTGGATTTTGCCATTTGGTTTGGATACTTTTATCAAGAAAATCCTTTTGGGAAGTATTTTAAAGATAAAAGTACTTTTTTAATCACATTATTTATTAAATTCGAAATATTATATTAAGAATTTCAGCAAACAAGTTTTTACGAATTCAGAAAGAATATAAAGTATTTACGATGTATTTCAACGAATGCTCCATACTTACTCTGCAAACAAAACAGTCAGGGTGCCACTGTCCATTCAGGGCAGAAATATAATTTTCCATGATTGGGCGATTGCAGCCTCCACACTTGGGGGCGAACATATCGAAATAGTCGTTCCTACAATACGGCTTCCCATCCCGCTCATGGAATCCATCTTCACCGAACTGCTGTCCGCATTGAGCACAGAAGAAATGCTCCATGTGCCAAGTCTTCTCCAGCGCAGTGACACATTTCTGAAAAAACAAATATAAGCTATTTCCAAAAAATCTATTTTTTTATGTATTTTGTTTGTCTAAAATTTTGTATATGATTTTTTTCATGAGAGTAAAAATATAGTCCATGTTCTAAATATTTTTTGCTTAAGTCTGAAGATTTTAAATAACATTGCTTTTGAAGTTTGTTTGAAGATATTTTTTCCTTTTTAATGTTAATGCACAACACAAAACATTCACTGATTTTTTATTGAACTAATTTTGCTGAAATGCTCTTACATCGAGAATAGGCCCATTGCAGTAAGCGCATCTTGGAGAAAACAGGTTATGATAGTCAGATTCGCAGTAGGGGCGGCCGTCCCTCTCGAAGAAGTTGCGCGTGCCCAGCTCCTGCGAGCAGTGTGCGCAGGTGAAGTGCTCCGGGTGCCAGGTGCGACCCAGTGCCGTGATGACCTGCCCCACAATGGGCTTGTCACACGCACCACAGCAGCCCTTCTGCGCCGTGCTCACCCCCTGCCTGGACATGTCTGCCTGCAGGGAGCCCAGCATGCGCTCCAGGTCTCCGCCCGCCTGACTCCTCACTGTCTGCTGCTGCTGGAGTAGCTGGTGCTGGCTGTGCTGTACCCCGCTTTGTGACACCTACAACAGTACACCATCTATGTTAGCACAACACACTGGCCAATCTTTAATCTTCATAAAATAAAAGCTAAGTGAAATTCACATTAAAAATAAAATTCAAATAATTCACTCAAATATTTCAAAGTTAACAAATAACATTTTATAATTTTTAAAGTTTTATTTTCATAATAAATTTACGAAGATGTTGACATTAAAGTTAATATAAATAAAAACAAAAAAAATTACTTGTTAAAAAGAACGCGTAAGTAATGTGTGCAAAAAGTTATGAATGAAATTGTATCAATTTTAGTAGAGCGAAGTGCCCGCTTTGAGATCCAGGGAATAGTGAAATGTTTCAAGCTTTTGCAGCCCGATATTATAACTGAAAATCTCCCCCTCCACTTTTAGGGAGGTCAAACATTATACTGGTGGCGGGGGAGAGAGTGGGAGCAGTCCGGAGCGCAGGGGGAGAGAGGATGGGTCTGGCGGGAGAGTTATTTTGAGATGGTAGAGCCAATAAAGGAGTCTTGGGAGCGGACTGTGAGCCAATACGGTGTGGTGCTGTGTGCTGCTACATGGTGCTCTGATTGCCATCAATCTCCACATAAAAATATTTTCAATTATAATACATCAAAAATATCAATGGAACACAGAACCATCAATCAAAACTATCATTTTATTTTATATCAAATTTTCAACACAACAATCCTCTTTTATGTTGTTCAAATTACTTAGGTGAAAATATTCATTGGTTATTTTATTTTTTTCTTTTCATTTTAAACTACTTACATTATTTTATAACACACAAGGTGTCTGTCTATTAAACTATTAAAATTATCTTATAACACACAAGGTGTCTATTAAACTACTAACATTATTTTATAACACACAAGGTGTCCATTAAACTACTAACATTATTTTATAGCACACAAGGTCTCTATTAAAAGAATGTTATTTATCTTAAGATAAATAGTATTCATTATTTTCATGACTTTTATTTTGCTATAAGTTTCAATAAAATATATTATTTATAGCCAAAATAATATTAATAAAAAAATATTCTATGGCATTAAAGAAATCTTGCAAAAAAAACATCCTGACTTATTTGAAGCAAATTTTAAAATAATATATTTGACCAAAAAAAATATAAACAAAACACTAAATAATATCAATCAATTTCAATCCCCTCGGCAACTTAAAAATATGCTCAATGTAAAATTTTGCAGGGGTCAATCTCAAGATACCAACATTTTTTGACTAAATTTCTGACAAATTTAACTATAACTATTGAAATAGAGGAAAAGGGACTGTAATATAAATATGAGATGTTTTTTTTTTCACATCTAACATATTTTAAATCAGAGGTCAGCTTTTCTTTATGAAATAAATGCCCTCAGAATGAACCACTGACAGACAGGTTCGCATATTTTTTATGAATCAGAAATATTTATTTTGAAATATACAATATTTTTTAGGATAATACTTTGTTACTTGTGTGTGACAGAGCTATGAAGTGTTGTCAGCCAAAAGACACAGTGAATAATTGCTGTTATTAATAGAAAAAAAGTAATATATGAATATACTTAAAAAAAATAGTCTTCATATGTTTTACATTTTTTTAAATTTCTAGTAATTATTCACTTGACTATTTGGCAGATGACAGTTGATATTAAAATATATATATTATTTTTAATAAAAAATATTTGCAGAAAGTAACAAACTTTTAAATTTTACAAAAATTAAATATCAACATCATTCATTCAGTATTTTATACTAGTGTTCTCTCTCCTGACAATATTTTGTAAAAATTACATGGAAAGAATACTTCAAAACGGTTATATTTATATTTGCTGGAGTGTTAACCACCTAATTAGAACACTAAATAACTAACTTTAGATGGTTGTACAAAGACTTGAGATGTAACCTCCAAATCTATACGCCTCCATCTCAGGCGATCTTAGGTCTTTTGCTCTCATCCTTCTCTCCCCTAGTTTTTCCAGATCAATTAGCAGGTCAGTTCATGTAGTACTGTCTGGGTGTACCCGAGGGCTTGTTCTAGCTAGTTGCGCTACATTTACAATTCTAATGGTTCAATTACTACCAGCCGTGCAAACATGATATGCAAGTCATTTGGACCTGATGGTGTATATTCAGCTTTCTTCTGCAAAACAAAGTCTTTGGTCTAGGATTGTGCTCAACACACTAATTTAGAATCATAATAATCAGCACCTTTTTCTTAAAATAATTTCCCATTCGATTACAGTGTTATATATCCTCAGTGTTGTTTTCTTAGAGAGAAACTTAGACATTGAAAACATATTCACGAAGGCCACGGCTCTCAAGCACTTCAATATGTGGTTTTCTATTTCGGTCTGTATTTGAATTTCATTAATGCTAATGGTGCCAAGGTGATGAATTTGTCCACCTTTTCAATTAGATCACTAACCATTTATAAATCCTCCAATGGTGCTTTCATTAAATGTATTTATATGAGAAATATATATCCACTTGGTCTTAATTACACTGAGAAACAAAAACATAATAGTCACCTTGAATTCAGACAAGGAGGCCATGAGGTCATCCAGCTCCCGAGTGGCGCTGGAGGCGTGCGTCTGCAATGGGTGCAGGGGTCGCGGCGGGGGTGCTTGCCCTACAGACTCCACAACTGTCTCCTTCACTGTCACTGTCACCTGCTTCGTACCTGCCCTAGGGGTCGTACCGGTGCCACTAAATCGAAATTTCAATATACTAATAACTATCTTCAGGAGCATGTTGCCGCAATTTAAAAAACACAATATTTTTTGGTTAACAGTAAACCGAATACATATGATAATCATTAAAATTGAGAAACCAGTTAAATTAAAGACAAATTAGAGAAAAAAAAGGTGCGAAATATGATAAAATTATTTGATTTATAGATAAAGAAAGGGAAATAAGTAACAATTTTGACACAAATTACGAGATGAATGGTCATAAACACAGTCTTATAGTTTCAGTTAAGTTACAATATATTAAATGTAAAATAATGGAAATAAAGAAGAAAAAAAACACTTAAATGACTAAGAAAATATAAATTACAGGGAATTTATTTAGGGGTTTTGCTGTAATTTACTTTTATTTCTAATTTATTAACGAAACGTAAAACTTGATTGATGTAATAATTAAATTATTGGTATTACACTACTCTCAATAATGTCAAAAATTTAGAATGTTTAGATTGAACTATAGATCGTCTATAGCGACAGTTTAATCTGGGCCTTAAAATATTTCTCTCTAACAAATATTTGGTATTCAAGATAAATATGAAAACCAAAAATTAGCAATGGAATCCAATATATTTCCGCAATAAAACTACATAAAAACAATAAAACAAGAATATTATGGATATTGATAGCCAAAACAGTAAAGTTAAAGGTCTAAGGTTAAAGGAACACCTTGTATAATATGACACTATGTAAAACTGATGCTTATCATTGATATACAACATGTAGGTTATCCAAGGAACACAGTTCCTATTACAAATTATAATAATTAGTGGTGGAGTGGAATATGTCAGTGAACTTCTCAATTGATTGATGTTAATTTTTTTAAGCACTATACCAAATGTGACAAAAAGTTTACAATTTGTTACATTAACACCTGAATGAAAGGTAGGAAGTCAGATAAATCATAGGAGTTGTATGAAAAGGTAGATGGATGTAGAAGAGGTATCATATCTATACTTTTTCATAAATAGAAAACTAATGTGATTTCCTTTCGTGGTAATAAACTCATGTACTCTACTTTTAAAATTAGTATTAACTTATTTTCACCAAAATATAAACATGAAACTAGAGAGCTTCTTCTTCTCTCCTCTTCGGAAGTTGGCGATCATCATGGCTATCTTGACATTTGAGACATCAGCTATGAACAAAGATAGGGAAATCACTCCTTACTCTCTCTTTTTGATGGTAGTTAATACTTCTCTATCATTAATTATCCATTTCAAGATGTTTATCATTACGGACTTTGTCAATCCGTGATACTCTCAGGATTCTTGTCTATACTTTCCTTTTACTCGCAATCATAAAATTTTGTTTATGATATATTCATTTTCTAGCCCTTTCCATTACAAGCCTGGTTGTTCATGTCAACTTTTGTAATTCATGAACACGTATTTATTTATTAAAAATAAGTAATACAGGAGAAACACCATTAAATATATCCCTTACCCGTTGGGGACATCAGAGCTGAGCTGGTCCAGCAGGCTGTCTACCGTGGGGCGAGAGCGAGGGCCAGTAGAAGCAGGACTCGCGCCTCCATTGGTCTTCCCATAGCCATCTGCTGAACAACAAAAGGAGGAAGTTTGTAAGCCATCAATAGAATAACTGTGTCAAGGTTCAATTCATTTAACCTTAGTAGGACATAATATTAAGAGATATTTATGTTCATTTTTTAATTATTGTGTATATATGGTAGTTAAAAGTGAACTTAGAAAAGGAATGAAAAGAGCCGAGTATATGAGGTGGAAATTGGTGCACTGAGAAAAATCTATGGTGTGTTGATATAAACATAACAAGAAATCCAGGTATTAAAACAATTTTTCAACAATTATGACTTTCTTATAATATACATATTAATTTTCAATCATTTTAAAAATATTGAGGATTTTATTTTTCTTATGAAAATGGGAAAATTGGCACATAATTAATAATTAAAAATTGCAATAAGTTACATGAAAAATTAATTAGTTACTATTTAGTAGTAACAAAGCAGTATATAAAACAGTACATCGGAATGATGCTCCATTGTAAAAGAAAAGTAATAAATGTGACATATGTACAGAAGAACTTGACCTGTTTTTTTTTTCTTTAATCACCATTCATTTCTCAGAAAGCATTCCTTGGCATTTAACCAATTAAATAAAATATACACAATAATAATTATTGTTGAAAACAACAAATGAAAAGTAAAAGAAATAAAATATTCATTGTAATTGAATGATTGGGAATCAAAAATAAACTTAAAAACTAACAAAAACTTAGATATGATAGGCTATCGATTGCAATAAAGGATAATTTTCAGCCATTTTATTGATGGATGGTGTCTGTGCGTTTTTTGGCTTATTTGTCTGCAAACTGGTATGCTTCCAAAAAAAAAATCCAATGACAAGAAAATTAAAGTTCAAAAAAGATTGGCAAGTTTAATCTGCTAATAATACAGGCATTCGCTTTGCAGATTAATAAAGTGCTTTTTCGTTGATAAATAGTGCTATTTTAATTTATGTGAAGTAGCGAATATGCTACAAAACATTATTAGTTCAGATTTAATAAAGTCGAAGAGTTAAATAAATCGAGAAGTCAAAGAAGATAGAATTAATGCAAACAAGAATGGTTATCAGGCGTTTCAGTGTTATTTCATTGATGCTTTACTTTTTAATGCTTTGATGGTATTCATTTTGGATTACCTTGAAAAACTTGTTCAGGGATGAAAGATTTATTTTTATTTGAAAATATCATATACCAATAGACAAAGAAATTAATTTCTGAAAAAAAATCTAATTTTAATACACTTTTTAGAGACTAAGTGTTTCAAATGGAATTTGAAAAAAGGGTGTAATTTTTTTCATATAATACTAATTTTTATATTACTGAGAAAGGTTATTTTCTATATTGTACACGTATTATGAGCCGTGACGAATAAAACATCATGAAAAAAAAAAGGAAAGATGTATTGATAATTATTTCTTAAGAAAACGATTTTGACCGCTACTATGGACAACTCTATAGCAAACCATTTCAATAAATAAGCTCAGAGATAGCATTCATACACCCTGTTGGGCTCCATGATATTGATTACTATGAAGATGACAGATTATTATCATTAACTAAAAAGCTCAAGGTATATTAAGTAATTAATCAACAATATTTTTTAACATAAACTGGTGCAGATACAAGTCTTTCAAATAAAATTTTAGAATTATTTAAAAAAAAGGTGTTCACTAGGTCGTCCAAATGGAAATTGAGACAAATGAATGAGGTCTATGATTATGACAAGCAACAAGGAATCAAATTGGTACTTATAACTACATGTAGAAGCAAGTTATTAAAATGTAGACTCTTGATCCTTACAGGTCTGAAATTAAACAACATCCTTTCAGAGTAATCCCAATTCTTCTTCCTAGCCTTATCAAGAACATATTTCTGAAGTACTCCCACCTCCACTGGATACTCTAAAGTCATTCCAATAGTACACCTAACCAGGGTTCTTACATCATGGCATAAATCGTTTCTTGTCCTTAATATTTAATTCTGGATTAACCTGAATTCACAATGACTAAGGCCTCGGCCACACAGGTAGGAGCCTCGCTTGGTGCTTAGAGCTACGCTATGAGCTAGGCGACATATCCTAGCGAACCAACGCACCGCATACTATTGCAATGGCCACAGTGCACGCTTCGTGCCACGCTACATGACGATTAGTCACCTAGTGAGTCTCCTAGCGAACAGACGTGTTGGTGAATTTTATTGTGTCACCAAGTGATTTTACAAGATGGCGGAAGTTTTAATAACAGCTGTGTATAAAAGGGAGCCTTTGTGGAACCCATCGAGCAAATTATACAAAAATGTACCTATAATAAAATCACTTTGGAATGAAGTTGCACAGGAAGTAAATAAAGATGCTAAGTTATAATGAAATTGGTTAGTTTTGAGAGTGGCATTGTGTGTTGACTCAACCGCTCCCAACTGTCAAATGAATTTGTGCGAAGCACTTTGGTGTGGCAAAGAATGAAGTCACCTAGTATATTAGTCACGTAGCACCTAGCGAAGCGCTTTGGTGTGGCCTTAGCCTAACTCATTCACTTCGTAACTTAATATACCACGAGATGGGTCATCATCGACAGCTTTAGATCCAGGGCTGAATATAAGCCTCCCTTGTCCAGTGCTGGATATAAGTCTCTTATCTCCAATTCCTGCGCACTACCTGTCGGATGACATCAGACCACTTTGACTGTAATTTATCTACACATCTATCAGTTATGGGTCTTAAATCAAGAATCTTCGTCGTCCACTTAAGACATGTGTATATTTCGTTTAATATTTTGATATCCTTTTAATGGCGGGGAAGTGACCAAACTTATTATGATCTTTTAAGTAGATTTCAAAATTTGTCTAAACATACTAAAATACATCTTAAGTTATTTGAATTATCAAAGTGGCCATTTCCGATTACATAGAGTTAAGTCTATGGAGACGAGGTCACAAATTGTACAGGCGAGTAGAATATTAAATTATTCGAATGGTGCCGAAATATCTGAGCGGATGTTATCCGATATAATAATCATATAATTTAATAAAGGAAAATCAAATATAGGACTTTAATAATAAGTCGTGTCGATGTGCTATGCTATTGGCTAATAAACGTGACGCAAAGCGGAGAATAGGCGACGGACAACAGGCGGGGAATGGACGGCAGAGATTGGGCGAAGAATGCATGACCGAAAACGGGTGGAAAATGGATGACGGGAAACGGGCGGAGGTAAAACGTTCCGAACCCAAGAGGTTTTAAGGGTCTATGCTCATATAATGGGTCAATTAAGGGACAAAAAAATCTCGCTTTGAGCGTAGCGATTTGATCTGTGCTACATATTTGAGTTAAACTGTTAACATCGCGGTACGAAAAATCGCGCTAAAATCAAGACTCTTAGATAGTTTGTGAATTTCCTTCGACAGTTGGTGTATTGGTAAAAAAAACGGGTATCCACTTCGTATTATCTATGCCAACTTTTCGTAAGGTTTTCCATAAGCTCTTTTTAGCAACAAATTCGGATGGTAAAAAATCGGGTATCCGCTTCGTATTATCTATGCGACTATTCGTAAGGTTTTCCATAAACTTTTTTTAGCAACAAATTCGGATGGTAAAAAATCGGGTATCCACTTTGTATTATCTATGCGACTATTCGTAAGGTTTTCCATAAGCTCTTTTTTAGCAACGAATTCGGATCGTAAAAATCCAGTGTACCACAATGTATTTTTATCTATGCAACTTTTCGTAAGTTTGTTTATAATCTATTAAGATGATAGTCCACAATAGTATTTTGGTGCCAACTTTGATGTATGAGAGTGAAACGTGGACGTAAAAAATAAATAGCCGAATAAATACTGTGGAATGGCGTGCATTGAGCGACAATGTATGACATTATACAGAATTTAATTATAAGGGATGAACGTGAACTTAAGGGTGATGTGTAAAGTTAGATGAAGAAGAGCACGCTGAGATAGTTTGGGTATGTGGAACAAATAAATGAAGAAAGTCTAACAAAACAGATATATAATGCAAACGTGAGTAGAAGGCGTGTGTGAGAGAGGAAGACCAAGAAAAGTATGGTTGGACCAAGTGAATGATATTCTGAAAGAAGGAAACGTAGAGTCAGAGAAATCGTAGAACTTGCATGAGAGGTGTATGTACGAGTATATATACAAAGATATGAATGTTTGGCATTCTGTCCTCTCTGCCTACCCCGGCAGGGAAACGGAGTGATGGTATGTTTATTAATTCGAAATTAATTTAAGTTGAAATATAAATTATTATTATTATACAAAATCATTTTTACAATATACTATATATCGCCCTTTAGTGAGTCAACTAACCTCAGTGGCGCTTAGATCTACTCAACAGGGAACAGAACCCAAGATTCAAACTAAGGCTCTACTCAACAGAGGACAGAACCTAAGACTCAAATTAGTGAACATTTAATAAATTAAGCAAATATACACAAAGTAAAAAATGTATACTAAAGGAAAATATAAATGGAATTTCAGCAAGTGTGCATCATGGTGTAATGCAACACAAGCCATAATTTTGCAAAAGAGACCAAAATATAACAAAGATACGAGTAGCATAGCAAGAATAGATTTTGTGGGTGTGACGACAGGAACGAACCGCTCATAATTAGAAGGGTTTTGGCATTCCTGTTATAATATAGTCGGTTCGACTCTTGACATGTAGGCAAGTCCCCAAGGTTCCGTTTATCAAAAGAAGCAGAACACGCGATATTAATTGGCGAAAAGCTCGCGCTCCTCTGGACCCCTGTGTAGTCCCATTAATCTACTTCAGCACATATTTATAAACAGGATAAACTGTAATCTGGCAACAGACGGGATTTATAAACAAGCAGACTCGTAAATTGCATCAGCGTCGGTAACTCCTTGCACTCGTTATTGCTTGGCTAATATTCACAATGTTCCATGACGTCCTCCGTGGCCTAGTCGATAAGAAACTCGACTTTCACCCGGGGGGTTTGGGTAAGATTGTGCGGGCATTGTTTCCCCTTTACGTGCGGGGTAGTATTGCCAACCGCGAGTTCCGTGCATACTCAATTGATTCTAAATCCGAAGACTCCATTAATGAAACTGAAGACAATGTCTTCCGGCCATATTTTTTTATTCATCACCAATTCGAATTGGTTTGATACGAAAAATATACGCGGTTTTATGATAATAAAAGTGAGCTTTAAAGTGGTTTGAACATGCAGAAAGGATGAATGACGAAAGAATGACTAAGCGAATATACAAATTAGGAGTGCAAGGTATGCGTGTAAGAGGTAGACTGAGGAAAACGTACCTGGATAAAATGTACCACATTTTAAAAGAAGGTAAAGTGAGAAGTATGAATTATAGAAGATTGTGCATGACTAGGTGTGTGAAGGTGAAGGAGGCGAAAGTTGTATGCTTGAACAGAGTTTGGAGATCTGTTCTCTCTGCCTGCCCCGCAAGGGACAAGCGTATATATCATACATATGAATGAATTAAATTAGATAATTAATTGTATACTGCGATTTTGGATACTAAAAATTATGTAGATTACTCGAAGTAATTTCCAATAAAGTGGAGGCGTAATTAAATTTATAAATGCAGGCAAAAGCCTAGTTTACTGGGGCCACAACAAATGAAAGATAACAAACCCAGATCCGAATAAATTGTGTCTCCACTTTGAATTACTTGTTGTTTTGATTATGTATTTATAAAAATTGTCATGTAAAAATAAATAAAATTTGCATATTGAAAAGGAACGCGGAAAAATTTTTAAATACAGTAGTTTTAAATTAAGATTTCATGGGTATAATATATTTAGTTTATTGCAATCTATGCCAACTTCAGTATCAACCTCAAGTAAGTTATAAGTGGCAATCTCAGCCAATCAACCACAAATAATTTAAAGAACCTTGAAATCCAAACTGGAACGCTTTAAAAAAGTATCAACGAGAATTTAATCCAAAATTCCAAATAGTAGACACGCACCTTACTTTACCTTACAAACAAGTCCATGGAAGTTATTTATATTTATATTTTTTCATGTAAATATGTTAATTTAAATAAATGGTCGATATACATTTTATTTGTGCATCTTAGATTTTTCTTTTTCTTTGCCTCTTAAAATAAGTGAATCACGTATTTCAGAAAGCCCATTATTCCAGAGGATTAACTTATTGGGAAATTAAAAAAAAGTGTGTACTGTAAAATTTTGGAAGAAATGTATTTCACGTTCAAAGGACAAATATAATTTTTATGTTAGTGGATATAATAAGAAGAAAAAAGAACAAAATTTTCGTCTTTTTATATATTTTTTTATTTTTTCAAGTTGTTGGATTTTAGGTGTTTCTGTAATACACACATTCTTAGGTGAATCTAGAAATAAAAAATATTGTTTTATATCAAATTAAATGTTTATTTCTCGAAAAGATATTTTAAATATCCAATTATCATCATCTGGGCTACCATCTAACTCATGGTCACACGTCGGCCAATTGAAAATTTCTGTATAAAATGCCGAAATTTGTTTCTCGTCTGGCAGATATCTTTCAAGTTTTTTGATGTCTTGCTTTTCCGCGTATGCTTTCCTTATGGGAAAACTAATAGAATCTGTGCTACTATTACGTAGCCTAAAGGAATTTTCCTGAAATCCATCAATGAACTCTTTTGCGATGACAAGACCTTCATGTTCGTACGAATGGATGAAGTGCCGAAACTGGGATATTTTAAAGCTGACCTTTTGTTCTCTCGAAATGTTTCTGCCAAGTGATTCGTTTGAGAGCATTGTCTTCTTATAATACGTAGACCACCATTTTTTTAATTGAATATTTGATTTGTATTAGACAAAACTACTGTAAAACACTTCAATGTTTTTTTCTGAAGACATTATTAGCTCAGCATACTGCTTGGGATATAAACCCTATCGCTTTTTTTAATTTTGTGTTTGAGCACAGAGAAGTCCCTTTCGCAGGGTAAAAAAGAATGTCCTCTTGTAGGATAATATTGCTCAACTGTTTTAAATCTCTTTGTTGAAACTAATGCTGAGAAAAACCTTATAATAGTGCGGTTTCTGTTTTGGGCAGCGCATGCATCAGAAAAAAATGTGAAAGTTTTCTATTTTTTGGAATTCCGGATCACTGTTGAGATACTCTAGTATAAATGAAACCACTTCGTTGGGTCCTTTGGTTCCTTCACCCTCATGATATACCATACATAGAATATAGCCTTGTCATCTTTAAGATTATGAATAACATACACAGGACATTAATAGTCAGTTGTCCCACGTAGAAAGTTTCTTGAACTGGAATCAGATGTAGTTGCAAGTGTTGCATGTAATCGATGCAAATACCATCAGTTTTTTCACCGGATTTGCACTTTTTCGAAATTGGTTTCAGTTTGGCATAAAATTTGTTGGCTCTTCTCACATGAACAGCCTTTTCAGCAGCTGCCACAGTCAGTTGAAAAACAATGTCTTCTATGGCTGCGTTCATACTGTATTGCAGAAACACCAAACTTCCCGGAGTTTTGGGGTTTCTGCAATACATGTGTTTTTTGGATATATATTTTATCTATTCAATTGAAGAATTTTTGGTGTTTGTCTTCACTATAAGACGTGAAATTAAAAAAATTAAATTCGAAAAAATTGTGATTTTTGGGGTTTCTGAAACACGTGATTCAAGTGTTTTGAGTTTATGCCATTTTTACGTATCTTAATAAGGGTGCTTGATTTTTGTTTTTAAAGGTGTGTTTACATCCAAACTAAAACAAAGCCAATACAAAATCGTGGGTGATTTCACACGGTCTCATTTAATATTAGCTACGAAGATTGCGATCACGCGACAAGTATCATTAAACGCAAGTGTGAAATCACCCGAGGAGATTTTGTATAGGTTTGTTTATTTGAGGTTGAAAGTAAGCTTTGCTGGATGGTTTTCTAAATAGATCGCTTACACCCCCACGCAAATAAAGTTTTCCACAATAAACTTAGCATACTTTTAAATTTTATTTATAAAAAAAACTTTTTATGCACATTATACTAACGTGAAACATCGCGCTCGTTATTTAAAGAAGATTTAAGAACTCTTTTTTTAATAGTTTTTCTGTAGATTCGGAATAGTACAATTTTATGCATCTCTCACTTTCTCTCTTCGCGTATCGCCCGTTTCACCACTACATGTTTCGTAAGAAAAAATCAAATATGCGACGCCCGAAAATATATAAAAAAAAAAAAAAAACAAAGTGCGAAAATGTTTCAAACCAATGTTTTAAGCATGCGTGACACAACTTGAATGCGGTTTGAATAAATGTCTACTGTCAGACGGCTCATCGCTAAGAGGTATTGACATTCTATTGTTTTGACCGTATCATTACGACCTTATTAGTAATATCAATGATTTGAGAAATTTAAAAACAGATCTCCAAACTTTTCAATTCAAACACATCATTTTCGTCTCTTACCCATTCATACATCTCGTTGTACACAACTTCTATATTCATACCTTCTCTCAAAACCTGGCCCATTTGGTCCAGACACGTTTTCCTCGGTCTATCCTTTTTATCAAAACATTCATTTCTGATGTCTTAATTCCACCTTCTTTCATGCATTGACACTCCACTAACTTTCCTTAGTGCACGCATCTCCACAGCGTTAATCTTACTCTTATCCTTCTGCCAAGTCCGTTGGAACCCAATGTATTTTAGAGTTTTAGGCTAGTTAACACTTCAGGTCTTTTTAACATATTTTTAGTTGGTTGTAAGAAAATTTCAAATGGCAATAAACCCGCCAAGTTGTACTGTTTACAACGAAAACGCAATACAATACAACATTTAATATCCTATCGTGGTAAATGACAGTGAAAATTCACATTAAAGCAAAATAATTCACGTTGATACGTGAAGTCCTGCAAGTAACGCACTTCGCCCTAAATTAGCTATAAAGTAGCGTATTTCTTAATTTTAGGTAACTACTTGTGTAGCATGCTACTTTAGATTAATAAGTTATTGTGCTACTCTTTCATACTAGTTTTAAAAACACCGAAAATAATGAAAATACACTACGTGTTACCGACATTGACATTAAGTGAGTTTTAGCACTTAGCATCTAGGTATGAGATTTCCTCTCAGGTGGGCGCATCGTTAGACGATTCTTCTGGCCGGATGATTGATCGCGACTCTGGCTGGGTGTCAACACTCAACACAGGGCAGACTACCATACCCCTCCCGCCTCACCAGCAGACTTGGAGCCGATCTCACCGTCAAATTGGGATGGTGACAGCTCCCTCGCTATTGAGCTTGTCCAGTCTAATACATTTCAAAAAGTTTCAGAGGTGTGATTGGCACACGGGGACGTGTGCAGGGCTGTGTGAGGATTGTAAGGAACGCGTCAAATTTTATTGAAAGTTCAATTCAAAAAAGAGGTTCCTTTACTTTCTAACTCATTCGTACTATGCTGTGTCATGTTTCTGAGCCCATTTTCATGCCAAATAAGATAAACCATTCAGATATTACACCATTCCGCGTAATGATACATGCATATCATGCTATGTTCCTTTTGAGGTAAGGAGAGAGAACGATTCCTCACGCTTCTCTATCCACAAGTAAAGTTTTTTTCTTTGTTTATTAATTTATAAAATTATCATAAACTTATTTAAACCCAATTACCTTAATTTTACATACAATAACTTATATTTATACATTTTTTCACGTCACCTATTTTATCGGAGTAGGCAGATAGGACAGAGCACCAGACTTCTTATCGCGACACACATCTTTCGCTTTTTCTACATCCATACACCTCATGTAACTCCTACGATCTCCGACTTTTCATGTTTCCTTCTTTCAAAATATAACTCACTTAATCCTATCATAGTTTCCTTGGTCTTCCTCGCTCAGGTCTTTCACTCATATTTGCACTTTATACAATATGTTTTGTTAGTTTTCCTCCATTCATTAGTTCTACATGCCCAAACTATCTCAGAGTAGTTTTCTTTATTTTACTCAACACACAAGCCTTACAGTTCACATTCATCCCTAATCACTTCATTCTGTATTCTGTCATACATTATCACCCCGTGTTAATTTTTCAGTGTACGCATTTCTACAGCATTTATTCGGCTTTTTTCAATCTTTTTCCACGCACATTCACTCCCAATTAATGAAAATTGCAAATATCCAACTCATAAGAGATAAAGAAGAACAAAACAGGCGACAACGCGATAATAATAATGATAAGATAAATATTTAAACAAATTTAAATATTTAAATTTAAATATTTAAATATTTAAACAGTAATTTATCACATTTGCATTTCAAAATACTTTTTATTAAACATTTAAATAGAGAAAAAAACGCAGAATCGCAAGCTTCAGTGCATTATTTTTAATGAAATTGCTAAACATACTATGTATTAATTGGTAAACATACATATGTTATGTCCTCAGTGAGATACAGGTAAAAACCTAGTTTATTGGGGACACTAAAATGAAAGGCAACACACCCAGATCAATTAAAATAATGTGTATGAATTAAATTACCTGTTGTTTTTATCGCAAATTATGTATACTACCTTGATCAAAAAGTTTTAGGACTTTATTCATAAAATCGAAAATACAAGTTTATTAATCAAAATGGATATGGCCCTCTTCAAAATACTCCCCATCGACTGCAACGCACTGACGCCAGCGCTTGATCCAATCCTCGAAACACCGCTGGTACTCGATTTTCGGTATGTCCATCAGAGCCGTCTTCGATTTTCTCGGGTTCTTCGTCTCTCGGGTGCTGTAACGCGTTCCGCGAAGCGGTTTTTTAAGTCGGTTGAACAGGAAAAAGTCGCAGGGAGCCAGATCAGGTGAATTCAAAGGCTGCTGGACATTAGTCGTGTTGTTTTTGGTAAAAAACTCATGGAAATCATGTCTTTCGCGATTTCAACGCGGTCCTTTTTTGCATGAAATTGAGGTATTTTGGCACCAGTTTTGTATCGACACGTCTGAGACCCAAATCACTAATCAAAATGTCTTGAGCGGATCCATAAGCGATGTTCAAGTCCTCTGCCAGCTCTCTAATGGTCAATTTGCGGTTTTCGGCCAACATTTCTTTGATTTTATCGATGTTTTCATCGGTTATCAACTGCCACTGCGTTCGTCATCCTCGACCGACTCACGACCACTTCTGAAGCGTTTGTGCCACCGAAAAACACTTCTCCAACATTTCCAAGGTCTGCGGACCGTTAAATCTGTTTTTCACACAAAATTTAATGCAAACTCATTGTTTCCATTTTCAAACTCGTAAAAAATAGAAAACACGCACAAAGGTAGATGAACACTGTACAGCGTAACTTTTACAAACGTCAAGCTATGACGCTGAAATTTGGAGGGAAGTTTCAATGATAGATGTGGTAACCTAACAAACAAAAAAAGAATTCCAATCGGGTGACTGACAGCGCCACACGGTGGCCGGTCCTAAAACATTTTGATCAAGGTAGTATTTCTTGTCATGTATAAAATAAATAAAAATAAAATAGTCAATAATGTCAATGACAAATCAGGAAACATGAGTTCACATAAATAAATAAAAAATTCAAAAGACAAAGGAAAAAACAAATCGAATTCAGATTAAACAAAAGATGTGTGATATGTTAAAACAGAGATAATCCGATCTTTCTTTACCACTCAAGAAGTCAAAAAAAGTTTGCTTGACTTTCACCCATCAAGTATCGCTCGGTATTCGCAGACGGGTCCATCATCGCTACTGGCCAACAACAATAAACAGGCGGCGTGCCGTGGTGATGCAGAAATCTGTCAAATGCACCTCATCATCTCTAAAAGCATTCCAAGTCACGCCCCATTCTCTCGATGACCTCTACACGCTTCGAGAGTTAAACGTATTTTCTGTTCAACGAACATTGAAAATTAGATTGAACATTGAAAACCCATAGATCAAAGATTGAAAAAGAATGCGCCCACTGATAAATAGCTTATCTTGTTAGCTAGTTTAGTTGCTTTCAATTAATTTTAAATACGTGGACGATTAAAATGAATGGAAGGAAACCAGTAAAAAGTATATTTAACAATAAATTACTGTGTTAGTCTACTAATTATTAAACATTAATCCTCGCTACACGTGTTTCTACCTCGATCCCGAAGCATTCTTCAGGGGAAATAAAAAGAGCCTTGGTATAGGAAGTAGAAACGCGTATAGTAGGGTGATAATTAATCTGATTAGATCGAAATTTAAAAAATTAAAATCGAAACTTTTGGGAAACCAGCCCATTCGTGCATTGCGGAGAATAAATCCAATCATACTTTCTTGGTCTTCGTCTACCCCACCTTCCACTCACATTTGCACTGCACATATGTTTTCTAAAGTGAAAAAGGGCGCGTTGATGTGGTTTGGACATGTTGAACGGATAGTGACGAAAGACTAATTCAAAAATCATAATGCAAGCATGAGTGGAAGTCATTGTAGAGGACGACCTAGAAAAATGTGGATGGATCAAGTGAATGAAATTTTGAAAGAAGGGCAAGTGAGAAACAGGGGTATGTGAAGATGTATGGATATCGAGGAGGCGAAGGAAGTATATTGTGACAAGAAAGTTTGGCGTGATGTCCTCTTTGCCTATATACAACAGTCATGCACCGTCAGTGGCATGCGTTAAGGTTTCAGAGTTTAGTTACAATAATATTTAATCAAAAATTACAAATCAACAAATAAAAATCTCTAAGATAACACGAATTTAAAAAATGCTGCGATATGACTTAACGAGAAACATTTGATTGCAAGACTTTTCTAAATTACATATTTGAATCGAAATCCTCTCTAAAATTGTCCAATAACTGCAATGCGATGATCGAAAACGATTTTTGTACAAGACCTGTATACAAAATTCAAAATAAAAGGTAACATGCCCTACAATATCCATTTGTCCACTCAAAATTCAGGGCAGAAAAAGAGCGGGAAGAAAATGCATCTCGTAGTTAAAGAACTTCCAGGGCTGGTATCATACCTATCTTCAGAGTTGCTGAATCAATGGTCAAGATAGCTTTGATGATCAACAACGTCCGAAGAGGAGAGGAACTTTAAAGATGAAGAATCCAAAATGAGTTACGAATCAAGCAACTGCAATATATATTCAAGTATTTTTTCTTATCAAACACGTCGTTAACCTTCAATTCAGTGTATTTTTACGGGAAAGTCGTCATTAGATGGTCCAATTGGACTAATGCGGCAATTACCGCCAAAACGTACATATCAGTACAAAAAATCTATACGAAATCTAATTAAGGGGGTATTTAATTCTAGAAATTTGAAAAAAATCGTTTTTTTACATATTCTTAAAGTTTAGACCTTTAAGAATATGTTCTCGAAAGGAAATTTTAAAATTCTCAATATTTACATTTACAAGTTATAGCTATAAATGAGGCAGGAATTACGCCGCAGCAAAATGACTGATAATAATCTCAAAACTTTAAACGCGTTTTTCTCGAAATTACTTTTTTCGACCTGATCGACATAAAATTTCAAGTTCTATCCAACCGATTGCCTTCAAAATTGGTATGAAACTTCGATAAATGTTTTTATATCATCCTTACCTTGGAAAATTTAAAACTATTCTTTTTACTATTTTTAAAAAATTTAAAAAAGGGTAAAATAAAAATGATTTTTTTTTCAGACAGCCGATTTTATACGATTTTTTTTCTCTTTGATATCAACTATAACGACATTATTTCTTATCAAGAAACTGTATAATTTTTGTTCCGGATTTATGCAAGGGTTCCAATCATATCGACCTGCTCACCCCCTCTTTTTACAACAAGATATAACTACTGATAACATCTTTAATTTTGAATTTTTTTGTACATTCTCAAATTATCAATAAACAAACTGTAAAAAATGTACAGAAAAAATACTTTTTGTTTTTTTTTATTTAGTCTCAAAGGGTGTAGGGTGTGGGCTGAAAAATATCTGGTGTCCCCGTGGCTGGGCTCACCCTATATTGGTGGGGTGTATCTTGGCCGGGGGGGTGTTATTAGATGAGCCCAGACCTTTTGATAGCTTCTGTTTTTTTAATGTATTCTCTTTTTAATGTGTTCTTGAAATATATCTTGATGTATTATGTACATACTATGTTGCTATCAATAAACCCGTATTTATTTATTTATTTAAAAAACGCCCGAAATTCACGCCTCGAGAGTAGAAATACCCCCTTAAAATAAACGTAAGACTTATCTAATTGTAACACAGTTCTATTTAATTAAAATCAAGACCAATAGAATAAAAAATGTCACGATATGATTTAAAGATTCGCATGAATTTTATAAACTAACTGTAATACTTGTGTACCAAAATTGTAATTCTATATGGCTAAGATTTAAAAATGCTATAAAATTCAAGATGTTCTTGATAAAAGCAATATAAAATTTCTTTGCAACCGAGTAAATCTTTCCGATCATAGACTAGCGCTATGCTCAGACATAGATTGTTTATTGGCCTTAAGCCACGGTTTCCTAAGAAAACGGTGCCGTTATGTAGCGGCCGTAACATGACGTGATGCGGCGGATGTAAGAAAACGGCCGAACCAGAGATGAAAATTAAAAAAAAATGACGGAAACGGTAAATGAGCGTATTGTGGTGGAGAATGGACGAATGCGTAAGTAGTTTGCGTCGCATCCGCCTGGCGGGCCGCCAGACGACAGAAATGAGAACCCGCAACTGTCAGTTGGAAACGTCAACTCTGACAGCTCCGTGAACGAATTTATGAAGTATTAGTTTGGCTTTTATTTTTTCAAGGAAGAATTTGTCAGGTCGGTTGGAAGAGATTGCCGCCTTGCAATAAGTACGCCAGATTGTTATTGCAATGAGAAGTGTTAAATAAATAAATTCAAGACTTAATAATAATACGTTCACAAATTATCCAGCTATTTTGTTCAATTTTCAGTTCAAGAGTTTGCAATATCCTCGAAATTTATTATTATACTGAATGAAATTTTAAGTTCAATCTTGGAACAACATTTGTTACTCAACAGCGCTTTGTGTACATGAATTTTTATTTAATTTTGCATAGCACTATAAGACCGTAATTTGAGATTTTTGTTTAACCATGACTGAACTTTCTCCGATACTTCGGCCATGGAACTTGTTCATGTGGGCAGATCATCGTGACGCAAGGTGGATATCTCTCATAACAATCTGTTTCAAAGCAGTATAAAAATGCACTCATAATATTTCGATCGATTGTATATTTAAAAATATATGTTATGCAATGAAACAAAGAGATCACGGACGAAAAATAAATTAAAATGATGAGTCGACTGCATGTGTAGCGTTTAATTTCTGATGGAACCGAAAAACAGGACCTAATTGAGTTAAATGTTCGTCAGTTAGATTATGGTTACCTTTCGGCGTGAGCAAGTATTATTAATTAAACCAGTGGATCTAAGCCCAAGGGTATGATTAATGGTGGCGACGACAGCATCTTCTCCCGGTACTCTCTCTCTCTCGGTGACATTTTTAAATATATGTACATGTATGAGGAATACTTGAAATCTATTTACCATTAAGTTCGCATTCATAATCCATTTTGTAAAAAAATCAAATTTCAAAATATTTTATTTCTTAATGGGGTATTCTACTATAGAAATTTGGATTTTTTTTTGCATATTTTTAAAGTTTAGACTTTAAGGATATGTTCTCAAAATTAAAAAAATCTCAATATTTACGTTAAGTTATAGCAACTTTTTCGACCTGGTCGACATAAAATTTCAAGTTCTATCCAACCAATTGCCTTAAAATTTGGTATGAATTTTCAATAAATGTTTTTGTATAGTTTCTACCTTGGAAAATTCAAAACTATTATTTTTACTATTTTTAAAAAAATTGAAAAAAAGGGTAAATAAAAATGAAATTTTTTTCAGACAGCTGCCATTATACGATTTTTTTTCTCTTTGGTAACAACTATAACGACATTATTTTTTATCAAGAAACTGTGTATGATTTTTATTTCAGATTTACGAAAGGGCTTCAATCATGTCGACCAACTCACCCCCTTTTTTTACGACGAGATATAACAGCTAATAACATGTTGTATTTTTTAAAAAAATTCTACATTTTTTTGTACATTCTCAAATCATCAATAAACAAACTGTAAAAAATGCACACGGAATTTTTTTTTAGTTTTTTTTCATTAAGTCTGAAAAAAAGCCCGAAATTCATACCTCTAGAGTACAATACCCCCTTAAGGGTAAAAACTTGTTGCGTTTTATTCAAGTGTTCAAAAAATGGTTTACCAAAGCTACTAAATATGTCTCGTTACATTTGGGATAAAAAACTAGAATTAATATAAATGTGTGTCATTACATTTGGGATAAAGTTAATAAAAATGTGTGTCGTTCGTTGCATTTGGAATAAAAGTCTAGAATTAATAAAAATGCGTGTCGTTTCACATTTGGGATGACAATATAAAATTAATAAAAATGTGTATCGTTCGTTGCATTTGGAATAAAAGTCTAGAATTAATAAAAATGTGTGTCGTTACACATTTGGGATGAAAATATAAAATTAATAAAAATGTGTATCGTTCGTTGCATTTGGAATAAAAGTCTAGAATTAATAAAAATGTGTGTCGTTACACATTTGGGATGAAAATATAAAATTAATAAAAATGTGTGTCGTTCGTTGCATTTGGAATAAAAGTCTAGAATTAATAAAAATGTGTGTCGTTCCACATTTGGGATGAAAATATAAAATTAATAAAAATGTGTATCGTTCGTTGCACTTGAAATAAAAGTCTAGAATTAATAAAAATATGTGTCAATAAATTTGGGATAAAAATCTACAATTAATAAAAATGTGTTTCGTTGCATTTGTAATAAAAGTCTAGAATTAATACAAATGTGTTTTTTTACGTTTGGAACTGAATAAAATTAATTAAAATGTGTGCCATAACGTGTGGGATAAAAGTCTAAAATTAATAAAAAATTGGGTCAGTGTGTTAGATTAGGGGTATAAGTAAAAAATAAATAAAAATAAATATGGATGCAGTAACACTTGGAATAAAAGTCCCAAATTAATATAAATAGCTTATTGATTATAGTTTTTTTAAGTATGCCTTATTAAATGGGGTATAAAGAAACACGTAAATAAAATGTTAAACCATTAAGCGATTTAAATAAAGGTATGTTATTAAATATTGTATATTTGTTTTAGACAGCAATGTGATGTGTTGGAGAAGGTCATTTTTTGAGGTGGATAAAACAGATTGTCAGTTGATAATGCCGGAGTGGAATTTGTCACGGCAAAGCAGACTCATTATTCAAATTAATTTAAACACGCAGAAATTTGTAAAAATAGTACGGGGCAGCGCAAAAAGCGGCCGACATTCCCGAGACCGCGATAAATTGGCAACATGAGAGAGGAGAAATGGAACTAGCACTGCGTGCCATTCTTGCTTTTTTAATGTCAATAATAATATAATAATTTGTATGGCGCTATTAAGAGAGTTGCATAGCCCCGAGGACGCTTTTAAATAACAGTAGCGGCCATTGTTTAGGGTACTTTTCCGCCTAGGCATATTCATGACGGCATTCGTGGCTTTATTGGCAGAACACTTATCTTCTATAGTTCAGAAAAACTAGGATGAGTCGTGTGACAGCTCACAAATTTGCCCCAATACAACCTTGTAACGACGTTCAGTAATTTTAATTATTTTATCAACTTTAATATAAGCCTCGATTCTAATAAATAGCAAGTTATTTAGGTAAATACATTACAAAAAACTAACAATTATGACAAAAATTAATACATCTTGTTACAAATTTGCAAAAATGTGGCAGTTTGTTAAAATCAAATAATATTTGGTGACGTTTGTCAAAAGTCACTACGTTAGTCTGCATTGGCTAGGGATGGGGTATTCGATAATTGGATTTTCGATTTTTTTATACCTAAAATTAAATGTTCGTAATAAGTATTAATTCATTGTGGATCTTGGCCTATTTAAAGATAGATACAAATCATACAATACATTAGAAAGTCAGTTTAATGAAAATTAGGAATTAAAACGTCAGTTTAGAGAAAAACAATTTTTTGATTTATAAAAAAAACTATTTGATTTGTAAAAAAAAATCATTTTACCCCCTCCCTTTGAGACATGACATTTCAAACGTCACAGGGACCATGCTATATTTTATTTTTTATAGGCAATACTACTCAACATTTTTAGAGTAAATTTAGATGAAAATATCATTTAAGGGAAACCAGAAACTGTAAATAATTAAAATACATTTAGAAAGTATGTTAACTATTAGATTACTAATGCCTACATAGCTTTGGATATAATGGTGTCTAGTAATAATTCGATTTATAAAAAAACTATTCGATTTGTAAACAAAACGATTATATCCCATCCCTTTGAGACATGACGTTTAAAACGCCACACGACTCATCCTAAATTGTCTGAACTATACCTGGAAATTTTAGATTCGATTACCAATGGACCAATGGTAACCAAAACAATAGTTTCAATTTGACTTTCAAGTATAGTAATTTGAATATCTTTCTGTTTGGTTGAAATAAATTTCCCGTGACAATAAGCTGTCCTGTACACTCACTGTACACAATTGAATTATTATAATAAAAAGCAGCCTTTAAATAGTCCTTCGAGACTAAGCAGTGTAACCAATTTATTTGGCGATGGTTAGAGGAAATCGAAATACTTTATTTTTAAAGAACCGGGAATTTATATTCACTGAACAGGGACAGACCGACCTTTCTCGATTGCTCTTTTAATGTGATTAGCACTCTATCATGAAAAAGGCACTCGAGCTGATGATATCGAGACGTTCGAAAAGATTTTTAAGTTCGCACTATTTGTTAAATGGCATTATATTGAAACGTGGACGCAATTTGACTGATATTTAGTTACTTTAGATATAAGGTGAAAATGGAGAGATGAGGTTTCTTGACCGAAGGTAGCACTGCACATGACTCACGACATATGCTCGTTTGTTCGAACTTCGGGAGTACATGCTCTAGATAGGACCTGATTGATGCGAATGATATTGCGATCTCTATCGCCTCCTACTGGAAACTCATGGCATAGTTGATGGTCCAGACAAGGAAATAATTAACTAAATAGTGACAGAAAAATAAATAAAATATAAATGAGTAACAGTTTTTTTATAGATGACATATTTTTTCAGGGAAACTAAACCACAAAGATCTTCCGAGATTTGCTAGTAGCAATGCAGGCATTTTATACCGTGAAATGAATATATATTTTGTATAGAATTGAGACATTTTGTGGCAAATAAATAAGTTGAATAAATATAGTCGGAAATAAAAGGCGTATTCTAATCATTTATATTAGAGTCAAATGTTTTTTTGCGTCACTGGTTTCCTTGTGGATTTTATAACGAGTAATATAGTGCGCAATCTTACGAGACATTTAAACTTTGAAAGAAACAAAATCGTTCTTAAATTCCTATAATCCCACTAGCCGGCAACATTCAAACGTCAACACAACTTCATTGTAAAGATTTCACAATATTTTTGGGTATATCTCGCCTTGAGCTTAATTTTACATCTTTTTCAGTTCGGATTGATTTTATAAAACAGTCAACAAACAATATTTTTGCATTCCTGTACATATATATATTGTATATAACAGATGTTGTAAAATAATTTAAATGACATTACGTTCATTTCACGCACTGGTGTAGTTTTGTCTGTTCATTTTGTTTTTATTAACATATTGCTTTTCTTTTATTCATTTTCAATGGGCAATGCCCACATTACTGGGTGAAAGTGAGCAATAGCATTTAAATTTAAAAAATAAAATTTAGTGAAATTTGCTATCTGATTTGAAACAAGTTTCATTCCTGTATATTTTTAAATAAATTTTCTTTTATATTTACCCCTTGTATTGCATACTAAACTTATATTTAGAAAAAAAAACATAAAATAAAAATTATCGAATTTCTGGAGAAACGACGTATGGTTAGTCGTCGTCTATAAATTTTGTGTAGCTTTTGAAAAATGTACAATAAATTTTTCCTTCGAATAATTACACTAATTACACTAAGAACTGTATTTTCAGACAGAAACTTATACATAAAACGATGCAAATATATAAATAAAGTTCGTCCTTCAGCACTGAGTAAATTGTAAGTTTCGAACTCCAGCTAAAGATCAAATAAATACAGCAGACTCTCGATTATCCGGGGTCGCATTAACCGGGTTACGTATTAACCTTACCAGTAAAAAAAACCAACTTATATAACATTTAAAAAGAATATTTAGAAATTTTATAAAAAAATTGATTTGTTCTGCCCCGGTTAATACACAATTCGGTTAATGCGACCCCAGACAGTCAAGAGTCTACTATAGTGTGATTTTTCTTCACATCTCCATCAGTGCAGTTTCAAATACCTGAAATTATCGATTATCTGTTATCTCATACCATATCATAATAGTTTCATTGAATGCCCATAAATCGTGATGAATATAAGGCACAATACAAAATGGGTGATCAGGGTAACTGACTTTTGTGCCGCCGGAGATGACTATATAAGCCAATTTGTGATCGACATATCCTGTTAAATAAAGGGCAAAGAGCTTCAGTACCCGCAGCTCGTCTGCGTCTTCTTTCTCTATTGGGTCCCTGATAACTAGCAACAGCTCCACGTCATTTGGCTCTATCTGCTGTTGTTTGCTCCCAGTTGTGCTGAGCTTAATCTATTTAAGCGTCTAATGGAGTACGTCCTATCTCTTGCGCTGACCACCATGCCTCCTTCTACCGTTCGTCAACTCGCCAAAAATAACATTTCTTAGGAGTATGCAGTGAGACTCTGGAATCAGTTACAGGTAAGCAGTGAGACTTAAGGTATGCAGACTGCATACTTAAGGTATGCAGTCAGTTCTTAAGGTATGGAGTGAGACTCTGGAATCAGTTACAAACCAATATAAGACTCGCTCCGTCCTTGGCATGCTTTAAGAAGCGACTGAAAAAACGATTAATTTCTAGTCAGTAAAATAACGTGTTTCATTCCTGCTTTTTCTTTTCCTTTCCTCTCCACCATCCTTTCCTTTTGATTGATGATATCTCACTTTATATGAAAAATAATTTTCGGGTGATTGTCCGTCTTTGTGGGGTTCGTGGGCATGTTCTCACGTATATGTTTATGGATTTCGTGAGGATGGATAGTCATTTGAATGATTTATGCGATCACGTAACTTGCTTAATTTACTTTTGTCTGGTTGGTTGGAAGAGATTGCCGCCTGGCAATACGCCCGCCAGATTGTATTGCAATAAAATAGTTAAATAAATAAAATAAGGTACACAAGTCACGTGTCAAAAAAACGCAGGCGTCCACGCATATCGTAATAATATTCAGTCAGCGAAGGAAGAACTCGTTGCCTTTTCTTCCCTTCGTTAAAAAAATGTTTGTCCCAAAAAAGATTTCGGACGAGAATTCGCTTTAGTCTAAATCTCAGAATGAGTAGTGGTCAGGCAAATCTAAAACCATTATGAAGACCATAAAAAATAATCAATTTTAACCCAAATCTCTATAAAATATTTTTCTATGAAACATCACATTACTTATATAACGCTTGAACGTAACATCGGCTCCGAGGCGTCTCTATTTGTGTTGAGAGACATACTCGTATAATATCTTATATTATACAATACATCACTGTCTGAACACGGATCACCATTTAATATTGTACACATCAACATCGCGCCATATAATAACAGCCGAATTCATTTAGTGTCCGCCCAAAATATATTACGCTAGAGAACAACATAACACTTGACGTGGCCGAGACGGTTCGCAATGGTTCAGCCGATGAATATCGAATATCGTTAGTCGGCAGAAAAACACCGACTCTTGTATGCATTACGTGAAATATTTGATGTTCTAAACTACTATTGCGTATGATGTGTTGTTGGGTGTTCTTAGAAATAAAACAGACTCTGGGAAAACGACTATACTATACAACCGAAAGAAATGCTTTTTAGTGTTTTTCACAACGACTTAATATTTGAACTGCGAGCTACAAGAGTTCATACCTATTAAAAGTTGTGGTTTATATACCGACTCGTAAAAAGGTGTAATATTATCCCAAAGTGAGCCCACTAATACGAGGGTAAGCGATGGTGAGTTCTGTAATGAAAATATTGAAAAAAAAACGTTAATGATATGGTCAAATGTATAAATTCGGTCAAAATCGTGCAGTAAAAATCTAATTGCAAAATGTTTTAAATAAGTATCTCATTTTTTTTATAAACGACTGGAAAGTTTATAAAACTTATATCAATCGTTTCTGTTATCGTTTTTTTTCTATATTCCCAATTCTCAAGTCTCCAGAATCCAGATGACTAGGACTACCGAGGCCTCGATGACAAGATGACGCATAAAACCTGGAAACTTTAGACATCTGTCAGTCGAGTGAACACAATTATGACGGAAGGGTTAAGAGAGAAGTTGCAGAGCAAGATAAAACTCGCAACTATCTCGCGCCAACTACCATTGGCAAACATTAAATAATCACAAATTTCAACAACTAGAGTGACAAAATCCAATAAGACCAGTTGAATATAGGTTGGAGGATAACTTCTTGATAGTTACTAATAGTTACTAGTAGTTAATCTGAAATCAATCCTACGAAATTCCAAAACAGGATAATTTGTTTATCCAACGTTTAAACTTTAACTTTGTGGTGCTCCATATTAGAATATTTAACAATAAATAACTTTATTGTTCCACTAATTACAAGTATATTGATCTCGCTACACGTGATTCTACGTCTTGTGGTTCGCACTGGAACTAACGTACTGGAAGGTCGTTAGTTCGCGTTCGAACCGGTGACCTTCCAGTACGTTACCACGCAGAAATACACCTCAATTAGAAAATAAATTAAGGTTGTACAATTTATTATTTATTTATTTTTTATTTATTTATTTATTATTACACATGACAAGAAATATACATAATTTGCGAAAAAACAACAGGTAATTTAATTAAGACATACATTATTTTAATGGATCTCGGTTTGTTGCCTTTCATTTGTCGTATCCCCAGTAAACTAGGCTATTTTGCCTGTATCTCACTGAGGATATTTAGCATGAAAAAATAAATCGATACTTCTTTCCGATTTTTGATTACACAAAAACAAAACCCCGTCGCATGTTCTCATCAACCTGACAAACAGTGACACTCAATTACAACTGGAAACATCATGCGGAATCAAACTCTTCACACATCATCACTCCAGAAAGACCAAACTTGTTCATCCCATAATATACCGCACACAATCATAAGAATAAAAACAAAAGCAAAAGTAAAACCAAAAATGAAACAAAAATAAAACCAAAAATGTTCATCCCATAATATACCGCACACAATCATAAGAATAAAAACTAACATAAAAATATACAGAAACACAAATATAAAACAACAAAAATCAAGTAAACGAATCCTTGACGTAGAAATTTAAAGTTCTAAAAGTTCCAGCCTCACCTGAGTATCTGGCGCTGCTGAGGTCTTGTAGCAGCGTGTCTAGCTCGGAGAGGTTGCCGCCAGCGCGCGGCCCCCCAGGCCTACCTGCGCTGCCCAGTCCCGCCTGGCTCGAGGTGTACGACTTAGTCACTACCTTCTCGTTACTCATCGTGCCCTGGTTATGGTACGTCGGCTGAAACAAAACAACATTCACATTAGTCGAGAAACATTTGATACGATCGCCTCATTGTGCAAATTGAAAAATATTTCAACTCCTGTTGGTCGGGCTTATTACCCTGTCGAAGGATGCACCTTGACTGGAAGTATACAATGATATTAGCTCAAACTTACAGATAACCATATCTTATCTCAACTATACTCTGTAGTTTATTTTCATACGTATACGGATAACTGAGGGTTTTTTTATTCGGTTGTTATCAATAACTATTGTATTATTGGTAATTTATTTTATCAAACACTGTTTATTGCACTTTATGTCGATATAGTAGATTGATATGAAACAGTATTTGATAAAACAAATTACAATGTCTTTAAACCTCCACAGTGTTCATGCCTTAACTATAAATGATATAATAATTATTATGTTATAGCACTGGTGCTAATATCTACAAAAATGTTACATAACTACCATCCAGCAATTTTTTTCTGTAATAGTAGGCAGAGAGGACAGATCGTCAGACTTTTCTATCTCGACACACATACATCCTTAGCCTTTTCTACATCCAAACACCTACTTATACAACTTTTACGATTTTTCTGACTATAAATGATATAATAATTATTATGTTATAGCACTGGTGCTAATATCTACAAAAATGTTACATAACTACCATCCAGCAATTTTTTTCTGTAATAGTAGGCAGAGAGGACAGATCGTCAGACTTTTCTATCTCGACACACAGACATCCTTAGCCTTTTCTACATCCAAACACCTACTTATACAACTTTTACGATTTTTCTGACTTTCTATGTTTCCTTGTTTCAATTTATCATTTGGTTGATCCAACCATACTTGATCTAATAAAAATGTTCAATTCTATAAATCACGATATTAATAAAGTATATTTATGTGGAAAATTAATGAAAGGAACCGAATTGAAATTGAAAGGAACCGTACACTGAGAACAATATATAATGTGTCGATGCATGATAAAATAAGATATGTATTTATTGAAGATGAATTTGCACTAAATAAGTAGGGTAAAAAAGCACGTTGAGGTGGTTTGCACATATGAAACGACTGGGTAACATAAGACTAGTATACAATGCAATCGATGACTTCAGTGACCTAGTAGTTGGTAAGGCGGAACGAAGACAAAATAAATTAATGCATGAATAAAATGGATGTTCAAGATGAAGAAAGGATCTTTAGAATGGTTTGGACATGTGAAGAGAATGAATGACGAAAGAATGACTAAACTGGTAGACAAGTCAGAAGTTCATGGTGTGCGTGTAAGAGGTAGATTGAGGAAAACGTGGCTGGACCAGATTTTGAAAGACGGTAAAGTGAGAAGTATAAATAATTATGGAAGAGTGTGCATGACGAGATGTGGAGGAGGTGAAAACTGTGTGCTTGAATAGAAACGTTTCGAGGTCTGTTCTCTCTCCCTATCCCGCAAGAGACACAGCGTGATGATATTTATGAATGACAATTGGCTTACTGTGATTAACAACAAAATGACACGTTTCGTATTTAACGCGTTGAAAATCTTAAATGAAAACAAAAATAGCTGCGCATCTGGATGACGGAATTCTTGAATACTGTATTTTTTCCATTAAGGAGCTAGTTTTTAGATAAGATAATTATTGTAACCTTGTGTTATGACATGGCTATTTAATGTTATGGTAAAAACGTAATACGAGTGTTGCCAAGTTTGGCCGACGTGACACGTATTTACCATTCTTGACCAATATAGACAATGCTGCAGGCGACAATGTCGCGCTGACATCAGAGGTTTGGCCCGTAATAGCTCGTCTCCACACACCTCGATCCTCAGCCATGGGCTATTTCCACACTGGATACGCACAACGAGAAGACAATTTGCCTCCATTTCTGCCAAAATTGATACAAATCTTGGACCGCGCCGGGGCGTACCACCCAGAACCAATAGCTGATTATGGATGTGACTGATTAAATTGAATTTTTTACCGTTTTAGTTGGTACGACACTTGTTTCACAATGCGGGGTTGTGGGTTCGATTCCCGTCGCAACAGACATAAAAAAAAATATTAAAAAAAAAATTCAGTCTAGTTTCTACTTAAGGCCTCTCTGGTTGGTTGGAAGAGATTGCAACATGACAATAATATTATCCGTCAGGTTGTACTGCATACTATGAAAGTGTAATACAGTACAATATTATTTCAATAAAAAGTGTTTCATAATTGCTTTAAATAATAATAAAAGGACAATTTATAGAGCAAATTCTCCTCAAGGGTGATCCAACTCGAGATTCGAACCCACTATTATTGAAAGAACAAAATTAATACAAATAAGTTGAGCGCTATGCAGTCATTAGATTATACACTTCCCCGCATATATTCAGAAAAAACATACCGTAGAAAACTTAGCTAGTGAACACGAACTACGAAGAAACCTTTGTAGATTTTCTGATATGTGTTACTCATAGTAACACATTCGGTTTTACGTATATTTGTGTAGTGTCGAGTTGCTTTTAAGCGTTTCCTAAAGCTCCACACGCCACCCATATCTCTAACACTAAGAGGCAGATCATTCCACACCACAAGACTAGCAATGGGAAAAGGTCTATCACCTATTGGATTGATTCGGAACAATCGTTTCATTCGAAAAAAATAATTACTATCATGGGTTCAGGGGTTGAAGTGACTTTTTGAAGTGACCCTAGTTCATCACTAGGTTATATTTGTTTCATTTGTAATTGCTACAAATATTTAATAACAATAAAATATAAAATAAATCGTGATCCCATTTTAACGTAAATATCATTTAAAAAATTAAATATAAAATTAGTTTTACTTTACATTATTTTTTTCCGTTTCAAGTATCTCTTCCAACAAACTTGTTTACACTTAAGGCTTGTTCCACAATGCGTTAACTAAGCGTTAAGTGAAAATCAGACTGGAACCATTTTTTTAAATCTGTGTACAAACGAAAATCGAACCCACAACCCTAAAAGACACATATCTTGTCAATAAGGCTACGGAGGTTGTCATTTACGAACTAAGGAAGAAAAATACTCATTTTAGTGAATGTCACATTTTAATTCATACAAAATAAGAAATCCTAACTCCGAAGTCTGTGTTTGAACAAGGATAAAATCCTTGGATTTACAATCAAACAATAACATAACATGGTTTATTCTGAGAGACGAGTACAGATATTTTTTTTAAATTCCAAAAAACTATCGACTACGATTAATCACTTTTAATGTGTTCACTCATTTGCACTACGACTTATTATACTAGATTAAAATGTTTATAAGATTTGTTCCCGTTTTGAGTTTGGCTTCAAAGAAATCTTCGAATACAATTAGTCGACTTATTGTAATTTAAATGTTCTGTCCTTTTTCATTGTAGGCATAAAAAATAACTTGAATCACGAGTATGTTCAAATTTCCCAGTCTCCACTCTTGCTTTGACTTTCCATTATTATCATTATCAGTCAGCAGA
Source organism: Odontocerum albicorne (assembly GCA_949825065.1). Lineage (NCBI taxonomy): Eukaryota > Metazoa > Arthropoda > Insecta > Trichoptera > Odontoceridae > Odontocerum > Odontocerum albicorne. Next base: position 47,046,766 of record OX463840.1, on the reverse strand, counting down.
TCTCGCACGTGATTTCTTAAGACACGGGTATGAGAGTAAGATATAAGCTGGCGTCAAATAGTTTATTGCTTGGAGTGTCCCCAGTATTTTACATCAAAAATACGTAAACCAAAATGAAGTCAACTACACATTTCGGCATTTTAATGGTTGCTTTTGAGCCAAAATTTGATCATACTAAAAATTATATGGCTAATTTAAAAATTATGACATCCTTTTTTCATAATGCCAAAAAGTAACATCACTAATTGACATACTAATTGAATGATATCACTAATTGATATATTAAATTATTAAGTTTCACATATGTACAATGGGAAGGAAATACAGGAACGCTTGATATACATATACCTATACAATTTATAGCAATAAATAAATAGTTTGAACAGGGCCGTTCTAATCAATAAAACAATGCAAGTTAAGGACCCAAGACCACATGGCCGCCAGCCAGCAATAGGGAGATTGCAATCTAGGAATAGTTTCGTGAAGAGAGCGCAAGAAGTGACGATTCTTCCGGATAAATACACACAGTGTTCTCTAAAGTTAAAAGAAAAAAATATACCGCCTGGATGGAGCTCTCGGAAAAGATGGCACTCGGAGACCGGCTGGATTGGTCTACATGTAGAGCCCTGTAGAGACTCAAAGTAGGGGACACTAAATACAAGATGAATATGCAGAGATGGAGTTTCATGAACGAAATAAGCATTGAATGTGATTGTGGAGGTGAACAGCACCCACAACACATGGTACATGCTCGAGCAAGACCTGATTGATGCGAATGATAAAGCGATCTCTGTTGCCTTCTACTGGAAACATGTGACATAATTAACAATTTTCGATCCGGACACGGAAATTAATTAATAAAAAATATCATAAAATATATCAATATCGTTACATCAAGAGGTAATAAATAGTGTGCTTAACGCACTCGAAATGTATAAAGAAGGGTATCGCTTTGAAGCCCGCTAAAGCTACTTCTTTCGGACAGTATTAATACTTGTTTGCGCATTTTTCAGAGGCATCAGCATATACTCGTATGTATATGTGTGTATGACTTCAGCCATATTCACTGTCGAAAAAGTTCATTAAAGAAAATTTACATATGACAGATTAAAAACTTATCACACAAAGCTCAATATTTTAAATTAATATTTTTTATCACCCTATATATTCCATCAGAAAACGCAGGGTTGTTAAAATAACTAACTAGTTTAGCCCACAGCCTGGCACTTCTCCTTCGAAGCCGTGGCCGACACAGTTCGAAGGCGATCTATGACTATTTTCATAGTTGACATTAAGGGATTATCCCATTATTTTTCTACGCTATTAAAATATTTCATTGATAAAGTTTATATTGAATTTGGAAAAATCAGTTTATTTTGCACTCTTATTAAATCATTCAAGTGATGCATGGAAGGGCGTGGATTCAAAGCAATTTTCTGAAATGAATTTGAATACAAACCGCTTCATACTTTTTGGAAAAGATGTGGTACTGGTTTGACCATGCGTGTCAGTGACAGCATCCCATATACGTGTATAGCGAGCGGCACACGCGATATTCCACAGGACATTGTATGCCAGGAAAATCACCAAAAAGGTGGAGATGCAACTAATGTTCTACCTCCCAGAAATGATTTTCGTAAATAACAGATCTTAAATCTACATCAAGAATATGAAGTAGAATAAAATACATTATCATATTTAAAGGACAAATAATATCTATATAATCGTGGAAATAAAAAAATACTATAAGTGCCATCGGGTAATCAAACCCCAAAGATATTGTTGAATTTCAAAGAGGAAGAAATATATAAAGCCATAAGCATAAACCAAATCGAAAGTAGTACAACAGCTTTATTGAATATGATGCCTCGACAGAACACACGTCTCAATTATATTTTCAGCACATATATCAAGCGGCCTTTACGGTGGGAACGAAGCTTTTATACTCGTATATAAAACATACATACATGTATGCCGCTCGCTATAAATTTATGTAAATTCGCATATTGAGGAAATAGCCCGGGACCAAAATATGACTGAGAGGTGATAAAATAAAGTGATAGTTGACGTGAATAGCGCTTAACGACCCCTATTAATAGGAATGACGCTGTAGTGAAATATATAGTAGTCTATCGGATGCTATCTTTTTTTTATCCACTTTGTACGGATTTCTCTTGTTACACAAAGAGGGACTGCTTCTAGTTAGCTTACTCGTAAGGAAGAATATCAGCCAGGATTCTTCTCATACTGCTAGGTGGTATCGAGAATACATCCACAGTGTCATACAGTTGGTTCAATATCTCTATACCACGCGTGACTGAGTGTTTAGCCATGATATTCGTTCTATAAGTTGGTATGTAGAACAGAGGGTGATTTATTGCACGGTTATATTTATTAGGGAAATGTAAACTTCGCGCTTCTAGTATCGAGAGACGGTTAAAACAACATTGAAAAACCTTTAGTAGGAATATCAACGTAGAATCATGTCAATACGAAATTATAATATTCAATTTATAATGATTACGCCCTTGAGATGCGTCTGCTATCTAAACAGCGCTACATAAATTGTCATTTTATTAATAGTATTATGTATGCTTTTTAGATGAGTCGGCTCTCTAAACAGCGCTACATAAATTGTCATTTTATTAATATTACTATGTGTACTTTTTAAACGAACAAACTCCTCAATTTGATCCAAGTTCATAGATAAAATATATATTTATATCAGAATCCCTAGTTTCGTTAAATAACAAAGCAACAATCAAATAATTTAAATAAAAGACAACAAAAATGCGATAAATATATTTTTCTTTACTTGGATTTCATTCTAACACTAATATATTTAGCATATGGTATTTATTTAGACGACTGTCACGTTCCACTACATTTCACGAGCACATTTATTTAGACATTTTTTTATATGCATTAAATACTTCATCAAAATTTCACAATTTTAACCATTTTCTGTCTTGTAATATTATTTTTTACATAGCATACGTCTTTTGAATGTTTAGTCTACACAAATAAAATTACAAATTTAATGGGTTTTACATTCTTGATGTGAGTAAATCGTTTAAATATACATGGCATTGAATTTATAAGATTTTAAATGTCATGGTCTCTATATCACTGTAATGAACTTGGTAAATTAAATGGGATTGTGAATACTTTATATCAACATGGAATTAAACAAAATTACAAAATACATCCAATTATCAATACTCGTATATTTGTTGAATGATTGAAACTAGTGTGTTAAGAAAAGAGTAGGAACGTCATTCATTTTAGACATACCTGTATATATTTTTAAACTTTGTTTAATGCACACTAACCAAAGACTTTTTAGAACCTAACCGAATGTACAGTAAAGGACGATATAAAAAATGAAAGCTGGAAAAGCCGATAGGCAATCTCTTCTCCAGCCAGTTGAAGATTCTGACTTGATTTTGATTAACTTCTAAACAATTCGACTTCACCTTTCAGACATGAATTAGGGGAAATTTTTAGTCCAAATTCGTGATACACAAGTTTTAAAAATCCTTCGTTTTTTTAATGAAAATAAAACAAAAAAACATAAGCATATATGTAAGTACTAATCATTAGATTTGAATTAGAATTATAATTTTTTTTAAATTGATTTTATTATATTGAATCATATAATTCCATAATGTATTTAATTTGGTGGCACAAATCATCCTAGTTTGTTTGGAGCTTATTAAAAAAAACGAATTAAGATCGCATTGAGTTACTTAAAATGAAAGAAATTTCAGGGTATAATACATATCATTCATACCATCACGTCGTCTCCCTGTCGGGGTAGGCAGATTGGAGAGAGCACCATACTCTCTTATTGCAACACACATCTTTCACCACTTCTATATCTATACACCTCATACAACGCCTACAATTTCCCTGAATTTTACATTTCCTTCTTTAAAAAATCATAAATTTGATCCAACCATATTTTACTTGGTCTTCCACTACTTTCCCTTCCATTCACATGCATTTTATATTTGTTTTGTTAGTATTTCTTCATTCATTGGTTTCACGTGTTCAAACCATCTCAGAATGCTCTTCTTTATCTTACACAACACATTATTCTTAACTTCACATTCATCCCTACTCACTTCATTCTATATTATGGCATACACTGTCACTCCACGTATTCGTTACAAAGCACACATTTATACAGCATTTATTCGGCTCCTTTCACTCTGTTTCTAGTTCCACGTTTCATTACCATACAACAAAGTTGGCACCAAAAGACTATTGACTCAACTCTGATCACTTCATTCCGTATTCTGTCATACATCGAATCCTAAAGACGACCTCCGTGGCCTGGTGGTAAGACGCTTGTCTGCCGATCCGGAGGTTGCGGGTTCGATCCCCGCTGGAATCCAGATTTTTTTAAATGGAATTCCAGTCTGGTTTTCACTTAGGGCCCATTTAAAATATCTTTCTGGTTGGTTAGAAAAGATTGTCACATGGCAATAAACTCGCAAGGTGAAATAAAAAATTAAAAAAAACATTATCACCCCATATATTATTTTAAGTGCACACATGTCTACACACTTTATTCGGCTCTGTTCAGTCTTGTTCCACGTCCATGTTTCACACCCTTATATCAAAGTTGGTACTTAGATACTGTTGTGGAATTGACTTGACCTTGTCAGATTTTGATAATCTTCGTTTCAAGAACATAATATGATTGAGTGCCCCATTGCCCCATTGAGGGTATAATAAAACATAAAATCTACAATACACAATCAATAAAACATTCCATAATATTTTAATAAACAATAAAAAGTAAAAAAAAAAACATTGTAAATTTAAGTGTTTAATTATAGAGGTAAAAAAATTCTCGTAACATTGACATTCTCTGTGATATTTTTCCCAAGGTATCTTTAGAACTAGTTACATAAAATACCTGAAGATCGTGTTATTTTGGCTGCTGTAAGAGATAAAACAGATAACACGTACCGTGGGTTGGGTACCGAACCATCTCCCGTGTATAAAAAATATATTTCAGATCAAAGAAAAGTTCATGCATCGAATGCTAAAACCCATTTAACTTAAGACCAAGTTCAAGAAAAACAGTCGTGATATAAATCATTAAAACTTCAACAGAGAACATCGTTATAAAATTAACAGAAATTATAAAGCAATTTTGTTATAATCAAATCATGCAGAAATGAACAAGTATTTATTTGCAAATAAATAAATCTATAGATCATTGTAAAATAATGGTTCATATATAAAATTTTTGTTAAAATATTTTTGCAGTTAAAGCATCCTCTATATCGAATAGAAAAAAAGCACAGATGTGTGTAGCTCACGTTTTATAATTTGAAAAGTATATGATTTCACTTATATTTACTGTTATAGTTCGGAAATTCTATGATGAGTCCTGTGACAGCTCACAAATTTGCCCCAATACAACCTTATGTAATGTATTTACCTAAATAACTTGCTTTTTATTAGAATTGAGGCTTATACTAAAGTTGATAAAATAATTAAAATTACTGAACATTGTTACAAAGTTGTATTGGGGAAAATTTGTGAGCTGTCACAGGACTAATCCTAGAATTTCCGAACTACGAGTATAAAAATCAATCTACCACAAACAATTGTCAAAAGCAAATGTACCAAGTTTTTGTATAATAGAAAAATGTTCACATTTTGTAGAAGAGCTTTTAACATATAATTGATATTTTAATATTTCCATGTAATTTTCAGGCTCTCTGAGCTTGTAGAATTGAGAATCCTCTATTTCTAAGAAGTATTAAACCAGATTGATATCGTAAAATCGCAGTCTTTGATCGCGATCATAAAGCGAATTACTTTACTCATAGCATTGAGTTGTGATCGTTACACAGCAATGTAGGTTAATGCTCAAAATAATTTAACTCAAATTGTACAAAACGATATACTGTTATGTTTGCTAAAAGTTTGACATAAATTATTGATGGTCAAATAAAATTACATCATAAATATTTAATGTAACAAACTAAATATGTATGTTTTAATCTTCTTCTAGATTACATTAAACTTGAAATATGATTCGGAAGACACATTTACACAACATTCGGGTCTTTTGGGTCTTGTATGCTATTATATTTATTTATCCTAGTACAACGGTATTATAATGTATCAGTGTTACAATTGAAAATATATTCTAGACATACTCGTATATTATGTACATACTCCTATATACCATCAAGCCATTTCCCCGTCGGGTCAGGCAGACAGAACAGATCGCTAGATTTTCCTATCTCGGCACATATTCTTCGCCTCTTCTAAATCCATACAATTAATTCATCTGAATCAGTCACTTGATCCAACCTCGCTTTCCTTGATTCACTCACAATTGCGCTTTATATTTGTTACGTTAGTATTTCTTCGTAATTTGTGGCATTAGAAATCTTTAATGTAACAAACGAAAAAGTTGTATTTAACTTTCGTTGTAACATACGAGTATATGGTACATTCTGCCGAGTTTATTGTCATGTTAAAATCTCTTCCAGCCAACTAGAAAATATGCTAAATAAGCCTTGAGTGAAAACCAGACTGGAGCAACGGGAATCGAACCCGCAGCCCCCGGGATGGAACACAAGCATTTGATCATCCGGAGCTCCGAAGACCGTCATGCTAGAATTCTCAGGGATATGTTCTCAATATATTTTTGTTAGATCAGACGATTATTATAATGTTTACGATGGGATAGGAGCTTTCAGAAGGTTCTCCTATTTAATTCCAAGTCGCCCAGTCACACATCCAAAGATTATTTCTCATATATTAAGTGTTAACATAAGTTGTGTCCGGTTTTTTCCAAATGAAGAGAACAAGAGGACACAACAAAAAAAATGACAACAAATTAGTCAATAATGTATTCTCCTTCATTTTTTTACAACAAATTAGTCAATAATGTATTCTCCTTCATTATTCACAACTTTTTGCCAACGTTCTACAAGTTTTTCAATGCCTGTGCGATAAAAACCATCCGGTCTTGACTCGAGGAATTCGTCCAACCATGTCCGCAATTCGACGGCATTATTGAAGGAAACGCCGTGCAAATTGTTTGAAAGCGACCGGAAAAGGTGGAAATCGATGGCGCGAGGTCTGGAGAATATGGAGGGTGCGGCAGGACTTCCCGACCAAGCGTTTGAATGGCATTTTTCGTAATGTTGGCGATATGAAGGCGGGCGTTATCGTGTTGCAGAATAACGCCATATTGCCGATCCGGCCTTTTTTGTTGAATTGCATTTGCAGAATGTATAGCTCCGCGTTGACTGTCTGATTACGTTCAAGTATCTCGTAGTGGATGACGCCTTGCCAATCCCACGAGATGCAAATTATCGTCTTGCGCGGATGCAAACCTTGTTTCGCTCTGGGCGTTGCTTGTTGACCATAACTCACCCATTCTTTCCGTTTCTTCATATTCACATAAAGGCACAATTTTTCATCATCGGTAATGATGCGGTAAAGGAACCTTTGCTTGTGGTCATGCGTAGCTCGATGACGCGAGAGCAAACCAGCAGAAATTGTCAAACGTTGATTTTTGTCGTTTTCACTCAAAACATGTGGAACCCAAGCGCCGAACTTCTGGACTTTTCCCATTGATTTAAGATGGCGGTATACAGTCACGTGACTACAATTCATCTGCTCGGCCAATTCTATGGTGGTTTGAAGGGGATCTTAATGAATAATATGGTTTAAGCGGTCCTCAACGAAGTCCACTGGTAGTCCGGAACGCTCCATGTCTTTCAGGTCGAAATTACCATTCATTGAAACGCAAAAACCATCGACGAGCTGTACTTTCATTCATAGCACCTTCACCGTACACTTCGCAAATATCGCGAGCAGCTTTGGCAGCTTTATTCTCTCGTTTGAACGCGAACAGAAGGAGGTTTCGAAAATGCTCACTTTCGTCTACTTGATATTCCATTTTGAAGGCTTGTAATCAAATAAAATAATATATGTAACGTAAAAGCAAACACAATATCTTGTAGAGCAGAAAATTTTCTTTCAATTGACGTATAACCTTTACGATTTTGTTTTACTTTCGGTGCTCATTTTTAAATTGAAAAAAAAACGGACACAACTTATGTTAACACCTAATGTTACTTTATTTTATTCATCTCGGCAACTTATAATACATAGGCTGTCTCTTGTTATGAGTAAATAAGAAAAATCAGGAAAAATCTGTCAAAATATATTTTATAATACGCATATTATATTGCATAACACTTTTATTGTATATAGCACAACCTGGCGGACTTATTGCCATGTGGCAATCTCTTCTAACAAACGAGAAAGATGTTAACGAGGCCTGGAGTGTAAACCAAACTGGAATCCTTTTTAAACAAATCTGTCGTTATTGTATTGTATTATTACGCATATAACATTGTATACAGTACAACCTGGCGGGCTTATTGCTATGTGCCAATCTCTTCCAACAAACATGAATGTTAACGAGACCTTTAATGAAAACCAAACTGAAATCCTTTTTAAAAAAATCTAGGTGCCAACGGGAATCAAACCCACAACCAACGGATTCAGAGACAAGCGTCTTATCAACTAGACCTTCTAGGTTATCAATATTGTAGATCAGTCGCAACTTAAGTTTCGTATTGTCTGCATCACATTATCATTAAAGTTTTGTTTGCAAAAAACATTAATGAGATTATATGATAGATTTTCAATATAAAAACAAAAAAAAGCGAAATGGAAACATCTTGCTGTTTTATCATTTGAATAACCACCCAAGTTTAGTGGCAAAACGCTCAACACTTACCAGAAATTTTCGGGTTCAATTTCTAGCTATGACCATACAAAAATGTATGTTTTTTTCTCAGATCGTTTAACCTCTTTTTGGAAGAGCTTGTTAATAAGGCAATAAACTCGTATATTTGTAATGAAAGATTTACATTCAAAATTTATTACATTTTTCAAGAGCTAAAGAATACATACATTTAAAAAGCAACTAGCTGGTAATAAATTTAGATAGAGTATAAATAAATCTTATTGAATTTATGGAATTTAACCAGCAGATAAAATAATATTTCAACGCTACAGTATAACCGTGATACGCGGGATGTTCAGATTGTTTCAATGGGCATTTATAAAAGCCATGTCAGCCTCATAATCACCTGTCGCTTTAGTCAAATCTCAAAATAATGTAGAACAGACATGGCCAACCCGCGACACACTTTTTCTTATATTGCTTCATATTATTCATAGGCAAATAATGAAAATTCAATGGCATCATAGAATATCAAATAATGAAGTTTTGAGAAGAACAAACTGCTGCAACATCTAAATTCTGATGTCATTAATGTTCAGTGCAACTGGAAGTAAACAGCAGCAGATAAAGTAAAATGGTGTGGAATTGTTGCTAGATATCAGCGATCCAATAGAGAAAGATGACATAGACAAGCTGCAGGTATTGAAACTCCTTTCCCTATATGCAACAGGATATATCTATCACTAATTGGCTTACATAGTCATCTTCGGTGGTAATAACGTCAGATACCCTGATCACCCACTTTGTATAGCGCCTTCTATTGTACTCATCCCGGTTTATGGGCATTCATTCACTTATAGAGAAGGTAACATAACTTCATTTAAAACCCCAAGAAAAATGACCTTCGTGGCCAAGTTGGTAGCTTCTGAGCTAAACATTGTGCGATAACAAATTTTACAAACCATGTTGGCATGATTCAAACAGAAGAATACATTTTTTAAATAGTATTTTGTATAACGAACTTTATTTTAATCTTTACACTTGAAGTATCTCTTCCGCTGAATGTGATGGTAAGTAGAAGTATGAATTTCATCTTGTGAAGGAGAATACAATTTCTGTAGTATTTGCTGCAGGTAATCAGGCGCAACTAATCCCACAGATTATACGTGTACTGAGTGAGACAAGAAATCACTGAGTGAACAAGTCACAGCTTGTTTGTTTAGAGGTTCGTGGAGGGAGTAGCTACTGGAGATATCACGCCCTTACAAGAAACAGTAGACTTGAAAAAGAATCGCAGTTCATCTGACAGATTAATTGCGCCCAATGGAGGGTTAAATATGAGCCAAAATTAAAAAGAACACAATATACGTACATATTCATTTTTTACGTGTAATAGATATCAAAAATAATATTTGTAATGATTTAATTAGGTATTTATGTAATATGACACCATATAATGTCAATTGTATTTATATTCGCTAAAAAAATAAAGAATTTATCTACCATAATGGTTCAATGTTTAAGTCATTTGATCCACGAAACAAGGGTCCTGGGTTCGATTCCCGGTGGAGTCACAATTTTTTTCATTGTGATTTATTTATTTATTTAACACTTTTATTGCAATACAATCTGGCGGGCTTATTGCCAGACGGCAATCTCTTCCAACCAACCAGACAAAAGTAAATGAAGCAAGTTACGTGGTCGCATAAATCATTCAAATGACTATCCATCCCCACGAAATTCATAAACATATACGTGAGAACATGCCCACGAGCCCCACAAAGACGGACAATCACCCCAGTGATTCAGGGCTAGTAAGATCGAGTACACCTAAAATATCCTTTGATGGCACTTTGTAGCAGCCCACTAGTAAGCCGAGAATATACTTGAGATAGTGCTCTTAGAATGATAGTGGCAGGGTCACAAAAAACAAAACAGCGCTATATAAATCAGGACAAATTGTAGCACGTTTTCTAGTGTTCATGCATTCAAATTTTGATATGCTTATTAAAAAAAACCCGCGAGCCTTTAGCCAATAGCGGTTTTGGCACGCGGTCCAAAAAGGTTGGCCACCTCTGATCTAGAGTTTTCGTGCGCATCGGCCATCATGCAGGGCGAATCCAACAGGCGATCAATATCAATGGACATCATGTCCGACAAATATTGCCACTGACGACGGTCTCGGGGAGTCGGGAGTTGGAACCAGCCCAAGACAACACAACAGAACGCGCCAGTCTGTAAGGTTAGAGCACGCTGTACGGCACTTCGGGTATTCGATTCATTGCAGATCCCTGTGGCCACCACGCGCCGTGGAACGCGAGCATTGGCTTGGTGTCGGCAATTACACGCATCACTGATTCGAATGTTTCTTTTGCACTTGACACTATTCGGTAATTTCATCTTCAGTATGGAAGAGTGACAGTTAGAATTTCCCTAAACAAAGACATTCGAAAGCGTGTTACATACATACCATAACGCCATCTCCCTTCCGGGATAGGCAGAGAAGACAGAGAGTGTCAGAATTTCCTATCTCCACACACATCTTTCACATTCTTACAGTTTCTCATACATTTCATAAGATTTCTCTGACTGTCTACGATTCTTTCTTTCAAAATATCATTCGTTTGATCGAGCCATACTTTCCTTGATCATTTTTTGTCACATTTGCAGTAAATTTTTGTTATGTTAGTCTTTCTTCTTTCATTTGTTCTACATGTCCAAACCATTTCAGAATGCTCTTTTTCATCTTACTCAACACATCAGTCTTAAGTTCAGCGTGTTGCTGCAGGCATTGCCTGTAATGTAATAGCCCACTAAGTGCTGTTTTTTTCAATACATCGAAAATACTTAAATAATTACTGTGAATAGTGGTGTGCTAGTGCCAACATTGACAGGACAGGCGAAACACATATGGTATATCGAAAAACTTATCATCCAGACCACGCTCGCAGCCAGGTAACATACAGTGGCCTATCCTCAAACAACACATGATTGACAATTCCATCTTCTTCTTTCTATTACACCACGATTTCAAAAGGTTAGATTATTGGATTGATTTATACCGAAACCCCTTATCTACACCATTTTTATTAAAGGAGCAAAATTAAGTTACAAAAGTCGTTGAGTAAAACTTAATGAATTGTTACGTGATACATGAAAAACAAAACTACTAAATCCGTTTGAACCTTTTTAGAGCTCAAAAATACGATACAAACTATTTTTAAAACTGTCGCTTCCATACATCAATGTGGGTCATTTTGATTTTGATTTATGAGAAAAAAAAACAGTACTAAATTCGCCGATAACCTTGTTTCACTCATTTCTTTCAGTCTTTTTCATCTTACCTTCACTCAAACACATGTTTTTCAGATAGTGAAAATCCTCAACTTGTCCTAATATTTCTTGGTTCAATCTTACACTAAAGATACTCAATAAATCCCTCATTTTCAGATATGCTTATAAAATAATATAACCTTTGATAAAGATCAGAGTAAATAATGTATTATTCACAGTGCAAAATATAATTAATTGCATAAAATATTCATTATGTGTTTACGACAAACGTAAACTACAGTGCATCTTTAATAATGATGTTAACATCGTTAAATATATCGACATGAAACAGACGAAATTATAGAGATATTGAGAGCAAATTTAGAGAGTTTTTTGTTTTATAAATAAATAAATTATTCAATAAAATTAATTTATATGGAAAAAAACATACTGTTTGTAGAAGCTAATGGCATAAACCTCCATTAATTTACACCAACCGCCGAGTTTAATTTACACCAACTCGTATAAAATATTTATATTCGTTAATATACTTCGAATATGTAAAACATTTATTCAATTAGAGGTCTAAAAAATTTATTCAATTTCGACTTAGACTCTGTTGTACTCCATGTTAAACACATTGTAATCGGGTACTTTTCGCGACAAGTGATGACGCAATGCGGGTACTTTTAGACTTTTTTGCGCCAAAATTAGACTTTCGTAAAAAAACCATATCTCTCAAACTAATTAGTATTTTTTCGAAAAACTTTTTGTATCTTACTAAGAATAGAACTATCTATATCTTTATTATGCAAAATATGGGTTGCTCTATTTTTTACTCACACAAAATTACTACATTCTAGGTAAACATAGAAAAAAATACTCTTTCACCATCAAAATTATTTTATTCACATAAAATTACAATATAAATACGAAATTTTCAATAGATCTTATAAGAATCTTATAAATTCGTCTTCGGGAAAAAGTTGATGGCAGAGGAATAATATCTTCTTCACTATCATCGTCATCCTCGGAATCGGAAAAATCTTCTATGTCGCTTTGGCAGGAATAATTAGATAAATTGTCAGCAAACAATTCATCATCACTCTCGTTTGCATCCTGATTCATGTTCAGGGACAATAAAATTAACTTTCAAAAATAGTTTATCACAAAAAAAAAAAACAGTGGCAGTAAAAAGTGGCGAAGTAAAAAAAGTTTTTGAACAAATACACCACGATAGTTAGGTATTTTCTACGAAAATTCGATAATTCAAAACAAAATAAAATACTTCGTAAAAGCAGAATGAACTCAGAAACACGATACTAAGACTTCCGAACGAAAGCAGTACACTGGAGTCACTAGAGAAACGATCAACAATGCTAAAACAAGATCCCGATTTATTATCATTGAAACATATTTTTTTGTAAACATAACCGCTTTTATTTTTATTTTGCCTTTTGTGTTGTTATCACCCAACCTCATTGTATCAACAGGTAGATGCGTTAGGTACCCCTTACAATAGATAACGCGCAGTTCCCACCCCATTTGGCGACCGTGTTTACAAGATTCCCGCATACCACCGCTTGGCAAACCAAAACGAGTAAACTCGTCTCCCGCTTTCTACTATAAAACGAGATAGAACGAGTTTTATCGTTTCCCGCAAACAATGTGTTAAAATATTTAACAAAACATTACTTTTACATATTATTTATAGTTAAGGCATTAACACTGTAGAAGTTCAAAGACATTGTAATTTGTTTTTATCAAACACTGTTTATTCCACTTTATGTCACGATATAACCGGTTTTAAGGCTTTCACCTTATCATCAGGGGAGCTGTGTATAATTTTTGTTTCAGATTTACGAAAGGGCTCCAATCATGTCGACCAGCTCACCCCCTTTTTTTACGACAAGATATAACAGCTGATAACATTTTGAATTTTCAATTTTTTTTTCAAAAATTTTTTTGTACATTCTCAAATCATCAATAAACAAACTGTAAAAAATGTACAGGAATTTTTTGTTTTTTTTTATTTAGTTTGAAAAAACGGCCGAAATTCACGCCTCTAGAGTAGAATACCCCCTCCCCTTTTAAGAGAACCTTGACATATAACATAGTTACATGTCGTGGGGATGTATGTAATAAGTGGAATACCAAAGTCATTCAGTATGAAATATTTTGTTATTAAAATAATTTTGCAAGAAAACATAAATTATTGAAAGTCAAAAGGTCACTTTCAACCCGTGAATACAAGATATTAATTTATTATTTTCGAACGAAACGATTGTTCCGAATCCTCACGGTGGAATGTCATGATCGAGCTTTAATCGTTGTTGATACTGTAGCGTGGAATGGTCTACCTCTTAATGGTCGAGATATGGGTGGCGTGTGCAGCTTTAGGAAACGCTTGAAAACAGCCCGTTTTGGGAGGTCGTATCAAAATTTATGATTGTATATGAACACTACACACATATACTTAAACCGAATCTGTTATGTTACTATCACATATGGGAAGATCCACAAAGGTTCCTTCGTAGTTCATCTTACATTGGTAATTTTGTGCGGTTTTTTTTACCAAATATGGGTTTCTAAACATATGCAGAAACGGGGAAGTACCTTATTTAATGGTTACAACCACTTTATTCCCACCCTTACACTTAACTTAAACATATATTTATTTTTTAATATGTTTAATCTGTTAATAAGAGTGGTTTCAGGTCCTGGGTTAGAGCGCCCTTGAGGAGAAGCCCTGAACATATGCAGATGTAGGGATGTTCCTAATTTAAAAGCCACACCCACCATCTTCTGTTTCTTACACTCAACTTTTTTTATGTAATACTTTTAAACTGTCAATAATAGTGAGTTCGAGTCCCGATTAAGAGCGCCCTTGATCAGACTCAACTCCCTAAATGGCGCTTTATATTTTTTTGGTTCATTATTACATATATAGTATACATAGTACACCTGGCGGGCTTATTGTTGTGCATAAATTTCTTCCAAGCAACCAGCTTGTGTTGGATACGTAAAATTGCTTGATTCAATGGCAGATCTAACAAAAAAAAAATATTAATTTAAATTCAGATACAATAAAATAACACCACAGTTAATTATGATTGATGTAATAGTGATTTAAATGAACAGACCAGTGCATCTAAATAAACACTGTCAGAAACAATAAATGTCCAATGACCGTGTTATGAAAACAAATATAAAGAAATGTTATATTAGCGGTACATTCCGTGGGCCAATATTGCTATTCTGCATAACAAAGAGTCGAGTTGGAAGCTGTCCAACAATAATTATTTAATGCCCAATGCAACTGCCAAATAGCGGACAACTGCATTTGTATAGCTGATGCTGTAGTCGTGTGCACGTAACTAATCAGTGCTTAATTGTTCCGTTAATTAAAGGTCGCGCGAGAACGTTTGTAGGACAGAGTCACAGACGATTAAGACAAAGACTAATTATTTTGTTACGTGTGTCATAAATCATTCACTATCGTAGAGTATTATTGTTGAAGGGCATGGACGAATCAATGAGAAGAAAAAGTGACCAAAAAAAATGGTGTAAGGAATAGTATATTTAATCTTAAGTGAATACTTTTCAATTGACATTGAAAAAAAAGGAAAATATATTTTAATTGTAAAAAGCAGAACGTTTATTTTGTACTGGGTCATAACTCTTCAGAAAATGCAATTCAGTCACGAGTATCTAACATCGATTTTATAGAACAATTTATTTTTTTTACCTGGCGAGTTTATTGCCATGTGGCAATATCTTCCAACCAACCAGAAATTTGTTTTATAGGCCCTAAGTGTTAACCAGACTGGAATCCTATTTAAAAAAATCTGGGTTCCGGCGGGGATCGAACACGCAAGCTCCGGATCGGCAGACAAGTGTCTTACCACCAGGCCACTTAGGTCGTCATTAATTTTGATAACATAAACAAAAAAAAACAAATTTTAATAACTCGAGTAAAAAAGATATTCGAATTTTGAAAACTCGAGTAAAAAAAATGTCTAAATGTTGATAACTCGAGTAAAAATATATTAGGTCCTTACATATGAAATTGGCGTTTTGCCGTACTGGCAACTTTGATCTCAAATATCTTCTCTTTGGTTAGGAATTCCAAATTCAAATTTATACAGCTATTTACTCAAGTATTTGTGTTTCGAAAATTATAATTCATTTGTTTTTTCCTCAATTGTTTTTTTTATTTGCGTCACTCAGTTTACAAAATGGAAAACTTGAAATATCGCGTTATTTACGAGTACGAGTTCCACCGTGGCACCAGTGCTGCAGAAACGGCTCGAAGGATTAATGATGTGTATGGCGACGGTGCCGCAAAAGAAAACACAGTGCGTTTTTGGTTCCAACGTTTTCGTTCTGGAAATTTCGACCTGCAGAACAAGCCCCGTGGATGGCCGGAGACCAAAGTTGATAATGAAGAATTGAAGGCTATTGTGGAAGCGGATCCATCGCAAACCACGTCCGAGTTAGCTGCAGGCTGCGGTGTTAGTGATAAAACTGTTTTAATCCACTTGAAGCAAATTGGGAAGGTGAAAAAGCTTGAAAGGTGGGTACCTCACGAATTGAGTGAAGCAAATCAACAAACGCGCGTTGACTGCTGCGTTGCATTACTCAACCGGCACAATAATGAAGGGATTTTGAATCGAATCATTACCTGTGATGAAAAGTGGATCCTGTATGATAATCGAAAGCGCTCATCGCAATGGCTGAACCCTGCCGAACCAGCCAAACCATGCCCCAAGCGAAAATTGACTCCAAAAAAGTTACTTGTGAGCGTTTGGTGGACTAGTGCTGGTGTCGTTCACTACAGCTTTCTTAAATCTGGCCAGACGATTACGGCAGATGTCTATTGTCAGCAACTACAAACCATGATGGAAAAGCTAGCTGCTAAACAACCGAGGCTGGTTAATCGCTCTAGGCCACTGCTGCTTCATGATAACGCTAGACCACACACTGAACAACAGACGGCTACCAAATTAGAAGAGCTTCAATTGGAATGTCTAAGACATCCACCGTACTCTCCGGACCTTGCCCCAACAGATTACTATTTTTTTCGAAATTTGGATAACTTCTTGCAAGGGAAAAAATTCAACTCCGATGGGGCAGTCCAAACCGACTTCAAAGATTTTATTGATTCCCGTCCGAATGGTTTTTTTAGTAAAGGGATCGATGAACTACCTATGAGATGGCAAAAGTGCATAGATAGCAATGGTACATACTTTGATTAAATAAATATATTATATTAAAAAAAAATCTACTTTATGTTCCTCCCAAACAAAACGCCAATTTCATATGTAAGGACCTAATATCAAAATTTTGATATCTCGAGTAAAAAAGGTATCCAAATTTCGATAACTCTAGTAGAAAAGATATCCAAATTTTGATAACTCTCGTAGAAAAGATATCCAAATTTTGATAACTCGAGTAAAAAAGATATCTAAATTTGAGCCTTGATTGTGCTCCCCTGAAGATGATGTGAAAGCCTTGACATCGGTAGGGTTATACCGTTACAAAAAAGTGGAATAAACAGTGTTTGATAAAAATAAATTACAAAGTTTACTAAAGTGTTCCCATCAGAAATGTGGTACAATCAATGGCAATGGACGAAGATGCGAGATGGAAGCAGAAATTATTTATGTCAGCTTTTCCACACACACCTTTTCTATAGTGCGGGCGATATGCTTGAAGAATATAGAATACATTAATGATTTTTTCACTATTAAAATAAACGACGCTTAAGTGTCCTTTAACATACAATACATAATAAAGTAACAATAAAAAATCTCTTGTACGAACAGTTCTTGCCGGCGCAGTCTAGTGTAATTGTTAGGAACATTCAACGCTAATTTTTGTAGTAATGCTGGATAGCTCACAACTCGAACGAGTCTGACAACGTATAACATACTCGTACAAGGCCAATGTATTAATGAAAGTCAATCAACAATACAAGACTTATAAAATACAACTTAAAAATAAAAAAAATAATCTCAGTAAAGGGGATATATTAGGATAAACTATATAAAACACACACTTAGGATAAACTATAAAAAAACATACTTAGGATAAACTATAAAAAAACACACTTAGGATAAACTATAAAAAACACACTAAGGATAAACTATAAAAAAACACACTAAGGATAAACTATAAAAAAACACACTTAGGATAAACTATAAAAAAACACACTTAGGATAAACTATAAAAAAACACACTTAGGATAAAATACAATTTAACAGTCTAATAGTTAAGACCTTATATTGAGTAAATGCTGGACAAGGACCCTGAACTCAAAAAACATCTAGATTACGAGCTCCGTGGCCTAGTGGGTAAGACGTTTGTCTCCCAAGCAAGATATTGCGGGTTCGGTCCCTGCTGGTCCCAAATAAAATAAAAGGATTCCTTTGGTATGGTTTTCACTTAAGACTTCTTTCTTTAACATATTTCTTAGTTGGAAGGTATGACAGCAATCTCGCCAGGTTGTACTTCTAGATTCTTATCAATCAAGCAATAAGATGTAAATATGTCAAAATAATCTAAGACATATATATGTATTTACTTGGTAAATACCGAAAATAATCAAGAAGCTTTCGGGTAGAAGACGAGCTTTCTACCACAAATCGGGGAGGTCTTCGATGTGATTATCAACATGATTTGATTTATGATTTAGCGACAGGGCGTCGGATAATTTACCGAGCAAATGAAGAGAATTTGCCAAGTGCCAATGGGCTATTGGCGAAATGAAGACTGTCGCCAGAACTGACCGGCCAATTTATTTACGAACACTTAAACGTGTTTCGAACGGTTAATCTTTTTAAATTGGAAAATAAACAAAATATCTGACATCGCTTAACAAGAAAATCAGACGATTAATATCATTAAATATTATGAACTCAAGTTTTTTTTTATGCCAAGGCGAAAAATATATATTCGAGTGGATATTCTTTAAAATCGATTACGTAAATGAGAGCGCGGTAGCTATTTCCATATTCACGTTTCGTTTTCTCAACGGAAAAATATTATGTTTATTTTTATTTTGTTTATTTGCTCGACTAAAATAGAATGGGGAAAACAGGAAATCCGACGAACGGCAACAGTAAGTATATTTGTTAAAGAAACGTAAAGGTGAGGATAACTTACGTTATATATAAGCTTGGCTACCACCATCGGGCATGGAAAATCGATTTTACTCTGAACAAATTTCGGAGACTCTTCCAACATGTCTTCCGATCTGGAGGCTGCGGTTCGATTCGCGATGGTACCTACTTTAACATCTTTCTGGTTGATTATAAGAGATTTCTTCTTCCCAGTATCATGTCAGGTCCCCCCAACGTTGAATATCACCTGAGAGTAGACATATCTGTCCCCGGCAGCCCGAAAAATATCTCCAACGCCTCTTGTGCCAGTTCAATCATGTATATTGCGGATTAATTTCAGCCAAGATTACATGCAGGAAATCTTGGCTGAAATTGATTTGGACGATCATGAAGCATTGCGCTTACATATTGAAGTTTTGTAACATTTCTACGCTTTGAATTTGACTCAACTCCTGGATAAGGTACTGAGACCTAGTTTGGCGGCCATCCAAATTGTGTTCCTTTGAGATTGAACCAGACATAACACCATGCTTCAAGATATCCAGAAAGTATATTTAAAACAACTTTATCATATCTTTCTGGAGGCGGAAGACAATTTGAATTTGCCTTTCGACAGCATTTATTCGGCTTCTTTCAGTCTTTTTCCACACCCATGTGTCCCTCCCATACATCTAATTGATACAACAAATACTGTTCAAGACTATCATCGATCAGCAAATTGTGATACTATCCGATTCGATTATACTTGTACATGTTTCAGTGTAAAATTCTTATACGTAACCTCTTCAGCTTAAGGGTCTTAGGGTTAAGGATTCGCAGTGGGGATGTCTCCAGGGAAATATTGTATTGTATTGCACTTTCATTGAATACAGTACAACCAGGCGAGTTTATTGCCATATGGAAATGTTTTCAAATAAATCAGAAAGAGGTTAAAGAGGTCTTGAGCGAAAACCAGACTGTAATATTTGCTTTCATAAAAACAAAATCTCTCGTCACAAACACAACATCTAGATAGACGTGAGATTTATACATTTTTGATAAACATAAAAATAAAGAATCAATTATAGCAACATGTCACTAACAAATAAATAACCACACTTAAAACAGGTATACGACGCATAAACTTAAAAAAATCTGCATTACAACGTAATAATTTATAGATAATAAAATCTCCAACATTATTTCTCAGCGTGCATCAACTCTCTAAGATTCAGCGATGCCCTGAGAAAGGATCCATGCTTCGCTATTCTCACTCGAAATTTTGTTTGTTTGTAATTCAATAGGAAAAAAATGTGACAGTAGGTCGGATTTTTTCGCATAAATACGAGCACATCCAATAATTGACACAGCTCATTATATTATTTCCACGAATTTAAAATAACGTGGTCAATTAAATATTTTATTTAGGAAACTGGGTCATCGAGTTACTACTCGTAGCTCAGTCTAGACCGGCGGCTCCCAACATATTTTGATCACGGAACCCTTTTTATCTTAGTAAAAAAAAGAACACTGAAAAATTTTACCGATTATAAAAACAAAAAAATTACGAAGCATCAGTGATCTGCTCTAATGTACGCACGTCTCCATGACAGCATCACAATAGCGTAAAACAAATTGATGTTTTACATATCATTTCAATTATTGTAAATAAATCATTTATTCCTTATTATGTACAAGAAAAGTCGAAATCGGTTTAGAAATCTCTAGTATTCTCCATAGCACTGTATGAACAAGGAAACATGAACGATGGAGAAAAAAGGAAAGAAACATTATAGATGCTTTCGAGATTTGATGATGGAGGCAGTTGCTCCATATCGTATGGACCGCAAGGCGCATCAATTGCACCTAATATTTAATAATAAGATTTTATCGAAAGATTTTCGACATGTTGGGAAAGATTCCTTACATAATTTGGGAATGTTGCCAGAAAGGAAGACGAAAGTCTGGAGAAACTGGTGATCACAGAGAGAGTTGAGGATAAACGAGCTAGTGAAAGGTGTCTTATAAGATGGACGGAGCAAATACGAGTATAGGAGTTAACTAGATCTTCTTTAGGCGCTGCATTTAACGTGGCCGAGGATCGGGAAGGAGAGACAGGTTCCAGACATAACAGAAGACCACGATGATCAGCATTGATCACACGATGAAGAAGAATGTACTTATTACTTTAAACACAAAAATTTGTTAAAATTATCTGTGAAAAAAAAAAAATAACATGTATCTATTGATAAGGCACAGCAATACTCCATTCGACACATACGAGATTATGCGATTTATTTCTCAAGTACGGGAAAGTTTACAAAATTTTACATACATATTTTAAAATATTAACTAGCGTTATAAAATAAATTTTACTGCGGAACCCAAGGATTGCACGGAACACAAGTTAGGAGTCGCTGGTCTAGACAAAAGGAATCTTTATGGTTTACAAAGAACATATGAAATTTGATTTACGAATAAATAGAAACTCGTAAAATGTGTCAAAACGTTTCTGCAAACTTCAGACTTCGCTCTTGAAATCAGTATTACGCCGCAATTTGGGAAAATACACGAGCATTATAATAGGATGCATTTAGAAGGCAACTACTGAGCTAATGTGACTTTTCATCAATCACCACCACAAATACAATTCAAGTCAATAATGTTACGTGTTCATTCACTATTTGCCTTTCATCTTCCCCATCCCTTCCTTTTTCCAACAATTAATGACATTTATATACAAGTATTTATATTCAGATTTTTACCCAAATAAATATGTACATTTTTCAAAACAAGTTTACAACGACAAGCATGAAAAGAATACTGTCATACTTTGAACATGCTGCTAGAAGAGGTGAAGATAGTTTGAAGAAGCTGGTTGGAAGTGTTGAGGGATGGCGAGCAACAGGAGAGTATCCAGCAAGGTGTCACTCAATGAAGAACCAGTTATCAAATGGATGACTGGTTTTTCATTGAATGCTGCATTCATCATGGCTCAGAACCCGGAGGAGTGGAGGTGAATCATCCTCAGGGAACCACGGCGGTCAGGCAAAAGGATAACGACTAAGAATTTGTATTTAGTTAGAAGACATTACCACTTTGCAATAAGCCAGGCAGATTGTTATAGTTACAATAAAGTGACATTAAATAAATTATAAGATTTAACGTTAATTTTACCCTTTTTTTTGTACACAAATTGATAAAAATCTCTGATATTATAAAATATTTCTACATTCCTTTGAAGTATGGTAAAAATAAGGTACAAAATATTAATTGAAATAGAGTCATGAATGTAAAATAGTTAAAATAGAAAAAAAAAACAATAGCGTCGTAAGGCAACGGAGGCCATCGAGGAGAAAGTTGAGAGTGAAGAAGGTAAATTAATTAATATATTGTATTATAGTATATGATAGTCAATATTTATATTTTATATTTAATTCGTAACAGGGAAAAAATTCCGACACATCAAATAAATATATAAGAAATAATCTACTTGATAAATAAAATTATTATTTTTATGTTAGTGTGAAATAGACGACCTCCGTGACCTGGTAGTAAGACGCTTGTCTGCCGATCCGGAGGTTGCGGGTTCGATCCCCGCTGGAATCCAGATTTTTTAAAATGGAATTCCAGTCTGGTTTTCACTTAGGGCCTATTCAAAACATCTCTGGTTGGTTGGAAGAGATTGCCACATGGCAATAAACTCGACAGGGGAAATATTTTTTTTTTTTTAAAAATGTTTAAGGCTATCAATAAATCACCAGAAAGCTGTGATGCAAAACTAATAAAATCACTTCGTTTATTGACAAATGACACACAAGTATGTAAGATAGCAGAACAAATCAATAAGAAAACGTCTTTTGATTGTATCTATGTAGATCAATTACAAGAAATAATTAAGAAAATTGCATCGACAAACGTCTTTTGATTGTATCTATGTAGATCAATTACAAGAAATAATTAAGAAAAATGCATCGACAAACGTCTTTTGATTGCATCTATGTAGATCAATTACAAGAAATAATTAAGAAAATTGCATCGACAAACGTCTTTTGATTGTATCTATGTAGATCAATTACAAGAAATAATTAAGAAAATTGCATCGACAAACGTCTTTTGATTGCATCTATGTAGATCAATTACAAGAAATAATTAAGAAAATTGCATCGACAAACGTCATTTGATTGTATCTATGTAGATCAATTACAAGAAATAATTAAGAAAATTGCATCGACAAACGTCTTTTGATTGTATCTATGTAGATCAATTACAAGAAATAATAAAGAAAATTGCATCGACAAACGTCTTTTGATTGTATCTATGTAGATCAATTACAAGAAATAATTAAGAAAATTGCATCGACAAACGTCTTTTGATTGCATCTATGTAGATCAATTACAAGAAATAATAAAGAAAATTGCATCGACAAACGTCTTTTGATTGTATCTATGTAGATCAATTACAAGAAATAATTAAGAAAATTGCATCAACAAACGTCTTTTGATTGCATCTATGTAGATCAATTACAAGAAATAATTAAGAAAATTGCATCGACAAACGTCTTTTGATTGTATCTATGTAGATCAATTACAAGAAATAATTAAGAAAATTGCATCGACAAACGACTGAAAATAACAAAGGTTGTACGTGTTTACATAAATATCACGTGCATTAAATATCGAGATTATTAAAATTTTACGAGAAAATACGTTTATGGAGCAAAGCAAAACAGTGTGAGTCAAAATTTTATCTAAAATTTATGTTTTTACGCATCAAATGTCAGTATTAAAATTAAATTTTAATGATACCATAAATAACGTTAACGAATTCAACAAGGCTCCTTTCTCAATCACGGTTTATATAAAGTTTAAATTGTTTAATTAATTTTATTTGCTTCTAAGTTTAACTGGTTTGAAGTATTACGATGATTTTCATAAAATGCACAAATCGTTGGCGAGAAAACACCAACAAAGTAGTAAAAATTAAAAATAATTAATACGGCGAGCTTTGCCTTGAAAATGAGTCTATTCTCGTCGTTGTTCTAATCTTTCCACTCTTTTACCCAACAAAATAGGTCAGCACATTTATCCTGTGGAAATAACGAATCCTCAATACAGTGGAGTGATTGATGTTTGGTGTTCTGCGCGCTGAATCACAGGCTATTTTAGTTCGAAGCTATCTCCAGAACTGAGGCTGATGGAAAACTCAAGGAAAATTCATAATTCCAACGCCATCTACCAGGAAAACTGGGAATTCTTCATGCGAACGCGGTGTTTTACTTCGTGAAAATTTTCACAGATGGAGTTAAAAGAAAAGTGAAAATTTAAAAGAAAATTTATTTAATAAAGATTTTGTAGCTGAATCGCTAGATGCCTCTAAAATTTTCATAAGTAATATATCAATTATCATTATTATTTGTATCCCTTACATGAAACATTTCAATTATAATATATAGTCATACCCTTAAAATAAAAAATTATTACATTAATTAACTGTTACTTATATATAGGTATACCTACATATATGTACATCTTATTTTTATCCATTGTTTTGCAGAAAAAATAAAAAAACTTTACAATAACTTATGAAAAGTAGGAGACTGTTTTGATTAATGATTTATTGAATTATGCTCGGTGACTTTTTAAGCAAAACAACTGTTAAATTAATAAAGAAGATCAAACATCATTTGGAGTAAAATTTATAAATGAAATAATTGGTAAATATTTTTCACACTTAATTAATTAAAATGGGCATAGCAAAGTACAAATAAAAACCGATTTCGAAAGTGAGAAATTTAGTTATATAAATTGTACATATTTTATAACTTGAATCGTTATAAATCACGAGCACAAAATTATTATTTTTACTAGATTCACTATCAAAACGATTTGAAAAAATATACTACACATAGTTAATATTTCCAAGATTTTACTATTGATAAAAACTTATATGCTGAATTTGTGAATATGGAAAAGACATTTTCGAAACGTATTTTTTCAATTACAATATTAAAGATAGTATTTCTTTTTAAATAGGCAATACTAGGATGATTTGCGCCACCAAATTAAAGACATTATGAAATAGGCAATCCACCCATACTAGGATGATTTGCGCCACCAAATTAAAGACATTATGAAATAGGCAATCCACCCATACTAGGATGATTTGCGCCACCAAATTAAAGACATTATGAAATAGGCAATCCACCCATACTAGGATGATTTGCGCCACCAAATTAAAGACATTATGAAATAGGCAATCCACCCATACTAGGATGATTTGCGCCACCAAATTAAAGACATTATGAAATTATGTGAGTCAAAATAACATATCCTTTATTTTTTAAATACAATTCTAGATAATTCAAAGTTTCAACTGATTAAAGCTTGAAAAAATTTGCAATCGATGTATAAATGAAATAATTAAGATAGTATTATTCCAGCAAGTGTGCAGGAAACCGCAGTACAACAAACACCTGCCAAAAGATATATAATATTGTACAAAAATATTGAAAGGAAAATAAAATTAACCAAAATTTAATATTTAGATACATGATGGTGGATATCAGAAATGTCTTAAAGTCAATTATAGTATAAATAGGCCAAAGCCCGTACGACGGTTGTCGCCAAAGAACGAATACGAGAATTGAATTTTGAATACAAGAGAGCGAGAGAGGAATACTTGGATTATCTCCGAAAGTAATTCGAAATTTGAACTCGGTGGGTCCGTGATAAATGAAAATATGGAAACTATACTGAACGAATTTTAAATACCTAGCTAACAATTTTCGAACCGGTATAAAAGGGGACGATGTATAAATGACATATATAAACAAATTCTACATTTATGAATATATACTTTCATAAATGTAGAATTTGTTTTACTTCCGTGAATATTTGACGGGTTGCAACTAGTTATAGTATAAATAGGCCAAAGCCCGTACGACGGTTGTCGCCAAAAAAAATACGAGAATTGAATTTTGAATACAAGAGAGCGAGAGAGGAATACTTGGATTCTCTCCGAAAGTAATTCGAAATTTGAATCTCGGTGGGTCCGTGATACTGAACGAATTTTAAATACCTAGCTAACAATTTTTGAACCGGTATAAAAGCGGACGATGTATAAATGACATATATAAACAAATTCTACATTTATGAATATATACTTTCATAAATGTAGAATTTGTTTTACTTCCGTGAATATTTGACGGGTTGCAACTAGTTATAGTATAAATAGGCCAAAGCCCGTACGACGGTTGTCGCCAAAGAAAGAGTACGAGAATTGAATTTTGAATACAAGAGAGCGAGAGAGGACTACTTAGATTCTCTCCGAAAGTAATTCGAAATTTTAATCTCGGTGGGTCCGTGATACTGAACGAATTTTAAATACCTAGCTAACAATTTTTGAACGTGTAAAAGGGGACGATGTATAAATGATACATATAAACAAATTTTACATTTATGAATATATATTTTCATAAATGTAGAATTTGTTTTACTTCCGTGAATATTTCACAGGTTGCAACTAGTTATAGTATAAATAGGCCAAAGCCCGTACGACGGTTGTCGCCAAAGAAAGAATACGAGAATTGAATTTTGAATACAAGAGAGCGAGAGAGGACTACTTAGATTCTCTCCGAAAGTAATTCGAAATTTGAATCTCGGTGGGTCCGTGATACTGACCGAATTTTAAATACCTAGCTAACAATTTTTGAACGTGTAAAAGGGGACGATGTATAAATGATACATATAAACAAATTTTACATTTATGAATATATATTTTCATAAATGTAGAATTTGTTTTACTTCCGTGAATATTTCACGGGTTGCAACTAGTTATAGTATAAATAGGCCAAAGCCCGTACGACGGTTGTCGCCAAAGAAAGAGTACGAGAATTGAATTTTGAATACAAGAGAGCGAGAGAGTAATACTTGGATTCTCTTCGAAAGTAATTAGAAATTTGAATCTCGGTGGGTCCGTGATACTGAACGAATTTTAACCCTTTGGGGCTAGACGGGACTGGAAGTGTCCCACCTTTTTGTTACTTCAATCTGCATGGTGGGACTTTTTTATACCACCTCGAAAAATTAAAATTGCTACTGGAATTGAGGTTTAAATTTAGTCCCATCTCTTGAAACTAGTTAATAAGTCCCACCTTATAATTAAAAGCCTTAATGACTTTTTGTTTGTTTTTTATTTATTTCTTGTTATTGTATTTCTTTACTAATTAAAATAAACAAAATTTGTTAAAAAATTTAAAATAAAATTTCTGTGCAACATGGGTTTTTTATTTGCTAAAATTCCGTGCCTCAAAAAGTTAAATACCTAGCTAACAATTTTTGAACGTGTAAAAGGGGACGATATATAAATTATATATATATATATATATATATATATATATATACACAAATTTTAAATTTATGAATATATATTTTCATAAATGTAGAATTTGTTTTACTTCCGTGAATATTTCACGGGTTGCAGCTAGTATAGTATATTGTAAATATAATTTGATCATATCAACGAATAAAATCGATAGTGGTAATACGAGTTGAGTAAATATTTTACAAAAACCGGAAGACATGAAATATGATAATACACAGACATATGTGACATATTGACATAAGAAAACATAATCTCCCGTCACAATAATATTTCGTATCTGTCATGATTTATAATACTTTAATCGTAAAATTTATATTAAAGTGATTTTGTTTTTTACAGTTCAAATAAAAAAAAAAGGTCTTATACTCGTAATTACTAAATACATTTTTCAAAAGACATGTACATTATTTATATATTAATTTTACCTAACGAAACATAGTTAAAACTATAGAACCATTGTTATTCCTTAAATGAAAATCAGATTTTTAGTTCAATATATTTATTTATTTCTGCGTGGATAGTCATTTCGCTGCCTAAGTTATTGTCAAAAATACTAAACACATGACATCATTTATTTATTAAGTGCCCGTTAAAAAAACAAATATAATCAGTGCTATACTAAAGAAAATGTAACATGGCCCCTGTGACGTCTCACAAATTTGCCCCAATACAACCTTGTAACGACGTTCAGTAATTTTAATTATTTTATCAACTTTAATATAAACCTCAATTATCATAAATAGCAAGTTATTTAGGTAAATACATTACATAAAACTAGTAATAATAACAAATTAATACATCTTGTTACAAATTAGCAAAAATATGTCAGTTTGTTAAAATCAAATAATATTTGGAACGTCCGTCAAAAGTTACTACGTTAGTCTGCATTGGCTAGGGATGGGGTATTCGATAATTGGATTTTCGATTTTTTTATAACATAAAATTAAATGTTCGTAATTAGTATTAATTCATAGTGGATCTTGGCCTATTTAAAGATATATACAAATCATACAATACATCATAAAGTCAGTATAATGAAAATTAGGAATTAAAACGTCAGTTTAGGGAAAAACAATTTTTCGATTTATAAAAAACGATTCGATTTGTAAAAAAAAACGATTTTACCCCATCCCTTTGAGACATGACATTTCAAACGTCACAGGGACCATGCTACATTTTGTTGAGTATAGTCCCCATTGTTTTACGAATGGAGATATTTTTAGGATATATTACATTTGGGTGGTGCATGTTAATAATGCTTTGACATATTTATACTACGGATTTCATTAAATAATACAATAAAATTTAAAAAACGATACTTTTTTATAGAGCATGCCCTAATATTTAATCATTTATTTCGTCCACGGTCGATAGCAACCTAAAATAACGTCATAATATAAATAGGCCAAAACCCGTACGGCAGTTGTCGTCAAAGAAATAATACGAGAATTGAATTTTGAATACAAGAGAGCGAGAGAGGAACACTTAGATTCTCTGCGAAAGTAATTCGAAATTTTAATCTCGGTGGGTCCGTGATAACTGAACGAATTTTAAATGCCTAGCTAACAATTTTTGAACCGGTGTAAAAGGGGACGATGTATAAATGATATATATAAACAAATTTTACATTTATTAATATATATTTTCATAAATGTAGAATTTGTTTTACTTCCGTGAATATTTCACGGGTTGCAACTAGTATTTGTAATAATCAACCAATAAAATTGAAACTATCAAAACGATAAATTATATGTAATATAGCATCATATCAAATTTGTATAAATACTGAAACTCTATTTAGGAATGAACGGGTAGTAACAAACCCTCAAGTGGAACCTACAATAGACCACATAGGTAGATATCATAATGTCTCAAAAAATATCTATATGATATATATTTCAATATATCAAATGACACAACACAGGTAGAAGATGTAATAAAGATGTGCAAGAAAATGAAGTGGCAATAGGCAGGACACGTAGCAAGAATATCAGATTCCCGATGGACGTCCGAAATAATTCAACGGTACCCAAGAGGCCCAGAGGATCGAAGGTACGCTGGATAGGTGAAACCAGGAAGCATGGCAGCATCACATGGCACCAACAAGCAAAACACCGAACTATTTGGAGTTCTTGGGGAGACCTTCACCCAGCAGTGGATCGACCCTGGTTGACAATGATGATATCAAATAACAATAATTTTGAACGATAAAATTTACAGAAAATCTTATAAAAAGCTCTATTGTCATTGAATATAATGAGATATCACATGTTGCACTCTGCATGACGTTATCTGAAAATGCAGATGGT
This sequence comes from Odontocerum albicorne, assembly GCA_949825065.1. Classification (NCBI taxonomy): domain Eukaryota; kingdom Metazoa; phylum Arthropoda; class Insecta; order Trichoptera; family Odontoceridae; genus Odontocerum; species Odontocerum albicorne. The sequence goes on along the minus strand of OX463840.1, from coordinate 47,016,953 downwards.
ATTTCAGCCAAGTTTACTTCTCAAATAAATGTTCTACTTTGCTAGATATTTTTTCAAAACTCACCAACCGATTTGTGGAATTTTGAAAAAAGGGCGAAATAATAAATTACGATCTTATATAATATTTTAAAAAATCAGATTAATTCATTCATTCGTATGATGACCCTCAACACATCTTTACTGGCGATGTACATAGCAAAGAGTGTGGCTGGAAGACAATATTGACGAACTCCGTGACCTAGTTGGTAAGACGCCTGTCTCCATACCCGGAGGTTGCGGGTACAAATCTCGCAACCTCCAGGATTTTTAAAAAAATGATTCCAGTCTGGTTTTCACTTAAGTCCTCTTTAACACCTTTCTGGTTAGTTGGAAGAAATTGTCACATGGCAATAATCCCACCAGGTTGTACAACGAAACGTACACAACGAAAGTGTAACACAAAACAATATTGTCTTCAGCCCACATTAATCGAGCCTTCGGGTTTAAGGACCACTGGAGTAGGCACGGAACTCTCAATTCGTCAACGCACGTATTGGCAACACTACCGCACGTGTAGAGGTAACACGTTAAGCACAAGCGAGTATTGTTACCAGACGAACTAATATATTTTACCAGATTGGGACCCTTTCTTTTATCAAGAATCAAACCCGTAACCCCCGAGTATCGTCTTATAAACTTGGCAACGGAGGTCGATTTTTAGAATGCATATCAATAACAGGATTAAACCCGCGTCAAAAAATTCCATAACATATTGCATTTAACCTTGATGTTGGATTAAAAACGCTTTTAAATTTGGTTTGTGTCTCGGCTTAGTACTAAACAACATGCATACTCGTACTTGTAAGGATGATTTATAAACTTTTTCAGATCTTTCCTCAATGTTCGCGAGTATAAATTTAAACAAACAGTTCTTAATTATGAAAATCTAAATGGAACGATTGAATAGTTCTATTATACGTGCTTTATTTATTTGAGAAGGGCATGTATGGCGAAACAGCTGACACTGAATAAATAAACAAATAATATGATATACAAATATCAAATTGTTTCATTTCAATTTTCCTAATTAAAAACGGGAGTTCTATGAATTGAAAAATGACAAATAGTGGTTTTTTAATACTTTCGAAACGTTTATCTTAGAACAATAAAGTGAGAAAAAAAACGACAACGCTATTTAAAATCAACGCGTTAAAAATTATTTTCGGCACAAAATTTATTTATTGTGAAATTAGAGGTTTTCTAAAAAAAAAAAAAACACTGAAAGCCGCGTATATTTAAACACAAATTTAATTGTAATTGACAATGCTATATGTATTTGGAAACACTCGCATACAATGAGTATTTGGGACATTTTTTTTATCAACAGATACAAACTAGCATATTTTTTTATCGTTCTCGAAAATCGAACCGACTACCAACAGACCATTGTATTGTGTTTTTTTGTTGTACATAGTAAAAACTGGCGCGTCTATTGTCATGTAGAAACTAGAAAGATGTTAATGAGGCCTGAACTAAAAACTGATAGCCATTTTAATAAAATGTAGTACCAACGGGAATAGAACCCGAAACCTCCCGAATTGGAAGATCAGATCTTACCAACGCGATATACTCGTAAGTCACCAATGTGGAAGTATTTTCAATAACGAATTGAATAATATACGTTTCAGTGTATTTCACCAAAATGAAGCTATTCGCTTCGAATAGAGGAAACGTTAAAGGTGAGGCTTACCGAATGCGGCGATTGCGCGCCATGGTGGCGGGGCGGACCACTGGGCGGCGGGCTGCGCGCCCCGTTGAGCGCTCCATATCCGCCCGAGCCCCCGGAGCCGGGGCGCCCGTGGATAGAGCTCTGCAGGTCGGCCAGGAGGGCATCTGCAACGAAAAAAACACACATTAAATAAATCAATCCAAATGTATAAACCACTGTTTCATATCACCTGTTAACCTAAGAGCACGTTTCCAATCCATGTTTAGCTGCTACTAAGCGCCAGAAGAATAGTATCGTTATTTATATGAAAAATAATCCGCAATTTTCGACGGATTATAATAGATTTTTTTTCAGGAATCCAGGATGCTAGATGTAAGGTATTTTTCAAAAATTGATAAATTATGACCAAAGTCATAATGTATCCTTAAAACCCTCGAATACAAGGCGTAAAATTACTATATTATTCGAGAGGAGTAGCGCAGCACAGATATCGAACCGGCCACATTCCGCAAAGAAGTTCAGTGAGATACCGCGCGGTTAGAATACATGAATTTTTACTGTATGTGTATAACATAAACACCAGAATTAAGTTTTTTATTCGATGATTTCAAAATGTTTCCTTTTTCGTGTCGGATATTACGAAATAGATTACCCCTTTCCATTAAATTACAGTAAGCCAAAAAACCTATCCCCGTAGATTTTATGTAGATTACTATGAAAACACACTGCTGGGTATGGAAGGCAGATATGCAGATTTTCTCGGCATGTGTAAAAATTGCTACTACTAATTTGGGCGGATAACTCGCATTTAGGTAACTTAAACCCTGAAACGGTTGAATGCCATGACATTGGGACAATTCTCAAGATATCTGTTTTTTTTTTAACCTGACGAGTTTATTGGCATATGGCAATCTCTTCCAATCAACCAGAAAGATGTTCAAAAAGCCCTTAGTGACAACCAGACTGGAATCCCATTTTTTTTTAAATCTGGGTTCCAGCAAGGATCGAACCCACAACCTCCGGATCGGCAGACAAGCGTCTTACCACCAGGCCACGGAGGTCATTTATACAAGGTAAGAATATCTTCTAGCCAACCAGACAGTAGTAAATAAAAAAAATGATATGATCACATAACTGTTCGAATTTAAGTTCTTCCAGCCTCTGACGACCTAAGTGAATTAATAATAGAACACTCGTCTCCTACCCGGGTATATCGGATTTGGTTCCCGATTGTCACAAAAATATAGTATGAAGCAGCTCCCCAACACCTATCAAGTCCCTGTGTTGTCAAGTCAAAACATCTGATTTCTTCCGGCATCTCATCGACCCTCGAGCGTCCCTTTAATGGTGAGACGTAACAGTTCATACAATTCACCACATACAACATGGTCCAAATATGAAATCTAACGAACTTTAATACTATAATAGAATAAGGACATTGAATTAATTTACTAAGTCCTTCCAACTATATTCACTACAAAGGTACGAGATCTCATTATTGGACTTAAAGTTCATCAAAACTCGCATTTTTTTCTTCTTAAATAATTTTGTCAAGCGCTATTTTCTGACCATAACGATCACGTCAAGAAAGCTCCCTAACTACAATAGATCAACCTATTAAGGAAATAAGGTAGGTTGAAAGACTTCAATGTCGCTAACATAAGCGCCATATGGATTATTAAATTCAGATGTAAAATAGTCTAAGATTAAAATCACTGCAGAAGTGAATCCGTCAATAATCGAACCTGAAGCACCCTCTTGCTTAGCGTGAATACTAACCGTCAGACAATGAGCGCCAATTAATCGCCGTTAGATGTAGTCGACGTATTAAACCACTGGCAGGGTTGCAAGATGAAGCCTTAGTAGTCAATTTTGATCCTTCACATAACCATAAATATTATTAATCAAATGAAAGCTCGCTTGTTTTCAAATCGGATGTATAAGAAAATTATAATTACAGACTAATAATGCAAATTCAAACGAACTTTTGACATAATAATCACATCAATAAAAAAATAGTGTTGGTTTATTTAAAAAAAGAATAAAGGTAATTTTTAAATACAAATATGATTAAACTCGTCATAATTATATACATAAATACTGTAAATAATTATATTTTTAAAACGTGCGAACGTAATGAAATTAATTAGATACACGCATTTCAGTACGTTTACTGATAGTCATACCATGATGGTGTTATAACCACCAAAAATGAGGTGGATATGGACAACAGAACAAGAATCCAAAGCGGGACCAGAGCAGCAGCGGTCCTTCAAAGACTGCTAAGCTGTAAGACCCTGCCCATGAATACCAAATTGAGAATATACAACTCGATCATCTTACCCGTAGTCACATATGGGTCCGAAGCTTGGGGCATGACACTCAAAAACCAACAAAAGTAACTGAGCTTCGAAAATCGAATAGTAAGAAAGATACGTGGCCTAAAATAGGCTGCAAAAGAGTGGAAACTAATGAAACTGGAAATTTTACGAGAGAGCCACAATTACCATTGACACAAGGTCGCGAAGATTGGATAGGCCATGTAAGCAGACCTCAGTTGACACGATCAGCAATGATCATTATGCAAGTCCAAAAACACGGAAGAAAGGCAAATGACATATACTTTTAGATAATGTGCGGTGAGATCTTAAGAGGCTGGAGGGGAGTGGAGGGTGGAGAAGACAGCAAGACACCGATTGGCTTGAATAAAAATCGTCCGTGAGACTAAAAATGTCAAGACTGTGAGTGATTACTGGTAGAAAGATAATAATTAAAAAGAAATCGAAATGGTTTTTGCAAGTTTTTCCCGCAACTTTTTCTCACGGTGAAATGTGTGGAAGGCGGTCTTAATAGCTTAAAAATTTTAGTGAAATGATAAAACTATTGAAATAATTACTCAACAATTTTTTTAACTTTAATTTGAAATGTATGACAGAATACGGAATAAGTTATCAGGGATGAATATGAACTTAAGGTTGGTGTATTAAGTAAGATCACGAAGAGCACTCTAAGAAGGTTTGCAGATGTAGAACGAATGAATTAAGAAATACTAACAAAACAAATATAAGGTCAAATGTGAGTGGAAGAGTTGTATGAGGAAGTGTATGGATATAGAAAAGGCGAAAGATGTGTCGCGGTAGGAAAGTCTGCTCCTTACACCTTTCTCCCTACCATTAGAAAAAAACGACATGATGGTATGTATATATGTAATTTGAATAATAAATAAACTTTGCAGAAATATGGAAAAAATATAACAATCATACAGAAAGTAACATGATAGTTTCACGTCATATATGTAAAAGGATTGACCATTATATGCAGTTCATTTGAAACATTACATTTCATGTCAAAATTCTGACTCGAGTGGCTTAGTTGGTAAGACACGTGTCTTCTGACCCGGAGGGTGCGATTTCGATTCCCGTTGATAACCAATGTTTTTTTTTTCAAGTATTATAATATATTATTATCGTTTTCACTTCCGAACTTTTTTACATTTTTCCGTTTGGTTGTATACAAAATGCCACGTGGCAATAAACCCGCCACGTTGTAATGTATACAACGAAAGCGTAATACTATATAATACAATTATACAATTCTCATTATCGATGATTAAAAAATTATAAATTTTAGAATTGATACTTCTCCCTTCTTACTATGTTACAACAAAAAATAGATTTTATTAAATGTTTAATATATATGCCTAAAAAAATAATATTTATCTCAACTGATAAACTTTTCATTCGTATGATACCCTTCAACTTATCCGAATTGGAAATTCAGACATACTGAAGAGAAGTTTCATTAATCTAATCATCGGATTATGGTCACTGGAGTAGGCACGCAACTCGTTCGTCATCACACGTGTTAGGAATACTATCGCACGCGAAGAAGCACCAGAAATCGCTTCCGTCTAGGGCGTAAGAATCCAAAACGGATACTGTTACCAGACGTACTCGAACTAAACTTGGAGCCTTTTCTTTTTTTTACTACAATCGGAAGCTGAACCCGAACTCGTCCAGGGTAAATGTCTTACTACAGAGGTTTCAAAACTATTAACGAAAGCCAAAAAGTATCAGAGAAGAGCAACAGAACTTTTCGTTGTCTATAGTGTTTTACACGTTAAGGATAGATTTGTACTGTAGAAAGGAAAGAAATATGGAATTAAAAGTATTGTACTGTAGAAGGGAAAGAAATATGGAATTATAAGTCTTGTACTGTAGAAGGGAAAGAAATATGGAATTATAAGTTTTCGGCTTAAAAATTATAGATATAAGTTAATTAGGTTTATAATAATTTCTAACTAAATAAATAAACAAAAAAGTATACTTCAGTATTACACTGACAATTAGGATAGCAACATTTAATTTTTAAGTCTTTAATTAAATATATGATAAATTTTGTAATGTGAGCATTAAGAGTGTTAGAAGTTCTCGCTGTGTATTGGAAACGAATCGAGTTCATATCTAATCGATATGCACATATTTATTTTGGAGCTTTTCTTTTAACGAAAGAACTTGAGAAATTTCCCGTAAAATATCGAGGGGAATTTCGAAAACATATCCAATAACACGCCTACTTTTCTACTTAGCACTACAAGAATAGCATTTCAAAAATATAAAGAGAGAAATGCGAACGACACATTGACGTAATTATGCAAAAAGGATCCAAGCCACCTGGGATAGTTGAGGAAATATCAAGCTGATTTTTAAGGAACAAAAAACGATAATCAAACCATAAAATATCCGTTTAACGGTTTTATATTTTTGCACATAGTACCTACATGATTGATCTTTCTATATTTCAAATAAACCAAAAAATGTGTTTTGTGGGTGACATCCTTTTAACGTAATTACGTCTATAATAAAGCTTATTTTTTATTATATTTATTCACGTTAAACCTTTAATTCATCTGCATTATACATGTTAAAGAACGTGGCCGGAAGACAACATTTTATTCGATCCCAAGTCATCAAACTTTAAGCCACTTGAGAAAGCATGGATCTCACAGTTAGTCATATCATGTGTTGAAAACACTACCCTGCAAGTGAAGAGGTAACACTACTAGTACATTTCTGGACGCTTTTGAGTATTGTAACCAGACGAATTATTTTATCAGACTGGGGCACTTTTCCATTTGGTATCATTTGGAATTGAATCCGAAACCTCCGGGTGGAAGACAAGCATCTTACCAACTAAGGTTAAAAGGTCGTGTCGCGATACAAAAAAGGAATTGATCGAACCAGAACTGGAGATGCAACGATTGAATGGCATTTGTATATGCTTTGAGGTATATCTTTAATTGATCGAACCAGAACCGGAGATGCAACGATTGAATGGCATTTGTGTATGCTTTGAGGTATATCTTTAACTTTTTGTATTGTAAACTAATAAGAAAAATTATATTAATTCAATATGCCCATGTGATGCATCACCAAAAAAGTCAACACTATAATAAATTCTCGCCTTGACAGGATGCGTTGTGCAAAGAATTTGTTTTGATTGAGCGTGGGCTAAATACAGGCTCTCGAGCTGCAGGCCCAAGTCTCGCGAATTGGTGGGACCGGCACCGGTCAGCAGGGCCCCGCTAGTATTAGTCCGCCATTATAGAAAAACTATTAAAGGCGTATGTAATAATAAAATAAAATATAATGTAGAAATTTCAAGAACAGCGAAGAAGCAATAACTTTAAGAGTTGAACCGATTAAATAAATAAATATAGGTTTATTGATAGCAACATAACATAGTAAATACATTCGAAAATCACACAGATATCTCAAGATAAATAACAGAAAATACATTGAAAAGAGAAGCTATCAAAAGGTCTGGGTTCATATAATAACATCCTCCCGGCCGAGATACACCCCATCAATATAGGGCGAGCCCAGCCGCGAGGATGCCAGATGTTTTTCAGTCCACACCCTTGTGATTGTATGAAGAGAGTCAAGAATTGGACAGGGTGAAAACGGAAGAGTTGACAATAGAACGTGACAAGTAGAAACGCTGCCGATACTAAAATCTAATCATTTTGTAAAACACTTGTATTTTTAGTTGTAAGAGATTGCTGATTAGTAATAAACCCGCTTTAGTGTGCACTGTACAAATACTAAACTGTGGAAATACAAGTTGGATACAGTAACAATTATATCACTTTTTCCCTAATGGTTTATATTATAAGCAACCAGTTTCGAGATCGCTTTCATTATCAAGAATACTTAAAAGCTAAAATGGTTACAAGTTAACTTTGGACTGTTATATTGGCAGTTTCAAATGATAGAGGGACACCGGTTATGCTAATGAAAAGGGATTATCACGAATTCTTCCATTGAGATTTTCTTTCTGGGATTCAGAAATTAATTACTAATAAGATTTCCTAGAATTTCAATACTTTTCAGTAGTATTGTTTTTTTTTCAGACATATATGACCGAAGTCATAGGTATCATATACTCCCGAATACTAAACGGAAAAAAATGCCTGCGTCAATCGAAGGGGAGTAGCACAGCGCGACCTTCAGCACGGAAGGAAGTCCAGTGCGTTACCGCGCGGCCATGCATTTAAAATTATTGTTTGCTATTTATGCAGGTGTTATAAAAAATAAATTCATAGCAATAATTAGATATTAAAAAGATAAGAAAGGACTGTTCGGTGCTTTTCCATACTTATTCTAAAATATCACCTATTACACAAACCTTATTTTTTTTTTGTGTAGGCCTCAATATGTGTAACATACATAATTGAAAATAAAACTCATCGTTAAAAAGTTATTAGAAATCTGTGAGCATGGAAGTAGGCACTACCAACTCGATATAATTAATTATACGAGTATATTTCAAAAACGATAATTTTTGTCAATGATAAAAACTGATAAAATAAGATTTATAAATGATCACCTCAAGGAAGCCCATAAGCGTTACTACATAAATCATGTCGAACCTGATGTGAAAGTCAAATATTAGGTCCTTACATATGAAATTGGCGTTTTGTTTGGGAGGACATAAAGTTGATTTTTTTTTAATATAATATATTTATTTAATCAAAGTATGTACCATTGCTATCTATGCACTTTTGCCATCTCATAGGTAGTTCATCGATCCCTTTACTAAAAAAACCATTCGGACGGGAATCAATAAAATCTTTGAAGTCGGTTTGGACTGCCCCATCGGAGTTGAATTTTTTCCCTTGCAAGAAGTTATCCAAATTTCGAAAAAAATAGTAATCTGTTGGGGCAAGGTCCGGAGAGTACAGTGGATGTCTTAGATATTCCAATTGAAGCTCTTCTAATTTGGTAGCCGTCTGTTGTGCAGTGTGTGGTCTAGCGTTATCATGAAGCAGCAGTGGCCTAGAGCGATTAACCAGCCTCGGTTGTATAGCAGCTAGCTTTTCCATCATGGTTTGCAGTTGCTGACAATAGACATCTGCCGTAATCGTCTAGCCAGATTTAAGAAAGCTGTAGTGAACGACACCAGCACTAGTCCACCAAACGCTCACAAGTAACTTTTTTGGAGTCAATTTTCGCTTGGGGCATGGTTTGGCTGGTTCGGCAGGGTTCAGCCATTGCGATGAGCGCTTCCGATTATCATACAGGATCCACTTTTCATCACAGGTAATGATTCGATTCAAAATCCCTTCATTATTGTGCCGGTTGAGTAATGCAACGCAGCAGTCAACGTGCGTTTGTTGATTTGCTTCACTCAATTCGTGAGGTACCCACCTTTCAAGCTTTTTCACCTTCCCAATTTGCTTCAAGTGGATTAAAACAGTTTTATTACTAACACCGCAGCCTGCAGCTAACTCGGACGTGGTTTGCGATGGATCCGCTTCCACAATAGCCTTCAATTCTTCATTATCAACTTTGGTCTCCGGCCGTCCACGGGGCTTATTCCGCAGGTCGAAATTTCCAGAACGAAAACGTTGGAACCAAAAACGCACTGTGTTTTCTTTTGCGGCACCGTCGCCATACACATCATTAATCCTTCGAGCCGTTTCTGCAGCACTGGTGCCACGGTGGAACTCGTACTCGTAAATAACGCGATATTTCAAGTTTTCCATTTTGTAAACTGAGTGACGCAAAGAAAAAAAACAATTGAGGAAAAAACAAATGAATTATAATTTTCGAAACACAAATACTTGAGTAAATAGCTGTATAAATTTTAATTTGGAATTCCTAACCAAAGAGAAGATATTTGAGATCAAAGTTGCCAGTACGGCAAAACGCCAATTTCATATGTAAGGACCTAATATTAAAATTGAAATATTAACAATGAAGAAAAATGCTACAATACAAACCAGAAAATTCTAATATCTCTATTGATGTTATCTTTTATACGAAAAAAAATTCTAATATCTCATATTTATGTTATCTTTTATACGAAAAAAAATTCTAATATCTCATATTTATGTTATCTTTTATACGAAAAAAAAATCTAATATCTCATATTTATGTTATCTTTTATACGAAAAAAAATTAATGATAAAATGTAAAACTTGTTAGTTTAATATTAAACAAAAACATTTTGTAACATTTTTTTTTAAATAATACTTTTTTAAATGTGTATTTGTACTGTAAAAATACTTCCTGTAGGTTGCATAAGACATGCTCAAGGAAAGTAGAGTAAATTATGGTATGGATTTTCCAATGGCAATTCCAATTAAGGAGTAATATCCAAGCATACCCATTTTTTTAAATGGGTATGCTTGGATATTACTCCTTAAGCGTTCGAAAATATCTACATATCTGTTTATACATATACAAATTATTAACGGGAAATATAGTTTGACAAACTTTTGTTTAACCCTTCCTTCCCTGTGATGTGTAACTAGTACACATTGCTTCTAAAAACTTTAGTATCTCAATAAATATAATACGAGTAAATACTGGGTTCAGGTTTTAGGTATTCTTCCGTAATACATTTACGCATTGAATGAAAAAAATAATATTAATAATAATTAGCACGTATCGGCCACATCAGAGATATTTTATGAAAATCGGGAATAAATTCACCAATACAATCAAACGTGTGCCAGTGTGTGACGTAGGTATATTCATTCTAAAAAACCCGCTATGGGTGAAGAAGCGACGCTACTCACGTCTCACACTCACTCTACTTCGGTGTATGGAACGCAAGAAATAGAAGCTCAGTTCGCTCGCTTCTCTTGCTTCAGTAGCTTTCGGGCATTCGTTTGAGGTGGTCGCTTCGCCCGTTTTGTGAACGTCGGCCGATGTTTTTTTCATGTTTTCAGCAATTAAATTTCAATTATTATCACTTTTTACTTCAAATTTAATTAATTTAAGCGATTGGCTATGAATATTCTATTTTTTTCGATTTTAAATCGCTCATTTTTACATCACAGCACTAGAAAAAACGGATTTTTTTTAGCATGGGAAGGGAAGGTTAATGTACAGGACAATTATTTAAGATATCGTGAATTAAGTTTGTTTTGGATGCCGTATTTACGAACTGAACTTTTGAAAGCATTATCCCTCGCACAAGGAATGACCTTGTTCAATGATTTTTTTTTATGTCCATATCTTGTACATTTTGGTGGATAAATTAAACATTAAACTCCTTAATAAACTTTGTTCATATGGTATAACTGAGTCCCATCACAGGGAAGCATGAATAACATTTTTTTCGATTATCATTATGCTATGTTTAGACTTTTTATATATATATTTTTTATTTGATGTAATTTGCTTAAACCTGTATCAAATACAAAATAAATAAAACAGACGGAGAATTTGTGTGAAGACAGGTTGGACGCACAATGGAGTAGATTGGCCGAGCAGGTGCGTCACAGGTGGCAAGTCATGTTCAGAAATCGTCTTCGATACTTGGAGTATGGAATGAAGATGAAAATAATAACAGAATTGAATATAAATAGATGAACAAGTTATTTAAAGGAACAAGTAAACAAATATGATTTCCATTAATAATACAATTTTGTGTATAAAGACATTAATTTTATAATTTAATGAAGGAATAAGTTATATATGTTATAGATTCGTTGGATAACAAAAAAAAATTTAAGCATCGCATATTTTTTTCAAAATTTCAGTAAGGCTTTACAGTCCATGTTGAGTCATTAATCTTCTACATCCACGTGCCTCTATCCTCTGCAATCGTATTTAAATTAATATGCGCAACAATTCCAGCGCACCACTTGCAACTACTATATATCCTCTCATCAAACTCACAACTTCCCAACTCATCTCAACCTTCCCGGGTGTCCAGCGAGGATATTGACTCTAGTTCCTGCTTCTACTGGGTATGATCATCCTGTCTAAGTTTTATCACTTTCATATGAACGGAAAGGCTGGGAGCCTAAAATATGTCACCGAGTTCTTTATTGTATCTAGCTCTCCATCGTGTACTAACCGATAGATTGATTTAAGTATTGTCCTTTCAGAAATATTAAATTCTTCGATTAGAGATACTCCACGCATTATATTCGTATGAAAAAACAGTTTGTGTCCACAGCAAGACTAATGAAATCACCTAAATGAAATATTTGTTACATGAATTGGTCAGAACACGTAACACGAATCACTCGGAAGACTTTGCAATCGGTAGATGATTAAGCGTAAAAAAATAAACATTATTTTATCAGAACGAGGTTTTTTGAGTTGTTTCTTCATGGAACTCGTGTAGCGAAATCACAGAGGTGTAATGCCCGCCTTCCTTAGATAAGAGCGCCCCCGTACACTGCACACATTAACACATGCTCGTATTATAAAAGGGGCTACCCTGTAGGGCAGGTTTTATCTAACACCGCTAAAAAAATGACACCAAGAGGTACGCCCACGGCTGGAGAAGACCTCGCACATCCGATTGCCTCATCTGCGGATGGAACACACCAGATGGAATCACTTCGCAGTCATGCAAAAGTAGCGAAACGCAAAAATGTTCTCATCCAAATACTCGATTACGAATGACAGAATTATCGAGATTCGTTCTTTTTATTCGGTCCATTTACAAATGACAGTTAAATAGGAATACGAAGGAATTCGCACATAAAAAACAATAATCTGAATCAACCGTTAAACACTTTTAGTGGATTACACTCCGAGGAATTCTCACCGGCAGATGTCAACACGTTTGAGTGTTAAGTATACTTTGAAGTATATTTATATAAACAACTAAAGGTAAATATATTTTACTGTTAATAAAAATATATAATAACTCATTTTCAAAATAATTTTATTGCAATTTTTCTGGATTTTCCGCTTCTTATACTTCCACAGTGCTTGGAACTCGTAAGGTTCTAATTGGTTCCCCTTAAAAAATAACAATAATAAAATTATGAATAATAAATAAAGTATTTATCAAAAGTGCAATAAAAAGTAATTTATTGTTATGTTGTTCTAATGAATAAACCACTTGCGTGGATTTGACAGTCAAAATGATTGAACAGTAATATAAAAAGCCTAATAATAAAACAATATTGACGTGATTGCAAATGGTTAATAAAATTAAAATAATAAATGTGAATACAATGTACATAATATCGAGTTGATGAGTAACCAATTAGAATAGCATAAGAATTTAACTGGAATTCGCTTGACGCAGGCGCCAGACCGACGGATAGTTTTCCCAGCCGGCGGACTGTTTGTGCTGGCGAATTTTCAGCCGGGGGCGTGGCAAATAGATCACTAAAAACCGTCACAAAAAATATCAGCTGGAGATTGACACCGACATACCTGAGAGCAATAACAACTGTCATACGGCATGCACGGAGCCAGGCCAAGTGCTACGAACATATGGACATAAAATATCAAACGTCAAAGAAACTATTGAATGTATAATGATATGGCCCACCTATGCCGTCGACATCCTCGTAAATATTGAAAGATTTCGTCTCAGCCGGTCTCAGTATGGGATCCCCTTTCAAAACGACACTGTAAAGGTCAGTATCGACACTCAATTCGCGCTCCATAGTTTAAAAAAACGGTAAGTTGCTATTCACTTTAATTTGTATTTACACAGAAAAAAAAAACTGCAGAAACTGGCAACAAAAGAACGTCACACAAGTGAAATGCACGTTGCAAAGTGACACAATGACATCATTTCTTATAAATAAAACAGGCGGTGCTGCGCGAGCAAAACAAAACAGCGTGCGGTGACCGCGAGTCGCATACAACAAGACTGCCCGCGTGACTTGGCTCGGCAGTATCGCCCGTACTGACTTGACTGAGCACTCGGCGCTGGGCGCTGAACGCTGAACGGCGAGCATGTACAGAGCAGAATAATGTGTTTACGGTCGGAGTGTGGTGGAGAGAGGATGTGGTGAATGGCTGAGGCTGCACAATCTGCTGCCATATCAGGCTTTAGGTCTCGACTCTCGGGCCGGGATTCCGCGATAACGGAGTATCCCGATGCCAAAAGGTGTAGTCGCTTCTAATATTAATTGTACAAATAACTAGATACAGATAAAAAATATTCTGTCAAGTGTGAGTAATGTTTTATTTACTCAAGCAAGAGTTAACATTTTTTTTATTCAATATGATATATTAAACTATTAATATGTTTACTTCTTTAGATAAATAAATTCGTAACCAAAAATAGCATAAAAAGAAGTCTTTTATAAAGTTATTTTTTTTCCTCTTTTAACATGTGATACAGGTTTAATCATGTATTATTCTTCACGTCGTTCTTTACTGTCCATGCAGTGAGACTCTGGAATCAGTTACAAACCAATTTAAGACTCGCTCCGTCCTTGGTATGCTTTAAGAAGCGACTGAAAAACCTCTTCATTTCTAGTCATTAAAAGAACGTTTTTCATTCCTGATTTTTCTTTCCCTTTCCTCTCCATCATCCCTTCCTTTCCTTTTGATTGATGATATCTCACTTTATATGAAAAATAATGTTCGGGTAACTATCCGTTTTTGTGGGGTTCGTGGGCATGTGCTCACGTATATGTTTATGGATTTCGTGGGGATGGATAGTCATTTGAATGATTTATGCGACCACGTAACTTGCTTCATTTTCTTTTGTTTAGTTGGTTGGAAGGATTGTCGCCTGGCAATAAGCCTGCCAGATTGTATTTGCAATAAAAGTGTTAAATAAATAAATAATAAATATTCTAAATGCACGCATTTCTACATAATTTAATAGGCTCAACTCAGTATTTTTTCACATATTCGTTTCACTCCCAAACATTAAAGTTGGTACCAAAATATCATAATATTGTGAATTATCATCTTAGAAGATTTTGATACGGTCCGGTTCGAATATACATGTTATGTATGTGTTAAAAAAACAATAAAGATCTAAATATATTAACAACAAGAGCAATGAACTCAAGTTTCCCTGTGAGTAGGCTCATTTATGCCTATAAGGTTTATTAGGGAGCTAAATCCTCAATTTACCCACCAAGATATGGTAGATATCGATATCAGAAAATTTATTCAAGAAGGTCAATATTCCATGTGCGAGTCGTGGCGTTCTTAACATTTGTAGCTCAATTAATAAATCCAGCATTGAAAACAATCTTAATTAACGATGGCGTAAATAATTATCCAATACATTAAACAAAATGTTATTATGATATTCAAAGAATAAAATATACATATAATTTATTGGTAATTTCAAGTTTGCTATGAAAATCAAATCAAGTAGTTTTAAATATTTTGTATTGAATTAACGACAGCTGTTTCACGATATTTTATGAAGATGGAACATCTGTCGTTAATTTGAATAAAAAAGAAAATATTTAATTTAATTTTCTATAAAGTTTTATAAATTGGATATTAACAGCATCGATGTATGTTTGATTATTGTAAAAAATAAGTCCAGCAATTCGGTGTTTACGAACAAACCAACGTAAATATTGTAAAATCCCAGAGTGCTCCTTTCAACTGATTGAAAGAAAATCGATTTAGTGTGAAGCAACAAATAAAAAATAATCAGCCACTAAATAAAATACATAGTAAATTTAAATACACAAAACCGTTAAAACGATTGTGAAAAAACCTTTTTAATTTCGTTTGTAAAACTGACAACTTTCGGAAAAGGAGGTTGCATTAACTAGTTTACAGCGATATATGTATTCGTTCATTCATTACTACGGATACCCTTCAACATATTTTAAACGGTGATTTGGATATATTTGATAGCATGGCCGGAAGACAGCATTGTCTTAAGATCAATTAAACGAGCCTTCTAATTTAGAACCTCTGAATACGCACGTAACTTGCGGTGTTGGCAATATCCCAGCACGTCAAGAGGCAAAAACACTCGCACACGCCTAGCGTGTGTGAGAATTTTTATCAGACGTACTCTTACCAGTGCAAATTTTTTTTTTCGGTTACCATCGGGAATTGAATCCGAAACCATTATAAGGAAGTCAAGCGTCTTACCAACTACGCCACGGAGGACGTCGATATAAAATCACATGACATGTTTTAAACCTGAGTGGTACCAAAATAATAAGTAGATATGAACGAGTCACTACATAATGATGACCTCCGTGGCCTCTTTGGTAACACGCATGTCTTCCAGCCCCGTAGTTACAGGCACTCTTCTTATTAGTAACCAGATTTTATAAAAAAAATGTTTCAATCTGGATTTCACTCAAGGCATGTTAAAATACATTTCTGGTTGGTTGGAAGATATTGCCTCATAGCAAAAAAAAACGGCAAATGTTACTGTAACATATACAGCAAAAGAGCAATACAATACAATATATTAGAAATCAAGAAAATGTACAGAAGACATCACGCGCGTAACAAATAGAAATACTGGAAATAGGAAAATGTGTAATTAATCGAATAAATCGCTCCTTCGGTCACACTCTCTCTAGGGACGGCTAGAGATAAATAAAATGAAAAATAAAGTAAAAATCGATATGCGTACGTTTCTTAGTAGCAAAGGTCAGAGGGGAAAGTGTGCAGGGTTCGCTGGAACTAAAGCTAAGAATAGCGAGCAGCTGATGCTTCCACTATTTCTAGATCGGCTAATTTCCTACGGAACAATCGAAGCTGCAGGCTAATGCCAATCAAATGCAAATAGCGATACAAACAAGTGTTGCTCGAATGTAAACAGTGTGGCTAGCACGTAAAAGAATATAAGATTTTTTTATTTATTCGTAGCACTCATTTTACAACATTCAATAATTAAAAATTAAACGCATTAAAGATAATTTGAAGCATTGTATTACAACACTCGATAATTAAACATTTAAACCCATTAAACGTATTTGAAGCACTCATTACACTTATAAATCAAAACCGATTATATGCTTATTTGAAGTACTCGTATTACAGCACTCAATATTTATAAATTAAAACCCATCATATGATTATTTGAAGTACTCATTAAACACTCAATAATTATAAATTGAAGCCCATTAAATATTTATTCGTAGCACTCATATTACAAATTAAAACCCATAAAATGCTTATTTGAAGCATTTATTACTTCGCTCAATAATTATAAATTGTACTCAATTATATGCTTAACATATGAGAAGTACCCACATTGAAAAACTCAATAATTTTAAATTGAAACCCATTAGATATTTATTCGTGGCCCTCATATTACAACAACCAATAATTATAAATAAAATCCCGTTAAACGCTTATTTGAAGCACTCATTTCGATACTTAATAATTAGAAATTAAAACTAATTATATGTTCATTTAAATTACTCACAAAACACTAAATAAATTGAATTGAAACTCACTAAATGTATATTCGCAGCACTCATATTACAACACTCCATAATAATACTCGTACATTAAAACCCCAATAAATGCTTATTAGAAGCCCTCATTACAACACTCAATAATTACAAATTAAAACTCATGAAATGTGGACGTGAAAAAAGACTGAAAGCAGCCGAATAAACGCTGCAGAAATGCGTACATTGAAAATGCAGCGATGGGGGATGAATGTGAAATTAAGTCTAATATATATTATTAAGTACGACGTAGCAGAGTAATCTGATATGGTTTGGACATGTAGAACGAATGAATGACTAACAAAACGAATACAGTGCAAATGTGAGTAGAAGACGTGGTAGAATAAGACCAAGGAAAGTATGGTTGGATCGAGTGAATTACATTTTGAAAGGACATGTAAAACGTCTGAGAACTGTTAGGAGTTGTATGAGAAGGTGTACAAATGTAGAAGCGGCAATATACATGTGTTCGGATAGTAGAGTCTAGCGCTCTCTCCTCTCTGATTATCCCAACAGAGAAACGACGTGATGGTAAGTATGTATGTATGAAAAACAATTACAGGTTTATTTGCAATTCATATCGCTTCACTCAATAATTATAAATTAAAACCCATTTAAGATTTTATTTTCATTCACAAAAAGATTCTACGAAATTCATCACAAATAAACCAACCTACCGTTTTTGAAAACCAAAACGGTAGGTTGAATGATTTTTTTAAATAAGAAATCTCCAAAACACTTTTTTTTTAAATATGTATTACTGAAAAATTACTGAAAAAGAGCCAAGTTCGATAGCCTTAATGTTTTAATGTAACTCAGAATTCATCGATATATGATACTAGTAACTAAATATAATAAATACTTTGGAATATTTCTGGATGAATGAAAAAAAATTATAACATTGCATTAATATATTATTATTTTTGTAATGAAATATGACCTCTATTTGAAAAAACGCATTTTTAGTTGCTATAAATATTATGCATCAGATAACCTTGAAAACGAATGATATCGAAGACTAAATAAGGTCAAATAGTTAAAATTAAAAATATTCCATGCACCAAAATTTGCATTAAGGAAAGTCTGGTGCACAATATTTTTTATCTCGGTCACTAAGTTGAGGCAGAAGTTTTAAAAATAAAACCTCTCGAAGGTTTCTAAACAAGCCACAATGAACTTCTTATCCTCTATAACTGTTGGATCGGAATAATCTTCATCTGATCTGTACACACATTTTAGCGTCTCTAATAATTTTGATTGTTCTTTCAAAGGATATTAATATTTAAAAAATGCCAAGACGTTTAACATGGGTTTTAAACTGGTTCTAAAGTCTCACTGCATGGAAAGTAAAGGACGACATAAAAAAGGAAAGCGGTGAACTGGGAATGTTTGTTGTGTGGTTTATGAATTCGATTGTATTTCGAAGTACGTATTTTTTTCCCTTACATTTTTATTCTTCCAGGTTCTTCAATTTCTTCCAGTTATGTAGCAGATAGAAGCATGCTCAGATGAAACCTCAATTTCGACATTTGTAATATATCTAAATAGGAATCAATAAATAAATATAGCACCTCGTTACTTCTTTTTTCGGGTGGAGAGAACAGAGTGCCACACTTTATTTATTTATTTATTTAACACTTTTATTGCAAATACAATCTGGCGGGCGTATTGCCAGGCGGCAATCTCTTCCAACCAACCAGACAAAAGTAAATGAAGCAAGTTACGTGGTCACATAAACCATTCAAATTTACTATCCATCCCCACGAAATCCATAAACATATACGTGAGCACATGCCCACGAACCCCATAAAGACGGACAGTTACCCGAACATTCTTTTTCATATAAAGTGAGATATCATCAATCCTCAAACACTTTCATATGACGACACACTTCGTTCACCTCCTCCAATCAATATATCATATATTCTCATTAAACCATACTTCTCTCGGTCTTCGTGTACCACGAACCCCACTCACGTTCCATTATACATTTGTACAGTCACTTCCAAGCATTTCCAATATAGCTACATTTCCAAACTACCTCATTTTATTTTTTCCCACCCTACTTAACAATGGGTCCATTCATCCTTAATAAATACATTTATCATCTGTAATATATGGACATATTTCATATTTTTCTTAATGTACGCATTTACATGGCTCCTTTCATTAATTTTCCACATCCACGTTTCACTTCCATACATCAATGTTAAAACTAATACGCTATTGTGAACTAATGTGCTTTTGGTAAATTTGGACATTACTTGATACGATCACATGTCATTTACTACCCCATTGATTTGATATAATGTCACATCTTAATCAAACAACAAACTGAAAGAAATAAACCAACAAAATGTAAAATGGTGATTAAGAAAATGACAATTTAAATTTGACAGAAAAACTCAAATAAAAAATTGATACACAAACATAAAATATAAATGTTTCCATCTTAAACACATTCCAAAGACAACAAAATAAAGATATGCCTGATATTTATAACAAAGTATGACTAACAAAATTTGAGTTACGATTCGGGCTTGGAAAATTTGTCCTACGATTTTGAGCAATGTTGTAGATAGTCAATATTTATATATTTAATTGAAAAATATACGACACTTAAGCGTATCTTATCAATGTTAACTAAATAAAAGATAAAAAATCAACAACTTGAAATATCAGGACAATTCAAAATACACACAGTGCATTAATGAAAGAAAAAAAAACAATTCTGAAAGACATTAAGATCTACATTAAAAATATCGTTTTTTTTTTGTGAAAGAGCAAGTGTTTCTAGCAGGAGTGCGAAAACCTATTTGAGCTATGAACGGATCTATCAGCAATAATACGAATAACTTTATAAACAAATCGAATATAATATTTTTTCCGAGTTGAACAAGGCGATTGTAATTGAATTATAGTCAAGTATGGTATGTCAGGTGGCATACCCTGACGAAAATGAATATGTATCAGAAATGTATTCCGGACCCTTTCAATTCTACTGCAATGGTTAAGATCTGAAATGAGTATCTGTACATACCATTCGAGAACACAAATGCTGTCACTCCCGTAATGCAAATGGATGGAGAAATATTACCAAATTGTGACTCCTTTAAGTATCTTGGGTCACTCATTCATAGCGATGGAGGATGTGTAGCAGATGTAACACATAGAATTAGTGTGGGATGGACGAAGTTTAGACCAATGACGGGAGTTCTATGTGATCCGAAAATGCCAGTAAAGTTAAAAGGAAAAGTATACCAAACGATTGTCAGACCCGCACTCCTGTATGGCTCCGAATGCTGGACGATGTATAACTCTTACTTCAGGCAACTAGAAACTGCTGAAATGCGCATGCTAAGATGGTCAGGTGGTGTGTCCCTAAGAGACAAAATAAAAAGTTCACGCATTCGTGGAAGCCTAGGTGTTACAGACATCAACAGTAAGATGGAGGAGAGGCGATTGAGATGGTGTGGGCACGTTGGACGCAGAGCACCCGATCACATTGTGAACCAGGCAATCTCCATGGATCTTCCTCGAATAACAACCAGAGGAAGACCAAAGAATTTGTGGGTGGTGCAAAAAGATAACCTGGTGCAGAGGCACGGCCTGGGGGACGTAGTCCGGGACAGAAGAGCATACAACCTGAGGACGAGGAGAGCTGACCCCAACAGTCTTCGCAGACAGTGAGTTGGAATGGAGCCAGGGAGAAGAAGGTTAAGATCTGAAATGACCGAATTGTAAAGCAACACTTCGAAATAATTCTTTTGAACGATGTGGTCAGCATTTTTTATTACAATAAAGGTGTTCCAAAAATGTATACATACTTTTAATGATTATAAATTCACTGTTTATTAGGGTATTCATAAGATTAAAACTCAAAATAAAAAAAAACAGATTCTAAACTTCATGGTCGTTTTGGTCCATGCACTGCTGACAACTTGCAATTATAAATATAACGAATCGTTTGTATTGGTATTTGGGCGCATTCTCTTTCAATGGCTGCTCTCAATTAATTAACGGTTGCCTATTTTGTACCATAAACTTTATCTTTGAAAAGTTCCCATAAAAAGTTCATTGGCGTCAAGTCTGGGGATCGCGCGGGGTATTCAATGCTACATATATGGTATGTCCAATCCATCTATTCGGCAAATTATCGTAAAGATAGGTCTCCACATCACGATGTTAGTGGGGAGGTACACCATCTTGCAGGAAATAAAAGTCCTCCTTATCCATAAACTCCTCACGAATGCGTGGTATGACAAATTCCTGCAGCAGGTTCAAGTAAACGACACCGTAAAAGTGTGTATATTTTTTCTGGCACACCTAGATCGTCTCCTAATAGCTTTGTCAACTCTCAAAACAAATATTGAGGTATAAAAAAGGCTGCTTACACAGTTCATGAAATGTTAAATTTGTTGTAAATGTTTCGAGTATTTAAGGATTTTTAGTATTTTTTTAATTATGTACGAGTATTTGTAATATAAAGATTGCAATATATTTGTGATATAACTCTAATGCAATTTGTATATTGTCTCTGTGTAATTCATTGGGTGTCGGTGTCTGACAATTCACAATGACGGGATTGGGTGTCTGACAATTCACATTAACTTTTTTTCTCCCCGTGTTTTTTGTTTCTCTTCTCTCTGGTTTAAGATTTAGTTTTACGTCTTAGCTTTTAGTTATGTGGTCGGTATTGAATGTTGATTGACCTTGAACTATGAATATGTTGATTCTTCTTATTTTTTATTATAATTTTGTTTACATACAATTGTACTTTTCTTTCCGTGTGAATGTCAACAGTGACGTTCGATGTGGTGCGGTGCGGGCTGCTTGTCGCGAAATAGTCCCGTATCGTATTTATAACTGTGTATATATATTTTTTGTTATTTTGAAAGAATTTTGACCTGTGTACTTGCATACTATGTATGTGTTATTAAAATTGTTTTATTGAATTGTTTAATGTAATTCTGTTTATTCTAAGTATATTTATCTTTTTCTGTGAATAAAACACTTACAACTTATTTATTTTTTTAAATATTATTGTAAGATATATTGTACTATTGATGAAATTAATAAATAATGCTATCCAATGTGATGTGCAAATTTTACTTTCTAAATCCTATTTCTCAACTATTTAGGAATATCCGGTCACTCCTTTTAGGTTAAGTACTATGGGTTTTCGTTAAGTACTCGTACTTAACAGTGTATTTCATTTATCGGGAATTCTGTATGTTTTATAGTGATAAGAAATCCTTAATTTAAACATGACTGAAATATTCTTAGATTTCTTCTAATCGATATCGAATTGTGTTGAGAAGTCATAACCAGTTGTAGCTGTAGCGAGGTTATCAGTTGATTGCTTATTACAGGAAGTCAATGCCCACAGCACTTAAGGTATGGTTAGTATTACGCTAATCATTTTATATTAAAGTGAAAACCTCAGACATGAGTCATACATATATACATGACGACGTTTCCCTTTCGGGGAAGCAGGGAGAACAGGACGCCAGTCTTTCCTATCGTGACATACATCTTTCGCCCTCTACACCTCATATAACTTCTACGATTCTCGGCACCGCCTAGCATCATGAGATGAATCCTAGCTGATATTCTTCCTTACAAATAAGCTAACCAGAAGCAGACACTTTCTGCGTAACAAGAGCAAAGTGGATTAAAAAAAATTATCTGACCTTTTACATTTCATACATACTAAGACGCCGTTTCCTTGCCGAAGAAGCAAAACGGACAGACCACCAGACTTTCTTATCGACACACATATTTCACCTCATCCACATCCATACTCTATATCATACAACTCCTACAATGTATCTTACTTCTTACATTTCCTTCTTTTGAAATATCATTCAATTGACTCCACACTTCTCTACCACATCTTCCACTCATATTCGCACTGTATATTTGTTTTGTTAGTCTTTCCTCGTTGAATTCTTCCACGAGCCCAAACCATCTCAGAGAGCTCTTCTAAATATCCTTCATTCAAAATATAATTCATTTGATCCAACCACCCTTTCCTTGGTTTTCCTTTTTATCTTTGGGCTTCTTTCATTCCTTGGCCTTCCTTCTCTCTTTGATCTTCCTTCTTTTCTTGGACTTCCTTTATTCCTCTGTGTTCCCTTTTTCCTTGGTCTTCCTTCATTCATTGGTATTCCTTCTTTCCTTGCTTTTAATTTCACAGATATCGATACTTTGTATTGTATTGTGTAACGTTTTACTTAAATAACAATACCTGGAAGGTTTATTGCTAATTATTAATTTGTTGAGTAATAATATCTTACTATCTTGCTCGTTCTTAAAATATGTTTTCAGGGCAATAAGGTCATTTTTAATCGAATCGACCTTTGTATAAATCGTGTGATATAAATAAAAAAATTCCTCTAAGAAATGTTATCTAGTTATAAGTAATATGTAGGTGTTAACTCATTCTCAGAAATTAAATATTTAGATAAATAATTATAAATAACATGACACATAGGAAATTCAAATTAAGTTAATTCATAGCTATAATACGAGGGTCGATCAAATATAAACGAGACTTTTGTTTTCGAGTGCGCAATTTTAAACGGAGCGTGCGGCCGCCTCGAGGAGTGTTGGGTGGAGAGATATCAGGAGTGGGGAGAGCGGTCGGCCGGCCTCGGCAGACGTAGAAAGAATGAATGGTAAAAAGATTTATATCAAATAATCTATACAAGTAGTAAAAAAAGTACAAGAAGTTTGGGAAGACCTAGAAAAACGTGACACGACCAAATGAAATCGAATTTTGGGGGGGGGGAAAGATTTAACTTATTTATAAAATAGCTGAAATAAATCAGACGAAATTTAGTGAGAAAACTCAGATTATATCAAAATCATGTAATAGAGAAGTATTTCATATGCAGTTCATTTCCTTTGATTTCTGTGGATTTATAAGTGGTATTTTGTGTCTACAAATTATTGTAGTGAATAATCATTTTAACAATTAATGTTTCAAAATTAAACACTTCTTGGTGAGATTTTATACTTACAAGTTATTTAAATGTGTTTAATTATTATTTGAAAAACCTATCTGCCTTAGGACGAACATACATCTAGTTAAGCAGGGTAGTGCATTATATATTTCATTGAAAAAAATAGGAGTGTATATGGCAAGGTGTATGAACGTGACAGAAGCGAGGGATGTGTGCCAGAATAGATTTTTTTTAAAGAATACATATGTCCGAAGTCATAGATATCCTTATACCCTCGAATACTAGGCGGAAAAATGCCGGTAAGGTTCGAAGGGAGTAGTACAGCGCGGGGTTCGAACCGACGACCTTCCGCACGGAAGTCCAGTGCGTTACCGCGCGACAATGCGCCTCAATTAATGGAGATCTATTCAATATGCCTACCCCAATAAGGGCATGGCGTGATGGTGATGCGAAAAGTGATATCATGAATCAAATATAATGAGTATAGCATACTTAACATCTAGAAATCGAAAGAAGGATTTTTTCTTAAGCAACAAGACTTCAGATTCTTTTACAACTCTAAATGAAAATACGAGTATATGGATTTATGGTGGTGAATAAGAAAATTCACCGCACCACAAAATAACGAAAGTTTTCTGATTCACTGTATGCAAAAATCAACTTGCATCATATATTATTCCGGATTCTTGGCCTACAAATGTGTCATCGTCTAACTTCAAAACATTTTATTGTATACTCGTATATTGAATGCAACTGATGAGCAAGCAAAACGTGCTTTCAATGACAAATTTATTTGATATTGATACACGCATAACACCACGTCTTACTCTTTAGGAGTAGATAAAGGGGATAGATTTCCACACCTTTCTATCTATCCACACAGTTCTGGCCTCGTCCACATCCATACATCTCGTCACATACATACGTTTTCATGTTTCTCATATTTCGTGCCTTTCCCTTAGTTAAAATTTATCCAATTATCTCCTTCAACTGTTCCCCGATCTACTTCTTCCTTGCTCTTCATTCAGTTGAGACATACATAAATAAATATGGGTTTAATGATAGCAACACAGTACGTACATATAATATATAAACACATTCCGAAATCGTACATATATCTCAACATAAATAGCCGAAAATACATTTATGAGAGAAGTTACAATATCAAAAGGTTTAGCTAGGCTCATCTTGTAACATCCCCTCGGCTTAGATACACCCCACCAATATAGGGCGAACCCGGCCACGAGGACATCAGATGTTTTTCGGCCCACACCCACATATATATTTTTCTTAAGTATTTCGCAACTCTATCTATCAATGTACCCAAATCATCTCAAGATATTTATTGATCATATTTTAAAATCAAACACGTCGTGAAAAATTTACGTGCATTTTTTATATAACATCAATTTTACTTATTAAGTGTGGT
The DNA here is from genome assembly GCA_949825065.1 of Odontocerum albicorne. NCBI lineage: Eukaryota > Metazoa > Arthropoda > Insecta > Trichoptera > Odontoceridae > Odontocerum > Odontocerum albicorne. The sequence goes on along the minus strand of OX463840.1, from coordinate 46,991,172 downwards.
GATCGAATTCAATCTTTGATTTTTAAAATAGTGTCATCTTCAGAAACAACTTAAATCATTTTCTTCCTTCAGCCTTCCGAAATTCGAAAGAAAGATTATCCCGTGCAATAGGACATATCCTTCAAAAGATATCCCGTGCAATATTACATATCCTCCAAAAGATTATCCCGTGCAATATGACATATTTTCCAAAAGATTATCCCGTGCAATAGGACGTATCCTCCAAAATATTATCTCGTGCAATATGACATATCCTCCAAAAGACCAACAAAATACATATAAATAGAAAAATAAAAAAAATACGAATTATCCCAATATGAAATATGTACATGAATTTTGCATTTCACCGCGATATTTACTCGATTGTTATTTGCAAACGCTACATGCATATTTTTCCTCTATCCACAGAAAAAAATCGTGAGGTAAACAAAAATCGGAAAAGATGATGTAAGACACACATTCACGAAATTTCCTCATCAAATAAATATTTCTTAGAAAGAAACATTTACACTAGCAAATTGTTATTAAAGCAATGTTAGTAATATAAATGATATTAAGAAAAAGGCTCGTATTGAGGGCCAGCGAAGGAACAATAATCTAACACAGTGTGTATCATAAAAGGTAGCGATTTGATCTATAACCTACATTTGATTTGTTGTGTTTCAAATGTCGATAGTTCCATGAATAATGGATGGTTCACTAAATTTAGAATTCAAAGATTCAATCGAAATTGTGTTTAAAAGTTCACGCAGTTTTACGGACGATTGGGTTTGATATTTTTGGGTTTATTTTAAGTTTGACGATTAAGATCTAGAACGAAACAAATATTAATAACTCTGCATAAATCTTTACAATTTTTATTGATGAACCAGATGAAACATCATTGATGAACTAGCCGAAATATTATTGATGAACCAAATGAAACACAACTGACCAGCAGAAACATAATTGATTAACCAGTTAAGACATCATTGATGAACCAGCCAAAAAATCATTGATGGACCAGATTAAATATAATTGATAAACCAGCCGAAACATCATTGATATACCAGATGAAACAACATTCATAAATCAGATGAACATCATTGAACCCGCTGAAACATCATCGATGAACCAGCTGAAACATAATTAATAAACTAGCCGAAACATCATTGATGAAAGATAATCGATTAGCCAACCGAAACATCATTGATACACCAGATGAAATAACATTCATAAGTCAGATGAAAATCATTGAACCGGCTGAAACATAATTGATGAACTAGCCGAAAGATCATTGATGAACCAGCCGAAACAAAATTAATATACAATACTAGATGAAATACGAGTAACATTCACGAATCAGATAAAAATCACTGAACATGCTGAAACATTATTGATGAACCAACTGAAACATAATGATAGATAAAACATCACTGATGAACATGACGAGACCCCTATGGTACATATGAATTTTAGATATCGCCCCTAGAATTGATCTCCTACAATCACCACACACATTGCAAACGTGGAAACTACGGCCCAATATGTTATATATTTTCATGCCGAAAATCATAACCGAAATCAAAGAAGTTAAGTGTAGCGGACGTATGCGTCACCTAAAATGTCCAAATTTTTGGGTCTTGTGTGACCCAAAAATGTCCATAAAACTGAAAGGAAAGGTATACCAGACTATCGTCAGACCCGCAATTATGTATGGCTCAGAATGCTGGACTATGTTATGTACAGCTCCTACTCTAGGCAACTTGAAACAGCAGAAATGCGAATGTTTAGGTGGTTGGCAGGAGTATCACTAAAATATAAAATTAAGAGCTCACGCATTCGTGGTAGCCTGGGGGTCACTGACATAAATAGTAAGCGGGAAGAGCGACAGCTGAGATGGTACGGGCACATAAGACGGAGACCACCAGACCATACTGGAAATCAGGCAATGTCTGTGGATTTTCCTCGACAGCCGTCCAGGGGAAGACCAAAGAACTCCTGGATGACTCAATGCTCCAAAATCCTGCAGAGAAACGGCCTAGATGAAAGCGACACCCAGAACCGAAGAATATACAGCCTGAGAACGAGAAGAGCCGACCCTAACAGCCTACCTAGGCAATGAGTTCGGACAGTGCCAGGAAGAAGGTAATGCGTTACCTAAAATACATGATTTTATTGGAATGGAAAAGCAAGACGTAAACCGGAATATTTTATTATTGAGCGGTATCCATTCAGTCTTTGTACCTGTGCTGTACATTAATGATGACGGATGTTATGTGACGGATCATTTCCAAAAATGAATATTAGAAGATAATAAATCAAATACTTTTTCAATGATCAACATGGCTGGTAGCTTTCTTCCAGACGGGGGTTTGTGGTTCGATGGCTAGCAGTACAAAAAAATATACCAGTATATTTTTATCACACACAGCCTTATTAACCTGCCTGAGTTATATAGGAACAATATGTACCCAGGGAGTGAATTTTTTTAATATTTTTTTTTAGATTGAAGAATTATTACACATATTTCGTTTTATTATTATAAATCGGTAAAAGCGAAAACTGCATTGCGAATTTTTATGACAAATTATCCATATATATATCAATATAATTAACTGTTTTGGTATAATCTTTACTTTTCTTGGATGTTAATGTGACACGCACCGGTGCGTTCGTACTAACTTGAGATAAGTGCGTTTATACTCGCTTACAGGTTAATAATCTGGTTCGTTGAAAGAAATTGGCAAATGTCAACAGGCCCGCCGGGTTGTATAGTACGCAATTTATTTATTTATTATTTATTTATTATTACACATGACAAGAAATATACACAATTTGAGAAAAACAACAGATAATTTGATTTGGACATACAATTTTAAAGGAGCTGGGTTTGTTGCCTTTCATTTGTCGTATCCCCAGTAAACTAGGCTTTTGCCTGCAATGAAAGAGTATTTCAAAACTCGGTGAAAATACTAATTTATAGAAATCTTTCCTGACGTCAGGAATCCAACTTTACTAGTAAAAAAAAAATTATAAAGACGACCACATAAAATTTTCACGGCGTCATTCGATTTGCAAAAGCTTCTTAGCGTTACAACCAAAAAGAAACCTTGGCCTAATTCTTACATCCCAAGCTCGTCTGCCCTTAACGACCGTCTTTCAATGCGAGTTAATAATAATAAAAAGACAATTTGTATAGTGTAATTTAGAAAGCAGACTTTTCTCAAGAAAGATCATTGCATCGATTTTAACTTAGTCCTATAAACTTGTTACTCTCAGAAATTCACCTCCCTTCCCGAGTATCTAAGTGGTGAAATTCTCATAGAATTAAATACTCGTACAAATAATTGATCAATTTACTTCGGTACTCAGAAACGTGTTGCCAAGAATGCGCCATCTAACGGTGAATCGTATAAACGTTTACGTAAAATCAGCAACGACAAAAAAAAACAATAATTAAAAACTTCCATATGTGACTGTCTCGTATACAAAAATAAATAATCACATTTTGAATTAATTTGTGTGTTTACTTATCATCAAGTTATAAATATGAAAAAATCACAGGAAAAACATCTAACAATAAAATAACTAACAAAGTTAACACGATATCGCTTTTGAAAGAAATATATTTTAGTGTCGGGAAAAATCGCTAGATGCCTCAAGCTACATGGCGAGGAAATTGATGAATATTGTTTTGTATCGCATATATCTGAGCCTAAAATAATTGAAATGGTTATTTTTAATAAATAACATATGCGTATAAATAGAAAGTAATAAAAAAATCGACCATTCATTTTGAAACAATCGCAAACACTGAAATAAATTATTTTAATTTAATTCAAATTTTTACGACGCCTTTTCGGCTTCACAAGTCCCTGTTCAACAGTATTTATTATTTCTCAACATTAATACTTACTATGTAATTAACATGTATAGTCTTAATGTTGTCGTATTAAATCAAATTTACAAAAAAAACACGTTAAGTATTTTATCAAGTCAATTTTAGTGTTACAATAAATAAAATAATGAAAACACGCCTTGAAATGGGACAGGATTATATTTATGTTTGAACACTTTAAATCCAGGTAGTTACAATAATATTCCATTGAATTATTAAAGAAAACAAACAAATTAGTCTTATTTCTTATGCTGGCATGATCAAGTGTTTCCTACAATGTTCCAGATAAACAAATTTCATAATAATAAATATTTTTTAAAAAACGATGCTTAACATTTCAATTCACATAAAAACACGGAAATAACATATAAAAGAAGCACTTACGTTAAAAGATTTCTCAAAGAAGTTACGAAAGCAACAGAACTAAAGCATGATTCCAACATTTTGATTTATTGCGAAGCGTTGAGATGCAGACACCACATAAAACTTCGTATCGAAATTTTAAACAAACGAAAATCAATTTAAATTTTTAAAAACAACAATTTCACATTTAAAAAAATATAGTGTAAGTTTGGAATAAGCTATAGGTTCTCAATAAGATTATAAAAAAAGAGAATTCATTAAATTATCAAGATAAATAACGAATGGTGGGTCAAGTACAGTATAATTCCAAAGATACTTAATTATATACAGGCAGGCAGTGAGATACAGGCAAAAGCCTAGTTTACTGGGTATACGACAAATGAAAGGCGACAAACCCGATTCATTAAAATAATGTATGTCTTAGTTAAATTACCTGTTGTTTTTTTCGCAAATTATGTTTATTTCTTGTCATGTGTAATAATAAATAAATAAATTCAATGGTTAAAAGAACCCTCGAAACAATTTATTCGCTATTTTCTAGCATTAAATTGAATGATAGCAAAGCAGATAATTATAATATAACTAATTCCTCGGTGTATTTCTACGATAGTTATAAATTCGCCACAAAATCGATATAGTGAAAAGTTAATACGCTTGCGTTGTTGGACACAAATCGTTCAATTCAAGCAAATTTCAAAAATAAACAAAATTCATAGAACCTACACGTAAAGTATTTCTTCCTCCAGAAAGCGATTTGGCATATATCATAAAAAAACATATTATTCCAGCTGAAAAATGCACCCCTAAGGGGTTGGTCAACGAGAGAACAAATGCAACAAGGTCAAGAGATAAGTTGAATAGAAAAACTGCAATAATAAAATCTTCGCGGTTACAGTATTTGCTACGGTGCGATTTTGAGAAGAAGGCGTGACAGAGGTAGACCAAAGAAAGTATGGTTGGAACAAGTGAATAATATTTTGAAAGAAGGAAAAGTAAGAAGTAAGTGAACTCGTAAGAGCTGTATGAGAAAAAGTATGGATGTGAAAGAGGCGAAAAAATATGTGTCGAGATAGGAAAGTCTGTCGTTTCTGCACAGGGAAACTACGTGATGGTACGTATGTATGTTTACACAATACACTCAAAAGTCGCTTCTACGGAGCGTTTGAAAATACACATTTCACAAATATGGTCAAAATGAAAACAATCTCTCAATTACACATATAAAAATGGTGAGGCAATTCACAAGCTAAAATATAAAAAATCGTAGTTTATTTGTGAATGTCTTGCCTGAAATAAATTTGGGAAAACAAGTCAGTCTATTAACGCACTTCCGCGAGTTAGCAATAAGTCAGGGGATTCAAATACTGAAATAACCCTCGCTAATGCTAATGATGGTGCTGGGCCATTCTGCAGACAGGCAGCCGAGTCCTGTAATCCCAAGTATTCAAACTATTTTAACAAGTTGCTTATTCACGAAACAAACAAATTAGTGAAGCAAACACGAAATTATATCTAGAGTTGAAAGATCCTCGACTAATATTATTCAAGTCGCTTCACAACAATATATTGCAAGATTAGAGAAACAGTCGACAGTAATAATAATAAAATGGCAAGGTAAAAAAGTCGCAGAAAACTTACCAAGGAAGACGAAATACAAAGAAACCTTTGTCAATCTACCGATATGTATCAGTAACACGTATGCATATTGTACATGCGTTCATACTATCACGCCGTATCCCTATTGGGGTAGGCAAAAAGGAGAGATCGCCAGACTTTCCTATTGCAACACCTCGTTCGCCTTTTTTACATCCATACATTTTCTCATACGGCTCCTACGATTCCTCTGACTTTTTACATTTCCTCCTTTCAAAATAGCCTACACTTAATCCAGCCATACTTTGGTTGGATTAAGTGTAGATTAGTCTTTCTTTACCACGCCTTCACTTTCATTTGCACTGTATATTTGTTTCGTTAAACTTACATAATTCATTCTTTCCACGTGCGCAAACCATCTCAGAGTAATCTTCTTCATCTTGTTCAACACATTAGCCTTAAGTTCACACGCATCTCAAAGTTACCCCATGTATTATTCTAATTGCGTGCATTTCAACAGTATGTATTCGGTTCTCAACAGAGTCTACAGTATTGTTCCACATCCACGTTCCCATACATCGAAGTATGGGATTGAAATGTGTGTATAGTGTTAATATATTGTATATTACAATCAAGCATTTTGTTAACACTTCCCAAAACGGGTTGTCCAAGAATTTTATAAAGCTGCACAAGCCACCCATATCTCGAACACATTGAGATAGAAAAAGATTGATGCCATTAAAATATTCACCCGATAAAACGAACATTTACCATAGAATATCATCTAAGGAATATTATTATTAAATTTATATTTTTAGAATTAAATTTGCGAAGCGCTCTCCTGCCTTAGAAGATGTATGTATGTCCGTCCTAAGGTAGGTAGTTAACATAAAACAAAGAATAAAAACAAAATATTAATTAAAATGAAACTTATCGATCCACAAAATAAGGTTAACGAGAAGCGAACTGTACAAGAAATAATTCTCCATTGCATGATTTTGATAATAACACCTTCAGAAATACCCAAAATTCTCGGATTGCAGAAAGAATTCCAATGCGATGTTAGCTTTCCTAGTCTTGCACACTACGTTAGACTCATGTGGTGTCACTTATTTTCAAATTCTCTAACTTTATAAAGGACACAACATTTCAACGTGGACCGACGACTTCTGATATGATCAGGTAGTATTAAAATTATCTAACTTCATAAAAGACACAATATTTCAATGTGGACCGACCGACGACTTCTGATATGATCAGGTAGTATTAAAATTATCTAACTTCATAAAGGACACAATATTTCAATGTGGACCGACGACTTCTGATATGATCAGGTAGTATTAAAATTCTCTGACTTCATAAAGGATACAATATTTCAATATGGACCGACGACTTCTGATATGATCAGGTAGTATTAAAATTCTCTAACTTCATAAAGGACACAATATTTCAATGTGGACCGACGACTTCTGATATGATCAGGTAGTATTAAAATTCTCTGACTTCATAAAGGATACAATATTTCAATGTGGACCGACGACTTCTGATATGATCAGGTAGTATTAAAATTCTCTAACTTCATAAAGGACACAATATTTCAATGTGGACCGACGACTTCTGATATGATCAGGTAGTATTAAAATTCTCTGACTTCATAAAGGATACAATATTTCAATGTGGACCGACGACTTCTGATATGATCAAGTAGTATTAAAATTCTCTAACTTCATAAAGGATACAATATTTCAATGTGGACCGACGACTTCTGATATGATCAAGTAGTATTAAAATTCTCTGACTTCATAAAGGATACAATATTTCAATGTGGACCGACGACTTCTGATATGATCAGGTAGTATTAAAATTCTCTGACTTCATAAAGGATACAATATTTCAATGTGGACCGACGACTTCTGATATGATCAGGTAGTATTAAAATTCTCTAACTTCATAAAGGACACAATATTTCAATGTGGACCGACGACTTCTGATATGATCAGGTAGTATTAAAATTCTTTAACTTCATAAAGGACACAATATTTCAATGTGGACCAACGATTTCTGATATGATTAGGTAGTATTAAAATTCTCTAACTTCATAAAGGACACAATATTTCAATGTGGACCGACGACTTCTGATATGATCAGGTAGTATTAAAATTCTTTAACTTCATAAAGGACACAACATTTCAATATGGACCGACGACTTCTGATATGATCAGGTAGTAAACACTTTCCTTTTCTTGCATACTACGTTAGACTCATGTGGAGTCACTTATGTTTGAATTATCTAACTTCATAAACGACACAGCATTTAAATGTGGACCGACGACTTCTGATATGATCCAGTAGTAATAACTTTTCCAGTTTTAAAATAAATCAGAATGTTCGTCAATGAAAAGGCAAGTGGCTTTCACTATTTTATAAATGGTGACGAATCAATGTCAAATAACATTCCACACTCATTGAACTGTAGAATCGGCGCCGAGTGTTGCAGAAATCAAACACATAATGAATGAACACTTTATTTAATGCCACCCTTGCACTGTCACAATCCATCATTCCATATAAGTACAAGTGGCAGGTACATAGTGAATACTCAATTAATTTGACGTTCATTATATTGATAAAATCGGGGTTAAACAAACTGTGATAAACTTGAAGCGTCCCAAGCGTTTTCCACGCATTATTTTTTTAAGTTTCAAATTGCTGAAAGAAAGGAAAATGTATCCAAAGTTTTATTTTTATCTAACACAGTTTGAACAATCAATGTTTGATCAATTGTATAAGCCATAATGAGGATATAAGAAAGATTAAAGTCGTAGAGATGCGTGCACTAAAAAAATGTTGTAGAGTGTCAATGTATGAAAGAAGAAATCAGAAAAGAATGCATGAATAAAATGGATGCTTTCATTTGAAGAAAGAAGCTTTAAGATGGTTTGGACGTATATGGAATGATTGAATGACTAAGCGAGTATAGAAGTTAGAAAAACAAGGTACGCATGTAAGATTTTAAATCCAGATTTCAAAATAAAGTAAAATGAGAAGTATGAATAATAGCGATAGGAAACAAAGTAAACGGGACACTAAAACATATATACTCGAACACACAGTATCAAAATCTGCAAAGACCATAGTCCACAACAGTATTTTAGTACCATTAAGTTTAATGTATGGGAGTGAAAAGTAGAGTGGAACAATACCGAAAACAGCCGAATACATACTGTAGAAATGCGTGCACTTTGAAAGGAAAGTATGGTTGGATCGAGTGAATGCAATTTTGAAAGAAGGAAAATTAAGAAGTACGTGAAATCGTAAGAACTAAATGAAAATAATGTATGCATTTGAAAGATGCGAAATATATGTGTCGAGAAAGAAAAATCTGGCGCTATGTCCTCTCTGCCTACCACAGCAGGGAAACAGCGTGATGGTTCGTATGTATGTATTGTGTATATATATTATATTTTCTCGGTTGCTAGCTAGTAACATCTAATCGTACAACGTTTATGTTTTACGCCCTGCATATCACAATATAATGGCAAACTATTTATATTTTTTACACTTGGCATTCGATTAATGCCTACACAATATGCATGGAATTATTATTTTTTACTTTCAATGTAATTAATAACCCACGCCAGTCTACTGGATAATTATGTTATTCTTAAATTAAAAATAAATCGCATTGATTGCGTTCATTGCGCACAATAATCACATCTAAAAAAAATCAATCCAAACACAATATTGAGTCTAAAGATATGAAAGTCAAGCTTGGACTTTGAGTAAAAGAAGGATAAAAGTAAGATTAATGCCGTGGAGATGTGTGAACTAAGAAAAAAATGTGGGTGTCAATATATGAAAATAGGGCGAATTAAGAAATCAGAAATGGATGCGTGGATAAAATAGATGTTGAGTATGAAGAAAGGAGCATAAAGATGGTTTGGGCATGTGAAAATAATAAATGACGGAAGAATGAATGGGCGATTATACAAGTCAGATAGACCGAGGAAAACGTGTCTGGATCAAGTGAAACAGATATTGAAGTAAGGTTAAGTGAGAATTATGAATAATAAAACTGTGCATGACGATATGTATAAATGTAGAGAAGGCGAACGTTGTGTGTTTGGATAGAAACATTTGAAAATCTGTTATCTCTGCCTACCCCGCAGAGGGCACGATGTGATGATATGTGTGTATGTAGAAAGAGTTTTGTGTAAGATTATTTAATAATAGTACTAAATCAAGAAAACACTTCCAATTGAAATATCGATCGAGAAATCAACCAGGACATTTTCTCAGCGTTCTCGATTTCTTAGATAAATGTATGGAGGAGATAAATTGATTAAATAACGCGATAGATACAGTAATCAAGTTTCACGTCTTATCAAGTTTATAACATTTTTTAATAAACGAATAAAAAATTATTAACCTTTCCCTTCCTGTGCTAAAAAAAAATCCGCGCGTTCCGGTGCTGTGTATTCAATACACATCAATACACGTGTAAAAATGAGCGATTTAAAATCGAAAAAATAAGATTATTCATATCCAATCGCTTAAATTAATTAAATTTGAAGTCAAAAGTGATAATAATTGAAATTTAATTGCTGAAAACATGAAAAAAAACATCGGCCGACGTTCACAAAACGGGCGAAGCGACCACCTCAAAAGAATGCCCGCGAGCTACTGAAGCGAGCGAACTGAGATTCTATTTCTTGCATTCCCATATACCGAAGTAGAGTGAGCCGTGAATAGCGTCGATTCTCACCCATAACGGTTTTTTTAGAATGAATATATCTACGTCACACACTGGCACACGTTTGATTGTATTGGTGAATTTATTCCCGATTTTCACAAAATATCTCTGATGTGGCCGATAAGTGCTAATTATTATTAATATTATTTTTTTCATTCAATGCGTAAATGTATTACGGAGGAATACCTAAAATCTGAACCCAGTATTTATTATATTTATAGAGATATTAAAGTTTTTAGAAACAATGTGTACTAGTTACACATCACATAGATGGAAGAGTTAACAATTAGTAACATATTATACTATTTTGATATTCATATGTCTTTAATAAAATACAGGCAAAAGCTGCGTTTACTGGGGTAACGACAAATGACAGGCAACAAACCCAGACCCATACAATTTGAGAGTCCATTTGAAATAACTTGTTTTGTCTGCCTTGTTTATTCATATATTATGTTGATTATATTAGGTGTTAACATAAGTTGTGTCCGTTTTTTTTTTTCAAATTTAAAAATAAGCACCAAAAGTAAAACAAAATGGTACGTTATATATATTATTTTATTTGATTACAAGCCTTCAAAATGGAATGTCAAGTAGACGAAAGTGAGCATTTTCGACACCTTCTGTTCGCGTTCATTCAAGGGAATAAAGCTGCTAAAGCTACTCGCGATATTTGCGAAGTGTACAATGAAGATGCTATGAATTTAAACAGCTCGTCGATGGTTTTTGCGTTTCAAATACGGTAATTTCGACCTGAAAGACATGTAGCGTTTCGGACGACCAGTGGACTTCGATGAGGACCGCTTAAACCATATTATTCATGAAGATCCTTTTCAAACCACCGTAGAATTGGCTGAGCAGAGGAATTGTAGTCACATGACTGTATACCGCCATCTGCCATCTGTCCTTCCATTCATAGCATCTTCACCGTACAATTCGCAAATATCGCGAGCAGCTTTAGCCCCTTTATTCCATCGAATGAACGCGAACAGAAGGTGTCAAAAATGCTCAATTTCTTCTACTTGAATTTAAAGCTTGTAATCAAATAAAATAATATATTTAGAGTAAAAGCAAACACAATATCTTGTAGAGCAGAAAATTATCTTTCGAATGACGTATAACATTTACCATTTTGTTTTACTTTTGATGTTCATTTTTAAATTAGAAAAAAACGGACACAACTTATGTTAACACCTAATATTATATATCATATACTTGTCATGTAAAATATATAAATAAGTTCTTTATTTATTTCACCAACTAATGGAATTCATTTAATGAGTGTAATAATAAAGTTATTTATTATTAAATATTCTTATATGAAACACCGCAAAGTTAACACCGAAATCTTTGATAAAAGATGTGATTATTTCAAATAATACTCGTACTACAAGCAAACAATTATTTTAACATCTTTTGATATTAGAATTCATTTTGAAAAATAATTTGTTATCATTTATTTGAATGGTTATAAATTAGTCTTTCAAAAATGCTCAATCACTAATAAATCTTTTCATGCGAGGAAGCCCCACCCATATTATTGTATTGTATTACACTTCCGTTATATTATGTATCTACAGTAAAATCTGACAAGATTATTACCATGCTGTAATTTATCCAACCCATCAAAAAGATGTTAATAGGTGCGATACAAAACAAACTATTGCATTAAATTTTCATTTTATACAGTTTAACATGACAGATTTATTGCCAAGTAGCACTCTCTTCCAACTTACCAGAATTATATTATAGAAGCCTGAAGTGAAAATTTGCCTGAAAATCTTTATAAAATTAGGTTACAAAGGATATCGAGCCCGCGACCTCTAGGTTGGAAGACAAGCGCCTTAACAACACGGGTATGGAGGTCATCTATAACGTTTTACTCGGATTTTTTATGATAATTCAATTTACCGATACAGATTTTTTCCTGAAAACCATTAGGCGAAATGACAAGTATTCAAATTTAATTATTTTTTCGGGTACATTTATATCGCCTCCGCCTACACTGTCTCTAGAAACGAACCAGGTTCCCTTCAAGTGCAATCGAACACTCGTAAAAAATAAGATGTACTTTGTATTAAAGAAAATAGTCATACTTGGACGAAAGGGAAGGGCTGTCCCCTAGGGAAATCCCCTCCTCTGCTGACGCCACACCAGAGTATTAAAAGGATAGCGGTAGTACAGATAGAAGGTTAGATACCATGGACAGAAATAATAAATGGGAAATTTAAAAAATGACTTATTCATACAGCAGAAGGCCTCCAAAGATTTAAGGAATCGCCGAATTTTTCACAGTTATAAAACTACTCCATGTAGCCACAAGGTCTGAGTAGCCAATAGGGCCGAAGGTATAGCTGCAAGAAAAATGGCATTTATTTAGTCGCTTAAGTAACGGTTACCTAGCAAATACGTGTCTAGAATTTTTGTTAGGTAACCACTAAGCGCCAACGCAACAATAAATATTTCCACTGTAAATTTTATTGATATTTATTGTTACCTTTTGTGAAACCTGACAGTTGATTTCATGGATATCTACTCGTAGATCAGGGGCCACATTATTTTTCCGCCGTACACGTTTTATAAACGCCCGCAAGATTTTCAACAGTTAAAGACCTCCGTGGCCTAGTTGGTAAGGGGTCTATCTTCCAGCCCGAGGGTAAGATATTCGATTCCCATTGGAACCCAGATTTTTTTTTAATATTTCAATCTGGTTTTCACTTAAAGGTATCTTTAAAATAGTTTTCGTTGATTTTAAAAGATCGCCATATGACAATAAACTCGTCAGGTTGTACTGTATTCCGAAAGTACAATAAAATAATATTGTAATTTATTTTTATCAAACACTGTTTATTCCACTTTTTTGTGACGGTACAACCCTACCGGTTTCAAGGCTTTCAGCTCATCTTCAGGGGAGCGCAAACAAGACTAAATGCTGTTCGAACTGGTACCGATATACACGCTTCAACGGTTGGAAGCTGGGGGGTGAGGGAGGCACGGGACAATTTCGGCCAAGAGCGGAGAGATTTTTGGGAAATAACTGTTCAACAGATGTTCGGATCGGTGTACTGACTTAGAAATTTCTAGGGCCTCTAATCTGTCCAATTTATTTCCGTTACCACTGATATGTAAGAATTTGACATCATCGATAGAAAAGTATGATTCTCACGGTGACAATGATGAGCCATTTCAGAATAAATTAGAGGATTTGTTAAGGCGGATTTGTGTTCACGAAATCTCTTTTCAAAAGATCTTCCTGTATAGAAATTATCACAGTCAGCACATAAATGTTTATACACACCACTGTTGCTAAGTATTCCATTTTTGCCTTTCCCATTAAATAAGAGTTTCCGGAGATTAAAATTAGTGTAAAAAGCTGGCTTTATGTGACTTGGAATATTTTTGGTTATTTCATATATGTTTTTTATAAATAGGACTTTGCTCCATTTATAGAATAATACAATTCACCCTACAATACAATAATACAATTCACCCTAGGTTGAAATATAAATTTAAGAGGAATGCATATAAAATTAAAATACTCTCATATTGTTTGTACTTTAAGAGAATTCTCTTAAAGCAAGATCGAAAACCATACTCCGAAATTTTCGATAGTTAAAACTCGAGACAAGAAACGAGTGCATTCAATTTAAAAAAAATTAACGACCAAAAAAATAAGAAGTAATATTAATTTAGATATGTTTTTTACAACGTGTGTGCAAATAAAGCGAAATGAAGCTGTAAAATTGATCAAAACATGTATTGGCGATACATAATATGTAAATGAAGATATGAAAAAATGAAGTCATCGCATGGAAAATAAAAACCTGTTATGCATAGTCGCACCAACAAGGCTCTAGGATCCGAAAAGCAGCAAGGAGCAAGGATCTTGGCACTTTTGAACCAGGCTTCCGCAGGCTCATTCCGTTGCCTTAATTTGGAAACCTCCATTGTCCTTGTATGATGGATCTTATCAATGAGCAAAACGATAGTTACTAGGAAAAAAAAATTGGAATATCTTTGTAAAGAATTTCTATTTTTTTAGAAAAGGATTTTATTTAACTGAATGCATGACTCAACAATAATATGGTCAAATACAAAGTATCTTATTTTAAATGAAAAAAATATACTACTCTCGGCCAAAGAATCGATGAATACGACACTGCTGCTTCTATAATTACGAATATTTCATAAAATCCTCGAGTTTCTTGATCGACAGGTTGATAGGTGTTATGAATATGAAATGTAGTATGACGTGTCACACCGAAGACGTAGCTGCAGTGAAGGTCGGCTGGTGGATTGACGTATATAATATGAATTATAAAAATATTTCAATTCAATTCATAAATGATGAAACTCAACAAGAATGTGAAAGAAAAAGGACACGCTCTAGGTGGCTGAACAATTTCAATGAACCTTTATTCGTCATACGCTCTGCATCTTCATTCTTTATGACATCTTTCCAAATTTTACTTACTGTATCGGACGTGTGCCGTCACCCGTGTGTGTGTGTATGTGATATGAAAAGGACACTGTGTGTAGATCTGTATTATTAAACTTGTATGTTATGATATCTAATGTTCCTGTATTTGTATATGTAAAATGCTTGTATGTAAACCCTTGTATTTCCATATGTTAAAATATATGTTTGTTTGACTCCGATCGCATTCGCGACCGCACTGGAAAGAAGTGACTTGCTAGGCGGTGCGATCGGAGTAAGGTCAAGGTCAGTCGGGCTAAGCGGCGCCCCGAGCCATCAAAATGGTTGTATTTTGCGGGTAACGGGCGCTTGCTATGACCGATTGACCATTAATATAGAGGGCCCCCCAATTTGGAAATCACTTCTCACTTCTCGACTGTGCTTCTCACTTGTTCTTCATTGAAATACATTCTCAGTAATACCGATTTTACCGTGTTTTTACTTGAGACCCGCTACCCTACATCGACTGCCTGAGAGGAATCTCTCCCTGCTCTTCTTCTTCTTCTTCTGCTGGATCCTCGCTGCGGAATTCGCTATCTCGATTTTCTGAGCGCTACGCGGCGACCAACCACCTATCTACAGTCTTTGTACCTGTCCGGTACACTTACTAACTTTACAATATTTTGATAGAATCAGAAATGGTCAGATAAGGGATAACTGTTTGTTAGAGATGGATGTTATAAATATTATAAACAACATTGAGATAATGTGTGCGTGGATTCTTCACTGCAAAAGAGCACTCTCGATACAAGAGTGTTTAGAGGAGCAGATATCGACTCAGACCACTATTTAGTGGTGAGCAGAATAAATTTTCTCGGTGGGTGGCGATCTGATATAATTAAAGAAATACCGGCCGTGAGAATCAGATGTGAGAAACTGCAAGATAACGAGGAGAATGAAACATTTAGAAATAGTGTGAAAGAAAAAAATTTAATGATAAGTGATGGATTGAAGAAAAATTGATGAGTATGAAAAATATACTGGTGGACACAGCAAATATGTCTGTGACACGACGAAAGTTGGACGTAAAAAGGGGTGCATGGTGGAACAAGGAAGTTAAAGACTGCACGAAAGGAAAAAATAGAGCATGGAGAATATTTTTATAAAAAACTTACTTACGCAACAAATAAGTATATATCTGTCTGAAAGTGGGGAGCGAGGAAGAGGTAGACCAGGGAAATGAGATAGTTGAATACGTTTTAACTGAATGGATACAAAATATGAGAAACAGGCAAGAATGTCCTCTCTTCCTCCCTGATGGTATGTTATATACCGATGTAACTTGTCAACATGTTCTGCTCTTATAATTCATGACATGATATTCATTTTGTCATATATACTAATAGTTGGTCCAGATTTTACATACATTCTTGTATGGATATGAAACCATCTATAAAAGACACTTCAAAAATTTCATCAGAGATATTGACGCCGTATCTTCAAGATAAAATGGCAGGACAAATGCACTAATCTAAGCGTTCTAGATGTTCTTAAGACAAACAGCATAGAAGCAATGCTAATAAGACAATTTCCAGAATGCCACAATCTCGAATTACCAAGCATATATTGTTCTCTGAACTTAAGGTGGGAAAAAGAAACCTTGATAGCCCGAAAAATAGGTACGAGGGCGGCCTTAAATCCAGTATCGCGCAGTGTGGTATACATATCCAGTATCGTGCATTGTGGATAACATATCCAATATCGCGCAGTGTGGTATACATATCCAGTATCGCGCAGTGTGGTATACATATCCAGTATCGCGCAGTGTGGTATACATATCCAGTATCGCGCAGTGTGGTATACATATCCAGTATCGCGCAGTGTGGTATACATACCCAGTATCGCACAGTGTGGTATACATATCCAGTATCGTGCATTGTGGATAACATATCCAATATCGCACAGTGTGGTATACATATCCAGTATCGCGCAGTGTGGTATACATATCCAGTACCGTTCAGTGTGGCATACATATCCAAAGCTGGGTTACAGCGACTATGAGCGCGATTTTGACCATTTTATTTATTTTCTTGAATTTTACCTTGAAAAGAGCCCAATATCAAATTGGAAAAACTGAATAAATGCTGTAGAGGTGCGTGCATTTAGAAGAATACGTGGGGTGACAATGTATGTCAGAATACGGGATGATTAGGGATGAGTGTAAACTTAAGGTTAATGTGCTGTGTAAGATGAAAAAGAGATCACTGAGATGGTTTGGATACGTGGAACGAATGAATGAAGAAAACCTAATAAAACAAATATACATGTACATATTAAAGGTGTCTGGAAGGCGAGTTAGATGAAAACCTGGTTGCACGAATGAAGGATATTTTGAAATAAGGAAAAGGAAGAGATATCATAAATGTATACATAGAAAAGTCTAGCGTACTGTCTATTCTTCCTACTCCAACAGAGAAACAGCGTGATGATATGTACGAGTATGTACAAGCAGGTGCGTAGATATATCTTCTTAGGGTTAAGTAGCCTACCATATTCATTAAAAATTTGGGATCGAGTCAGGGGTAAGAAAGACTCAATGGGACTAATTTAGAAAAAACGTTTTAATAGCCGCTATCAAGTCAGGCAGGTGGAGTTGTATAATATTTGGTACCATCATGTGTAGTTATGTTTGTCAACAAATAAGAGTAAGTCTCTCCTAACCTTGGTCTCATTACAGCATTATTATATTAATAGTCCCACACTAACAAGTGGCGCGGATTCCGGTGACGTTAGTGCTGGCGGCCGACTAGCCCGGCTACATGATGCAAGTTTCTCTACATAGTACATAGCATCACTCAACGCGTAACACCGTGACTCACGTACGCAGCTTTCCAATCAAAACAACTGTACTCTGGACAACTTCGATAGAAAACTGAAGCATCGGCGGTTTATTGAATAATAGATGTAGGTACCTGTACAATTTGAATCTTTGTGTATACTTTTTTTTTAGTTTTACACAAGACAAACGCCCTTTTATCAGCCTTCTCAGAAGGCCCATTATTACTTGTTCCAAAACATCTGAATTAACACTCACAAAACTCCAAACAATCCAACAAGTCTGCGCTGCAGACGCTCGTGAGATTTGACAACTCTTAATAACAAAAAATATATTGACACAATTTCATTGAAACACACAGAAAAGCTCGTCATAAGTACATCAAACCTAGTGGGTCGACATGTTTTAAAAATATTAGTGTGATTGTCCCTGTGCCACGACTCGACAAGTATTATATAAAGTCAACAAACACACCTGTCATGCATATTTTAAATTATCCCTTCACAATTACAAATATTCCCACGATTCAGTTATACACTAAACCAATAACACAAGAACTAACATATAAGACAATGTTGATAATTTCAAACTCTCTTTAAATCTAACAAACTATCGTAGTTTCGTTCTGTTGTATCGGAGCGTTCGAAAACGTTATAGTTTTCATCTTCAAGACTTGTTTGTAGCCAACTTTTCCATCACTTCGAAAAACTTTTTACAACTGAAATGAAACTTACACGAAGAACCGCGGAACCCTCAAAACATGTTCTTTCATTCTGTTTGAGAACTTAAATAAAATCTATGTTACATAGCTTTTATATGGTTGATTTGAAATATCTAAAAAAAACATACCTCAGCTTAAGAGAAATGTTTAATTCGTGATTGAAGTACGTCCAAAAATTTGCCATTCGATACAATGCAGCTTTACGTTTCTTCAAAACAAATAAAAAATTGGGCGAAATCCTTTTTACATACAAACTTCTAAATATTTAATGCAAATCAAAACCTAAAGTAAAATTTCATTCACAAAAAAATTCACAAAAAGATTCCTGAATCGTAAATATCACCTATACAATATTTGTTTTATTTTTTTCTATGTACTGTTATCTGTTCCTGGCGTCTCTGAATGTGCGCGAATAACATGTAAATGATTTTTTCATATTAAGTGTGAATGTCCCTGACTTACCAACATATGAGCCAAAATCACCATAGTGGTCTCTCCACTCAAACTGCGACGTCGGAATAGGGGTTGCAGAGGTGTTGATAGGCGAGAACCTGTTTCCGTTGAACTTCCTCGCAGGCACCGGTGAAAAAGACACCGTCTTCGGGGATGCTGTACGCATGCGCATCGTGGATGACGCCATAACACTATCAAACAGTCTTTGATAAACCAATCACTGACGACGCACTGTCTTCGCCGCGAAAATGGTTCGATTTCCAAGGACGCCGCGACGCATATATAAAGATAGGGACGCGTCTCCCCGCACTCAGTGGCCGACCAACACTGAGCGGCGCCGGGACCCTCGTCGTTATCGGCTGTCAGGCTTTAAGCTAGGCCCATTCGGCGTAGCGGCCCGCTTTGCTTATTAATAGACAGGTCTAGTCTAAGAGAACGCCGCCACGAGTTCCCACGTCTCGCGTCCACGTGGCGGCCAACCTTTGTGGTAAGACAATTAAACACTTCACTTCGTAATACGTAATCCTGTTTCAAAGGAAAATCAATATTATACAAATTGACAAGTTTTCTTCGCTATAACGTAAAAACGAAGGCTTACGTAAAGGAAAAATAAAGGAAAACAACTCGATCAAATATTTATTACGTATGAGTGTACTTACATACATTTCATGTTTTGATTACCATTTGAAAAAAATAATCAACATGTTCACTTATTGGCTTTTTTTTTAATTGAGTCAAACATTAACTTTTCTTCTGAACAAATCCCTTTCTTGTAAACGATTATTATCGATTAATGATTTGTTAGAGCCATGGGGCGCTAAAACATATATACTCGAACCGGACAGTATCAAATTCTATTAAGATGATAATCCACAACAGTAGTTTAGTACCAACATTGATGTATGGGAGTGAAACGTAGACGTGGAAAAATCCGAATGAATTCTGAATATTACTGGTGATAACGTACGAGTATGACAGGGATGAATGTGAACTTAAGATTGACGTGTTGATTAAGATGAAGAGCACTCTGAGATGATTTGGGCACGTGTAACGAATGAATGGCGAAAGACTAACAAAATAAATGTACAGCGCAAATATGAGTGGAAGGCGTGATAGAGAAAGAAAGAGGAAAGTATGGTTGGATCAAGTGAACGATATTTAGAAAGTAGAAAATTTAAGAAGTAGAGAGAAATCGTAGGAGCTGTATGAGAAGGTGTATGAATGAGGAAGAAGCAAAATACGTGTGTCGAGATAGGAAAGTCTGGCACTCTTTCCTCCCTGTCTACTCCAGTAGGAAAACGGCGTGATGGTATACTCGTACATTTATGTGCATGGCCGTGCGGTAATGCACTATACTTCCGTGCGGAAGGTCACCGTTTCAAACCCCGCGCTGTGCTACTCCCCTCGAATGACACAGGTATTTTTCCGCGTAGTTTTTGAGGGTATAAGGATACCTATGACTTCAGTCATGTCTATTCTTCCAAAAAAAAAAAAAAGGAAAAAACACACGCCGGTGTCTATCTTCGGTATGCTATCGAATCCAGTACAACGGCCGGTGAGTTTGCTGGTGTGCAACAGGACACTCATTAAAAAAAAAACTCCACGACACAGGTTCGCTTTCTAACTGAATTGACGTAGGAATGGCGAGGGGATCCTCGCCTACGAGGTCCAGCAACGACGATATGTACCTATATATACTATGTACAGTATGTATATATATATAGTATGTACATTTGTAAGAGTGCTCTGTGAAAAAAGAATGATTTTAAAAAAATCTTCGTGAAAGATTATTTGAGATATTAGAGACAGTTAATTAATCACTTGACGAAAATTAACCTTGATAAATAGATTACATTATTATTCCACAAATAGTATTTGAAAAAAATAAATATGTTTGCCTTCAGATCGTAATACCTCAGCGCAGGATTCGAACTAGCATTTTTTTGTTCAGGTCGCAAACGTACCAACGACACGTTTCAACACAGGAGACATTCTGATAAAATATTCCAATTATATTTGACTGTATTTCAAGACACGACATTTTGTTTTCCTGTTTTAAAAATGATAGTTAAAATAAAATAAATCCCTCGGAATCATGCTGGCTCGCGTACAAAAGATTGTCCAGTTAGACTATCCATTGACATCAAAATTAAATTGCCCTTTTGGCAGGGTTACAATACATACTTAAAACTTCGTAATTTTAACTAGCGTTTTTCTCTTAACAGAATATTCAAGTTAGTTATAAATTTGATACCATGATAAGTACAATTGAGTGAGAAATAGTTAATAGAACATGCTACAATGTACGGAATAATATCTAGTACTACAATGCACGATAGAGTGAGCAATGCCCTTATTACTAGAATCAAGGAACAAAGATTTTGGACATATCGACAACATGCATTCTGACAGACTAACAAAACAAATATATATGATTGGAATGCATGGCGTGCAAGGAAGAGGTACTCTAAGGAAAGAGCGGAATAATATAGCTGAAGAAATATTGACTAAGGCAAAGGTAAGAAACATGAGAAACAGAAGAGCTTATATGACGAGATATATAAGTGTGAATGATGTAAAGGCTGTTTGTGTGGATAGGAAGGTGTTAAGATGTGTCCTCTCTATCCTCTCTGCCTCCGTATCCAAATGCCAAATATCACAAGTGCAGATTTTGATTTGATTAACGTTCTGATGTACGAGTCAACACGCTATTAGAGAACACCACAGCATAGCTATAATAGGATCAACATAATACAATATTGTATGCGCACAAAATGGCGAGGATTATCCTACGCAAAAAACAACTATAAAATTATGTTACTAGTCAGATCAACAGTCTTGAATGAAAATATATATTTAGGCTCTCAAAATATAGCTCGCGAATACGTGACTGGACTACAGATGAAATAAGAATTTAATCAAGTTATCTTAAATATTATCAAAGTTGTATATTAGAATATTAAACAATAAAATATTTTGTTATTCCACTAATTACGCGGAGATTAATGTAATTAGTGAAATAACAAAGTAATTTATTGTTAAATATTCTAAATTATGATTAATATGA
This sequence comes from Odontocerum albicorne, assembly GCA_949825065.1. NCBI lineage: Eukaryota > Metazoa > Arthropoda > Insecta > Trichoptera > Odontoceridae > Odontocerum > Odontocerum albicorne. Next base: position 46,969,089 of record OX463840.1, on the reverse strand, counting down.
CTATAGTATTGGAAAAAAAATAATTCTTTGAAAAATTTATAAGCGACAAGCATACAATTCCCGTTAAATAAAAAATATATAAAAGTTTAAAAACAATGCACAACAAAGTAAAGATATCGACATCGAATCATGCGTAACCCATTAATATTCCGTTTTGTTTCAAAATGAACCAGTATCATTCTATAACTTCATCAAAATGAACCAGTATCATTCTATAAATTCATCAAAATGAACCAGTATCATTCTATAACTTCATCAAAATGAACCAGTATCATTCTATAAATTCATCAAAATGAACCAGTATCATTCTATAACTTCAAAATTTAAAGAAAATAATATTTGACAAATTTTAAACACATCCAGCTTCGAGAATACGAATCAGCTTCGAGACTATGAATTGGTATAGCAAAATCTGTAATGGCGAAACTTAGAAGGATATGGAAAAATCGGTCTTTATTTCTCACCAAACATCAAAACTGGTGAAAAATATTTATTTATTTTACACATGATAAGAAATATACATAATTTGTTAAAAAACAAGTAATTCAATTTGGACACACAATTTTAATGGATCTGGGTATTGTCTCCATACTTTATATGGAGTGGAAACATGGGCACTGAGCCAAAAAAGGAAAGAGATATGCTAAATGTTTCAAGATATGGTGTTGGCACCGAATGTTTCGCATATCACGGACTGCAAGAAGCACCAATGTTTCCGTCTAAAGAAACGTTGTCAACATCATGCAGAAAGAGAATACTGTCATATTTCGGGCATTAATGCTAGAAGAAATGAAGACAATTTGGAGAAGTTGATAGTGACTGGAAGTGTTGAGGGGCCACGAGCAAGAGGACAGTCTTCAGCAAAGTGGTTGAACCGAATCAAATAGATAAATAGTTTCTCATTAGTTATGCATTCATCATAGCCCAAGGCCGGGTGGAAAAGAGGCGAATTATCGTCACAGTTCGGAATCATCAAGCAGCCAAGACGCTCAGCCATGAGCAACAAGACTAAAAATAAGAAGAAATTCATCAAAAATGTAAGAAGTATAATTTAAATCATCGTTGTCAGATAATTAACCTTTTGGAAACATAAAACATAATTTAAAACAGACAAACGATGCGTTATAAATATAAATAAGTTGAGAAAAATCATAGCAATAATTCATAAAATTTAAGAAATGTTTTCAAAAAGCGACATCATGATCTATCGAAATGATGGTTCACAGCAGCGTATTAATTTCAACATTAATGTATGTGAGTGAAACGTAGATATGAAAAATTAATAAAAAGAGACGAGTAAATCCGGTAGAAGTGCGTGCACTGAGAACATGTGAAGTGTCAATAAATGACGGAGTAAGAAATGTAATTGTAATTTGTTTTATCAAACACTGTTTATTCCACATTATTTACTCCGTCCAAGAGTCTTTTTTGTGCTCCCTGATGATGAGGTGAAAGCCTTGAAACAAAAAATGGAATAAACAGTGTTTGATAAAACAAATTACAATGTCTTTAAACCTCCACAATGTGTACAATATATATTAAAATATATTATTTATAGTTAAGGCATTGTGGAGGTTTCAAGACATTGTGATTTGTTTTATCAAACACTGTTTATTCCACTTTTTTGTATCTCCCCGCTGCGGGCCGAGATCGTTTCATCCCTCCCTTCACCCACAGTCCTCAACCCGAATGTTAATCGTTAGAAACGTGTATCTCGGTACCAGTTCAAACGGAATTCAGAATTGTTTGTGCTCCCCTGAAGATGAAGTGAAACCCTTGAAACCGGTAGGGTTATACCGTTACAAAAAAGTGGAATAAACAGTGTTTGATAAAACAAATTACACTATATTAAAAGTAATTATTAAGGATAAATGTGAGATGCAAACTGATTTGTTGATTGTTAAGAAAAGTGAAAAAGAGCATGTTACGGTGGTTGAGACATTTTAAATGGATAGGTGACGAAAGACTGACGAAGTTTTAATGAAGACGTAAATGGGGTCATGATAAAGAACGACAGAGAAAAGTATAGCTGGATAAAATTAATACAATTTTGAAAGAAGTAAAGAAATCAGAGAAACAGAAATAACTGTATCTGAAGTTGTATGGGTGTGGAGGAGGCGAATGAAAAATGCCGTGATAGGAAAAAATTACGCTTGCTTTTTTTGTCAGGAAAACGGTGTGATGGTATTTATACATGTATATAAGCAAAAATAAATTCAGTTTATTGAAACGGAATTCTCTCCTTTTATCGTTTTTGTTCGGCAAGATTCACAATATTTTTTTATGACTCTAATTCACAACTTGATGATATGAATCGAATAATTAAACGTTGACAAGAATAAAAATTTCCAATTAGCGGATTAAATCAATAAAAATGTGACAAATTACAGACTTCACATGGACAAGTAACAAATGGTAACACACCCACAGTAGAAGATGACATCACAATATATCCTTAGTTGATCAAATTAAGTGGTTAAGCGTAACAAAACGTTACGAAATAATTTCTGTAAATAATAATTAAGTGTTTTCAGACGAATAAGAGGATAACAAGAATTACTCATAAAAATTCCTCGAAGTAAATACAAAAGCAAAGGGGAAAATATATGAGTCGTTGTAAATCAAACTTCGTTAAATCCCCGGATGCCACACTAGCGAAATCGTTTTTCCGAAACAGCGTATGCAAACAGTATGTTTTTGCTAATTATGTTCATACATAATATATACTACTTTCGACTTTTCAGTTTTGACAACAGATGCCTTGAGAGAATGATGGTTCATCTGCGGAGCAGGCTATAACAGTAAGGGTGGGGGGTGCTGGAGATGGTAAGGTCGCGTATTGAGGATGCCGCCTGAAAGTTGCTCAAGAGCTGCACTGTTTTATTGACCACAAGGGATTCTGTGAATCGGAAGCCCATTTTACACTACACAACGATGTTACAATATGGAGATCTAGACTCTGGGCCTGACATGGGAGAACGTGGAGTAGACGGCTGTAAAGCGAACTGGATGGTGACGTTTTAAGGCATTCCTGCGTTCCTAGCATATATGGAGTATACTAAGTATTTTGATAATAATAATGGCTGAATCTCAATAATTCTGATTGTATTAATAAGAAATAGAGCTTGAACAGCAAAAAAATAAAAAGTCACTCTTTCATAATCTCCCTCTATCGTGTCTGGCATCGCAGTACATGACGGAATTATGCGTTAGGGGTGAGCCGTCAAATGGACGTGCCAAACTTACATCATATGGATCTCAAAATATTGGCGATCTAGTTGAGTTGGGATTTGGCGAACTAGCCGGGCTACATCGACCAATCTTTAGGATTGGCTGACCTATAGCATGGAAAAAACTTAACTTTACACAATTTGAGAAATGTTATATTAGACGCCCTTGACCCCTTTAATCAAATATGTTATAAATGTAAATATTGCAAACTCTTAATCTATTACACAAAATCACTAAAAGTATGAGCGATCCTCTGCCTTTCGCAAAAATTCATGAAGAGCGCATAGTAGAAACAAGTAATTTTTTTATTTTACCGTTCCGAAAATGGCAAAGGTGTGAACCAGCCAAAGGATAAAATAAAATCTCGAGGATCTTCTAATTAATTACACATGCAAGAAGGAGCCTTTCCAAATGCTATTGACATGACTGTCTTGTCTTACACAACGTCAGGTGTGGCAAATACAGTTACCTATTAAGGAAATATTCCATACACGTCCATTCTCCATGTTTAGCATTAAATTACTCGTAGTTTGCCCAGGCTGTGCGGTTTGCCGTGGTTATCGATCATTTTGCAAGAACCTTAACTGATTTTACTTACCTCATTTCAATAAATTCAAAACAAAATTACTAAAAAAAATAAGGTGTAATGTACACTCCGCAGTACGATAAACAAAAAAACATTTTTCGAAAAAAATAATAAATAACCGAGTGACTGACGGTCTGCCTAATTAGTTTAATAATTAAAAAGGGGTACGCAAGGATGTGTTATGTCACCCTAGTTGTTTAATGTTATGCTAACGACATGGTAGTGTTTGCGGGAAATGAGGATGAATTACAAAGTCTAATAAGTATGGAAGATATGAAAAGAAAGATCTGAGAATAAATATTGTGAAATCCAAAGCCAAGTCGAATGATTTTTTTAAAGGTAAAGTTAATGTGATATAGGAGTGCGTTGTGAACAATTAGGCCGAGTTGAAGAATTCTGCTATTAAAGTAGAATTTTCTTCAATGATGGAAGAGTTACGATGGACATCGAACGGCGTGAAGCGGCAGGAACGAAGTAAATGAGACACTAAAACACATATACTCGCACTCGCACAATCTGTGTAGTCTGGTTAAACGAGAGTTATACAAATAATTGACAAGTAAATAATAAAAATCTCTAGGAAAATGTACAATTAAAACGCAATTACAAATAGATTGCTGTATAAATTTAAATTAACGTACCTCCGATAGACCTCTTCGAGTTTACATAAAAGAGCGTCCAAGTGCCAAATAAACGATTCAGCAAATCCGAGACCTGCCAGGAATCAAACCCGGGACACTATAATATACAACAAACATGGTACACTCTGGACTATTGACCGCGATACCTCAAAGAAAAGAAAAACAAAAATAAACATAACAATTTCACAAAATTGTCTGTGATAGTGTTGTAATCATTATTGCAGAATTAAAAATGGGTTCAGCCACAGATGTTGTGGTTTCAATTTTGTATATGATAGCATGTAAGCACATCTTATGATAGATTTCACCGAGCTACCAAACACAATGGTCATCGAATGGAATTCTAGAGAGCTGGCGCCAAAACAATGAGACTTCCACATCTGTGCCAATAGACCGTGGGTTACACACATTGAATATGAATGGAGGCCTGTCTGAAGCCTCTGATGTGGACTACCGCGCGGTTAAGTTATTGTACATTATAATAATATATAACATGGTGGTGTAGCGCAGAGATCCTAATGTTGAAACCAAAACTATCCTTTAAAAGTTTATACTATAAATATAGTACATGATATTCCAAAACGACAGTTCCTATGTTGACATGATCTAAACCTTCATTTTCACAAAAAATGTGTAAGGAACCTGAATACAAGAGACAAAGTTTGAAATACGAATTGATTTAAATAAATATAGGTTTATTGATAGGAACATAGTACGTACATACTCGTACATCAATACATTTCAAAATCGCACATATATCTCAAGATAAATAGCAGAAAATGAAATGAGCCCAAACTGTTTGATAGCTTCTTTCAAATGTACAAGGTTATCCAGAAACTACGGTTACAAGGGCTCCTGAGGCCGGGGGAATTTTTTGTTTCAAAGTTGGTGCACCTGGCGTGTAGGGGTGATCCTAACGGTCAGTTTGTTTGGTCCGCGTGTTTGTCGGCCATTTTGTTGAGTCACAGTAAATACTTCCGATGGAGAGGTCGTCGTGCGCTCCCGCCAACTCTCGTCCGTGCGAGACCCGCGCGGTCATCAGTTTTTTGACTTTGCAGAAAAATACCGCCGCGAATATCCATCGGAAGCTCGTGGAAGTTTATGATAGTGGTGTGATGAGTTGACAACATGTCACGAAGTGGGTTAGGTTGTTCAGAGAAGGCCGTACTGATACTTACGACGAGGCAAGGCAGTGATTTCTGACGAATTTGTGCAAAAAATTGAAGAACAAGTGCGAAATGACCGGCGTGTGACGCTTGACGACCTTCACGAAAAATTTCCTGACATTTCTCGAAGTCTCCTTGATAATGTTGTGTCGGAAAAACTTGGTTACAAGAAGTTGTGTGCGAGATGGGTGCCCAGAATGCTCACACCGGAGAACCGTCAAAATCGTGTGACCGCCGCGCGTGAATTTTTGGATACTTTTGCATATGAAGGAGAAGCTTTTCTGGACTCTATTGCGTCGGGGGATGAGACGTGGGTGTGTCACTACACCCCAACTATTTTTCACGATCAGGAGGTCGAGGAAGCTGTGAAGAAGTGGCTGAAAGAGCTGGCGGCGGAGGTCTATGGCACTGGCATACAAAAGCTGGTGCCCCGACTACAGAAATGTCTCGATCTACGTTGGAAAATAGTTAAATATATTTGTGAATTATCCTGTGAATTTCAATTAAATACATGCATTTTTCGATTCTACATAAATGTTGTAACCTTACTTTCTGAATGACCCTCGTATTTTTTACTATTTATCTTGAGATATGTGCGATTTTGGAATGTATTTATATATGTACGTACTATGTTGCTATCAATAAACCTATATTTATTTATTTAAATCAATTCGTTTGTGAATCTTTAGTCGTGCAGACTTTGTAATTTTGTTGGGTAGTATTGTGTAACGCCGAACCTTAATTTAATCTAGTGATATTAAACCCGAAAACTCGACTAATGGAGCCGAATACAAGTGTGTCTACCGACCATTATGTTCTACTTGTCTGCGTTAGCAATAGGTAAATATTGTAGAAGACCATGCGTACGAATGAATGGTGACCGTTCATGAAATGAATCGACCAAAATGTTTATGTAACAGTAATGAGGTGTCTCCATTGTATCATCAGAATATGTGTCTGAAAGATATTTCTTCGGAGATAAGTGGAACTTGGAGATAGACTTCGGCTTCATCGAAGAAAATAATAATTACGAAACTATAAATTAGGGTGGCGTATTATGACAGGGATTGTGTTATTGCTGATCCGATGACGTGAATGGACTGCTTCTAAGTGTTCGAGGCTTTAGAAAGTGCTTGAAGACAAACATTTTGAGAAATCTTAACGAAATTGATGAGTATATATAACACTACCCACTACAATGATTATATTACATATAATATTATGATAGTAACACATGTCGAAAGAGCTACAAAGATTTCTATATACTTCGTCTTCTTTTGGTAAACTTTCTATGGTTTTTTTAACAGATATCATATTTTATATTTTTAATTTGTCAATAATGGTGGGTTTGAATCCAGAGTTAGAGCTCCTTGAAAAGAGCCTGGTCTCGAAGCGGTGCTTTATAAACTGCCATTTTACTTTGACTACGAATAAAACCAAAGCAGGACTCTTTTTTGGATACTATCTGGAATCAAACTCTAAACTAACATACAGAGTGGAAGAACTTCTTGCCAACAAGGTCACGAAGGTCGTTTTATGAATGGTGACCATATTATGTCGAAATGTGACCAGATGTTCTAAGCCAAATCTACAATAACTGGTTTAGATTCCGCGCAAATTATCTATTTTAAATAAAAGACGCCTATGCATGTATCGTTTTACAATTTACAAAATGTTGCACTTAAGTTAACACACAATCTTGACATATCGAACAAGGAGCTGTAATTTACAAGAAGATCGACAGGTTTAATCTGATGCAGTATTTCGTTAAACAGAATTTTATAAAGCGCTACTTTTGTGTTACTAAATAGCGCTAGAAGAATTGCTGATACTCGTACGCAACATATAAGCTACATGACAACCATATTAAAACCAGTCCGCAAGTGACTCCTCCAGAAATCGAACCTGGAGCGCCTGCTTGCTTAGCGTGAATACAAATCATTAGAACACGACCGCTGACAAATACACACATACATAACCATCACGCTGTTTCCTTGGATAGACAGAAAGGATAGCGCCAGACTTTCCAATTGCGAAACACATCTATCGTCTATTCTACATCCATATATGTTATCATACAACTCCTACGATTTTCTTGACTTTAACCGGACAATATAAAATACTGTTGTGAACTGTCATCTGCCAAGATGATGGTCCACAACAGTATTTTAGTACCAACTTTGATGTATGAAAGTGAAACGTGAAGGTGAAACAAGATTGAAAAGAGACGAATAAATCCTGTAGAAATGCATGCACATGAGGTGACTATGTATGACAGAATACGGAATGAAGTAATTAGGTAAGAAGAGCACTGTGAGATGGTTTGGGCACGTGGAACGAATGAATGAAGAAAGCCTAATAAAATAAATATACAGTGCAGATGTGAGTGGAAGGCGTAGTAGAGAAAGATTAAGGTAAGTATGTTTGGATAAGGGGAGAATATTTTGAAATAAGGAAATGAAAAAAATCAGAGGAATCGTAGAAGCTGTTTGAGGTGTATGGATGTAGAAGAGGCGAAAGACGTGTGTCGCAATAGGAAAATCAGGCGCTCTCTCTCTTACCTACCCCGATAAGGAGGCAGTGTGATAGCATGTACAAGTTAAGATGTATGAGATGTACTCCACATGTTACGATCTTCTGATATAGAGAATACGAGCATTATGGGATTATTTGATTACTGATAATCGTTTCAATTAAAGCGTCACCGGGAAGCAATGAAGCAAAGCCCGCAGCTCGGTGCTGGGCGAAGAAGTCCGTGGCCTCGACTTTATGCTGGCCTGTGGGAGTGGACTTAGATCACCGATCCTATTCCGTCTCAATGCCGAATAGCTTATCTGCCTACCCGCCTGTGTCGATACTCGTATGTTGCTTTGCTATTATCTTCTATTGATTATTGCCCGCACTACCTAGGCCAGGAGTCGGAAAACTTAAAAACAAAAAAGAACTAAACGAAAGTTCAAAGATTGATCACACAATAATTAAACACTTAAAAACATGTATTTTGTTCACATTCTGGCAACACGTCAATTGTTTTGTTTGTTGAATAAAATAAACGGCACTTGTTTAATATTTTGAGGCTCTCGCGGTCATTTGTATCAATTGTACAATGTCTGTCGAAGTGTTGTCAAGTATGGCAAGTTGACTATGAACAAGCCTGAAGATGAAAACTGGCACGTCTTCGAAACGTCGGCATCACAAGTCAAACAACGCGGAACAACACTCCGAAAAACCTTGTACAACTGGTATATTTCTGTGTATATACCACTGTTGTATTTATGAAGTTCACTGCCGGTTCCAAAACCTCCGTCTTTTTCGTCAGGTGATAACGAACTAAATTACATGTTTAAAATATATTGGTGATCACTGATAGATAAAGGAAGAGACGACGTGAGAAAATTGATAAGACGTATTGTATATCTAGCAACTAGGGTGTTGCTGGTTCGATTGGCACCCTGATTTTTTTTAAAAGGATTTCCGTATTTTTTACACCTAAGGTTTGTTCAACATATTGTGCAACAAACCTTAAGGAGAAACGAGTTTATTGGAAGAGATTTCCTCATGGTAATAAATCCGCCAGGAGTAGACACGGATCTCGCGGTTCGTCATTGGGCGTGTTGATAACACTACCACACTTGAAGAGGCAAAAACACTTGCTGGCGTACTCAACGTGCGCAAGTATCGTTTCCAAACGAACGCTGTTTACCACAGTTGGTTCTTTTTTGTTGGCATCATCCGGAATCGAAAACGAAACCTCCAGGTGAATATCAAGCATCTTACCGACTACGCAATGGACGTCGTCGATTGATCGGATTATTTAGAATATTGAATTAATCACTAATAAATATATTTTAAATATATAATTTAGTTTTTCCCAACCTGAGAAAGGAGACAGAAAAATCGTAAGTGAACTTAATGAATAAAACAGTGGTAAATAATAATGTTTCATTTAGAAAAACTGTGTATAATTTATGTTATGTTATTAAACCTAACATCAATAATTGTATAATATGTTCATATTTGATTTTATTGCACAATGTATAATCTGGTAAATTTCTTGTCGCAATTAGCGATTTTTAAGAGTTTCGACATTTATTTGTGAACAATATTGATAACCAACAAGTACAAAAGACGACACAAGAATGCCACCAGTATAAAACACACCTACATTTACATATGTGAATCATAAGTAATAAACTCATCTTATATTACTCTGTCGTTTGAAACATAAGTAATAAACTCATCTTATATTACTCTGTCGTTTGAAACATAAGTAATAAACTCATCTTATATTACTCTGTCGTTTGAAACATAAGTAATAAACTCATCTTATATTACTCTGTCGTTTGAAACATAAGTAATAACCTCATCTTATATTACTCTGTCGTTTGAAACATAAGTAATAAACTCATCTTATATTACTCTGCCGTTTGAAACATAAGTAATAAACTCATCTTAACCTACTCTGTCGTTTGAAACAAACTCCCAAAATTATTTTATGATAGTCATGTATTTTGCATTTTCTTGAATAGACCAAATAAATTGAGTTTTTAGAACGTTCAAGTTATTTTGATATCAAATATATGATAAATACATACCATACCGCAATATCCCATTTGGAGTAGACAGAGAGGACATATATCAACACCTTCCTATCCACACAAAGTGGTTTTGCCTCATCTAGACTAACACATCTGGTCATATATGCTATTCTGTTTCTCATGTTTATTCGTAAATTTCTTTCAGTCGAAACTTCCCTAACTATATTCTTCCATTCTTTCCTTAGCACTCTTGCTCTGACACGTCATTATTTTCATACATAACATATATTTGTGTTGTAAGTTAGAGGTGCATGGCAGCGCGGTTGCCCACTGGACTTCAGTGCGGAAGGTCGTCGATTCGAATCCCGCGCTAAGCTACTGCCATCAAATGATGCAAGAATTTTTCCGCCTAGTATTCGGGGGTATAAGGATACCTACGACTTTGGTCATATCTATTTTTACAAAAAAAGAGAGGGAAACATCGCCGATGTGCTCCGATCGTCTGACTTCGGATCCAGTACAGCGGTGTAGCCGGTGAGTTTGCTGGTATGCAACGGCTAAATAACTTAAAAAGAAACTCTACGGCACAGATTCGCTTTCCAATTGAATTGACGTTGGAATGGCGAGGGGATCCTCGACTACGAGGCCCAGCAACGAAATATGTTGTAAGTCTTTCAGAATTATCTTGATATGTCCAAAACAATTCAAGATTCCTTCCTTGATTCTATCAAGCTTATAACACCTGACTCGAAATAACAGTTATCCTTAATCCGGTTAACGCTTAGTCTATCATACATTGTAATATCAGATATTCTGCGCAAATCATACGTGTATTCTGATCATATCACTCTTCTTTAATATTCAGGCTTCATTTCCACACATCAAGATGGGTACATTGTTGATAAATTATTATTTATATTAAAGAATGAGTCTTAATCAAATACAAGAGTTTAATCAAATACAAATACATGACATAATATTTAAGACTTTCCACGTTTATGTCCTAAATTTTAAAGAATTCTAAATGAAAAGTAGACTTGAAATATTGTCGGAATAAATTGAAGAACAGTTAATTTATAAATAACATTTATGATTAACTTCAATATATAATACAGCGAGCCCGGCTATTTGCCAACTCCTGACAACGTTTAGTAAGAAACTTGCTAATTGAAGTAGTCAATTAAATTTATTTATTCGATTCTGCAAAAATGTTCGAATAACGCCCCTTCGTTAATTGCTAAATATCTTCATTAATATTATCGTAACGCTAATTGTAAAACATCGGACCTCTGAATAAAACTAGTTATTTGAAAAATGTTTGCGTGATACTCAAGTTAATATTTCATCTGCGTAATGTAACGCAATGCCCTTTATATGTAAAAAAAAACAAGTTATTTTTAATTAAATATCTTAACTGCGTAGACGTTGATAAAATATTGGTTAAATTATACTGATTAATATTACATCCCTCATCTGACAAAACCTTTATCGCGATTGTACTTATTTTTTGCCGTTCACCCATCAAGAGTGTTGTTCGACAATATGCAACCATAAATAACTATAATAAAAAAAATTACATTTATAAACAAACATCAAGTAATGATTTATGTTCACGTATTATTTGAAATAATGAAAATTATACCTTTAACGTAACATACTACCTTGATCAAAAAGTTTTAGGACCGGCCACCGTGTGGCACTGTCAGTCACCCGATTGGAATTCTTTTTTTTTTGTTAGGTTACCACATCTATCATTGACACAACCTTTCAAATTTCAGCGTCATAGCTTGACATTTGTAAAAGTTACGCTGCACTGAGTACATCTACCTTTGTGCGTGTTTTCGATTTTTTACAAGTTTGAAAATGGCATCAACGAGTTTACATTAAATTTTGTGTGAAAAACGGATTTAACGGTCCGCAGACCTTGGAAATGTTGGAGAAGTGTTTTTTGGTGGCACGAACGCTTCAGAAGTGGTATTGAGTCGGTCGAGGATGATGAACGCAGTGGCAGTCGAAAACTGATGAAAACGTCGATAAAATCAAAGAAATGTTGGCCGAAAACCGCAAATTGACCATCAGAGCTGGCAGAGGACTTGAACATCGCTTATGGATCCGCTCAAGACATTTTGGTTAGTGCTTTGGGCCTCAGACGTGTCGCTGCAAAACTGGGGCCGAAAGACCTCAATTTCATGCAAAAAAAGGACCGCGTTGAAATCGCGAAAGACATGATTTCCATGAGTTTTTGACCAAAAACAACACGACTACTATCCAGCAGCCTTTGTATTCACCTGATCTGGCTCCCTGCGACTTTTTCCTGTTCAACCGACTTAAAAAACCGCTTCGCGGAACGCGTTACGGCACCCGAGAGGATGCCATGAAAAAATCGAAGACGGCTCTGATGGACATACCGAAAATTGAGTACCAGCGGTGTTTCGAGGATTGGATCAAGCGCTGGCGTAAGTGCGTTGCAGTCGATGGGGAGTACTTTGAAGGGGACCATATCGATTTTGATGAATAAACTTGTATTTTCGATTTTATAAATAAAGTCCTAAAAATTTTTGATCAAGGTAGTATGTACACATTAAAGGATTAAATTCAAATATAAGTATAATTCAAATTAATGTACAAATTCAAATAAAATCTTACATTCAAGTATAGGTTTATCATAGAAATATAGTTTTTTAGATTTGTATTTAGTATTTTTTTTTAAACATTTAACATCAATTTACAAATTGGAATATTTCAACAGGCTATAAGGGTCGAAACATGAATTTGCAGTGAAATATCAAAATTGTCAAATGATAAATAAAAATAAGGGAAGAGACACGAGGGCTGCAGTTGGAAAATGGTGATTCAAGTTCTCTTCCCCCAGACCACATTCGAATCAACATGAATTCAATATATTTATTTTGAATAAGTAAGATTTAGTACATCAATGGCCAAGGAGAACCTCTGTGTTTCAATTACGAATTTGTTTATACATAATAATTATTCAATCATTAAGAATAAAATCTAAACTATGTTATATTGACAAAATCAAATCTTAACTACGGCTGATGAAGACGTAGAATTAAAGTGTCAAAAGGGGATCGATAATGATATAATTAAATTATATTTATTGGTAAATAAAAATGGTGACAGTTTTAGGAAAACGAAATTTTTTATCGAAAAGTAATATTTTAATATTTAATAATCCTTAGTCACGGTATGAGAGGTTGATATACAGTCTGTTCAATGGGAAAGGTGACTAATTTTATTGTCGTGTAACCACCAGCGCCATCTTTTGATGGATAAATGAGTTAGCTAACGACACATTTCGACTATCTTCCATTAAAGTTTCAAAGCGCTGGCATCGCTGATTCATTTGTAATGACGTAATAATTGACAGTATCTTCTGAGTCTCGGCCGTAAAAGGAACAATGGAGCAACGTGCCAACAATAAATTTTGTTTAAATTGAGTAAAAGTGCCACAGAATCTTTTAGAATTACTCAAACTGTTTGTGGTAGTGAAGCAATGAGTCTTAAAAACGTTTTTAAGTGGTATGCAAGATTTTGTGATGGTAGAGAGAGTATTGAAGATGATCCACGGTCTGGACCATCATTGACAGTTCGAATTGAAGAAAATGTTCAAAAAGTGGCTGAAATTCTTCGAAATGATCGTTGTGCGTCTACTAGGCTCATCGAGGAGCTCGCTAGAATTCCTAAATTTACTGTTCATCTCAGTATAACGGAAAATTTGGGCAAACACAAGGTCTGTACTGACTGACTATCAAAAAGTTTGTAGAGTGGAGCACTGTAGAGACATGAAAAGAGGGGCTGATATAGACCCAGCCTTCATGTCAAGCATTGTGACAGGCGATGAAACATGGTGCTTTCAGTGTGAACCACTTACAAAGCGCCAGAGCTCGGAATGGAAGAGTCCACAAACTCCGAAACCGAAAAAAATGCGCATACAGAAGAGACGAATCTAGACTCTGCTCACTGTTTTCTAAGATTCCAAAGGAATAATCCATAAGGATTCACGCCAGAAGGACAAATGGTGAACGCCGATGTGTACTTGGGTGTTTTGAATCGTTTATGGGCGAGGATTCTTCGAGTTTGACCCGAATACCGGGAACAAGGGGCATAGTCTTTGTTACGCGAAAATGCAGCGACGCACAAAAGCAAGATTGTACGCAATTTCTTGGTCAAAAGTATCGATCCCCGTATTCACCTAATTTGGCTCCAGGCTATTCCTGAAACTGAAATTGACGATGAAAAGAAAGCGTTTCGACATGATTTCAGACATCCAGAAGGCTTCGACCCCGATTTTGGAGGCAATTCCGAAGAATGCGTTTCAGAAGTGCTTCAGAAAATTTTACAGCCGCTTACAGTATTGTATTGAATCACAAGGAGTGTATTTTGAATGAAAGGCAATTTAAACTAAAAATAAACAATGTCTTGTATATCATTTCCCATCAGTCATATTTCGCATTGAACAGACCATGTATGCCAAAAACATTTTCTTGTACATTTGAAAAATAATTAAATTGGTGTATTATAGCCGTCCACAGTGACCTAGTTGATAAAACACCTGTTTACCAACCCGGACGTTGCAGGTCGCTGTTGGAACCCAGATTTATTTTAAAATGATCCACTCTGGTTTTCCATTAAGGTTTGTTTAATACCCCTCTGGTTGGTCGGAAGAGATTTCGACATGGCAATACGCCCACCAAGTTATACTGTATACAACAATCGTTAATAAAACAGGGTCCCTAAAACAGCGTTATCCATTTTAAATAATCTAAATAAAAAAATGATTCCTTTTTATTCTGAAATGGCCACAAAGACCTATTTTGATTTGTTTCCACTTATAAATTATTATTACCCCTGCGGGAAATTCAGGGATGGTCCGGTAAATCACCCTAAACCGCTATATGTAATAATTGCTAATTTTGGTAATGCCTGACTATAACATTCTCGTTTGACCTTCTAGTAAAGAATAGAATGTAAAATGTGTTAAAGAAACTATATTCTTGACAAAATACATGTAAATAAAATGATCATTATTTATCGAAATACATGCTCTATTTCAAGATCATATCGTTGAATCGTATTTCAGTCTATTCAGGCATTCTAAAAGATCACGAAAGCAATGCCAGTAAAGGTAGTTACTCGTAAATATTAGGAACAGATGAAATAATAACATTTTCAATGAGTGTCCATTAATATAATATATCACAACTCAATCTTGTTCAATTCAACAAGTCTTTATTTATAACAAAAGAAGCCTACACTCATAGACAATGATAATAAATCTCAATTATTAGAATAGATCAAAGTTAGAAATTTTAAGACGATATGTCTACGAAAATTATATTAAGTATCATTTGCTATAAAGTAACATAGACAAATATACGAGTATATAAATGGTTCATGTTTGTGCATCGTGCATACCATAATACACGTATGTAGAGCTTTATATAAGTTACTAAACTTAAAACCAATACATAAACACGAACGTCGATAAATTAACAACAAAATGTTTCAAAAGATAAAATACATTAAAACGTTCATGTTTTTCCGAAAATTCTGAATATTCTATCTACAATAATATTTAGTTGTCTTTCAGCATATAGATTATTTTTTCTCTGTATTAATTAAAAACTCGCAGATTTCTTCGTATTTCTATATCGGAAAGAGTGTAAGAAAATAAATAACATAATTTATGACAAAACCGCATGATATAATATGTTAATACAAAATGACATTGGATATGAATACATGACACAATAAATATGGAAAATAAATTATTCTAGAAAATCATTCATCAACATATCACTTTTAAGGCCAAAGCAAATGGTTATTTTATGGCATGAGTTCAAATGTAAAAACTGTACATTTGAACCAAAAATACGAATTTGCTTTTGTATACGGTAATGGTTGGTATTTATAATATTTCAAGTTAAATCTCAAAAACAATTGTTTCGCAATAAAATACGTGTAAAAAGAGAATCAGGAAGAATGGATTTGAAGTTTAGGTGATGCGGATAATCTATTGAGAAGGCAATTCTTCAAAAGAGTAGTAAATTTATTTCTATTTTATTTATATT
Organism: Odontocerum albicorne; assembly: GCA_949825065.1. NCBI lineage: Eukaryota > Metazoa > Arthropoda > Insecta > Trichoptera > Odontoceridae > Odontocerum > Odontocerum albicorne. The sequence goes on along the minus strand of OX463840.1, from coordinate 46,952,835 downwards.
ACACATGACAAGAAATATATACATAATTTGCGAAAAAACAACAGATAATTTAATTCGGACACACAATTTTAATGGATCTGGGTTTGTTGCCTTTCATTTGTCGTGTCCCCAGTAAACTAGGTTTTTGCCTATATCTCACTGAGGACATATAACATGAAAAAATAAATCGATACTTCTTTCCGATTTTGGATTATGTAAAACTCCGTTGCACATTCTCACCAACCTGACAAACAGTGACACTCAATTACACATGTATACTTCACGCGAAATCAAACTACTCACACTTCATCACTCCAGACAGACCAAAACATTCATCACACAATATACCGCACACAATCATAAAGCAAAAAAAAAAACATTTATACAAAAATATAAATATAAAACAACAAAAAACACCACATTAAAGAGCTCACACAAACCTCATCCACAAGTAAGTAATTCCTCTTGCAAGCCCAAGTACTCAAACTCCTGTCGCAATAACAACCACGCTCCAATTGACTGCCTAAACTGTTTTCCTCCCTTTACTTTTATTGAATTCGGCATAGACATACAATTATAATATTTAACTTGTCAACTATCACAAAGGACATGACACTAGGAATAAACAGAATAAAAAAGCTGCATATACATAATTCAAATAAAAAGGTTTTATCACTTCTTACAAAACATAGCAAATCATCTCCATAATTTATGAATACAGAAAGAGCGGGATAAAGTTTCTATATTTCACGCAATATGTAAAGTTTGTCTTACTTGGCAAAACATTTTACATTTCCTTTTGGCTTTCGTCCCAGACATCCATATTTGATAAGTAAAGTAGAGACGTTTGTTAAAAAAACTAAAGGAAATAACCCAAAAAAATACGATAGAAATATGGCATTTGAAGTCCATTTAAGATTTTTTTCTCGGGTGGTATCAAATAAATGCAAACGCATATGACACATACGAGTATATGTTTCTTTAAAAATATTTTGCTATAATATTACAATTTGTACTTTTATATCAAGCATTTTGTTTAAAGAATAGATATGACCGAAGTTATAGGTATCCTTATAACCTCGAACAATAGGCGGAAAGACTGCCTGTGTTGTTTGAGGGGAGTAGCACAGTGCGAGGTTCGAACCGACCACCTTCCGCACGGAAGTCCAGTACGTTACCACGCGGCCATGCACCTCTCGAGTT